>JAKVQP010000005.1:0-726156 GCA_030462865.1 Tortispora agaves
CTTCGCAGATGAGATGGCCGGTAAAGAAGAGGTGACAGCTGACGAAGAGACGGCTGTGGACTCGACCCCTTTTCTAGGAACGTTGACCACTACACGTTCGCTAAGTTCGCGTCTTTTATGGGTCTGCGTCCCCTACCAGCAGCCCCGCGGGCTCGTCCGGGCCGCAGGCGAGATCCCGGGCCCCTGAGCGTCTCGCGGGCGTGTGTTTTACCCTAACCCTGCCCAGGCACGCGGGCCCGGCGTGCGGCTGCCCCATATAAGGTTCGCGGGCCTTCCGCGCCCGCAGAAACCTGAAACAGCGCTGCAGCCCCGTGCAACACCAGCGTCGTAGGACCGAGCCACAGAGAAGAGCGTTTGTGGCCACGGCGTTTAGAGTTTTCGAGCCAGGCGGATTACATGTCGAAGCTGCACTGGAGCTGGCGAAAACGCGGCGGCTCGCTGCAGAAGATCGCGCTGTACGTGGTGCTGCTGGTGGCGCTGCTGCTGCTCCTGGCGCGGGCAGGACACCGCAAGGGCGGCGCGATGAACCGGATAGACTTCCGGGCGCGCATACCGTCGGAGTCGGGCATCCGCGTGCACGACCTGAACCAGCTGACGGCGACCGCGCGCGCGCGCGAGAACCAGGAGAACGTGCTCATCGTTTCGCCGATGGTGAAGTTTGTGCCGGCGTACTGGGACAACCTGCTGGCACTGACGTACCCGAAATCGCTGATCGACCTGGTGTTTATCCTGCCCAACACGCTCAGCGGGAACGAGGCTGAGTACGAGCTGAGGAAAGCGGTGGCCGACGTGCAGTCGCTGCCGCAGAGCAAGCGGTACGCCCGAGTCACTATTCTGCGCCAGGACTTTGAGATGACGGTGGCGCAGGACGAGAAGTCCCGGCACAAGTTAGAGGCGCAGCTCGAGCGCCGGAGCGTGATGGCGCGCGCGCGGAACTCGGCGCTCTTCACGAACCTGAAGCCGTACGTCTCGTGGGTGCTCTGGCTGGACGCCGACATCGTCGAGACGCCAGCCAGCCTGATCGAGGACCTGACCGCACACGACCGCCCCATTTTGGCGCCAAACGTCTATCAGAAGTACCGAGAAAACGGCCAGGAGCTGATCCGGCCCTACGACTTCAACAACTGGATCGACTCCCAGGAAGCCAAGGCGCTGGCGGCCGGCATGACCGATGACGAGATCCTGCTCGAGGGGTACGCCGAGATGCCGACATACCGCACGCTGATGGCCCACCTGTATGTCGCCGGGAAAAGCCCCGCGGCCGAGTTGACGCTGGACGGAGTCGGCGGAGCAGTGCTCATGGTGAAGTCCGAGGTCCACCGCGACGGCGCCATGTTCCCCACTTTCCCGTTCTACCACCTGATAGAGACCGAGGGGTTTGCGCGCATGGCCAGACGGCTCAACTACCAGTCGTACGGCCTGCCCTACTACCTCGTCTTCCACCTCAACGAGTGATGCCTCTGCTGCGGGTGCGCATCGCGCGGGAGCCGCGAGATGCCAGTTACCCGGCGCTGCGTAGCCTACAACCACCCAGCGAAAAAATTACCTAAAAATCCGACCGAGTTTCTGTAGCGCCGATCTCCTGAAAGAAGAAAATAACCAATGGCTAGCGAATTGACTCATCCCTCGATCACCGACGGGTGGTTCCGCGAAGTGTCGGACGAGCTGTGGCCCGGCCAGGCGATGACGCTGCGGGTGAAGCAGATCCTCCACGTGGAGAAGTCCAAGTACCAGGACGTTTTGGTGTTTGAGTCGACCGACTACGGCAACGTGTTGGTGCTGGACGGCGTCATCCAGGCGACCGAGCGCGATGAGTTTGCGTACCAGGAGATGATCTGCCACCTGGCGATGAACTCGCACCCGAACCCGCGAAAAGTGCTGGTTATCGGCGGAGGAGACGGCGGAGTGCTGCGCGAGATCGTGAAGCACGAGTGCGTCGAGGAGGCCGTGCTGTGCGACATCGACGAGTGCGTTATCCGCGTCTCGAAGAAGTACCTGCCGGGCATGAGCGTCGGGTTCGAGCACCCCAAGGTGAAGGTGCACGTGGCCGACGGCTTTAAGTTCCTGGCCGAGTACAAGAATGCGTTCGACGTGATCATTACAGACTCGTCTGACCCCGAGGGTCCCGCGGAGGCGCTCTTCCAGAAGCCCTACTTCGAACTGCTCCGCGACGCGCTCACCGAAAAGGGCTGCATTACTACGCAAGGTTGTGCTGTGAAGTTTCACCCGGGCGCCGGCAGCCGCCAGCGCCTGGCGGGGATAAGTATAGCCGGCCGCAGGGCCGGCAGAGCTGCGACGCTCGCAAGCGGACTGTGTACTAACTGTTCTAGCGGAAAACATCTGGCTGCACATGCCACTGATCAAGGACCTGCGCAAGGCGTGCGCCGAGGTCTTCCCCGTGGCCGAGTACGCCTACACGACCATTCCGACCTACCCTTCGGGCCAGATCGGGTTTATGGTGTGCTCGAAGGACCCGAGCGCAGAGGTGCGGAAGCCGCTGCGCAGCTGGGCGCCCGAGGAAGAGAGCCGGCTGTGCAAGTACTACAACAAGGAGATCCACGCGGCGTCGTTTGTGCTGCCCACGTGGGCCAGAAACTACATCTACGGCGGGCCGTCCGACTAGCGGGCGCCCGCGGATTGTACCGTAGGTATTTACATATCATCGTCCGACATTCAGTAGCAGGTTCGTGGCGCCGGCCGGGCCGGCGTCCTGGGCGTGGCCCGAGGGCAGGTAGGTGACGTTGGCGCTCTGGGCGAGCGTGGTGGCGATCTCCTTGGCGGCCTCGATGCGGCGGACCAGGAGCAGGCCGTCGCCGGCCTTCTGGAGGGCCTTGGAGATGTGCTCTGCGGCCTCGGCCTCGCCCTCGGCGCGGATGATGGCCGCCTGCTTCTCCTGCTCGGCCTTCTCGACAATGAAGCGGGCCCGCTCGGCGTCCTGCTGGGCTATCTGCTTCTGCTCGACGGCCTTGGTGAACTCGCGGCCAAAGGTCATGTGTGTGATCGAGACGTCCTCGAGCTCGATGTTGAACTCGGCCGCGCGCGCACGCAGGTCCTGGCGGATGCGCGCAGAGACCTCCTCGCGCTGCGTGATGAGCTCCGCGGCGTCGAACTGCGCCACAATCGCCTTCAGGACCTCGTTGCCGATCGACGGCAGCACCCGCTCGTCGTAGTCGAGCCCGAGCGTCCGGTAGATCTGCGGCAGGTGCGGCACGTCCGGCCGGTGCAGCACCCGCAGCGTCAGCGTCACCATCTGCAGGTCCTTCGACCCGGTCGTCGTCGAGATGTTGCGCGGCTTCGTGCGCACGTCGTAGATGATCGCCCGCTGCAGCCACGGCACCAGGAAGTGCGTGCCCTCGCCCACGACGGTCTTCTGCACGCCCGACAGGCGGTCAAAAACAACCGCGCGCGTGCCGCCCTTGACGTCGTAGAGCGACTGCTGGGCCACGAAGGCGGTGCCGAGGAGCACGACGGCGGTGCGCGAAAGGAGCCGAGACATGGTGGGCGGCAGGCGGCGGCGCGCGGGCTAGAGGGCTCTGCCGTTGCCGGGGCAACGCACCACCGGCGGCTGCCCGGGCAACGCTCCGCCCAATAGCCGCCCGCGGAACTCGCTCCCTCTGCACACTCATGGCTGGCGCAGAACACTTCGGATACATCGGCCACTGGGGCAACATGGGCGCCTTCCCGGTCCGGGGGGTGACCTCGTACTCGGTGTCGCCGTACGCGCAGCGCCCCTTCGCGGGCGCGTTCCACAACGCGATCTTCAACACGTTCCGCCGCACCAAGGCAAAGATTCTGCTCGTCACCGTCCCGGCCGCGTTCTACCTCTACGTGTTCTACAAGGCGCACAAATTCAACGACTTCTTGTACACGAAGGCGGGCCGCGAGACCCTGGCGAAGATCGAGGCTGCGTAGCTAGACCACACACTCCATAGACACACGTAGGACGTAGTCAGTCGAACGGGATCGGGCGGCCCGCGAGCGCGCCCGCTGCGGCGGCGGCAGCCACCGCCGACGGCACCTTGATGCCGCAGCAGTCGCCCCAGGTGTTGTGCGTGTGCTCGGGCTCCGTGCCCCGCGGCGACATGCGCGGGTCCGCCGGCAGCTGCTCGCCAAACAGGAAGTGCTGCATGATCGGCAGCTTGCCCAGCACCTCCGCCAGGTACATCTTCACCATGCCCTCGTTCACCTTCGCCCACGACCGCGCGCCCGAGATGTCGTCCAGCATGGGCGAGTGCCACCGCAGGCTCGCCGTCTTGACCGAGTTCACGTACCGCACTGCGTCCAGGTACATGCTCAGCCCCGAGCACGACTCCAGCACGTCCGGGTCGTGGATCGACTTCGGCCGCAGGTACCGGTGGTGGTACAGCTGCGAGGACCCGAACAGGAACGGCAGGAAGTGGTAGTCGTCCAGCCCCCACACGCCGTGCGACCCGGCAGGCTCCAGGAAGTACGTCGCCTGCACCAGCCGCATCACCCGGATGTACCGCGCAAACACCCGCACCACCAGCGCCCGGCTCTCCTCCGCCTTCAGCACCCCGCCCCGCCGCAGGCACAACAGGCTGCAGATGAAGTTCAGCTCGTGCCCGGACCCGTAGTCGATCCGCTCCCGGTCGCCAAACGACCGCTCCAGGTACGGCCCCGCGTCCGGCGCCCGCCCGCCCGCCAGCTCGCCCAGCAGGTCCGCCGCCGCAATCTTGTCCCACAGCTCCCGGAACGCCCGGTTCCCGAACCGCGACGCGGTCGCCTCCGCGGGCGTCTCCCGCACCAGCTGCTCCACCCGGTCCAGCGCTGCCAGCAGCGCCTGCACCGCCTCCGACTCCGCACACTCCGCCGTCAGCGCGCAGTCCTGGCACGCCTCGTTCAGCTCCAAGATAAACCCCACCACAGCCTCGCCCGTCTCGCTGTTCCGGAACAGATCCAGGTCGCTCTGGCGCACAATCCGTTTTTCGAGCATCTGTCTGATCCAGCGTAGGGCTCCGTAGGGCCCATCGCCCACTGCCTCATTAGGGCTCCGTAGGGCCCCGTGCGGCACCTGCTACACCAATGTCACCAGGAAGACTGCTGCGAGAGCTGGGCCAGGCGCAGGCCGCGCTGCCCGAGGGCGTGCTGCAGCTTGCCCTGGTCGACGACGCCGACCTCTACCACTGGACGGCGCTGATTGCGGGCCCGCCAGGCTCGCCGTTCGAGCACGCCCGCCTGCCGCTGGCCATCGACGTGCCGGACCAATACCCGATCAAGCCTCCTGCGATGCGGTTTGCTGGCCGCGTGCCCCATCCGAACGTCGACCTGCGCACAGGCGACGTGTGCCTCGATATTCTTGCCGACCGCTGGTCGCCGGCGTGGACACTGGCGTCTGCGCTCGTGGCTGTGCGCCAACTGCTCGGCTCTCCGGAGCCCGACAGCCCGCTGAACGTGGATGCTGCCAATCTGTGGCGATCTGGCGATGCCCCGGCCATTGCTGCTCTTACGAAGTACTACCTGGACGCCGGAGGCCTAATGACTAGCTAGCCACCTAAATACACAGCTAGTGATATAGTTATGCTACACGGTCTAGCACCTAGATCTGGTGAGGCTCGTTGGCTGCCTCGAGCAGAGTAAATCGTATCGCAGCACCGCATCGCAGCACCGCATCAGCATCGCAGCACCGCATCAGCACCGCATCAGCACCGCAGTCACCGGTCTCGCGGGGCTGCGCAGCGGGGGCCGCGCACAGTCGCCGGTCCAGCTACCGGTCCAGCTTCCGCTTCAACGCCCGCTGCGCTTTGCGCCGCTTGCGCAGTTTGTGCTTGTTCATTTTCAGCTTCCGCTTGCGGCGCACCGACGTCAGCTCCAGGCGGCGCTCGGGCCGGAAGATCGCCTCGACATCGTTCAGCTGCTTCTGGTCTATCTGCCCGAGCCGGCGCAGCAGCGCGTCCAGCTGCTCGTCGACCGTCCGCCCGCTGCGCCCGCCGCCCACAAACCGCTCCAGCACGCCCGGCAGCGACCCGACCACGATTGTGTGGCTCACCTCCTCGCCGGGCTCCTCCACGCCGGGCTCCTCCTCCCACACGCTCGCCTCCAGGTCGATCTCGCTCGTCAGCTGCTCCCGCGAAAAGCTCAGCGGCCGGTGGCCCGCAAAAAACGACGCCACCATGATGTCCTCGATCGTCTTGTGCTGCGTCGTCGGCGCCCGGGAAAGCGCGAACGGCGTGCTCAGCGGCCTCCGCGCAACCTTCTTGCTCGCCGACGAGCTGTACCGCCGGCACCTCGCCGCCTCCGCTCCTACGCCGCTGCGCGGCGCAATCTGCGCCGCACGCGGCAGCCTAATCGCTCTGCGCAGCATCTCGTCGTCGTTCGTCTCCTCTGCGGGCGCTGCTGGGCGACAATTTTCCTCCCAGGTCACGTGCTCGTGGCCCTCCTCGGGCCCGCTTCGAGCCCGCTCGGCCACGCATGGCCCAGAACTGCGTCGCCGTCTTCGCAGACGCCTTTCGGTCCGAGCTTGCCGACCCAGACGGGCTCGCCGAAACCGTCCAGGCCGTCAAGGGCCACCTCTATGCCCGCGAGTACGCCCAGGCCTTCGCGACAGAGCCCTTCCGCGCAGCCTACGCTTGCAGGTGGAGCCCCTCGCGCGCCGCCATGTACGCCCGGCTCTGCGCCCAGCTGCGGCTGGCAACCGGCAACCGCAAAAAGTTCCTCTGCCTCGGCGGCGGTGCCGGCGGTGAGCTCGTCGGCTTCTCCCTGGCCGGCCTGATCGACCGCCGCGACTGCTCCCCGATCGCGCACCAGCACGCACAGAAGGGCCCCATATCGCTCTCGAACATCGTCCGGCAGCAGGCGGACCCGGCCTCGACCCCGAGCGAGATCGTGCTCGTCGACATCGCCGACTGGTCCGAGGTCGTCGCCCGCCTCGAGCGCGCGCTCGACCAGTGCGCCCAGCACCGCCCCGCCGTGACCTTCCTGCACCAGGACATCCTCGACACGGACGCCTACGAGGCGCAGATCCAGACCGCAGACGTCATCACACTGCTCTTCACGTCGGCCGAGCTCTACAAGGCCGACAAGCAGCTCTTCCTGCGCATGCTCGCGGCGCTCTCGGCGCACGCCCGCCGCGGCACCAAGCTGTTCATGCTGGAGTCCGCCGGCAGCTACTCCACGATCGAGGTCGGCGCAAAGAAGTTCCCGCTCCACGTCCTGCTGGATCACATGCTGCGCGATGCCTGGGAGATCATCTACTACGACGACTCGCACTGGGTGCGGCTGCCGCACCTGCGGTACAACCTGCCGCTGGAGGACTCCCGGCACTTCTACAGAGTCTACATACACAAATAGTACGGAGGAGTGGATTTTCATTAAAAAGACGTAGCGCATTCTCTACTCGGCATCCTCATCTTCCTCCTCCTCGTCGTCCGAGCCGACGACGTTGAAGAAGCGGAGCTCGTAGACACCTCGCTTGACAGAAATAACTCGAAGCCAGTCGCGGAGCGAGTTCTTCTTCAGGTACTTCTTCGTAAGGTATTTGAGGTATCGTCCCGAAAACGGAACATTTTTGACCGTGATCACGATCTTGCCGGTGCCCTGGCGCGAGATCGCAATGTTCTCGCCGAGGTTGCCCGGCCTGTTGTCCACCTTGATGCGCTCGTTCAAGAACTTCTCGAAGCTCGCAACATCGAAGATGTTGTCGCCTGCTGGCGCACTCACGTCGATGACGTACTCACGCTTTCCGTAACTCTTAGCGACCTATTTACCATGTTAGCCTACTGTTCTCCTGCGGGGTCGGGTGGAACCTCCTGCCAGCAAAGCACACGGTAAACCTAGAGCTTGTTTCGTCGGTGTCCGGTTCGTCAGAAAATACTTACTGGTGCCATATGTGCGATCGATGTGTGAGGGCTGCCGGGACTTGCTGGGAGTTCATGTGCGTGCGCCAAAACGCAGTCACAGACCTACACAACCCTAACAGCCGCGCACACGGCTGGCCGACCCCGGCCGGCCTCAGCGCGACAGGACCGCTATGGACTCCACGTGCCGGGTCTGCGGGAACAGGTCGACGCCGCGGATGGAGTCGACGGCGTACTGTGCGCCCGCAGCGTGCGACAGAAAGTACTTCAGGTCGCGGGCCTGCGTGAACACGTTGCACGAGACGTACACTATGCGCTTGGCGTTGAAAGCGAGCAGCTGGTCCAGGAACTCGGTGTTGCAGCCCTTGCGCGGCGGATCAATGATCACTGCGGTGCGGTCTGGGTCTGTCTCGGCACAGACAGGCTCGAAGATGGCTTCTGCCTGGCCGGCGATGAACGTGGCGTTGCTGACATTGTTGATCTCTGCGTTCCTTTTAGCGCTCTGGATCGACGGCGCACTGATGTCGACGCCCAGGATCCGCTCGACGGCGTCGGAGCAGGTCACAGAAAAGAGCCCGGCACCACAGTAGGCGTCGACAAGATACGTCATTCCGGCGACGTGCTGCTTGACGTAGTCGGTGAAGTCCACCAGGATAGAGCTGTTGTTCTGGAAGAAGTCGCCGGCGAAGTACTCGAATCTCCATTTGCCCACAAAGGCAGTGGCGGTTTCTCTGTTATCTGTGGTGCAGGCCGGATAGAAGGAACCGTCCTGGTCCAGCTTGTAGGTCTCGCGGAGCAGTAGAGTTGCGCCGTTCTTGTACTTGGCGACGTTGGCGAGGACGTTGCGGCGCTCCTGGGGCATTGAGGTGCGGATAGCCGGAGTTGCGATGGCACAGTCCTCGATGTCGAGCTCGCCAGGGGCGCCACCGGCCATATTGAAGCCGATCTTGGGAGGCTCGGCGCCCTTGGGCTTGGAGAAGTGCGGGGTGATCTTTGTGCGGTACTCGTACTGGCGTGGGCTGGGCATTGTGGGCAGCACGGCGGGGATGCCGGGGAGATCGCAGAGGGAGGCGAACGCACGCTTGACTGTGTCTCTGAGCAAAACGAGCTGGTCGTCGTAAGAGAGCATCTGGTACTGACAGCCGGAGCAGCGGGCGAAGTACCGGCACCTTACGAGGGCGTCGTTTCGCATGGGAGACCTGCCGGAGAGGATTTCGACGAGGTCGCACCTGGACCAGTACTGCTCTGTGTACCTGATGCGGGCAGCGACGCGCTCGCCCGGCAGCACGGACGGGATGAGAAGGGTCTCGTAGCGGGCGATGCCCGGGGCACGAGGAGCGGCTCTGTGGTCGTAGATCGCGATGCCCTCGCCGCGGGAGGTGAGGTCGATCACGGTGGCCTCGACAACGGGCTTCGCGGCGGCGAGCGCGGCCTGATCCGGGGCTACGCGGGCACGCTTGGGGCGGAACCGGGCCATGTCGACAGCGACGTCTGTCCAGCTGAGGCCTCTGGTGTCGAGCGCGCGCTGGATGTCCTGCTTGAGGACGTTCTCCTCCGAGGCGGGGTCCTGGCGGGCCCGGAGCAGTTTGGATTTGGCCATGTGCGAGCTCACGGGCGGTCGAAGCGGCGCAGCGGAGCGAGGAAGGAGCCTAGGGCCGGAGCAGGGCATCTAGCTGCAGAAAAAGAGGTGTTGCTCCGAGGCAGGGAAAAAAAAGGGAGCGGGCCAATGAGCGGGCGCGGAAGACCCAAGCGCTGGCCAATGGGAGGCATTTAAGGTTGGGCAGACGCAGCACTTTCTCTGCGAAACGACATGCTGCTGAACAGAGGGCTGCTGAAGGGCCGGGGCCCGTTTGCGGCGTTTGTGCGGAGCAAGAGCGATGTGGTGCAGCGCGGGGCGACGGAGCAGGAGCGCCGCAAGGAGCACATTGCGCGGCTGATGAAGTACTACCCTACGGAGCTGGTGCAGACGATTCTGAAGGCCGAGCGGGAGGTGGACCCGCTGGACTACGCGCGCGCGCTTGAGCAGCGGCCCAAGCAGTTTGGGCCGCTCTACCGGGACGACTTTGCGACGTACGACCCCGTGTACGACTTTGCGCGCGGGGCGTGGACGAACTTCCCCGGGCCGCGGCAGCCGCTGCCGCAGCACAAGGTGTACACGAACCTGAACGAGCTGAAGGTGCAGCCTGCGCAGGAGCAGGAGCCCTTTCTGGGCGCGGGCGAGGAGTTCCGGGGCCGGGCGTGGGCGGCAGAGCCTGCGGGGCCGGAGACGCGGCTGGGCGGAGCTACGACGAGCCGGGCGGCGGAGATTGCGCGGGCGGCCGGGTTGGACGTGAGTACGGTGAACAGCATGTTTACGGAGTACATATTTGTGCGGTTTGTGAGCAACCAGACGCGGCTGGGCAAGAAGCACAGCCTGAACTGCCTGTGTGTGGCCGGGAACCAGAACGGGATGATGGCGCTCGGGTACGGGCGGCACCCGTACGACGCGCCGCAGGTGCGGCAGCTGGCGAAGATGAGCGCGGTCCGGGCGCTGAAGCACGTGCCGCGGTACGAGGAGCGGACGCTCTACAGCCCCGTGCGGGTGAAGTTCCACGGGGTGCGGCTGGAGCTCTTCCCCGCGCCGCTCGGGTACGGGCTGCGGGTGAACCACGTGGTGCACGCGGTGTGCCGGGCCGCGGGGCTGAAGGACGTGTCCGGGCGGGTGTTTGGCTCGCGCAACAAGCTGAACGTCGCGAAGGCGGCGTTCGTGGCGCTCACCGAGCAGCAGATCCTGCCCGAGGACGTAGCGCGGGGCCGCGGCAAGCGGATCGCGGACGTGTCGGAGCACTACTTCGGCTTCTGAGCGATGCTAGTCGCGGCTGGGCTCCTCCTCCACAAAGATCGAGTAGACGCTCGACTTCATCAGCGTCGAGACGAGCGCGAGGTGGACCTCGACGCGGCGCAGCGCGCCCGCGATGGCAGGCACGCGCCCGCCGTTGGCTGCCGCGAGCAGCTCCGCGAGCTCCGACAGCGACGCGCTCAGCCGCGCGTAGTTCTGCAGCAGCAGCGCCCGCGCTTCGGTGTCCATGGCGCAGTCGGAAATTAGAGTTCCGACACCTTCCCCTGGACACCGATGGAGTACCACGCCCGCAAGGAGGCCCTGACGGCCGAGATCGCGGCAAAGCTCGAGGCGGTGCTTGCGCAGCTGAACGAGCTCAACCGCGCGATCGAGGAGAGCATCGCCATTGGCCGGGACTTCGAGAACGTCGCGGCGCTGTGGGCGCACATGGCGCCCGCGGCCCGCGGCCCGTCGGCGTAGCTACAGCAGCACGCAGCGCTTGCTGGCGCGGCGGGACGGCTTCGCTTGCTTCGCTTGCTTCGCTTGCTTCGCGGGCTTTGCGCCGTTCGCGTGGTTTGCGGGGCTCGCGTGGTTCGGGTTCGCGGCCGCGCCGCGGTCCTCCTCGTAGATGTTGCGTAGAATGACATCGTCGAACAGCTGTGTAATGAACTGGTTCTGGAGCGCAGAACACTCGTAGTAGCTGACGCGCGCGTGCTCGGCGCGGCGCCGGGCGTCGGCCTCGGGCACCAGCCCCGCGGCGCGGCGCTGCCGCAGGTCGGCCTTCAGCCCCAGCAGGTAGACGCGCGAAAACGGGCAGAAGTGCCGGCACTCCGGGATCCACTTCTCGAACGCGCTGTCGAGGCTCGCCGCGCTGTCGACCGCAAAGCAGACCAGAAACACGTCCGTCTCCGGGTACGAGAGCGGCCGCAGCCGGTCGTACTCCTCCTGGCCCGCCGTGTCCCACAGCGTCAGCTCCACCTGCCGCCGGTTCACCTCCACCACCTTGTTGTACGTCTCGAAGATCGTCGGCACGTACTCCCCGGGGAACGTCCCCTTCGTGTACACTATCAGCAGGCTCGTCTTCCCGCACCCGCCGTCGCCCACCACCACCACCTTCACCGAGGGAATCCGCATCCGGCTCATGTCTAACGCTACCTCCCAAGGCTCCTCCAGCGCGCGCATGATAGGCTTCTGCCCGGCCACCCAGGCCTGCTCCTACACAGACCTCGTGGCGGCGACGGACCCGGCGCGCAGCGACCTCCTGCCCTACGACTTTGTCTGCACCCATGTCCAGGCCGGCGTCGCTGCGGCGCGCGCCCGCGTCCGCGCCCTGGCGCTCGACGCAGACCCGGTCCCGCGCCTGCCCGCGCTCGCACAGACGCTCCTGGCTCCGTGCCGCGGCGCCGGCCGCGGCGCCGACATAGCCGTCGTCTCCTCGCTCTTCCTGCCGACCCACGCGGGCCTCTTCGCGCTCCAGCTCCACCTCCGCCAGCAGATCCAGGCCGCCAGCTACCACGGCTTCTCCTCTGTCCTCCTCGACGTCGCCCCGCACTCCTTCCCCTTCTCCGCCCTGCTCCCGGCCCTCCGCGACTTCCCGCACATCTCCTACGCGCTCCTCCTCCCGCCGGACGCCTGGGCCGCCTGGGCCGCCTTCGCGGCCTCTCTCCCGCCCGCACTCGCTCTCCGGCCCGCACTCCTCCTCTCGGCGCCCGACCCCGACCCGGCTGCCCTGCTCCGGCCCTGGTACGCCGAGCCGCTCGCATACATCTTCCTCGACGTCTCCCCTAACGGCTCCCTCTTCCTGCCCAACAAGTCCGGCTTCCCTGTCCTCCGCAGACCCCTCCTCGAGCTCCTCTCCGCCTTCGTCGCCAGCTCCTCCCCCTGCCCAATCGTAATCAGGGCCTCCTTCGACAGCTCTTCTCCCCTCCCGGCCCGCTCAGACCTCATGGCCTACCCAGACCTCCTCCGCTCGGCCTTCCCCAGCTACGTCCGACACAGACTGCTGCCCTCCCTCCCGCTCCAGCACCACTCTCCAGAGGTCCTCAGACACCGCGACGTACTCCAGTCCCCGCTCCTGCCGCACGCACAGCTCCTCCCCGCCGCCGTCTACTCCCTCATGGAGTCCGACTCCGCCAAGTACTCCGCCTACTCTACTGCCATTGCCGCCGCAATCAAACATCTTCTCGCTACAGACCCCTCTACAGCTACTCTCTCCATGCTCCTCGTCGGCGCCGGCCGCGGCGGCCTCATCGACGCCGCCATCGACGCAGTCCAGGCCTCCACGCCGACCCCCACCCTCGAGATCGTCGCGCTCGAGCGCAACCCGGGCGCCGTCAGCGAGCTCCAGCGGCGGAACGCCGCAGAGTGGGGCAGCAACGTCGTCATCTTGCCCCTCGACACCCTCAGCCAAGACCCGCAGCTCGCCAGCCTGGGCTCCTTCGACCTCATCGTCTCGGAGCTCATCGGGTCCTTCGGCGATAACGAGCTCTGCCCGGAGTGCCTGGCCCAGCCACAGCTCTACTCGCTCAAGGAGAACACCATCATGATCCCCTGCCGCCTCTCCTCCTTCATCGAGCCGCTCTACGCGCCCATCTTGCGCCACGAGTGGCTCAGGGCCCGGCAGCAGCAGCAGGAATTCCAGTGCATCCCCTGCGTGTGCAACATAGACCGCGCCTGCTACTTCTCCGCCGAGGGCGGCTTCGACGAGCAGGGCGCAACCAAGTCGCACCTGCCGCCCTACGTGCCCTGGAAAGACATCCGCCCGCTAAAGGTCTGGGACTTCAGCTTCCCGGCCAGCTACGCTAAGGACGCCCAGCTGCCCAGTCTCGAGCAGTGCCTGGCCGCCAACCAGAGAGTGTTTCGCCAGACATTGCCCAGCCGCCGCGAGACTCTCATCGACGGCCTCGCCGGCTACTTCGAGGCAGTCCTCTACGGAGACATCACTCTGACAAACATCCCGGGCCTCGGCCCCGCGCAGCAGCGGCCCGTGTCCTGGTTCCCGGCCTACTTCCCGCTCGAGCAACCGCTCGCCGTGCCTGCCAACGCCGCCCTCGAGATCTCCATCAGCCGCTTCGCCGACAAAAACTCGATCTGGTACGAGCTCGAGGCCGCCACCTCCTTTGCCGGCGGGCTTCCCTTGTCCGTGCCGCTGCTGCAGAACTTCAAAGGCCCGCACCGCATATACCTCTAGCCCTTTTGGGAGAGCGACGCGTCTTTCCCAACGATCGCGCTGCCGGCCGGCCGCGTTCAAGAGCAATGGAGAGAGTGCCTGATTCCGAGGAGAGCGACGGCGGGTTCAGCGACTTCGAGGAGGAGCTGCGGGCGATGTCGCGGCGCGGGCGCGCCAGGGGCTCACCCGGCTGGTGCTCCGACGAGACCTACGCGACCCCGGCGACCAGGCCCGAGCCGACAGCCAGCAGCCAGGCAAGCCTAGCAGAAGACTCTATTTCAGAAACAACAAGAACATTGTCGTGCACGAGCGTGCCGGGCGCCGACCCGGACAAGAACAGAGCGCCCGAGCCGGCGCCCGAGCCGGCGCCCGAGCCGGCGCCCGAGCAGCGGCAGCACGAGCGCGACCGGTCCGCACCGAACGCTCGGCGCCCAACGAGAAACGAACAATCCCTGTACATTAGACGGGTCCACCGCTCGGGCCTCTTTCGGACGTCCCGCGTGGACCCGCTGCACCGCTACCTCAAGAGGTAGCGGCTTCAGCCGCACGGCCACACTGTAATCATATTTTAACTACGTCGAAGACTATGTTTGTAACGCTGACCTCGCCGGCCTTCTCGTCGTAGTCGTACCACTCGAGCTCGCTGATGTCGATGTCGTGGAACGCCTGGCCGGACTCGGACACCGCGGTCCAGCTGTGGTCGCCCGGGAAGTACTCCACCACCTCGCAGCCTCGGCAGTCCAGCTGGAGCATCGTCAGCGGCTGCACGGCGCTGCCCGTCAGCTTCGCCGGGGCGCCCAGAATGTCGATCGACCCCTGCTTGCTGCAGAACTGGCAGCTGAACACAAAGTTCGCGGCCGATCGGCCCTTGCTCAGCTCGTAGGCCTCGTTCCGCGACACAAAGACGTGCCGCGGGTGCTGCTCGCGGCACGCCGTGCATTGGATCGCAAACTCGTACTGGAAATCGCCCTCGTCCGCGGGGAAGAGCGCCTCCACGCCGGCAAGCTCTGCGCTGATCCGTACACCGAGCATGGCCTCTGTTTGGCTGCGCTCGACTGCACAAAACTCTAATTTTCTTCCTCGATCGCACCACTTCCTGCCCTTCCTCTGTTAGATGCCCCCCACCCTGCCCTTCCCATGATCCCCTCGCTGCATAGATTTGCCTCGCGTGGGCCATGGGTGCCCTCGTGTAGCTGCTCCGCCTCCCGCAGGCTCTCCTCCCTCTCCGGGGCCCCGTCACTCAAGGACCCTCCATACCCTCCGGGCCTCGACGAGATAACCGTAGCGGGTGCCGACAACGACTCAGACCTTCTTCCTGCGCACTCCTATTCCGTAGACCAGCCCTCGTGCGGCCGGCCCGCTTTCCACTCCCCCGACAGCCGCCCCGGGCTCTCACTGTCAGCCTCTCAGCATCTCCCGAGACACATTCATGAAACGGTTTCTCTGGACTCGCTCAAGGTCGCCCGGTTCCAGTCTTTGCTGCTCAATGCCATGCAAAATGACCTCCAGACCCTCATCGACGCAAGAAAGTCCAACCGCCCTAACGCTCGCTACACTCTGCTCGACCCTGCTGTCGCAGACTCCATACCCAGCCAGATCCTGCCCATGATCGCTTCCTACCTCTCTTCTTCGCCCGCTATTCGCTCGTTGCCGCGGGCGAAACTCGACTTTGCCCCGCAATCGACGCCGTCGGCCACAGCTCCGCAAAAAAGCTCCTTTCTCAGCACCGAACCGCTCTCCTCGCTCTACTTCTCCACGAACCCCCCGACACAGTCTTTTCTCTGCTTCTGTGTGCGGCAGCTACTCAAATCCCATCAGTACTCTCAGGCCTGGATACTCATTCACAACATACTTCCCGCATTAGACGCGCCCTCGGCCGAACTGCTCTATCTGGCCCTCCGCCTGGTCGACGACAAGGACGAGGCCTTTTACCTCATGGAAAAGGTATGTTCCGCTCCCAGAGAAAGTCTCGTCAGCGACCTGGAATACTCCCAGAGAATCCTGGCGCAGTGTATATTGCGTGTAGTATTCTCACGCCCGCAGGAATGGCTCTCGAGGATCAGCTCAGTCATCAACCAGTACGGTACACAGCTGCCCCTGAATGTTCTGCTGATTTTACTATGGTCTGCCATAATCACCAAGAACCGTGACTTGGGTTATAAGTTGTGGAACCTGTTCAAAGTGTACTTTAGGCGCAACAGCTGCAGAAAGTCCGACGCCAGCGTCTACCACACCCTGCTTCTGTTTTCATTCAACGTCAACGACTACAACCTGGCCGCGAAAGTGGCCCGAAATGCAGAAACGCACGCGGGGCTCTCGGTTGGGGATATTATTCTTGATGAAAAGATGGATGCTGATGCGTTGCGGACCAAATCGAAATGGACGAAGTTCTGCCACAAGCCGGAGCGGATCATGCTGAAGAACACGAGCAGCCGCGAAAGGAGCGAAACAGTTAAGTTCTTCATGAAGAGAACGAACCTGTCTCTGCAAGACAAAATCAAGCGCCTGCATCACGCGCTCTTTTGTCGCGGAGAAACAGTGGGTGCTGCGGAGCCCTGCTCGAAGCTACTAAGAGATACTCTCGAGGACGTATTACGACATTAATGACTGTGTAGATTTTATGACTTTTCTAGATGTGCCTATCGTAACCAGTACTGGTGATGTGTGTTTTAAGCCAAAATATGGAACCTGAGAAATACCAAACTCATAAACTCGACGGCCACGAAGGAGATGCCTGCATACACCAGGGTTCTGGCGATGACCTCGACATCGTAGTGGAGGGGCCGCACGGGGACTTCAGAGAATAGCTTGAGCTCGTCCGGCGACATCTCCCTGGAGTCGTCCGACTCGCCGTCCGTGCAGCAACAGGAGTCGCTCGCGGCAGTAGAGGTCATGTGCGGCGAAGCCGAGGGAGAGGAGATAGAAGAGGCGGAGTGACTTGGGGTGTGCGATTTGCAGTCTGACCTGCGCTCGATTCGTTGGCTGGCGATGGCCTCGTATGCGTCAATCTGGCTCTGCGGGCCAATAGAGGCGCCTCTTCCCCGGTGACGGATATTCTGGACCATCTCGGGGATGACCTTTATAGGGCGCACGACAATAGGGTCCTCGGTGTTTGCCGGGATTTCGTAGTCGGTTGCGGGCAGAAAGAAGTTTCTGGGGAGGTTGAGGCCGCGGTACTTCTTCTGGACAAAGCGGTAAAGAGGCGGAAGGTATCTGAAGAGCATTGGCTTTGAGACGATGCGCCAGAGGACGACAAAGGCGACGCCGAGGAAGACTCTAAGGGTGGACATGAGGAATATTGCGAGGGAGTCTGAGTTGCTGACGGAGTAGGGGATGGTCCCTCTGAGCAGAGCCGAGGAACCGTTATAGGAGTAGTCATAGCCCAGGTCGGCAGGCGGATATCTCCACGAGCGCGGGTCTCTGCCCCAGTGCCACTGGACGAGCCAGATTCCCAGGATAACACCGAGGAAAGCGACGGTGTCGTCGAAGCAGGGGCAGTTGTCGACCGGGTCTGGGCAGGAGTAGAGCAGGAGGGCGATGATGACGACGCAGACTAAGGGTACAAGGTAGGAGTCGTTCGCCAGGAGGCGATCGAAGAGCGGGAGGCCGAGGTAGACGAAGCCCCAGACGGCATAGCCGAGGAAGAGGCCGAAGAGGACGTCGGTGAAGCCGTGCATGCCGCAGTAGATGCGGCCGAAGGACTGACAGAAGGTATAGAAGGCCGCGAGAGCGTAAACACGCGAGTTGGAGGGGCCGGCAGGCAGGACGGAGCAGGCCCAGAGAGCGACCGATATGCTGTTTGCGGAGTGGGTGGAAGGGCAGCCGTACTCGAGGTTGACGTCGGGGCTCATGGAAAGGCGGTTGAGCGGTGGGGAGAGCGGTCGCGGGAGGGCAAGATAGTCCTTGGCGAAGCCTGTGACGTAGACGCCGAACCCCAGGACGTAGACGAGGCCGCGAGCCTCGACGTCTCTACCGAACCAGAAGAGGACCGGGAGGAAGAGGAGGTAGAAGGTGTGAGTGCCGAAGTTGGCGAGCATGGAGAAGAACCAGTCGAGCGTGTTGCAGCGCAGGGCGGACTGGATTCGGGCCAGAACAGGCGTCTCCTTGCGGATGAGCGGCAGCACCCAAGACCGCACCGCGTAGCGCATGGGGGACATGTTGTCGCGGTAGTGCCTGATTGGGCTGGTGCCGGCTGTCTCGGAGGAGGCAGACATGACGGGTTCAGTGGGGCGAGCAGTCGGGCGCGGGGCGCATTCAAGCAGGACGGCAGCGCGTGTGGGCGGGCTTCGCGTGCAGCAGAGGTTCTGGCGGAGGCAGGGTAAGCTGGCGCAGGACCGCGTAAGCTGGTGCAGGCCGGGTAAGTTGGTGCAGGCCGGGTAAGAGGCCCACCATGTCGTGCAAACCTTATCCCCTCGAGCGGGCCCTGTACTCCTACCGCGCCTTTGAACACCGGCTCCGACCAGCCCGCGTTCCAGCGTCCAGTGTCCCCGCGACCCGCCGCGCCTGTTCCAACCCCCGCGACCCGCCAGCGTCCAGGCCCCGCGCCTGCCAGTGCTTCCGCGTTCCAGTCAGGCCCCGCCGCAGACCACTCCTGCCAGCCTTACTCCTTGCGCCATGCCCCCCGCCCCGACCATTGCCGTCGAAATCACCAAGGACGTCGACGGCGACCGCCACCAGCATGCAAACCTCTCCAAGCTGCGCTCTTTCCTCAAGTTCCCCTCCCCGGGCTCCTCGCCGAGGCTCCACTCCTCGCCCGCTTCCACCTCCCCTAAGATGTCCGACCTCCGCATCTCAGACGATTTGCAGCCTGCTGCAAAAGAGGCCCCGGCCGACACGGCCCCGTCAGGCCTCTCCTCCAAAATAAAGCGCTTCCGCTCGCCCTCCTCCCCGCTCGCCTCCCCCTTCTCGCGCTCTTTCAAGTCCGGCCCGCATGCTCGCTCAAAGATCCAGTCGGACGCAGATCCGTCCCGCCGCGACCTGCTTGAACCCCCCGCGGTTCTCGAACCCGGCCTCCTCAAGCCTCCCTTGCCCAGAATGTCTTCGGCACCCAACATCGACGCCCAGCTCCTGCACCCCTCCTCCGCGCCGACCTCCGCCAGAACCTCCAGAGACGCGCCCAACCGCGAGAGGTCCTACTCCACAAACGCAACCAAAATCAATCCAGTCACCGTCGGGCCTTCTTCCTTCGAAAAGATCAAGCTCCTCGGCAAGGGCGACGTCGGCAAAGTCTATCTCGCCCGGGAGAAGGCCACCGGCAAGCTCCACGCTATGAAAGTCCTCTCGAAAGCCGAAATGATCAAGAGAAACAAAGTCAAAAGAGTACTCGCCGAGCAGGAGATCCTCGCCACCGCGAACCATCCTTTCATAGTCACTCTCTACCACTGCTTCCAGTCTGACTCCTACCTCTACCTCTGCATGGAGTACTGCATGGGGGGTGAGTTCTTCAGGGCGCTCCAGACACAAGCTGGAAAATGCCTCTGCGAAAAAGACGCCCGGTTTTATGCCGCAGAGGTCACCGCAGCCCTGGAGTACTTGCACCTCATGGGGTTTATCTATAGGGATCTGAAGCCGGAAAATATCCTCCTCCACGCGTCGGGACACATCATGCTTTCCGATTTCGACCTCTCGAAACAGACAGACAACGCCGGACAGCCCACCATCGTTAACTCCGCTGGCTCCATAGTGGGCTCCTCCTCTTCCAGCACATCTTCCCGTGCCTCCAGCAACTTCTTCCCGGCCATAGACACTAAAGCCTGTGTGGCTGATTTCAGAACCAACTCATTTGTGGGCACCGAGGAGTATATCGCCCCCGAGGTCATCCGCGGAACTGGCCACACCTCAGCTGTGGACTGGTGGACTCTTGGCATACTCATCTACGAGATGCTCTATGCGACCAGCCCGTTTAAGGGCAAAACGCGTAACTCCACATTCGCAAACATCCTCCGCAATGACGTATTGTTTCCCGATGTGAAATCCCCTCCGATTTCCAATGTCTGTAAGAACCTAATTCGCAGACTACTAACAAAGGACGAAACACGACGACTTGGATCTCGCGCTGGCGCTTCAGATATCAAGTCGCATCCATTCTTCAAAAACACTCAGTGGGCATTACTGCGAAACCAAACCCCTCCAATTGTCCCCAAAATAGGAAACGACGCCGATCTAGGTAGCCTACAGCACATCAAAGAATCAGAGTCTCTTGATATTACATCCGACTCGACTGCCACTGTGCATCAGAATTTCGATTTTTTTGACGGCGTGCTGACCAAGGAAGGTACGTTCGAGCTCAAACCGCCAGAAGACGTGCTCAAGAGCACCATGCAATACGGGTACGGTCCAATCGGAGACGTGGACGACGAAATCCCCTCGGCCAAGGATCAAGGCCAGGACGACCTGCTTGCCAAGCCAGTGGTCATTCGAAATGAGGAAGAAAACCCGTTAGCTCCGACGGGCGCGGATCCGCACAGGGCCACCCTGACTCCGTCGGCCGTGGATGATGCCCTTCAGTGCGAGCCGGCTCAGAACCGACGCCTTTACGCGGTGAAGAACTGCTCTGGCGCACCCACACTCTCTGCGCCTAACTTAAACAGCGAAGCGGCGGCGAGTGCGGCTTACGAAGTGAAGCCCCCAACGGTTGTCCACCGGTCTCAGAGGAGCGCGAGTGACCCGTTCAAGAATTTTTCGTCGTTCTCATTGCTGAGGACGGGCGATAATGATGATTTCGATTCTAGGCCCCACTAGTTCTCTTCCTATCGTTTACTTTAAATACAAGGTTCGTTTACTGGCGTGTAGAGAGATCTATAAATATGTCATTAAGTCGTAGCGCTTTGTGGGCCTGGGGAAGAAGGCGGGCTGACTACATGAAGTACTCGGACCTGTTGCCGCGCCGCGGGGCCATCAGGACGTCTTCCGGAACAGCCGAGAAGATGCGGAACTCTGGATCGGCATTATCTTCGAGCCTCATGACGGAAGCGACGTTGCCACACCTGTAGCAGTAGTTAGGGGCGCTCCAGACAGTCACGACTTCGCCGCCGGAGAAGTGGTACTTGTAGCCCTCCTGGACGAGCTGGTGCGCACGAGCAATAAGAGAAAGGTCATTGACGTAGTTGAACTCTTGCGCGACGCGCTCTCCGAAGAGCCAGCCGGCGCCGCGCGGGCTGACAGCCCAGGTCTTTGTGGTGTCGTTGGGGTCTGACCAGACGAGGTCGCAGAAGCCGCCCTCGTGCGGTATTTCCTGTGCGCGCGAGAGCACGCGGATCTGGTCGAGCATTCTGATTTCCGGGGAGAGGCCGCCGTGGACGCAGAGGATGTGGCCGTCGACGATGGCAGCGAGGCTGAGGAAGTCGAACACCTGGCAGCAGGCTTTCCAGACGGAGGCAGAGCCGTATTTCTTTGTGCACTCTTCGTAGAAGCCGTAGACCTGTGTGATCTGGCGGCTCTCGTGGTTGCCTCTGACGAGGGTGATGCGGCTCGGGTAGAGTGCCTTGAGGCATAAGAGGAGCGAGAAGGTTTCGAGGGAGAAGAAGCCGCGGTCGACGAAGTCGCCGAGGAAGATGTAGTTTACGTTGTCCGGGAACCCGCCGGAGATGCGAAAGAGCTCGAGAAGGTCGTGGAACTGGCCGTGGATGTCGCCGCAGACGGTGACTGGGCTGTTCACTGGCTGGATGTTGGACTCCTCGATGAGGAGGTCCTTGACGAGCTCGCAGAGGCTTTTCATGTCGGCCTCGGGCAGGTATTGGCACTGCTGGACCGTCTCTAGCCAGCTTTGCGGGTCGCCCATGGTGTTCTGGATGCAGCAGGCAGGTGTGCGCGGTTCGGCTGCTTGCTGGCCAATCTCGGCTTGCGTGCGAAGGGCCGCAGGTGTGAGGAGGGTCCCCAGTGTAGGGCTGCGGGTGTAGGGCTCCAGGCGCCCGCACCGGGGCCAGCTTGGTGCCTTCGACGAGCGAGCCCTGGCCGGAATGAAGGTGCATGTGCGGAACATTCCCTCGGACGCCACCGAGGCAGACTTCGTCGCGCACCTGGTGAAGTACGCGGCGCAGATCCCGTCCGACGCGGCCGACTACATGCGGTTTGTGCCGGGCAAGCGGGAGACGCTCTCGCAGATCGAGACTCCCGGGTACGCCTACGTCAGCTTCAAGGCCCGCGACGTCGCCAGCACGTTTATGTCTGTTGTGCACGGTACCGTGATGCGCGGCCATTCGAAGTACTCCAGCGCGGCCCGGCTGGTGGCCGATTGTGCGATCTACCAGGGGCTCCCGCAGAGCGACCGGGCCGATTCTACTGGTACGTACGCAGACAGCAGTCTGTTTAGGAGTTGGAAGGCTGGAGACGTGGCTGAGGACGGGTCTGAGGAGTCGTCTGAGCAGGCGGGGCTGGCCGACGTCTCGCTGCTGACTGGATCATCGGGCAAGGCTGCGAAAGCAAAGAAGAAAGCGAAGGAGGGCAAGAAGGCCAGGGAGAGCAAGAAAGCGAAGGAGGGCAATCAAGCGAAGGAGGGCAAACTGGTGCAGAAGGGCAAGAAAGTGAAGAAGGGCAAGAAGGGAGAGAGTGACGGGAAGCATGGCGTGGAGGGAGAGAGCGGTGTGAGACATGGCGTGAAGGGCATGGAGGGCATGGAGGGCGTGGAGAGCGTGGAGAGCGTGGAGAGCGACGGAAAGCCGGGCACAGCGCGGCCGCCGAAGACCGTGAAGCCTAAGAAGCTGCGCAAAACTAAAGCGCCAGGGAGCACAGGCGCGGAGAAGAAGCCGCCAAAGGCGCGGCCGTCTGCGCCGACAGAGACCGACGGGGCGGCAGTGCTGCCGACTTCCAGCGACGAGAAGCCCGCCAAACACGCAGAGCCCGCCGACAGGCTGCCTGGCGATGCGTCCGCACTGGATCACGGCAGTTCGTCCCCACAAGCTCAAGCTTCGAAGCCCAAACCTAAACCAAAGCGAGTCCTCCGCCCTAGCGCGCGCAGGCCCGAGCCGAGGCCCACCGACAGCGGATAATGGCGCCGGCACCTTGGGCAGTCCGCAGGGAGCAGGGGCCTGCTCACGCCGCGGATAAACCGTCTGCTGCCGGTGTCGAGCCCGGACGACCTGGGAAATAAGGTTTCCCACACAGAGCCAAGCCCTGTTAAAGCCCCGGCGGTTCGAACTCTATCCCGTGTGGGGAATATAAGTGAGCGGTCCACCTAGGCTCCTGTGCATCTCGCGTCTCAGCCCAGCCGCCGACTTTACAAGACCACGCCTGTGCAATGGGAAAAGATGTAAGTACGCGCCCAGCGGTGGCGGATCGAAATGTGGCCGTCCGGATTTCTCTGTGGTGGGCGCGATCCGAGCGACATTGAGGATGCGCTAACGACAGCAGTACAACGGCCCTCCTCCAGAATACAACGAAGCCTCGGGCGGGCCGCCGCCCGCGGACCCGAACCGCGGCTTCGGGTTTTCTCAGAACCAGGGGTACCCGCAGGGAGGCTACCCGCAGGGAGGTTACCCGCCGCAGGGCTACGGCCAGGGGTACCAGCAGGGGTATCCGCAGCAAGGCTATCCGCCGCAGGGCTACGGCCAGAGCTACCAGCAGGGGTATCCGCAGCAAGGCTACGGCCAGCCGGTCTACCAGCAGCAGCAGCAGAGCTCCGGCATGGACTCGGGGTCCTGCTTGCTGGCGTGCCTTGGCGCGCTCTGTATTTGCTGCGCCTTGGACGCTCTAACGTAGGGACGCTGCTCTATTGTTATGTCTTTCTAACTACTGCTTAACCACTAGATAAGATTATCATATATACAGTCTGTTGCAAGCATCAGGTCATCACAAGGTCATGGGTGCACACGCGTTCGGGCCCTCGTAGCGATGGTTTTAGGCTGCAGCAGTTTGCTCTTCCCACGGCCAAACAGGGTCAAAGCGTCGGTCGCCCGCAGCGGGGCGGCGCCTTGCCCGTGTCCAAAGACCGGCTCTGGGGTTCGTATGTTAGGCTAGAACGGATCGGCGCCTGGCTTTATACGGAAATTTTCACTGGGCCGGGTAACTTTCCCTGCATGCTCATATCTCGTCGATCTCCAGGCTGCTTTCCTCGTCGCTCATTGTCTCCAGCGCCCAGTAACTCACGATGCCCACCAGGCTGGTGCGCCATCCGCGCCACAGCGTCTCGAACTTGTTGGCGTTGTACTGCGACTCGTAGCGGATCAGCTCCCACAGCGCGGGCAGTATCCCCGAGTACCTCGTGAGGGTGGGCACGACGGTTCGAAATCCAACCGGGACGCCTGGCGGCTGTGTGCCTGTGCAGTCGTATATTCTGGCTCTGCCCTTCGGCGTGCTGTTGTGGATGTCAAACAGGCAGGCGACCTGGGCACGCCGCAGGACGGTCTCGATGGGCAGCCTGAACAGCGACTCGGCCAGCGACGAGAGCAGATGGGCCAACCGGTACACGCCTGGGTGCGTGCTCGGGTCGAGCAGGAGGCTCGACCGCAGAAAGCACGCTGAGAGCGGTGTGAATGCAGTCGAAATGGTGCTGTAGATGACAGCAGGCGCGACAAGAGGAGCGGGGCACAGGAGCGACGGGAGCAGCTGAAGAGATTTGAGGAAGGATCTGGGCTGGTCCTGTACGGGCGAGAGGATGACCCTGGTACGAACCAGATCGACCGGCATTAGGAGCAGCGTCGAGACGATTTTGGCAACGACTCTGTTGGCGATCAGGGCGAAGGGCCTTGCCGTTTCGAGCACCCCGATGACAGTGGGGTCTGGGACGCCGAATAGGGCCGAGATGAACCCGGAAAGCCAGGTCGACAGCACCGACTCCATAATGCCCTGCATGTATGTGATATGGGTGGCCTTCCAGATGCCCCAGGGCCCGTTCGCGGCCCAAAGCGCGTTTGCAACCGAGCTGATGTAGGGCTCGTGGCGGGCGATTCGGCAGTCGCGGCGGCCGCCGCTTTGAGGCGACCGCGGTGGACTGTGCTTTGCGGGCTGCGTGCAGGGCTCGTCGACGTTTGCGAAGTAGGACGTTTCGTCGTCGTCGTCGTCGTCGCAGCTCTCGGGCGCGAGGTGCTCGTGGTAGGTGAGCGCGCGCTGGCTGGAGGGTGCAGGCGGCGCAAAGCATTCTGCCTGGATCACGGCGCGCGAGACCTCGAACGGCTGGTTGATCAGCACGCGCACGTACCGACGGAGCCCCAGCCGGAAGGCGCTCGACAGGATAGACTTGGCGGAGTCTGCGATGTAGTGGTCGCCGTAGTCGAAGTCGCTGATGTACTCGGGCGCCACAAGCTTCTTCGAGGCGCCTGCCTGGTCCTCCGGGAACACTCTGAGGGCAAAGAGCGCCGGGTCCGGGGGAGGCTGCGCATACGGCCTGAGCACAGACATGGTGGTGTCGGTGGGAGGAACCGCGCAGCCGCGCTGGAGCCTGGCCCACCAGCGGCCGCGCCCCGCCGCGAGCCCGCGCTGCACAGACGCCTGCACAGACGCCTGCTCGGACGCCTGCTCCGGCGCCTGGCGCCGCAGGCCTGCGCGAGCGCTCGGGCGGCCTTGCGCAGGCAGGAGCGCGGCGGTCGTTCCTGGGTCCAGGGTTACAGCCGCAAAAGGTTAATTTCTGCTCGAAGCAGGCTGGAAAGAGACTTCACATGCGCAAGAATGGGGAATGGCCATGAGAGAAAGCGCAGAAAACGGGAGGGCGGCGACGAGAAGCCGAAGAAGTCGGTGAGCTTTGCTGTGGCGGCTGAGGGGGCAGATGCGGTGTTGAACAGCAACAGCAAGCGGGAGCGAGAGGAGGAAGAGGAGAGCGAGCAGAGCAACGACGAGAGCGGGCAGAGCGGACAGAGCGGACAGAGCGGACAGAGCGGACAGAGCGGCGAGAGCGGACAGAGCGGCGAGAGCGGCGAGAGCGGACAGAGCGGGCAGAGCAGCGACGAGAGCGGGCAGAGCAGCGACGAGAGCGGGCCCGCAGAGGCGTCCGAGTCCGAGGAGTCGGGATCAGACGACTACACGGCAGCGCCAAAGCACCCGAAGAAGGGCAAGTCCAATGAACAATTTTCCAAGGCGTTCAGCTCGCTTGTGTCGTCGCACGTGAAGGCACACAGTCGAGAAAACCCCATTCTGATCCGGACAAATGTGGTCTCGAAGCTGCAGAGCGAGAAGATCGAGCTAAAGGCCCGAAGACTGCTCAGGCTCGAAGAAAAGCAGAAGAAGAACAAGGGCCACGTCGCCGACCTGGAGCACTGGCACCGCGACCCGGCGGGCGGAGGGTTTGAGTACGAGAGGCTGCTGAAGAAAACAGCGCAGCGCGGCGCGGTCAAGCTGTTCAACGCCGTTATGGCTGCGCAGATCCGCATGACCAGCGCCAAGGACGTGAAAGGAGTGGAAAAGAAGAAGGAGGTGCTGACAGACCTGTCGAAGCAGTCCTTCCTCGATTTGGTAAAAAATAGCTAATGTGGGTTTATGAAACGATGAGTATATACATATTGTGTAGGGAAACATTAGCGAAAGATGTCATTAGCCGAGACACATGTGAATCGGAACAGCATGGCTATGTCCTATTCGAAGTCCTTCTTTTGCATGTTCCTCGTCATCGCCGGCAGCGCTACTCGCATGCCGTCGAGCTCTTTCGTGAGGTGGACCTGGCACCCCAGCCGGGACGTCTCGGTGAGGCCAAACGCCAGGTCGAGCATGTCGTTCTCGTCGTCCGAAGGCTCTTCGATGATATCGTAGTACTCTGGGTCTATAATTACGTGGCACGTCGAGCAGGCGCAGGAGGCCCCGCACGCTCCTTCCATGTCCATGTCGTTGGCCTGGCCCAAGTCCAGCAGGTTGTCCCCGACGTTGCCCTGCACGGGCACCTGCAGCCCGTCCTTCGTGATGAACGTCACATTGATCTCCTCCCCGGGCGCCGGCTTCTTGATGTGCCCGTGGGGCCGTGGGGCCGAGCTGAAAAACCCCCGAACGGGCATTGATCTGCGCACCAGCACCCGGCTCTGTCTATACGCTAGGCCGAACATCGCTCAAAAACACTCTCAATCGCCCAAAAACAGTTTCGATCCCGAACGACTCCCAAAATACAGCGACCGAAAGGCTTCTGGCAAGTAGCAGGCGCTGCAAAAAAGTTCCAAAGAGGTTTCTCGGATTTAAGCTTTTCCCCGAATCCTCCCTCGACACCCGGCCATGAGAGGAGCCCTTGTCGTGCTCGAAGGCCCGGACCGCGCAGGCAAGTCTACCCAGTGTCAGAAACTCTTGGACTACCTCGGGTCTGCGGGCAAGTCCCCCAGCCTGGTCAAGTTCCCTGTGCGGTCCACCCCGATCGGGAAAATGATAGACACCTACCTCTCCGACCCCACGGTCTCCCTCTCGGACGAGAGCATCCACCTCCTGTTTTCGGCCAACCGCTGGGAGCTCGCCGACCAGATCCGCGACATGGTCAACTCGGGGAAGACCGTGGTCCTGGATCGCTACATCTTCTCGGGAATCGCTTACTCGGCTGCCAAGGGACTCCACCCGCACTGGTGCGCGTCCTGCGATCGCGGCCTACCCATGCCTGATTTAACTCTATTCATAAATATAGATCCTAAGCTCGCTGCTCAGCGCGGCCACTACGGCCAAGAGCGTTACGAGAAACTCGAGTTCCAAACTAAAGTCATGCACAAATTCGCCATTCTACTAGAAAATGAGCTTTCCACCACCTCCGTCTCGCTTCCAGGAGACAGCACTCCAGAGACCGTCTTCGAAGCCATCCAGAAAGAGGTAGATGCCCTCTTTGCGTCTTCTAAGCTGACCTCTCCTCTCACCCGCTTCTAATCTACAGCGCGTTCTTTCTTGTTAGGTAGTCGAATCTCGAAAACGTGTACCCAATGAACGGTAGATTCTCGCGCAGGGCCTCGGTCTCCCCGTTGCTTCCCGGCCGCGGCGCAGGTATGGCTTCCGACACCTTCTTGAGCTCGTCCAGCGGAAAGTACGATGTATCCGTCACCGAACTCAGTTTGGGCACAAACGGAGCATTGTAGTCTCTGATAACATCCCAGTTCACGCCCCGGAAAAACGGGTGGGCCTTGATCTCGTCCGCCGATATCCTGCCTATACGGTTTTCGGCCGACGTCAGTAGTCTCCTGATTAGGTCCTCTGCCTCGGCTGACAAGTAAACCTCGCTCGGAAATTGCAACGTGTACCTCCAATTCACAATCTTCCTGTAGGTCTCTGCCGGGGTGTCAGAGCAGAACGGCGGAAATCCCACAAGACACTCGTACATAATTGCTCCTAATGACCACCAGTCGCACTCCATCCCATATCCCTGGTTGCCAAAAATCTCCGGCGCTATGTAATCTGGGGTGCCTACCGCTGAGTAGGCCATAACACGCCGCGACTTCCTCCACGTCTGAATCTGCTGCTTGTTCATTGTGAGATGAATAGCATCGACAGAGTCCCGGTCGGGGTTTCGCTCCTCCTGTTGCTGCAATAGCTTTTTGTAATACTTAGAGTCATGTGTTTTGTGGAAGCCGGTAGACAGCCCAAAATCAGACAACTTGATATGCCCATTTTTGTCTATCAGGACATTGTCTGGCTTGATATCACGATGGATAAACCCTAGCTTGTGTATGGCCTCAATAGCCAGAACACATTCAGCCATGTAGAACCGAGTCACGTCTTCGGAAAATACATCATAATTGATCAGCATGGTCATGAGATCTCCACCTGGCAAGAACTCCATGATGAGATACAAATACTGAGAGTCTTGAAACGAATAGTATAGCGAGACCACCCAAGGAGAGTCGGCTCCAGCCAGCACGTCTCGTTCGGCCTTGACGTGGGCCAGCTGGTCTTTTTTGTACATCTCGGCCTTTAGGAGCGTCTTCATGGCGTATATTTTGCCGGTATCCTTCTTCTGCACCAGTCTGACCTCACCAAAGGCGCCTTTGCCAATGACTTTGACGGTCTGGAAATCATCGAGCGAGAGTCTTGTGCGCCTCAAGCGCAGAAACGCCGACTCTTTCTTGCCTAGAGAGGCGAGCTGGCGGGATTTTCGTTCCTCGGAGCATCTCTCCTGCTGTAATTTCTGCTCTAGCTCGATCCTACGCTGGTTTCGTTCAACTGCCTGAGCGACACACATTTGGTAGAAATGCTCGATCTTCAGTTTGCACGTGGTCGCGCGGTCGAGAGTGGTCTCTGAAAAGGCTTCAGGATGGCGCTCGAAGACTACGAACTCGGAGCTGCGGCTGTTTGCGGGCTCAAAGTCGCTCTGCACGGAGACCCTTTGGGTGCTCGCTGGGGCCTGCGGAGCGCGTGTTGGCGAAGAGTTTCGACTGGAGCCCTTGCGGGGGAAGAAGAGCGGAGGTGGCATATTGAGGCGCGACGGTTCCGATTTGTTATTGAGCGAGGAGTGGTTTTCTGCCTCGTACTGCTGCTGGATCTGCTGCTGCCTCAGCGCCGTGGCGTTCGTGTAGAGGTACTGTTCGGAGGGCGATATCCCTTGCACCTGCACCTCTTGCAGGATGGACATCGGGTTCGTCATAGGCTGTTGATGCAGCCGCTGCTGCTGGCTCAGCGCCGCATAATACTCCTGATACGTTCTATTGTCCTGCTCATTCGGTGGCTGTTCTGACGGCGTTCCCACCGGTTGCTGCTGCGAGTACATCTGCCGGAAATAGGAGTCTTCATCTGAGCTATTCATCGCGGGGGCTATGGGGGTTCTTGCGATTTACGGGTGCGGCAAACTGTCCAAAAACCCGCAAAGTGTGTGTTGGAATTACAGCTGTCTAGTATGGAGATCAGGGGGACCAGTGAATTAGTAACTATCCTCGGCGAAAAGGCCGGTTCTGGGCTCTGGAGAAAGTTAGGAGAACTGCGAAGATTAGCTAGCGCGGTTTCACCGGGGAAAAACAGGCGCGCGCAATTTAGTGTTTTGGGCTCCCAAGGGGCCTGCCCGCGTAGAGAGCACTCACACCAGCCAGTCAGGAGTGTCTTTATTTGTAGCGTATTTTATACATAGTTTGATGTCATCTGTTCATTCCTTTAAAAACATCTTAAGCGCTTCATGTAGTTCTTTGCGCCGTGTAGGCTTCGCCAAGAAGTAGTCCATCCCGGCTACACTGGCCTCGTTTCGGTTCTGCTCGTCGGTATACGCAGTGAGTGCAATAATCGGCCCCTTATATCCACAAACCTGACGTATGTGCTTCGTGGCTTCCAAGCCATTTATATTCGGCATTTGCACGTCCATGAATATCAGGTCGATCGCGTCGCCCTCTGCTTCCACTGCAGCAATGGCTGCTTTTCCGTCATTCACATATATAACATTGTCATATCCTTCCAATTCCAGCATCCTCCGCATTATTTCCTGGTTTATCGCATTGTCGTCCGCTAAAAGAATCCTAACATTCGATTTAGGGATGTTGTTCCGGCTCGGCGACACAGGGCTCGACGGGTTAGATCTGCCATCTGGCGAATAACCGTCAAGCTCGCACAGCTCAGATTTTCCCTCAATTACCTCAGATACCACTTGTTCTTCAACCCCCAAAAACTTCAACGGTATTATTACCCGCATAGTAGTGCCCGCATCTAACTTGGATTTCGCTAGATTAACGCTTCCTCCCATTATCTGACACAGCTGCCGGCATATAGCCAAACCAAGACCTGTACCCGAGTATTTCTTCGAAAGAGAAGAGTCTCCTTGTACAAACGCCTCAAATATCTGTGGCTGTATTTCGTCTGCTATGCCAATGCCTGTATCAGACAAGTCAAACACTAGCCAGACCACGTCATCTTTTGTTACCTTCGTGCCTAGGGTGGTTCTCAACTCATCGGAACTGCTATCTTCACTAGAAAGAGATTCGGTTTCGCACAACGCATCAGCAACCGGGAGCTCAGCACTCTGTTCAGATTTTAGCAGCGTAGCAGCTGGAATTTTGTCTTTCTCACTTCCTGCATAATAAGACAAACTCAGAACTACCCTTCCTCCTTGCTGGGTAAATTTCAGAGAATTTGAGACCAGATTTATCAGTACTTGCAATAGTCGATTAGTGTCTCCCAAGAACTTATAATTACCGTCCTTGACAGGCGAGCTGGCAACATATGAAAACTTAATCCCTTTCTTCCGTGCTGTACGGTCGAATGTAGTAAGAATCTGGTCGGTGATATCTCGAATCACAAACGGACCTTCATCCAGAGTAACATGGCCAAGTTGATTTTTGGCAAATGTCAACAAATCTGTGAGAAGGCGAAGCAGAAGCTCGCCGGACCTCGATATCATATTTAGAGAAGACCTTATCTTCGTTATGGAGGTTTCAGTCATCAAAATATCAGTAATTCCAAGGATTCCATTTAAAGGAGTGCGCAATTCATGTGAGATGTTAGCAATAAAAGCAGTTTTGGCCTCATTAGCTTCTTCTGCCATGAGCTTAGCTTTCTCCAGTTCCCTAGTGCGTTCCGAAACTCGATACTCTAAGGTGTTATATTGCGCAAACAACTCGTCCACCATCTTGTTGAACGCTTCCGTCAGATCCGTAAATTCATCACGGAATAGCACTCTTCGTTGATCTGGCACTCGCAGGGGTAACTGTTTAGATTTCAAGTGTGTATTCATGGTCCTGGAATTGTTAGTAGCAAGGCCATTTTCAACCTTCGCTAGTTCCTTGAAATTAGAAAGTTCGTCAGTAGAAGAATCCTCACATGAATCTTCCTTGAGCGATGGGGGCATTCTAGTCAATTTAGGCGTTGGTTTCCAAATTCTTCTCCAGAACTTAGCAAAACGGGATTTCTTTTCTGTGTCGAAATCTGGAGAGTGAGAGTCGTCATCAGCGATTTCAGCGATGATACCAACAGTGGCATCTCTTAAGCTGATAATCGGACGTAAAGATATGCGCGCCAAGATGAAGGTAGCAATGCACACTCCAACTGACATAGTAACGCAAATGATAATGACAGATTTTCTCAGGTCATCAACTGGGGCATAAAATGAAGATTTAGAAGTCAAGACGATGGAAGTCCAGTTTGCTGCCGTGAGCGAGGTCAACGGTACGAAGCCAAGCACTGTTTCTGAAAGAACCACAAAGTCACCAGAAGCTCTGTCCTCTGCTGAAACACCCAATCTGGTAAAATTGAGTAGTGTTACTCGTTCAAAACACTCTCCGGAATAGCATATGGAATCCGAATATTTTTCCGGATTCATAAGGTAGTCGAGATTGTACAGCTGCAAGATTACACTTGAGGAATCCTCATCCGTGTCAAATTCTGGGTCAGGTTCGGCCAAGAAAAAAGAATCTGGTTCGTTTTTGCTGATGTCGGATTCACCCGCTATTGGGCTGGCAGATTGGAACACTGCCGAAGAGAATACTACCGTTAGATATCCCATGATCGTGGACGTATCAATAGGGTTGTGGGTTATATCTCCAAGTGTGGTTCCATTCACAATTCTGATGGTGTAACTGAATAAGAGCTGACTGCCATTCACCTGTGGAGACCCGGGAACCCGCAGAGGGCCTAGCAATAACCCGGAGCTTTCCTTGACAGGCGCGGGAAGCGCAGTAGCATTGGTGATAGGTATAAGGCTTGAGTTGATCCCCTGACTAGTACCATATGCATTATAGGCGGACGACTTGTTCGTGAAAACAGCAAGGTTCCTGTCAAAGACTACTGCCTGCTTTAGGTATGTGGAGGTTTGTAAGAGCAGGCCTAGAATGTTGTTCACCGCGACCAGATTAGTTTCATAGTCTGGGTTTTGCTTTGTAGATGTGTTCCTGCTTATTGGAAGTAAAGCCTGCTTCATTTCGTTTAGCGAGGAGAGCCACTCGGCGTCGTCTATAACGTGATTAACCGACTGATCGATCTGAGTGCCCCGCGATTCTGTCGTTTTTATCAGCCGGTCACCCTGAATCTTTTCGACCGAATCCGCCGACTTCAAATACAGCACGCATGTGTTCACTACGAGCGCGCATATCACGCAAAGTGACACCCAGGACACTAATTGGATATGTATGCCAAGTCGTAATGGCTTCATCCGATTCCGCTGATGAGAGCGTATGAGCTGAACTAAACTAACTGGTTTGTTATGGAGAGAACAAGAGAAACGGTCTGCTGCAAAGGAATAGCCGGTGGCTGTGGCGGGCACTGGATGACAATTATAAGGAATAGGAATATAGTCTTCCAACGTGCGGTGCAGGAAACCCACTGCTATTTGGAGGACTATCGAAGCGGCTTATAAGGTTTATGTCGCCAAACTTAGATGGCCGTTGCATGCCAATCGGCGTGGGGATAATTGTGCGAGCCTGCTTGAAACTAGAGGCTGTTCAAAAGTCATTCAATTAATAATACTTGCTATGACCTAATCTACGGTAGCAGGTGCCGAATTAATCGAGTCATTGCGGGAGCCGTGGTCGGAATTAGGAGCACTCATAGGCTCGGTTTGGGAGGTGGTGCCGCGGATAGGGAAATGCTCTTCGTCAGATGAATGCAGCATGTGATCCATTTCGTAGCTTTCTAAGCCTCTCAGAATAGACCTGGTCGAAGAGACAGATCTATTTCGGTTCCTTCTGGAAATCACATCAGCAATAACATCTTCATCATCGGCAGTTCCCAACGACCCTAAAAGAACAGCACGATCCAGCTTGTAGGGCAATCCACGGTGCCTTCCTCGAATCATGGTAGCGATGACCACTAGTTTACCTAGTGTTGAAAATTGCGACGAGAGTGATTCGTATCCTCCAATGTATCCTAAGGATAAGCCGACTGTGCCATACGCCGACACCATTTCGAACAGGACGTCAAAAATAGAGAAAGAAGTAGCAGCGTCTGTGTTGGTGATCTTACCAGCCTCCGTGATGCACACAATAAATGTAGCAATAGCAATAAACCATAAGTCAAATCCTAGCTGCCTTCGTAAATGATGGGAAATGAAAGACGTGCGACCTTTCGAGAATCCAGCCAGACTAGGAAACCTGCTAGATATGTTATTCTCGCCAGATCTAGTGTCGCTTTGCCCATCGTAGCTGCCCATTAGGCTCGAGGCTGCGCTGCTACCGTTGCTCGAAGCCTGATCTCCATAGTCATCAAAAAGGCCTAAACTAGCTCCTTCGTATACATTGGTTCGACGAATCGAAATAGCCAGAGGAAGAACGGATATGTACATCATAACCATGTAGCTCACCCTTACAGCGGGATTCAAATCAGCAATGTTTACAGCCGAAATTCCCGCAGTACGGGTAGTGACAGCCTGGAATAGTCCCACACTAGCGCGAACATTCCCAGTCCATCCAGAAAGTTCGGCATTGTGGATGTCCAAAATAATAAAGAAAATCCAGTCGACGCCATTCAAAACAACTAAGACAAAAAACAAGTACCAGGTCGCTTGAGAAGGAAATAGCAACGTGAAGCATCTACGAGGATGATCTAACAGAAAGGACAGGTTCTCATGAAAAGTGGATAACTTTCGTGAGAGTTTTGATAACACCCAAATAATGAACCGCAGCAATACGGGAAATCCAGTGTTGCCTATAACAATGAAAAAGCCGCTCCACATTAATACGTAGGTGGAATTATAAAAAGAAAGCATAGAGTCAGGCGTGGTGGTATATCCGAGGTCATTGAAAGAAGTCAAGGCAGTGCTGAAAGCCCACCATACCGGGTTGACGTTGTCCTGCCTCACAGTGTCCATGTATACTGGGTCAAACCGATAAAGAACAGGAAGGAATACCACAATGGAAATAATAGTAAACCCTATGTAATAGCATATGAGGATCTTCAGAAGCAACTTCAATGCACGGTACTCAATTCCTCCCAGTTCTTCCTTTTGTTCTTCCGTTAGATTTATAAAAACTGAGTTTCTTCCCACGGTAGGATTATAGGAAAGGTATGGTAAGTCCTGATGCTTATGAAACTCGGCTTTCTGCTCGATATTATGGAACGCATTTTCCACTGAAAAGGAGGTAATGGCACGGAGAGGGCGAGTGGTGGAGCGAATCATTTCATTGGTAGAGGTACGAGAAAAGGGCTGAAATCGGTTGCGGCTACCAAAAGAAGAGAGCCTTGCGAAATGATGTCTTGGCGACTTGGGTGAGGTAGGATTATCAATAGTGTGCGCCCGATCATTAATGTTGAAAGTTACATGATCCGGAGATTCACTGTTCACATTTGAATCTTGTGCAGCATCCAAAGATTTGACAGGTTTCAGGTTTCTACCCTCTGAGTCAGACTCTGCTTCTTTTGAATTTGAGTCCGAGCTGGTCTCATGTTGGGAAGAATTGATATTTGACTTCGGGCCGGTCTTCTCTGAGTATTCGCGTTCGAGCTCACGAGGTCCTTTAATAACTAGTGGCGGGCCCTCCGAGAAGTCCACGCTGACTCTCCGGCTTAGCATGGAGCCAAATCCGACATTGTGAGAATCATTGTCGCGGGCTGAGGCGTTATCAGGTTCCTCATGATATCTAGGATGCGGGACGTTCTCAAATTTGATATCCTTGGCATGTGGAGGGTGGGTTACGTCACTTTCGTCGCCAGACATAACCTGATCAATACTTTCATCATGGATGGAAGAACGATCAGAAGATCGCGATATTGGTACAGGGCGATGGTTAGGAACACTGAAACTGTTGACGGCTGATCTAGGATGTAGGCTGTCCGGATTAGAGGTGCTGGTACGACGGAAGTTTCGGCGAATGCGGCCTTTAGATCGATTTATCAAATTTACTAGTCCTCCGTTCCCGTTTGAGGTATCTTCTTCGCTGATAGTGGAAAGAGGGCGTGCTCCAGACAAGTTTCTTCTCAAGCCAGCCCAGTATTTTGCACTAGAGGCGATATCTGAAAACCGTTTTCTGTAGAAGTAAAGTTTTAAAAATGCGACTGAAGAATGGATAACGATGGGATTGGTGAAGACTGAAATGAGGAATACGAAAACCTGCTGGTAGATCTTGAGCTCATTGATATTTATAGGATTCAGTCCGGACTGCGTGGAAGAGCCTGCAGCAAAAAAGAGGGCATCGATATAGGCCATGTTTCTGGGAGGGTATAGGATAACTGAGCCCACAATTGTCCATGTTACAATATAAATATAGTGAAGGGTGATGAAACTGAGGAAGAATCCTTTGATGTGTTTGACCTTCGATGTCGGCGCAGGGGCTTCTTCAGCCCTCTCGGCGGCTGGCATTTGCTAATGGCAGCTTCTATTAGTGTTACGACAACAAAACGGCGGCGTCTAGCCCAAATAGATTTTTCCCACTGTTCGGTCTGATCAGAGAAGAGTAGCGCTGTGATGGCTCAATTCACGATCGCAGAGAGAGTGTGCGCTGGCCTCGAGTGTCCGATAAATAATCAGGCGTTCTCGGTCAGCTTGGTTTCTCTCAGATCAATCAGGCGGGGGCAATAGCCAAAAAGGAAAGAGTTTGTTCTTCCGGAGCAAGAAAGTAATCCTGTGCGAGTGATTGGCAGACACTGCGGCAGTATTAAGCTTTTAATGCCTCTGGAGTAAGCCTAGCAACGGAGCCTCAAGCAGTTCACCTTGGATTGCGTCTGGACGAAGCACCACCCCTGCATGGAGAAGCAGCGCTATGCATTCATTTGCCCTCTGCCAGCTGATAGCCAGCTTGCCATATAAGACTGTCACGACGCCTTAAGGCTGATCAGGGGCAGTGTGTTGCGCCTGGTCCGTTGTGCATCAGCAATGCAGCACTCGGTGAACTCCCAACAAACACAAGAGCCTCGGAGGAAGAGCAGAAACGCAGAGGAGCCGTTGCTGATTTGGTATGTCGGAGAGGAAAACGCTGAACAAGTATATTCCGCCGGATTACGATCCTAACGCGACAGTTTCCAAGAAAAAGAAGAAAGATCCTCGGCAAACTGTCCGACTGGCCGCTCCTTATTCTATGAGATGCACTGCTTGCGGAGAGTTCATATATAAAGGCAAAAAGTTCAATGCAAAGAAAGAGTTTGCTGACGAGGTGTATCTGGGCGTGAAGATATGGAGGTTCTATATTCGCTGCACTCATTGTTCTGGAGAGATTACCTTCAAGACCGATCCTAAGAATGCAGACTACACGCCCGAAAATGGGGCCGTCCGAAATTTCGAGCCTTGGAGAGATCCCGCCAAAGAGAATGAGACAGATGATCAACGCCTGGCTCGCTTGGAAAGAGAAGAGCAGGAGCAGGAGGAGCAAGATAGAGTAGAAAGCTTGCAGCGCAAGAGGCTCGCTGAAGAGCGAGAGCTTGCGATGGCCGATTCAATTGAAGCGCTACGAGTGCGAAACGCTCAGTTAGAACGTGCCTCTCACACCAAACCTGAACCAGCTATTGATGTTTTGGCTGCCACTGCATCGCCTGTCATTGTAAGGCGCACGACTCCACTGGAAAAGCCTAAGACATCTGGATTTTTCCAGCCTACCATGATGTCGAAACCTCAAAAGAAGAGACCAGTCTTTGGACTGTCATACAAAAAGAAAACATGACCTGTAATTAACGTTTGGTTTGGGCTTAGCTATATTATTTGACTTATAAAAATATCTTGCATTATATGACATACATTTAACTATTTAAGATCGTTCACAGGTAAGGTAGCCAAAGGTTGTCCGCCAATGCCAAGTCACGGGGATTCACGGCTTGAGCGATCAAATTGATCACAGACTGATTGGTAGGGTGCTTCGCGCTCATTGTATGTGACATACTTGCTGCTTTCTTGGTGATTTTTTCTACATTCATGCGCACAATGTCCCTAAGTTGCTGATCTTGTGCGGCCGGACGATGTTGCTGAGTATACCACGAAATTACTTCGTCTCTAACAAATAATGACAAGTAATCTTCAAGTTCAGAGTCTTCATCTGTCAGACACTGCGAAATCACCATCATGCAAGGAGAAAAGAGACCTTCCAGAGATATATCTCCCATGAGCCTTTGCAGGTTAGGTGTCAACCTGAAAGGTACTCGTTCCGTATTCTGGAATTGAGGGAACTGATTTTGCGACGGAAGCAAAGGAAGCATCTCGCTAGACCAAACCGAACCAGATGAAGCAGATATCACTAATTTGTGAGGATAACGTCCATTAATACTTAGCATAAACGTCAAAAATGCCACACTAGCATACTGGTAAGAGAACTGCTTCCTGAATAGCCAGAAGTCCTCAAAGGAGTTGTATACGCTTACAAAATAATCACGAAGAACACTATCTGGCACCATGGTCTCCTGAATTGTCTGTAGGATTTTGAACTTCAAGCTTCCATGATCAGGCTTGCCATGGTTAGCGTCAAACGCCTCTCTGAACTTTTGCATTGCAAATATGATAGGCTCATCCTTGTAACGCCCTTTAACCTTACACCAGTCTTCGTAAATCGCCTGCATTGTGATATTATTAGGGTCGTCTTGAAGAATTCGGATATGAGGAGTAAGGGGAATCGCTGCAGGAATAGTGAAGGATAAATGACGTCTTCGTGACTCGGTTTTCCGTTCGAGCATAGAATTCATCGTTTGTGCTAGCTGCAATACACGCTCCTCACGGCGGCAATGTCGGGCAGCAGGATACTGAACCGTGAATGTGTGTATGCTGCCGCTATGCGACTGGATGCTTATTTGTTTGCAGCATATTCCAAATCCGCGATTAAGCTTGACATCTGTCAAGAAACGTCCAATCTTTGCAAAATGAATGTTACTCTGTTTCATCAGCAAATACTGGCCAGGAATATCAATCTCTTCAAACTTCTGATAATGGAATTCACACAAATGCGGGCTTAAGGATTCCAAAGAGACCACTGAATGACGGCTGTCCAAACGCTCCTCCCAACGATCACGCCATCTTCGCATTCTTGTCACATAGGTTTTCAATGTGGGCTTCTCATTGACAAAATCTTCACGGAATACTTTTCTGACATGAGGGGGCAGAAGGCTATCCGCTATCCTAGTAAGATTCATTTCAGTGGCAGGTGGAAGTTTAGTGTCTTCGTTTTGGTATGCCATTCTGTTCATAAATTGAACTCCATCGTTCAATAAGGCGACAATAAGGCGATAAGCATCTTCTTCTGGTGAGCACTTGAATCTCTGGCAAATCTGGTCAACCATAGTTTCAAGTGCTAATGAGAGTAGCGGGTATGCTGTCTTCAAAATACCCATGATCTCATCCACATACTCCCAAGGTTGTCTATTCAACGATTGGGGATCATTACTCGCATCACCTGAAGAGGCTGTAGAAGCTGAATTTGTCGCAGATTTTGCTTCATTCTTTGGCATTGCTTCAGCTCCAGTAGACGGAGTATCTGCAGAAGTTTCTTTCTCTGAATTAGGCTTGTCTTCCTGTACAGTAGATCCGGAAGTATTCGGTTGTCGCTTATCAGACTTCTTGGAGTTTTGCGCCAGTTGCATTGCTTGTCTCTGAATTACAGCATAATCGTCTTTGGTAGTACGCAGTTGAAAGTGCAGGGCCTGAGGATAACTTTTCGCAATCTTGATCAAAAGAGACCGAGCAATTCGGGCCTCTTTATGTGATAGAGAAGTCAGAAGTTGCGGAATAAAAAGAATCCAATACCATACTGGAGTTTCTCCTTGATAGCTTTCAAATGCAGATGCCAACGTTTGGCTGGAGTCGTCAAGGCTTAAGAGCCAAAGAACACGGCCCAAAAGGCTACGTGATTTGTGACTTTTATATAAACCAGCCGCCTGAAGATAGCAGCTAATAGCACTTGAAGCTAATGAAAGATCGTTAGGACTCTCCTTGAACTTAGCATCGTTGTATCTACCCCATTCTGCCCACGCTTTAGGTAAATTCATATCTATCTGAATCGCAGTAGCATAGGCCTGATTGGCTTCTTCGAAATGCTTCAGTTTAGCTAAAAACATGCCTTTCAACGTAAAGAATTCAGCCTTCTGAGGAGCTCCAAAGTAAGCCAAGTTGGTATTGCTAATAACTTCAAGTCCTGTGTTTAATTCCTGAGGATTCTTATAATGGCACTTTGCTTGTTCTCTGAGTTTCAAAAATGCTTCCTGAATCTCAATATTTGGAAGAGTATATATTTTAGTCAGTTGATCAATGCAGACTCGAGACATATCCTGTAGCCTCGCTACATGAGCAAATCTGTTAATGATCCAGGCAATTTCATGATAACCACGATATCCGTAGGAGTTAGCTGAAGAACTATTAACACCGGCTGCTTGTAAAGCAGACACCATAGGGATGTATACTTTGTTAATAACAGTGAACACATTCTGTCTCCAAGTAACTAAGTCGCTCCATATGTTGAAGTCATCCCACACGTTCGGCAAACGCTCTCTCCAGGCCTGAAGTATACCCTTAAGATCTTGAGTCTTACTCTCAAGGTTCTGGACAGTAGTAGCATGAAGATTCTGATATATCTGACTAGCCTCCATGAGTTCCACGTATCTTTGGAAGGTTTCCAATAGGGGAATATGAGCATCGGACATTCTAGCTGGTAACGTTCTCCATTTTCGCAATGAAAGTTGAATTCCTTCGTCACAAGACTTGGAAAGATCTGCTAGAGATTCGGTCTTATGTAAACACTTTTGTAGGTGCATAAAAGCTTCGAATACTTGTCTTCTAGGGGTGGGAACATCCATGACGGTCTTTATGGATTGCTCTAGAGGCTCACCATCACTTGCCCAATCAGCCATTCGCCAAGCGCACTCGAGAAGTAAATCAGTGAAGTTCTCATGTTTGGCAATCTCCGTGAGCACGTCCCATTGCTGAAGTTTCTGTTCACATAAAATCCAGTGGTCTTCCCACAGTCCATACTCGGATTCACTATATGGAAGGACACCGCTTCTAGCTTTAATCTGAGCTGCTTCATAGAGTTGCTGTGCTTTCTCCCATTGGCTGACTTGTTCGTGCGAAATGGCAACATTTGTTTCCGTATATTCACATCTTCTCCTCCATAGACCATAAAACATATCAGTCTCTTCAAGAGAAGAGTACAACTCAATTAAAGCATCAAGGGTGGCATCTCTTACCTGTTCGCCAGATCCAAAAGAATTTTCTGGATACTCCTCCAGAATTCCAATTGCGTCATACCAGCCATTGTAAGCCCGACCTAGAAACTTCACTAAGTGTGGAGGCAGGACAAGCTTATGTGATACACTATGTAACCCTTCCAACAAAATTTGAATTACATTTGGACGTTTATCTGCCTGACGAGTATGATAATCTCGCGAGAAAAGTGACAACAAAGTTTGAATAAGTTCGCTCAGGTCACGCTTGGATATGTTGTTACATATGACACTGAACATGTTGACCCATATAAGTCTGACAACTTCAGGCGCTACATACTGCAGCTCCACGATAGAATCAAAAAATCTGCTCGTAGATATGTCGCCCATGGAAGCAATGAATTCACGACGTCGATTTACGAACTCTGCTATTGAGGACACCACCTCCTCATTCATATCCACTTGCATCATATCTTGGGTGTCCACAGTTTCAAATAAAGAAGTAATTGGGCGAACAGCAAGGCGGTTAGCTTCCGCTCTAATTGGATGCTCCTTATCTATAGCGCCGTATATAAGCTGGAGAGCTTGATTTAGCCACATGCTATCAGACAAGCTTTCCCAGTTTTGGTGCTTCAAGACGTACCATAAGCGCATCCAGGCATTTCGGTTTAAGGAATCATCTAAAATACTCATAAGGCGCTTCCTTACTGCAAAATTCTCAATCCTAGTTCCTATAAGAAACGAATGCTCAAGTCGAATGACAAGGTCCGTTTTCAAAAGCTGGGGATGAGAAAATATTGCGGTAACCATATCATAAAACTCTTTTGTTAGATCAGCATTACCGCGTGCTTCAAAAACAGTCATCTTTGCGACTAACATTGTCTTCTCTTTAATGGTAGGGAAAACTTCTTTCGGCTCAAATATCCAAGAGCGTACTTGTTCCAGTAGTTTTCGACATAAGGCTAGATCAGTAGACCATTCAACTAGTCGTTCAAGAACAGAAAGAAAAGTACGACGCTGATCGCCAAGCGCACCAATTCGAAGTTTACCGATATCTATCATGCGGAATATCAGCTCCCTAATACATTGTGACACATTCTCAAAATAGGAACTGTCTAACGCAGACTCTTGGTTCTGTGATCCTCCTTTCTGAGCGGAGGACTGCTGATTCCTTTGTTGCATTAACATGATATGTTCGCGGCATAATCTACCAAAGGCTTTCATGAACAACTGCAATTGAGAATCAATGCGGCGAGGTAGATTCCTTACGACAGACGAAGCTAGAATAACTCCCGCACCATACGATTTTGCAACAGCATAATCGGTTTCTGTCATAATTGCTGCATTAGCGCCTTTAGCAGCAGTGGTCGGATTGCTGCTAGAGGTAAGGGCTGCAGTTAGCTTATCTTGAACTGCTTGGCAAACTAATTGAACCAGCTGATCGGGACCATCAGGCATGCTATTTTCTTCGTCCCCTTCCACATCTGGATAGGTTTCAGCGATATGCGCAAAGAGGGCGTCAATCAATTTCTCCAAGGTTTCATGAACTACAAGAGAATCACACTTGATGGCCGGCTCTAGAAGTTTGCCAAACGTATCATAGGAGCTCGAGATCCAGATTTTTGGTTTTTTCTGTAAAACAACGTAAATCACTTCCAGAGTATTCACTGCCACATTAACAGAACGCTCTTCCATATCGTGCAATGCTACCGTACGCTCGAAGACATCCAGCTGAATAGCATCAGTGACATCTGGCCAAATTTCGGGAGAAAGTAATCCGCCCAATATTGATAATATGCGCAGATAAAAATCGTTAGAGGCGGCTCTTTTAGGATGCATACAGATTAGGCGTATTAAGCACGACACTAGAGATTCCTTGGCAGCAAGTGAAAGAACAATTGGGTCCGATGATAACGGTTCTGTTTCTTCATCGCCCTCTTTGCCTGTGTCAGTCTGTTTCCTCTTAGATCTTCTTGGGCCATCAGTTTCGGAGGTTTCTTCGTGAGGTTCAGAATTCTCCTTCTGCGTCCATTGGAGAAGGACATCAGCTAAGTTAATAGCTAGAAGTAGATTCTCTGAAGCATGATCCGTCGGAGATGAACCAGAAAATGCCAACTTAGGAATAACACCAACTATAAAAGGAGCAAACATTCCTCTGTATGGATAAAACATTGTTTGCTTGTTTGCAAGGAAATGATATATATTAATCACTTGTGATACGTGTTGACCTTCTTCTAGTAATACTCTATGGGCCCATTTCGCCCATTTCGTAGATCCAATTCGAGTCGGTAATTGCCTTGAGAGCACATCCAGCGATTCTCTGATAAGTAACTTCGCTTCAGATTGTTGAGATCTTAATAAAGAAAGGTAAACTTGTGTTACCATTTTGGCTGGAGTATCATAAGCATCAATAAAATGCACAATGGCGAGATAATTCGCTTGCTTGGAAATTATATCTTCGATTCTTCCACATCCCCATAGAAACTTAATGATATCCTTTCTTATATCATTAACCAGTGATGAACCGTACTTTATCATGATACAAGTAAGCTGCAAAAGCTGAAACCGGTACATGTCGATTATGCCAGTGCTTTCATCTAAACTATCAAGAGAGCTGTTCTTCCATACGAGCATGTACACTTGCTCGAGCCAATTAGGCTTAGAACTGGCAGTAGTGGAAGCTTTCTGCAGAAGGGTGTTTAGATTTCTGTTGTATGTTGCCTCTTTCATCAGAATCATGTTGATGATGTACTTAAACAAATAAGTTTTTCCTGCTACAGAAGCGGTGGTAGCAAACTTCAAGGAGCTTTCAAGATATAACCGTCGAAGTTCGACATCTGGGTTGTTGACAATTAGGTCAAAAATCATAAAATGAACAGTATTGACTGAACTAAGATCTTCATTAATGACATGCTCTATAAGAGTGAACATAGTCTCAGTGTCGTTAGGGCACTCGACAAAATATCGCCGCATAAGGTTCTCAATTTGAAATTGAGATCTTTTAGCACTCATATGAATAGGTGATGTAATCCAGCTCGAGGATGTTGACTGACGAAGATCGGAAAATAATGATATCAGTTTGCAGAGAAGTGATCGATTAGACTTCAGGAATTCTGGATCATGGGCAGCCAAAACGGAGGTGATGTTGACAATATTGACAATTCCAGCTGATCTTTGCTCTAAATCTTCTTCACCAAACAAGTGTTCATCAAGCATATCAGATAGTTTTGCAGAAGTAGAGGAACGTAGATCCTTGCTACATTCCTGATCTAGCAACCCACTAAAGAGTTGTCCAATAGCCGAATCATTCAATTTCCCAGCAAAATAAGTTAAAGCAGCATCGTGGTGTCGGTTTGTAAACAGTGCTAAAGGTTTTCTAAATGGGCTAGAATGTGATACCCGTAATTGACCTTCAAGGCGCAGAAGGGTAGTAATTAAATCTTCCATAAAGATCACTGCAGCTGACGGTAGACAATGATAGACCGCGTAAATGGCAGCCATAATCTTAATCTTAGGCTGCGCCCACAGCACATGTGATGATGCAGCTACCAATGTGGCTGGATCAGAAAGAGTTTTCAGGTGATCAAATAATTTGTGGCCAATTTCAACCTTAAAATAGTTGGTCAATAGCTCCAATAGTCTACCTAAACCTTCAAGCCCACTTACTGTTAACCTGCTGTGCTCCGATAAATTCATCAAGATAGGCTTCAGACCTATTTGTAAAAGATCACGAGGAAGCTTGTTATTTTGAGACAAATACTCCCTCAAGCATTCATGAGCGGCATCAACAACTTCGTTATTCTTCAAATAAAGAGTTTTGAAAAATATAGCTATTATTCGGGCTCGGGCCTGTACTCTCTCCTGCTTCTGTTCCTCATCTGCGGACGTGAAGTAGGAGCTATTTATAACAAGTGAAAGAAGTTTAATGCATCGTATGCGTAACTGAACCAGCTGTATGCTAGTTCGATACTCATCGGATTTATGAGCAGACGCCAAAGATTCGTCATCTGCATCTGCTATGGCCATTACTTCTGCCACTAATCTCTTAAGTTCGTCATTGAACTCTAAGAAATCCTGCGACAATCCCATGCAAAACACAATGGCATCTATATTACCTACTTGATTGGGGAACGGTAAAGCACGCAAAGGCTTTGCAAAAATCGGTTGGAGAAACGTGGACTTGACAGCAGAAAGGAGTTCCGTTTGTTCCTTGCCGGTTATTTCAGCAATGATGACAAACGAATCTTTAATACTCTTTCGGACATGCTCTGAAGGGTTAACTAGATCATAAGCCAAAATTCCACACAATTGTTGAAACTTCTTTGAATTCAGATCTTCCTCAGAAAGCTGACTGCAATAATCTCTCAGTATCTTGAGAAGTAGATCTCTAGCAGTATCGGCAACATATGATGGTGTTTCAACTGGAACATCCTTCAATACAAATAGTAAGGCTCGAACCAATTCGAATAATTTCTTCTGAAACCAAGCTAAAGGAGCCTTCTTGTCTTCGTTAAAATGCTTGAATAACAAATCAAGGGCAATTACACCGCCGTATTTGTAATACCACAGGCTATTATGACAAGCATGGCAAAATGCAGAGGTCATATCTGTGATTCCCACAAAATTCAATAGGTCAGAAGAGGATTTGAACAGCTGATGAAGAGTATTCAGCATGAACTCCTCGACAGCTTTTGCTACGTCAACAGTTTGAACACGCCAAGAGCTTAAAGCGCGTGTCAAGGAGACCAAAAACACTTCGACAAGGTCGAAATGAGGAACAGGTAAGTCCTTCTCAAGGTTAAAATCGATAACAGTACGAGCAAGAATATTTCGCGGAGCTTTATCAAATTCTAAAAGTAGAACATGCTCTGCGATATTCTTCAACAAGCTTTCCGCATCTTCTCTAACGCTATCTATAGAAGCAGCAGTGAATAATCCATCAATCAACGATCTGATGAATTTACTTTCCTGTTCTATACAAGCCTCAGAATAAGTAGTAGATGACATTTTCTCGTTAGAGTCAGTTATTTCGTCAGAAAGTGTGAATTTCGGAGTATCATCCATAACAGATAACTGTATGATGTTCTGCATCGTGGTCTCATAGTCCTCCGGAATCTTAGCTGACTGAAACATAAGCTTAGACACTTCAGCTATGTACTGGAATGCATGTATATGATAATGCATATCCAACTTTGGATTATCGAGTACCTGAAGAGCATGCTTTGTAACTGGGACAGGAAATTCAAATTTCTGAACGTCTGATATACCATTAAGTCTGAAGTATATAGCAGGATCGGATTTTAGATGCTTCCTATACTCCAAGTCTGCGGGTGGTTGTAAAAATCGACGATTTCTACCACCGAGCTTTCCAAGGATTCTAAGCGCTGTGTGTGCATGCACATGAGAATATGGCAAAGGGCGCAGATGAGACCAGAGGGCGACCATCACATCGTTAATGTAGGGCTCAAGAATAGGATCAAAATATTCTGCAGTTAAGTTATCAACACAAAGTTCCAATGTTCTCAGTCCCTGTGAAACAAGGTCTTGCGAATCCCGAAGTGCTATTACCAGAGGCTTCATGAGGTAGCCTAGATGAGGAACTAGAACAGAAAGTCGTACAGGTACTGTTAGGCATAACTCGACATAAAGATCACGCTCTTGGGGTTTCCGAGCAGACAAAAGCAAATTATTGAGAGAGTCGAGAAGAACTTGCAATAATGGTAGCACTTCTTTATAGAGCTTTTCAAAGCGGCCACCACCTATTGATCTGAAGAGCGTTCGAAGAAGTATAAAGCAATTGAGTGGCTCTTCTGCTGATGTCGACAATTTCATACAGGAAATAATAAGATCCTGAAGGTATGGGAGAATAGCATCTTCATTAGCAACTGGAAAGAGATTCACAGCCATAAAATTTAATTTGAAGAGGCGCATTATAACAGTGGTTTTCGTACTATCTGACTTTCCTAAATCTTCAAGATGTTTAACAAGAAATTCCATTAGTATAATGACGAAATTCGTTGACGTGGCTTCGGATGAAAGGAAAAACTGCGGGAGGTACAGAAGAGTACTATTGTCAACAATTGCATCGTAGAGATTCTCCATTTCAGACTCTAAAATTTCGTTGAAGGATGGAGGGTCGATATGAATGAATATTGTAGCGAAAAACTCCATATTTTCCCTCTCTTCCTTAGAATTTAGTGAGGAAACTGAGGCGTCTGGTTTGCCATTTTGATCATCCTTGGATTCATCAGATTTATGCGTCGAAAAATAAGAGAAACACTTAATTCCCTCTCTGAAAAGTTTCTTGAACATCAGAATTTCGTCGTAGTTAAGACCTCGCACGCACTCGTTCCATTGACTGTCGCTGATATCAGGAGATGGCGGAGGTGGGTTACAATTCTTCAAGCCGAACATACTAGTTCGCAAAAAGGTCATTAATCCCTTAAACAAGTTTCTGCCGTCTTTCAAGCCGTCAATACTTGGTTCTGAACCAATCTTTATAGGAAGAGCTAAATTCGTAGAGAAAACATCATAACTCTCAAAAGCTGACGCAGCCTCATCGACTTGCATATCATCATGTGTTTCGCGGCCCGACGCTGATACCTGGGATAGCGCATGAGGATAGAACATATTTAGTTGAGAGAATTTATCTGCAAAAGCAGATATTATGGTAATTAGAAGCTGTCTTCCTTCCAAATTATCCTGAAGTTGCATTATTCTCTCAACTAGATTGAGTAGAAGCTTAGCAGACATAATATGAAACGAATTAGATAGAGTCATATCTTGCATATTAGCACAATATACACGAACAGCTTTGCAGATCTGAGTAGCAGAAAGATCATTTCTAACATGATGAATTAGGTCAGCAACCATAGAATAAGCCAACGGTCTGAGAGTTTCGTATACGGTCAAACCATCTCCGATTAGGACACTCCGTTCAAGGAGAATATCAATTGTAGGAATAAAGGCCGATCGCACGTCAGTAGATAAGAAGTGACGCGTAGCAACCAGTAACTCCTTACGTGAAGCTGAAAGCTCTCTAGGGCAATCCTGAAGCAATCTGACGACAAAATTAGGTATCTCACGGTGATGATTTTCTAGAGAGGAGGAGAATGTGCGTAATGCGTAGGCTAAGAAAGACATAGTCTTAACCTGTGCAGTTATGAATTCGCCAAACAGGTGCCTATTCTTAATCGTTGGACATACAATGGTGTACAATTCACCATGACTCTCAGCATTTGCTCGAGCTTCGGCCTGAGCGGGAGCCTGGAGTTTCAGCATCTGAATCACCTGCTCAATGAACACAGGTAAGTTTGCTTCAATGAATTCCTTATGAGCTGTGAAGAGCATCACCACAATAATAGGGCATTCGGTGAGCACCTTAAAGGAATGCATGGCTTTCGGTAGGGCTCTGCCTACAGATGTTTCAGTTCCATCCGAAAAGGAAGTGGGAGAAGAAACGCTCCAAGGAGAAGCAAAAGTATTACCGGCAGAATCAGGAGTAGGAACTGTAGCATTAGCGCTAGGAGTAGCTCCAGAGGTTGACTCAAAAGAGTCGCGTACTACAGCTGGCATGTTTTTATAGATAGAGCAGACCAAATCGAGGAAAGGCTGCACGTGGTCAACAAGAGCAGTCTTATAAGATCTGTAAAACGAGGAGAGAAATTTCATGCTCAAGGTTCCATTTTCTTCATTGTCAGTCTTAAGGACATTTGAGAGGACATTCACTATATCGACGGCATGTGGTTGCAAAGTATCATCCATAGGTAAGCGATACAGAATAGTGAGCAGGGTAAGTCGATACTTCTGTTCAATAGTGGCTGCATGAAAGGATGGAGGAAAAGTTTCTAATGCCGCGCAGACAGTGGGGACTAACGATTTCACAATATCTGAGTAATCAGAAGAAAAAGGTATACGATCAGAGAATTCCCGAATTTCGGAGGCCGCAGCAAACCGACCCCTTATATCGCTTTGGCTATCGGCAATGCGATCGATCAAAGGGTTGACGGTGTCAAAAGTGATGGGGTCCATTCCTCCAAACAACCTGCAAGTTCAATGAAAACCTTTCCGACAGAAGATGCAAAGGTTGCAGTGTAAAGACGGTTATAGACTATAATAGTATGAGCAATTAACAAGCACGCAAAACGGTAATTCCACTATTTGGTCTCACCTATGTTGAATATGAGTGATCGGGGTATATGATCAGTTCAACGGTGCTTGATCTCACAGGTCGTTCGAGGATTGTTATGTGTGGGAGAAAGAGGGAGCGAAAAGAAATAAGTTCACGTGATGTGTCACGTGAGTATTACAGCAGCATAGTTTTCGTGCTCCGATTGAGGCCAGATAGCTCGGATTTCCGAAATGCAGGACATCCTACTACTCTCATTTAAGTATTAGCCGCTTATTCCAGTGATATAGTATTGTGTATCGCAAACTGAGGGAAATCATATGCGAATGGTGGGGGTAGTGGGGGGTTATGCCTGGTTAATGGGAGGATTAGCCAATATGATTCTACCTATATAAAGTAACTTCCGAATCGCTCAGAGAAAGGCGGATGCTACGTAGCTTTGGAAGAAGTATTGCCAGCAAGATCTTATCTCGCACAATGTCCACGACCAAGCCGCACTTGTTACTACTAGGACCAATTGTCCATGCGAAAAAGGAATGGGAATCCCTATCTTCGATCGCCCGTTTGTCAGAATGTACCTCCAGCAACAGGGAGGAGTTTATTGAAGATCTGAAGGGGAAGTACCGTGATATTGTCGGAATATACCGTACTTTTAGTTCAGTCAAGCAGACTGGATTGATCGATGAAGAGTTAGTGAAGCAATTACCTGAATCGCTCAAGTTTATTGCCCATAACGGAGCTGGCTACGATCAGGTTAATGCAGTCGCTTGCGCTAAACGCGGAATTGCTGTCAGCAATGTCACCGACAAGGCCGATGCTGCAACCGCTGATACAGCTGTTTATCTGTTGATTGGAGCCTTACGCAACTTCTCGTATGCAGCGAAGAACCTCAGGGATGGCAATTGGATATTTGGAACCCCTGTAGGCAGAGACGTCGAGAACAAAGTGCTTGGCATTGTCGGTATGGGTGGTATTGGCCAGGCTGTTCGCGATCGAATGGTTCCATTTGGTATGAAGATTCAGTATTACAACCGTCACCGCTTAAGCCCTGAGAAAGAGAAGGGATCCAAGTATGTTGGCATGGACGAGTTACTGGCTACCTCAGACGTAATCTCGATGAATCTGCCTCTGAACCCCAATACCAGGCACACTCTGAACAAGGAAGCATTCGATAAGATGAAGGACGGTGTATTTATCGTAAACACTGCCCGTGGTGGTGTGATTGATGAGCAGGCTCTGGTAGATGCTCTAAAGTCCGGTAAAGTCGCAAGTGTAGGCCTTGATGTCTATGAAGCTGAGCCTAAGATCCATCCTGATCTCGTGAGTAACCCCAATGTGTTACTGTTGCCTCACATGGGCACTCATTGCAAGGAAACTCAATATAGCATGGAATGTCATACTATCGAGAACCTTCGATCGGCTGTTACCACCGGCCATATGCTCACCCCTGTTCCTGAGTGGACATCCTCCAAGAAATAGGTACCTCGACCAGGCCAACGGTAGAGTAATTGGAGGGATATAGAGCTCCCAGCACCACTATATGGGTATGATGGTACTGGGCATACTTGGCTGAGGTAGAGTTATTCCATTTGGCTAAACAAATAGCCAGCAACAGTAGGTTGCACAGCGAGATTGCTACCGCCGGCTAACGCTTCCTCCAAGTTTAGACTATCATTTACTAGAGTTCGTAAAATCTTAAGGTTTGGAGCCTGCGTTAGAGTTTAGTTACCTGTATACAGTTTAATACGAGTAAGGTTTGCGTAATATTCTAATACTAAAACAAAGATAGAACCCAGCCGACGATCCTAGGAGTCCTTTTTTCAGACTATAACTGTTAGATGGGATGTCGTATCAAATTAGCCAGTCGTTAGTGAATCTCTCTAACTATTAAGGTTGACAATGCGCAGTTGTACGTGATTAGACACCAACTCTCCTACTATCTGGAGGAAGTACTACCCGACTGTGTGCCACGGAAACTATATTTGCCAGTTCCGGCTGTCGCTATAACGCATCATCATTCTAACGCGAACTGCTCCAAAGTGCGCCTAAAACCGACAAAGGATGGGAGAATGTTTGGCATTATCGAAATCGGAAAAGCCTTATTCTGAGTGCCGAAATACTCGCACATAATTTGATCAACAGCAGACCTCGGTAGCATTTGTGTTCTAATTAGCTACGTAGTCTAATTGCTGGGCGCCTCTGCAACAATCTCAAGCCGCAATTTAGTAGTATAGTTTAGTAGAGGGGTGCGAGAAGTCTAATTAAAGTTAATTTCCCTTTCTTGGCATAAGTTCAGTGCCTATCTGCAGAACCGCCAGGAACCAAAAAATAATGGCATAAAGATTCCACATCTGTTGTTGGGTTGCAGTATGAGGTAGGCTCGGTAGGGCGACGCATGTATCGAGACAGCTGAGCAGTATCGATACGCAGCAATGCATTTTAGAGTATTTATCTGAGTAATTCTACCGACGGTCTATATTTAGGCGGCTCGCAATAACAACTGGCGGAGTTATAATTGGCGATCCTGAATCAGCTCCAGTGTGTTAATTAGTGCCAGGCAGCCAAGCCGTGAATATAATTAACTATATTAGCCCAAGACGAACGTTGAAAAGCAAGTACTAGGCAGAGAAAGATTGACCTTATAAGGCTAATCTACCTCGGCCAGCCTTGGCCAGCCTTGGCCAGCTATATGCAATCCTTCGATTTGTTGTATTAAAAGGTCGAGCAACGGTGAAAGCCGATCTCCGATAACGTTGAAACCTAGTTTGAAGTGCGCCACGCTTGGTCAGGTTCTTTAGCTCATTGAGAATTTATGAATTCTAATGTTAAACTTCAATAAGTTTTCAAGCTTTTTGCGCTTTGGACCTAAAACATTTGTACGGGCCACGTACGCATCGGATACTAACCATGCTAGGCTTAAGGTCAATGTTGTTAGCCTTTGTTTCACACGGCTTCATTTTCAACGACCTACGGCTTAATGGTTTTCTTAGTTGATTTTCCTTGGCTTTAGTCTTGTCTTTCTCTAAAGCAAGTTAACGGGCAAGGCCAGCTCGCCATTTGGGCGGTTCAGAAATATACTTCGTCGCACTTGCCAACCTTGTCCGTCATCCAATCAACTTGAGAGGACATAGTTTTTGGACGGTCGTCTATTCTGTAATCTCCTAAAGTCCTAATCTTAACTATAGTAAGCAAAACGTCTAAATCTTATTAGCTTGGTGAATAAAGCACATATTTCTAAAATTGACTTCGTAAATAAAGTTCTGGCACTATTAATGTTTCAACCGAAGCAGTTGAACTCTCACTATTAGGTTTATAAGGTGTATTTCTTCCCTATTCGCTGCACAGTTTCTACTTAACGTATTGACCCCGATACACAGCTCGTCATATATATCGTATTCTCCCGTGCTGTCTACTCTCAAATTTCATCCTTATCCCGGTCTGTTATAGCCCTTTTAAGTACTGTCAAGACTGTTCGCCAAGGGTTTCCTTTGACTTAATAGAGCCTTGCGTTTACATTTAGCCTGCTGCCTTATAATCCGCGGTATCGCGAATTCTCGTTTGGCTACTTCCCAGTGTATCTTCTGTTAGCAGATCATTTGGCTGTGTCTTCCTTCTTCGTTGGGATGCTAAGTGAGGAATCGACCTTTATCTACTAGGCCTAGCTCATCCTATCATCAACCCGATATCCAAATCCGTATTTCGGAAGACGTTATATTAATTACTGTCCCACTCTTCTACCAGAATATCAGCGCTTTCCAGTAATAGATTTGTCAAACAACTTTTATCTTCAAAAAATACTCCCGTTCTCAGACTCAGATCATTCTAATAGTCTTTGGCGCTTCTTTCGGGCAAATGCGCACTTCCTCCAACCACAGAATAAGAACCAAGAGTCAAGCTCCTTCTGACCATAATATCAGGCCTGCCTTCTTGCAGACATCCCCAAGAATAGCTCCCGCGCCAATAATGTATCAACATTCGTCGATGTCGGTGCCTCAACCTGCTTCATTCCCGGGAGCCTATCATGTTAATACTCAGACCCAGGTACATGCATATCCTATTGACGATCCACGATACCCAAGGTTGTTTTACCCTTCCCAATCCCTACCTGGATCTATCAACTCTTACCGGCGTCCGGAATATGGCTTTGAGGAAACAAATGTCCATGTTTCAAGCGCGCCTTACCACGGACGAATGGCCGCGTCTTACCAATTCTACCCTCCCTACCCAGCTTTACAAGTGCCATACTATGTCGGAAATAGTGCTGTACCTGTCAATCATGCTCATCTGTTGAATGATGCTTACCATCTTGCTGGGGCTGCACCGCGACCTCCTGCAGATATGATACCGATGCCTGTAGGTCCATCCCATTGTTCATCGGCTTATTGTCGTCCAGCTGCCGTAAATAATAGAGTTTACGTCTCTCCAGATGCTTCGGCAGGCTCGCAGAAGAGGTTTTTGCTGGCAGTACCGTCCAAAAAATATCAACGAAAAAGGACCAAAACAGGATGCCTGACATGCCGGCAAAGAAGGATCAAGTGTGATGAAGGTAAACCGAGTTGCTCAAACTGCAATCGATCGCACCGAGATTGTTTGGGCTACACTCATGTTGCTGCTCAAGGAAAAGCTCAGTCAGGACAAGTAGAAATCAGTACTGCTGCGTCTAGCGCAGCGAGCGATCGATCTCCGGAAGAAAAATCGAATTCAGAACCTGCAGAGCATTTGTCTGTTGCAGATGGCCAGTGTGTTTCCAAATTTTCAGAACTACCTTCCCCTACAGAGACTAAGCTGTCCGACGAGTTTCCAAAATCCTCCCTATCAGATGAAGATCCCCCTGCACATGGCCGCGAAGTCAAACAGGAATAAGTTATCCCGGTGTGCCATTGGTGTGGTGTCTTCGTAATGTAGGCTCCAGTCACCTGCTATGCGTGAGATCCTTTTTCTCCGAGCAGGATTTTTGAGAACGTAGCTGCCTCGATAGCAAGAACAGTCGCCTCACGGAAGCTTGCCCTGTCAATTTGAGTCTAGTTCACTGCTCAGTTTTTACGGCATAATGATGGTCATATTGTATATTATTACTTTGGTTGTTCGTCCTTTGAACGTGAATAGCGAGGAGTATATGCTATATGGGCTTGGGTCATAGCATATGCTCTCCAAAGAGTCAATTTGTACTTTTACAACAACCTCGAAATTCTTTTGGTTTCTATATGTGACTAGCATATGGAACATAGGTTACTCATTAGTTCACTAGATCTGTGTAGTATTCCATCACCAGGAGCTCTGCGCAAGGCGAAACTCAGTCGTCTCTCTCGTCCTCGACACTCCATCGCTGGGACTTCCAATTTTCCTAAGTTCGACAGCATACTTTTTACATACCGCTAATACGATGGATTGCCAGTTTTATGTAAGTATACGAAGCTTTGGTATAATCGACGAAATGATGAAATGAGTCCTTAATAGGCTCTATACGTATAAACCCAGCTCTCCGAGAAGTACATGAGTAGAGACGTTTCTTCTGACAAATTTTCGATTTGGACCTCAAAGTGCTGACGGCCGTAACTAACTAATCCATAGCCCCTTAAATAGTAGAGGCATATTTAGAGCTTACGAAATATATCTAGCATTTTCAGAGACGTAGTTGTTCGTTTATACAAAGAGGTCACCTAGCTCTTACCGGCTCCGGCGCGGAAATAGATGATATCTCCATCCTCGACTTCATAATCTTTTCCCTTTTGCAGCAGCTTTCCAGCAGCGCGGACAGCTCCTTCATCACCTAACTCTATAAAGTCGTTAAACTTCGTAACCTGAGCCAGGATAAAAGTTTTCATCAAATCAGTGTGAATCACACCAGCTGCTTGCGGCGCCTTTGTGCCTCGGCGAATAGTCCATTCCCGAACCTCATCTGGGCCTGAAGTAAAGAATGAGATCAAGTCAAGAGCAGATCGCATAGTGACAATAATTTTGGGCAATGCAGACTGTGCTCCAATTCTCTTACATTCCTCTTCTCGTTCTTCGTCAGTCTCCATGTTGGCCAGTCTCTCCTCTAGAGACACTGACATAGGGATGACAACATCACCAGGGGAGTTCTCGTCAATCCATTGCTTCAAGCTTAACAGATGCTTGTTTTTCTTACGAATATAATCTTTCTCGGACAAGTTAACAAGGTAAATACACGGTTTGGCTGTCAAAAGAAGCATCGAATTGATAATCTCGACTTCTTTGGCACTCCAAGTGCCATTGGCAACGCGTTTACCTGCTTCCAGCCAGCCAATAATCTTCTTGACAGTTTCGGCCTCGTCCTTTTTAGCTTTGACCTCCATGCTCTGTCCACCACGCTTGGTGATCTTTTCGACGCCTTCGAGGTGTTTTTGGGCAAACTCGATGTCCTTAACCCGGAGCTCGTTGGCGATGATTTCCAGGTCACGTACAGGATCTACATCACCCTCGACATGAATGATTTCAGCGTCGTCAAAACAACGAACCACCTGGTAAATAGCATCCACAGCACGGATATGCGAAAGGAAGGCGTTTCCAAGACCTTCTCCGGCGCTGGCTCCTTTTGTTAAGCCTGCGATATCAAACACTGTAATGTAAGCGGGCACCTCGCTAGCAGGCTTATACATTTCACATAACTTGTCGAATCTTGGACTAGGGACAATCACACGAGCTTCCTCTGGGTCAATGGTTGCAAATGGGTAGTTCGCAGGGTTTCCGAGAGGGCAGCGGGTGATCGCTTGAAAAAAGGTACTCTTGCCCACATTGGCAAGTCCTACTATCCCTGACTTCAAATTATTGCCTGGGCGTCCCAGTAAAATTTTCTCTTCTTTTACAGCTTTCTTTGGAGGCATTTTCCGTTTCAGTAGTGCTGCAGTTGTAGAAAATAGCCTGCGTCGCATTCACTTGAAGCTTTTTCCCCAGGAAACCACTGCGAGATGGAGATTCGGTTAGGGTTACGTGAAGCCCTGGCAGAGTGTGATCTCGTGCCAAAAACTAAGTCATCTGCATTTATATATCTGCTATTGTTTTGCGTCATAAATCTCCGTCATCCTTTCATTTCTTTTTTCGGTTTCGGTTCTTCTTCCGTGGCTGAGGCGCTGCGGTTGCATCCGCTTCCTTCTCGGGATCATCTGTCTCGGGACTCTCTGCATCGGGCACTGCAGTTTCAGGTTTCTCTACATCTGCAGCGTCCGGTACAGCTGTCTCGGTGGCAGCATTTATGTCGATTGATTCAGTAGGGGCTTCTGTCTCAGCAAGAATTTCTGCATCGGTTGCTTCAGGAGTGGCTTCTGTCTCAGCAACGTTATCTGCACCAGTTACTTCAGAAGGAGCTATCGTCTGAACTACGGCATCTGCCTCAACTGCAGTTGCCGTTGATGCTGCAATAGGTACAGTTTCGGTTTCTGTCACAGAGGCAATATCTGCTTCGTGAGCTGTTTCTTCCTTGGCCAAGCTATCGCTATCCTTGAGTGACTGTACGTCACCAGTTTTGGAGTCATCATTCGCCTCTTTCTCTTTGGCTCCATTTACTGATGGCTTCTCCACAGCAGGGGCCTCTTCTGGGGGAACTGGGCCTCGTGGTGCTGGCTTTTCATTAGTGGCTTCTTTATCAGACACTCCGTTTTGTGGCGCTTGTTCTTCTGGCTTTGCTCCATTCTCTTGAGCTGGTTTCAACTCGCTCTGGGCGCCAAGTGCAGTAGCAGATTCAGAAGCATTTCCCGCAGTGCTCAAATAAAACTTGCGAACACCAACAATTCTGTGTTCGTTGGCGCAAGCAAACACCCAGGCAGGAGTTATTACAGGGATATTAGCATCAACAGCCTTCTCCCATTGTGGCCCTTGGCCAACTGAGCAAATGAAATGTGTAGTATCTAGCTGCACTATGTCCTGTAGAGGCAGGCGAGCCCCCATTTTAGCGACAGATGATTCAAGTTCGCTGCGCTGTTCTGGCGGGATCTCGCCGACACATATTGTTATGCCACTGAGGTCGGTCATCTTGTGTGTTCTCACACTCAGTTTCTCGCTAGTGAACGTTCCGGCGGAGGTAACCAGCTCCAGCGAGAAAGTGTAGGGTGTATCTAATGATAAACCACTAAGCTTCGTAGAGTGTGTGACGGTAGGGCTCGGTATAAATCCTAATCGCTGGTCGTTCTTATAGAGCGCTAACGACTTTAACTCTGCCGTCGCGACATCTATAGGATCCCATTCCAGTACTATTGACGTTTGTGTAGTATTCACTATACGTAAAACCGGAGTTTTAGGACGATTCACGCCAAAGGAATGATATACATCTTCTTGGATAGCCTTAAACTCTGCGAGCCGGGCCTTCTGTTTCTCAGTGTCGCAGTCGCACGAAATAGACACAACAGAGCCTGCTGCAGCGGTGTCTGGTAACAAAGCAGACGGAAATTCTATAAGGTGGTGGTCTTCAGTCAGCAGTAATGCCAAACTTGCCTCTAGTTTACCGACAGTAACCGTCACAGAGACCATAGTTGGTGTAATTGGCCTATTCTATCGCTCTCAATCGAATAGAGCGCGTGGGTGCTGGCAAAAGGCTGGGGTTGTAGGGTTTGGGTTCCTCCGAGGAGGATAGTACGTAGCAGATGAAGTGTAATAGGACTATTTACAGCCTCTACAGGCTGTGCGCTTATGCCTCGAGCAGTTGATCTCCTGTATTTTTGGGGTTTATACCGCGGAGAACACGCTGCCTAGCCGTATGGCTGCAGCGGCGAGGCAGCCGAGCGAGTAAGTCGATCGTAATCTTCTCGACGGGAATTTCGCAGTTGCCGTCTTGAAGTTTTCATAGGAATACAGAGTTTTCATAGGAATACAGGAGAGACTCGCTAGGTATTGTCTTGTCTACTCCTATGGTAGTAGAATCCGTGGTGCAAGTACCTTGACCTAGGGCAGAATCCCCGCGTTCCGGCGAGTTCGCCTTGAGCTTATGGTTCTACGTAATTCACATACCTACCGCTAGCGGTGCATTCGAAGTGATTACGAAAATAATTCTGGAAATTTGGCCGTCAAGAGCTGCAGCAAAAGCAGGACTCGGACGCATATGCTTGCCCTTAAGGTTTCTCGATCGAGACGGTAATCAGGGGTTAAGGTTTCAGTCCAAGGGCCAATGTATGAGCGGTGCAACGGTGGGAAGTAAAAGAGCAGGAATACTACGTATTACACACAAATCGAAGGCAAATTCAATGCATATTTCTGATCAGATATTTATCGAAATAGATAGGCACCCATAGAAAGTAGTGCAGTAAGTTACTTCTTGTTAGAGTGGAGGTAATCCTCGACCTTCTGTTGGGCGTCGGACACAAACTCCTTGGCCTTGTCCAAATAGGACTCGCCAGAGTCTTTGGCATCGTCCTTGGTACCAGTGATCGCATCAGTGGCAGACTGTGTGTTACTCTTCTGCGATTCAGGTTGTATTTCACGTGCAACCGAGTCATAAGCAGAAGCAGCACTGTCTTTGGCCTTCTCGACGTATGACTTCTCCGATTCAGGCTTGAGAGTAGACGAGACTTTGTCTCCAATGTTTTGACGTCCAAAATCCGACATATTGAATATTTAATAGAGTAGTGGTCTTGACAGTAGTAAGAACTGAGGAGAATGTCGACGGAATCAGGCCTTTTTATATTGCAAGGTGTGCTGGATCTCTATTGTGACGTCATTCCGCTGCAATTCTGGAATGGCAGACTCAGAACTCTGGATCCACACGCTCAGCCTCAAATTAAGCAATACGCATGTGCGATTCGCCAATCGCTTCATATGCAGCTTTTGACACCAGCATTTGGCTGCCCATTATACGCCTTATTGGCCCGCTTTATGCTATTAGGTTAAGCTTTTCAGGTGCGTCATGTTCACAAGCTCTTTCTAAGTTCCACCCCTAGCCCACGGTGGCATGCGCAGTTGCCGCGGATTTCTATCAAAAAGTTCTTGAAATCCATTATTACTCAATTGGTCGTATATCTGTCCTCAACGTGTACTGCTTCGCATTGTGCTTGCCATGTCTGTTCTCCTGTATGCACGAAACGCCCTTAGCCCAAAGTGCTAGACCTAAACTCAATTAAGGTCTCGCAATACCTAAGGCGTTCCCCCATCTATATCCCGGTTTAGAGAGCCGAGCGCTAATACGCAGCGTGCAGCTCACGCTGACATTCCAGTGGATATAACCGAGGCACTCATAACAAAACTTTATCCCGGCTGGTAATGAAGCAAGTCGTATAATTGACGGCCGTTTCCTCAGTGTCACATTAGTTCTCTTTAGCAATCGATTCAAACCACGGGTGATGCAACACATCTTGCATCGTTATTCGTCTGGCCGGCGATCTCTCTAGCATTGCCTTGATCAATTTCAAGCATTCCTCGTTAGTAACGTATGGCACCCGTAAATCACCCTCCAGGATCTCATCTACATTATAGAAGGGATTTTCCTTATATACAATGGTGTAGAGTAGAATTCCTGCTGCCCACACATCCTGCTCCTTACCATTGTATGGCCGCCCAAGCAGTACTTCCGGCGCCGCATAATCAATAGTACCAACAAACACATCGAACGGTCCATTCTTAACATAAGCTGCAGACCCAAAGTCGATCAATTGGATACGCCCTTCTGAATCCAAAATTACATTCTCATCCTTGATGTCTCGATGAATTATACCATTCTGATGCAAATGATCTATAGCACTAGCAATCTGGTAAAATATCCTGCAGCTCTCATCCTCTGTCATGTCTGTCTTGAATTCGATATAATCAAATAAGTCCATTCCGGGAACTCCGTGAGGCTCCATTTCTATGTAATAATGAACATCATCTTCAAAAAAGTCCAAAAGGTTAACCACATTCGGGTGAGGATGCTGCCGTAGATATACTAAAACATGTATTTCAAGAGGAACAGTACCAAGTTTGCGATCTCTAATCCAAGTATCCACAAGAATTCGCTTTTTAATGACATACTTCATTAGGACTTTGATAGATGGTGCTATCTTATATTCAGCCAGCATTACTTTACCATAAGCGCCTTGACCAAGTTCTTCCAAAATATTGAAGTCATCTATGGTTTTCTTTTTATGAGAGTGCATTATAGCCTCCAATTCCTCCAAAGATGCTTCACGCCGGTGTCCCCCCGCCGACGGAGGAGAAGGTGTATCGATACTAATGCCTTTCGGAGGGGAATTAAGGCTCAAGCTGCGCCTACGCTGAATAACCTCATGGTTCAAAAGCAGATTATTGAGGTTACTAATGGGCAAATCAATCGAGGTAATCGTCGGGGCGTCATTTCGCTTCTCTTGGGCAGGTGTCTTAGGTTCTGGAACAGTATGGTTCTTCAAGGAATCTGGATCTGGATTAGCACTCTCATGTTGAGTTGGGGTGAGAGTAGTAGCAAGCGAAGCCTGTCCAGCAGCTAGCACCTCATCTTCGTGCAAAGGAGATGTAGGTCTAAGGTAAGCATAGCTTGAATTGCGTCGAGATGAAGATACCCCTCCGAAATCTATGTGTTGTTTGATAACGGCTAAATCCGAACCAATTCCATTATCATGCGAACTCCATAAAGACAGTGTAGTTTGTCTGTTATAGGAAACCCATGCCACGTAGTATGCCGATCCATCATTCAAGCCGTTGCCTTCACAGACCACTCTCATCTGTATGTCGAGAGCAATTTTCGATCCGCTTCGATGAATACCAGTCACAAAATCCGTATTAGGGTAGGATAAATCACTGGCCGATGCAGTGCTAACAGCACGTCGGAAAATATATTCTGGTATAATTTCACCATCTGTCATAGTTAAGTGTCTCTCATTGATTAGATAATGAACAATCTGACAAAAGTCAGGGACAATTTCCGACACTTTCATGCCTTCAATACTATTATATCCAAATAAATTGGAGGTATATATCTCGTTTGCATCCACGATTTCCAAAGTTTTGGCATCGATCAATACTATTCCGGCGATATTGGGAAATGAACAAACCATCAAAGTCCAGGCAGAAGCCACTTGTCCAGAATCTTGTAGGTCATAGATAGGACTTTCGATAGAAGAAGAGGTATCATGAACACTTACTGCGCACGGAATACCATACTGTGAGTTGCGGCATGCCAGTGTGAGATACTGGCACCCTGAGTCGGGGTTCAAGTTTCGATTAGATTCTGGCTCAAAATTCAAAGTAAATCCAGGAATTATCTCGTTGATTGGAATTCCAATGGCTGGTTTTGAAGGGAAGATGCTAATTAGATCCCCTCTCCATGAAGTTAAACGAAGGTGAGAGTTTAGGAAATAGTAGAATACATCCTCTTGAATTTCTTCTATAACCCAAATCAATGTCCCATGGCGTTCTCTGCACCAGAAGCTAGCCACACTAAAGGACTTATCTGCCTTTTGTAATGGTAAAACAGAGCCAGCAAATAAGATGTTGCGAGCCTGGCGTCCTGGTAAATCGTTGTGCTCTTCGTGCTGCGCATCGGCATGACACATCTCATCACCCAAAACCATTTTATTGGAAGTCACAGGTCGCAGTTTCTTTACCTGGAGACTAGACTTAGTTAAGTCTACATGAGATTTGGCCTTTCTCATAAATGATGAAGATCTAGTGGTGGATTGAGGCGGGAGCTCAGCTAATGATGCTGCGAAGGCTTTGTACGACACACGGCGTAGAGATTTCTCTTTCTGTAAGAGATACTCCTTTATGCGGTTTCGTACCCAATCTTTATGATGCTCTTTAATCAATTCTATCATTGACATTAAATGAAGAGAGTGAGAAGATATTCCAAACGCCCTGCAGGCAATATCATTGGCAGACTCTATTGTCCACGGCTCATCTATGGAGGTAGTGATTATGGCCTGCGTGGATCCATTCGCGTATTTTGACCCTGGGGCATGAAATAAAGAGCCTCTTCTACCGCTGTCAAACATCAAAGAGGCACTAGGAGATTCCCGTAAGGTTGAATCGACCTGATAGGACTTGCCGATGGCAGTCATAAAATCATGTACTGATTTGAGCCTTCCTATCACAGGAAGGCCTTTTCTCTCACGAGCTTCTCTTTTATCATTATGCGGTGCTTCGGAAGTGGAGGTCGGACCAGTCTGGGCGAGATATAAAGTCGTTAGCAGATTTCTGAGTTTCTCAGGGCCCGCGGATTTAATATCCTGAGAAGAAGCTGAAGCCGGAACCTTAGGTTCAGGGCTGATATCTATAGGTGGGCCCAGTCTATTCATATCATGCGCTATGGTGGATGAATCATCCGTATTAGGCCCAGGGGCACCGTAAGCACTGATGTCGTTAGAAATCTGAGCAATTGATTGTCGGACAGAATCCCAGCGCTGTTTGGGGGCATCCTGATCAGTTTGAGCAAAAGAGAATGAGTGGATTTCCTTGCTAGCTGAAAACTTCAAAGCGCTTTTCAGCGTCTGATCTTCGTTGGGGTGTGATTCTGCAGTTGTATATTTCGCAGGTGGAGACCTTATTCGCCTGAGCGTAGAGAGATAAGGGACATCGGAGTTCTCAGATGTCGAGGACTTCGGCGCAGCATAAACCATAACAATTAGTGAGCACAAATCTAAGTAGATATCTAGTAGTATATGGAATTGTATGCAAAAGTGTTATGACAATTCTATTGATAGATGGTCTGAGCCACAGTGAGCATATGGCGAATGCAGTGCAGAAGGTTTTAGAGATATGATGCAGGCGGACTCTATCGGGCTCTGCTGTCGGAGTTGGGGGAGTGCAAACGACTCAAAAACGTCAAGTAATAAAATTGACAAGATCTGGGTTCTATAGTATTGGAATAAGGGGTTTATGAATATATGAAGGACAGAAAACTTGTTGTTTCCCGGTATTACTGGAAGAGAGGAAACTCTGAGTCTTGGGAGTTCGCCCAAAGGAGTAGAACGAGTAGGTATGGCAAGGATGTGTGATGGGCATAGGTAGAGGATGTCGTTATAAAACTCTATTACTACGGCCGCGTTAGAAATTATAAGTAAGTCTACGCGGGCAAGGAAAGGTATTTGGGAGCATAAAAGCTTGCGTCATTCTGCGTGCGAGAGCGTATTTCAGAAATAGGACGGCAATAGTCTTAAACTCACTCTCCTAATCCAGCCGGTGTAGCCATGTTATGATAAACGAGCAGATGCGGTGATTGAAGCAATTAAGGTTGGGTTTAGGTCAATGCTTAAACCTGGCCAATACAAACCCTAGAGTGGCCTGTAGAACAGGCCTAAGGTTTGAAGTTTAGCCAATAGATAAACAGAAGTGATGAACCCTGGAAAGAGACTTTGTAACCTGCAGTAACTTGCTCTTATTGGCAGAGAGCTCGTCAGCGATCTTACGGGCAATATCACACCCGGACCACTTTTCTTCATCTACGACCACTCGATTATTTGCGACAGTTTGGTGGCGTTTAAATCCAACTCGTTGTGATTTCTCTCTTCTGCTAGCATTTGACTTATACCTGAATTCAGCTTGCCCTTTCCGGTATACGCCGATAATTTCTTTAACCATAGCAGGTGATCTGAGTAGATACGTGTTCAAAGTTTCACAATCTGCCGTTCGGCCCGATGAACTCGACTCAAAACGCTCCAGACGCTTGGCAGAGCACGCTCACGAACGATGAACGGCGTAAGGTCATCTTCATGTTCATGAGAACCATGAAGAACGTCATGCCGGACCAACCCAACGAGCATCTTCAGAGCCGTGCACAGCAGATGGAAAGCCTTATCTATACCAATTCCAAAAGCCGCGTGGAGTATATGGCGCAAGCCAGCGACCGCCTCAAGAAGATGAGTCGCGTGCAGCAGCAGATTGCGCAGCATCAGCAGCAAATGGAGCAAAGCCAGACGCAAGGCCTTAATACGACTTTCAATCAACAGCAAGCTTCCGATCAAATGTTTAGGCCTTCCAATCAGCCTATCAATCTCTCTCAAAATCCCATGCAGCCCATTAATAATCCCAGTAATCTCTACCAGCAGTTGCAGACTCCACAGAACCTACAACAGAATATGCAAAACATTCTAATACCTGGTGGAAATCAGAGTGCTGGCTCTCAGTCGTCGCAGCAAGGTCAGCAGTTTGCTTCTCAAGATATGATGGATAGGAGACAAGAAAAGGTCGTTAATCACCAATCTCAAGACTTTTCCTTGCAGCAGCAGTCTCAAACAGCTAATTACGATAGCGATTATCTGCTACAATTTGATGACAGTTCTAGAAGGAATTTACAATCTATGGCCAATCCTGTATCTCAGCAGATTCATGGTGATGCGCAAATACACAGGCGCGCTGTCCCCCAGAACAACCCGAGCTCTACTTCGAATGTTCTCCCTCTCACCAACAACACTGATTTATTTATGAATAATCCGGACTTATCCCAGCAGGTGGCGCAACAGAGGTACAATATGAACCATGGAGTTCAGATGCCTAATAACTCTGCGGCTGGTTCGCGGCTTCCTCTTCAAGGTAACTCCGATCAAACATCTTTTCAACGGCCTCCTCAACCGGGCACTTCGATACCTCAAATATCATCCGAGTTTATTCACAATGAACTAAAAACTGCCACAATTCCCCCGCAGTTATTGCAGTTAATTCCGGGATTGCCACCGGGCGTGAAAACATGGGCGCAAGTCACTCCATATTTAAAGAGCGGTGCCATGGCTGGAAAAGGAATAGAGATGAAAGCTCGGGAAATTTATAAGAGACATTTTCAATTACTTGCTCGTCATCATCAGGCTGCTCTAGCTGCACGAAACTCTGGTCAACTTAGAGGAGGACAAAATATGTTAGGCGGGCAGCAGGGCCAGAATCAGCAAGGCCTTAATATTGCGGCCAAGCAGCTGTCAGGTAATGTTGGTATTTCTCCGGACTTTCCCCAACGTGCTGGTCAAAACCAGTATCCTAATATAAACTCTGCTCAGCAGTCAATGAGCGTGCGTGCTCTGCAGCAACAGAGACTTCAGCAGCAGCAGCAGCAACAGCAGCAGCAACAACAGCAGCAACAGCAACAGCAGCAGAGCATGCATTCCCAAGTCGGATCTCAGAATGCTGGCCTTGCATCTAATAATGCTTTGCCTCGAACTCAAGTGGACTATAAACGCCTTGAGCAATTGTTCAATGAAGTCAGGAATGACCCTTTAAAATTGACACCTATAGAAGATCTCAATTCTGCTCAAAAACGTGCTGTTCAGACTCAAACTATGGCTAATATGAGCAAACAAGCGAGCCTGAACAAGCTTATCGAATACTTCTATTTATTGACGAAGGATGAGCAGGTTACGAAACGATTGATAACAATTAAGATGGTATTAAAGCAGCAGCAACTTGCCCTTTCGCGGAATATTTACCTGATCAATCCTACTATGCTAAGTCATATGTTTTCGGATATTGATCGATGCATGAAATATATACAATCTGAAGTGGCCGCTCGTGCTAATGCTAAGAATAATACAGCGAATCGCCCACCTCAGGTAAATTCGTCAGAAAAGCCGCCGCAGGTGCCAAATTCAATGTTTCTTGGAAATGGAAATCAGCTTATAAATCAGCCTGCTACAGTGAATCCATCTCAGCCGCAGCTTCAGAATGTAAATAATCAGCCATTTCAAGTTTCTGCTATTGGACAGAATGATTTTGCTACACTTCAGAATAGTAGAAGTTCTATAGGCGCTTTGACTGGTGATGTTAGTTCATTGACGGGATCTGATAGGCAAAGTGCCAATGATTTTGACATTCAAGTTGACTCAGGATCTGTTAGGATGTCTGGACTGCAGCAAGGGTCCTATTCAAATGCTGCAGGTAGCCGACCTGTGATTGACCAATCTTCTTCGGGTACATTGGTCCCAGAGTCGCCCGCTGCTATGGCTTCAAAAGGAACTGGACGAAAACCTGCTCCCAGAAAACGAAAAGCTTCAGAAGCCAAGAAGCCGACGCAGAATTCTAAGGTGAGCAAAACTAATTCGGTAACCACCCCATCGAATCCAGCTGCTTCAGGAGATACGCCTGATGTCGAGCGTGAGGCAGTAGTTCGAGCCAGAACTGCATTTGCCAAAAGCGACCCAGTTGGATATTCGTTGTTGACGGTTGCAGGTGCCTTTGGAATAGATGCCGAACACGATCAAGAACTCTCCTTGATTTCCAAGCCCCGATCATTCAGCATTATAGCCCCTGGTAACGTTATTTCTCCGAATGGCAATGGTACAGACGGCAACGGCAGTGTCGGTACTACGGGAATAATGAGTAGTGGAACTCCAGGAAAGTTGATGTCGGGTACTCTGAATACCCCGAAACCCATGGCAACTCCAGGGACAGCGAAATTGATCTCATCGGATGATATGATGGACGCTCTTGGAGATGGAAGAAACTCGGGGTTGCCGGATAGCTTTGAAGATAACCTCGGTTGGAATGGAGGAGTACCCCCATCTGAAATTCAATCCGTTTCATGGGCTGTTTTTGATGATGGATCAACTGATATGCTCCCGAAATCTATCACTTATGACAACACTGATCTAATCAAAGATATGAATCTGTTTAGCCTAAAGCGGCCAGAAGGAAATATAAATTTGGTAGATAATATATCTACAGGAAGCGACATGAGCGAAGTGATCACTCCAAATGAAAGCAGTGGCAATTCAGAGACTGTAACTAAACCTGGACCGATGTCGAACGTCGATCCCTTCTATGATTATGAAAGCTTGATTGCCTCTGTCTAAATGTCGTGGTGTGTGATGTCGCATTTGCTAACTTTATGGAGCGTCGATGAATTCTTCAAATGCGCCTGTCAACAACGGAGTACTTAAGATATCGGTTACACTTATAGATTTGCAACTATTCTCACAGTAAGCACTTAGCATACACGATAGCAATATGAACCGTTCTGATGTTCTTCGGTTATTCAAAACTGAATTCCCCAATCTAGAACTACATGGATTAGGCAACCAATGAGCAACGTGTGATTGAAATTTATACCCTTACCCGATGCGAAAATCAGGAAACAAAGGAACAATTTGGCACATAATAAGCTTTTTTACTTCGCCGCTTATACCAGTTTTGTCCCGATAAGTTCCGTTTGCCGTGCGCATATCTCACGAGATTTCCCAATTGGGAATATTGACGTAGACCTGCCGATATGCCCTTGGTATATATATAACCAACCTCTCGGCTAAGCATGACTCTTACTTTAACCTGAAACAGTATTTTGCTACACATTCATCAGTAACCAACAATTGTTTACTGAATCATTATGAGTACTCGAAATGATGAAGAGCGTGCAGAGCCCGAAAGATCCGTTGGATCCTCAGAATCCACTGCACCTCACCGTGATGTCGTTTTTGAAAACACCTCCATTGGAGGGGACGAAAATGACAACGAGAGTATACATGAATTAACTGCTCAACTTACACACGTCTTGACAAGAGAGAAATCTCGCACCAATACCTATCGTGACCGGGCTGCCGTAGAAAGTTTTCCTGATCTCATATCTAGGGTAGATCGGGCGGAATTCCCGGAAGAGTATAATACAGAAACAACGTACGGCTTAGTACCTGCGGAAACTATCCGTAGTATTCGACGGAGGGTTACAGAGCTGTCGGGGGAAGCCCCGTCCATGCGCAGCCAGTTGTCGAAAGACGAAGAAGCAGGAGAACCAAACTACGAATTTGTAACTTTCAAAATTGGAGACGAAGAAAATCCTAAAAATTGGGGTTTCGCCTACAAATGTTATGTTACAGGTTTGGTTGCTATGATCGTCGTCGCGGTTGCGTATGGTTCATCTTGTGTCACCGGAGCATTACAGCTAATCAAATCTAAATATAATGTCTCGTTGGAGGTTGCCATCCTGACATGTTCTATTATGGTCCTTGGTTTTATGGTTGGTCCCTTATTATGGTCGCCGGCCTCTGAACAGTATGGCCGAAGACCAGTTTACATTGTCTCCCTTTCTTTATACGTTATTTTCAATATTCCTTGTGCACTTGCTCCTAACATTGGTGGGCTATTAGTCTGTCGATTTTTATGTGGTGTCTTCTCTGCTTCTGGATTGGTCGTGGCCGGTGGACAACTTGCAGATATATGGGATATAGAGCAAAGGGGTATGGCTATCGCTTTCTTTGCTGCCGCTCCCTATGGTGGACCCGTAGTTGGTCCGTTAGTGAACGGTTTTATTGAAATATACGCCAAGCGCCTAGACTTAGTCTTCTGGGTCAATATGGCCTTCGCTGGTGTCATATCAATTCTTATTTGCTTGGTTCCTGAGACCTATGCACCAACTATCTTGAAACGCCGTGCTAAGAGACTACGAAAAGAGACCGGTAATCCATTGATTGTTACAGAACAGGAAGTTCTGAAGGAGTCCTTTAGAGAAGTCTTAAAGAATGTGTTGTTGAGACCGTTCACCCTGATAGCTACCGAACCTGTCCTGGATCTTATGAACCTCTACGTCGTGCTCATTTATGCTTTGTTATATGCCTTCTTCTTTGCTTACCCAGTCATCTTTGATGAGCTTTATGGGTACAATGATGCTATCATCGGCTTGATGTTTATACCTATTCTAATCGGAGCAGGTTTGGCTCTGCTCTTTACTCCCTACCTGGAGATCAAGTACAAGCATATCTGTCACACGCGAGCCCCCCTCCCAGAAGACAGACTTTTAGGTGCCATGATTGGTGCTCCCTTTATTCCTATAGCTCTCTTTATTCTTGGTGCAACTTCGTATAAGCACATTATATGGGTTGGCCCGGCTTCCTCTGGACTTGCCTTTGGATTTGGTATGGTGTTGATTTATGAATCGATCAACAACTATATCATTGATTCATTTTCTTCAATTGCTGCTTCAGCTCTGGCTGCCAAAGTATTTATGCGTTCTGCTGGTGGTGCTGCCTTTCCTCTATTCACAACTCAGATGTATCATAGACTGGGATTGCAATGGGCTTCCTGGTTGCTTGCTTTCATTTCATTGGCCATGGTTGTCATTCCGTTTGGCTTCAAGAAGTATGGTGCACCGATTAGAGCCAGAAAGGAAGCACGGGCAGCGCGCAAAGCTGCTGAGAAGGCTGCTAAGCTTGCAGCTGAAAAAGGTGCGTAAATTGGTTCCTAGCACTCTCTACATTGGTAAAGCCGATGCAAATTTATGCGCCCCAATAACAAATTACCTGACATCGCTTAATTTAATAATTATCATGCTATTGATTGATTTCGTGTAGTTTCAAGTCGTAGATAGTATTGGCGTAGACATGTTGCGGAGATAAACTCGCTTCTAGCAATTTAACTTTTCTTCACCAACGGTATTCTGGATTTTTCCGCGCAGTTTAGCCTTGGCGCCGCCATAAGGCAATGAGGTGATATCCAACATACTCTACACAATGTATCCAGGAATTTCCATATATGAAGAGGTTTTTAAATTCTTTACTCGGATATGAAGATTTGTAATCCTGAAAACGCTGAACCTATTGGATCCGCCCGCGCGGAATTTAGCTCAATCGTCGCTTGTTTTGCCTTGAGTCATTTGTCATATTGGGTATTTAGAAACCTAATGTAAACTCAGTACGGTCCACCAAATCTCCGTACCGGCGTCGGCGTAAACGCCGAAGTCAGTGCCCGCAGGTGTAATCACCAGTATAAATCAGCGGGTTCTGACTGTCGTTTATATTCATAGCAGCTAACGTACTGAATTTCTGCGTTTAGGCTCCAAAAACTGCGAATTACGTAGTTAGACCTACCTCCAAAGATCTCCCTGGGCCAGATGGAAAGGACAATTAGAGTTTAAAGTTGAGCCTTCGATGGTTGTTATTCAATCGTATTCGGCTAAAGCGCCTTTCCGGTCGCCCAAGTCCAACACATAAATAGCGGGGCAGCAAATCAAAACTCTCCCAGTGAGCTCGTTGCCTCGTTCGTGTAGAAGTGGTTTAACTGGTGATTTTCTGTCTAATTCATCTGCTATTTATTTTTTTGGTTTATTTTTGGTTGTTTCTATCATATAGCGTATTGTGCTTCACTGTAATCCTCCAGGGCTCTGATCCGAATAACAGAATATTAGTAATCAAGCCATGAGCGAACCCATCGACTTTGCACCCTTTACTTCGAAAACCTCAAACTCCGACGAAACAAGGTCTAACAACGATGTAGAAGGTATCGAACCATTTCATGCGTCTGAAGAAGACGAAGAAGAAATTGAAGAACTTGAGCAGGTACGCAGTCGGACCGAGTCCATATACCGGGAAATCACTCGATCTAACAGTGTAATGTCGAATGACAGTATTCTCCCTGGCTTTGGTGCAAATAAGGGATACCCTCCGAGTTTAGGCGATCCTACACCATATCAGGTCGACTTCACAGGACCTCACGACCCATTACATCCTTTCAATTGGCCTTTGCGGAAAAAAGCTGTATCTTGCATGTCTATGGGATTTTTCACTTTTGTAATCGCTTTCAGCTCCGGTGTTCTCGCTTCCGGTGCGGACCAATTATCTGAGGAATTCAAAGTAGGTCGAGTTGTAGCAGTCCTCACTGTAGCACTTTATGTCGCTGGCTTCTCCACCGGACCTGTCATTTGGGCTCCTATGTCAGAACTTTATGGACGTAAACTACCGCTGATAGTATGTTCCCTGGTGTTCGTCTGCTTCACGTTTGCCTGTGCTACCGCGAAAGATCTGCAAACCCTAATGATTTGTCGTTTCTTTGCCGGATTCTTCGGTGCCTGCCCAATCGCCGTGGTAGGTGCTGCATTTTCTGATGTTTTCAACAACAAACAGCGAGGATACTCTACGATTGTGTTTGCTTCTGCTGTTTTCATCGGTCCCATGCTTGCTCCCATAGTTGGTGGCTACATTGTAGGCAACGAAAGTTTGGGATGGCGTTGGACTTGTTATATCAGCGGAATTCTTGGCTCTGTGGCCATGGTTCAGATGGTTTTTTTTGTGGAGGAGAGCTACGTACCAATCATTCTCTCCCGTAAGGCTACTGATTTACGTCGACGCACCGGTAACTGGGCCATACATGCTCCGATCGATCAAGCTGAGTTTGACTTTCGATCGATTGTATCGCGAACTCTTACTCGACCTTTGAATATGCTTTTTACTGAACCCATTCTTCTTCTAATTACTATTTACACCGCTTTTGTCTACGGTATTCTTTATTTGTTTCTGGAAACCATCCCTGTGGTGTTCAGCCAAGGGTACGGCTGGGGAGATGGTAAGAATGCTCTCCCTTATACTGCTTTAATTGTTGGTGAGCTTTTCGGTGCCGCTATTTGTGCATACGGGGAGAGGTATTACCACAAAAAACTTCAGTTTACCCATGGTCTTCCTGCGCCCGAAGCTAGACTGCCTCCTATGATTGTTGGCGGATTCTTCTTCCCCATTGGTATATTTTGGCTTTGCTGGACAGGTGCTTATGCCCACAGTATACATTGGATTGTTCCGACAATATCTGGTATTTTCTCTGGTGCCGGACTTATGCTATTGTTTTTACCTTCCATTAACTACATTATTGATGCCTACTTGATTTTCGCTGCTTCAGCTCTTGCTGGAAACACATTTATGAGATCAGGATTTGCGGCTGCTTTCCCTGTATTTGGCGTACCTATGTTCAATAACCTGAATGTGAAATGGGTAGGAACTATCATTGGTTCCGTTGCTGCAATTCTTGCTCCTGTGCCAATATTCTTCTTCCTATATGGAGAAAAGATCCGAGCTTCTAGTCGATATAACCCAATGGTTGCTATAAAAGATATGCAAGAAAAGAAGAAGCAAGATGAGCTAGACCGTGAAGCTTTGGTTAAGAAAGCCGAGAAGAAGATTAGAAGAGGACGAGTGGGGACCATTGAGAGCACTGCCTTCAATCCTTATTAGGTGCATATGTCTACATTTAACACTATGAGTTAGCATTGTTTTGTCAACTTATCTCTTTAATTACCTACCATAATTCATATGATACCATTACAGTTAACGGTCTTAGACAAGACTCTGTAGCGCGCGAACGTCAGCGAATGACTGTGGTTGTAGAACGGGATGCTGAAGTATAAACGGAATAGCTGAAGACAATGGGCTCTTCTCTGATAATCTAATGTCATTCCATTGTATATATTGATAAAGGTTGATAACCGACAGAGTGAATCCATTGTCCTGTAGATACTGGATCAATTTAGAGACCGTATCAGTCATCTTCAGCTGAAGCATCTTGAACACAGTCATAGAAAGATCTATTGCCTGGTCTGTCTGAAAGAAATCATCATATGCACATTGGGTAATAAGACAACTAATCCAAAACAGACTTGGGATCCGAAACTCGGGAAAATTCTGGAAGAGGTCAATGTGTATAATGATATCGTCCATTGCGGAATCATCAACAGGCTCATCTAAAGCTGCGTAGATGCATTCATCTATACATGAATAAAAGTCAAACAAGAAATACTCCATTAGGTTCTGTATTAGTTTCATAGAAGAAGGGCCAATGCTTCTTTTTCTCAATCTGCTGGGGATTATCGCACGACTAGTTTCAGCCGTATCATGTTCTTGTGAGTAGAGAAACTGCCCTTTGACAGGGAATGTGTGCAGTGCTTTACATATTTCATCTGCTGGCAATACATCTGCTTCCTTCAATGTGATAATGGCGCTCAATTGCTTTATTACACAAGCTTTAACATCGTAGAATGGAGGCTCAGGTATGTAAGCGCTTGCTAGACTTCGAAGGTATCCCAAGATTAGTCTTGGAGTTGGCCTAAGGTAGCTGTATATTGTCTTACAGGTCTGTGGTAATGCTGGCGATAATGAGTAAATGAATATCTTTTCGGTGATCTCGGCTGGTAAGCTTAAGAAATCGGCAGGTCGTTTCGAGCGGTGGCTGATCACAGTGGGTGCTCTTTTGCTGCCACCAAAAGATCTGTTGAACTTCCTACGTCGAGATTCTTTCTCTTCGAGGAGTTTATTTAGCTCTCTTTGCCCTTTTCCGCCAAAGGAGTCGATAACTCCTGGCACAATATAGCCCATCCACAAAGCCTTGTATAAGGTTTGGCGTAGCTCTTGCGTATAGGTGAGGTGTAACAATAGTGCAATTAGTGGTCCATCTAAGTATTACATGATCTATAAAGTAATCATACTCATTTCAATAATTAGTTGTCGTTTTTTTCCTGTTGACTGTCGTAGCCCGTCAGATAATCCTAATAGTCTGCTTCATTATACAGACCAATATCGGTAGCCGCTTTAGCTTCAGCAGGCATCAAAGCCGAAGAACGCTTATATCTCTCTGGAGAAGTGCTGGGGCTTCCCACACGATCATTATTGCTCGATACACCTGAGGTAGAGGCTATCAGGGCATTGGACCTAGCTTTAATTGCGGCATTCTCAGCACGCAGCTGCTCAAGATGGTCCAGATAGTCTTGCTGCACACCAGTTATATAATTTCCATTGAATACACCGACCTCAAATGATAACTTATCCGGAGAACTTCCGTTTCCATTGGTCGAAGAGTTCTCGTTGTGCTGAGCGGGTCTGTTTGAAGGCTCCTGTGAGCTCAAGCAAGCGTCAATAAGATCATCCAAAGTCTGATAAATCACCATATCCGCGTGGATAGCATTGCATATCTCTTGTTCCGTTCTATTATATCCCACAAGTTCACGGGTATTTGCCAAATCAATACCATAGATATGGTTATGGCGGATAGGAGGTGCAGCAGAAGCAAAGTAGACACGTTTAGCACCCGCCTCACGAGCCATATGCACTATTTCCTTGGAGGTGGTACCTCTGACAATAGAGTCATCAACAATAAGGACATTTCTGTTGCGGAACTCCGTCTCCATGGCGTTTAGTTTGCGGCGGACACTAGATTGGCGCTCTTTCTGATTCGGCATAATGAAAGTACGGCCGACGTATCTATTCTTCACAAAAGCTTCACGATAACTAAGCCCAGTTCGTACAGCCAAGTGAAGAGCTGCGTGACGCGAAGTGTCTGGAACAGGAATGACGACGTCTATTTCCTTCTTCAGGTTCTCCAAGCCGCCAAAGCGTTGAACAATATTGGCAGCGAGTTTATCACCCATTGCAAGTCGGCTTCTATAAACAGATATACCATCCATGACAGAATCGGGTCGAGCAAAATACACATACTCAAAGATATCGGGGCTGTAAGACTTTGCAGGAGCGACTTGGCGGGAAATAGGCTTCATATCGGATTTAGGGATAACCACAGCCTCACCGGGTTTTAAGTCATACCAGTTTGTGAACCCAAGAGCCTGCAGAACTACAGACTCAGAAGCAAACATATAATCCTTAGAACCATCAGGATAGGACCTCTCTCCGAGGACAATTGGGCGAACTCCGTGAGGATCTCTGAAGCCGATTATGCCATAGCCAGCAATCATTCCGGCACAGGCATAGCCGCCGACGCATTTCTCGTAGACACCTGCAAGGGCATTGAGAATGTCTTCGGAGTTTATGCGGTACTTATTATATTTGTCCATTTCGGCAGCTAGGACGTTGACCAAGAGTTCGGAGTCGGAGTCAGTGTTGATATGGCGGTGGACCTCTTGGTCGAGATATCTGATAATGTCTAAAGAATTGATAAGATTGCCGTTGTGACCCAAAACAATACCGTATGGAGAATTGACATAGAAAGGCTGGGCCTCGGAATTGGCAGAAGATCCTGCCGTAGGATAACGAAGATGGCCTACGCCCATATTGCCATTCAAACCAGCAATGCGGGTTGGAGTAAAGACGTCGCGAGCCATTCCGTTTCCTTTGCATTGATACAACCGGCCACGAGGACCACAGGTGACCATGCCTGCAGCATCTTGTCCTCGATGCTGCAAATAAAGAAGGCTGTCTAGCAGTTCAGGAGCGACGGTTCCGTGAGGGTCCGAGTACAGGATTCCTACGATTCCACACATAGCTACTATGTTCAGAACTATTGGCGTTAGTTGGATTCAGGATCTAGGAAGCGCAATGCTGGTGTGGCAATGAGAGATCAGATCAAAACAGCAGATAAGATGAAGTTTCTCGAAAAGTTAGATTACGACAGGTGCTAATCGAGAGAATTCGAGGAGATCACACCGCCACAGGGGTGCTGCAAAACGCTTGGCGCCAAAAGTATACACAATGAATAAGACGTACCGTGCTGTAGATTCTCTGCGAACAGGAAAAAAAATAAGAAGTGGAGGAAAAAACTAACGCTTTGGCTCTCTTTAAACTAATACCAACTTAGCAACGACCTAAGAGAAAGCCTTTCGAAAAATTCTTATTTAGGAAGTTACCCGGCGAAATAATGAAACCTTGAACTCGATATCCCTCTGCTGTCATGGTTTTCTGAGCCAATCAGAGGGGCTTATAAAGTTTAGTAACTTAGGAGGTGGTAGATTCGCTCCGCATGAAGAAGATTTTTCAATAGCTGGGCTGAGGTATCGCAGAGTGGGCGAGGCTGATAGCAGTACCAAACTTTTGCGACAATTGAAGAGTTGATATTGGGCCTGATAAGGACGTATTGACCATTTGATTTGCGGCACAGGACCGGCCAGGATCGCCTTGCTCCTTTTGAAGACCGAGCAAGGCAAAGTTTATTGCCTGATTTAGGTTTGCAGTGCAACAGGGCCAGCGAATCCAGCAGCCTACCTGATGCGGAGACAGTTAATCTACGCTATGTAGTAGTGTGGTACAGGCCAAGGACTCGGAAATAAACTTTTGAACTATCATGGCGCAGATAGCTTATGCTGCGGGAAGAGTGTGGAGAAGGAATGCAGAGTTACCCGGCCCGCGCCGATGTCCGATTGGGAATGCCGAGACCGATATAGTAACCGAGCTTACCCCAGACTTTCTCGAGGACAGCTTTAGGGTAATAACCGACGGTATATAACAAGCCTTTTTGTCCGATCCTGTCTGGTTACTTTCCAGACCAAAAAGCAGAACCGCCAAATATTGTTTCCAGTTGGTAATATCTGCTTTGATTTCTACTGAAATTAGTCTGTGCATTGCAAAACGCCTCTAATCACCCCAGTGATATCCTTGTCCGCTAATAAATATGATGTATCGTCCTATTTTCCGACAAGCCCGAGTTGCCCGTGGAGTTCGATATTCCTCCACCGACTTGAAGTCGGCTCTTCGCGAGGTCATTCCTGAGAAGCGCGAGCTCTTCCAAAAGATCAAGAAAGAATATAGCTCCAAGAGTCTCGGAGAATACACGGTCGCTAACCTCATCGGAGGTATGCGTGGCCTGAAGGCCATGCTCTGGGAAGGATCCGTCCTCGACCCCAATGAAGGCATCCGTTTCCACGGCTACTCCATCAAGGATTGCCAGAAGATCTTGCCCAAGGCTGCTGAAGGTGGTGAGATGTTGCCCGAGTCCATGCTCTGGCTCCTGCTCACCGGTAAGGTCCCCAACGAGCAGCAAGTTCGCGAACTTTCTGCTGAACTTGCTCAGAAGGGCCAACTCCCTGAGTTTGTGGAGAAACTTCTGGATTCTCTTCCAAAGACTCTCCACCCCATGACCCAATTCGCAATTGCTGTTTCAGCTTTGAACCATGACTCCAAGTTTGCCAAAGCCTACGAGAGCGGTATTGCCAAGGCCGACTACTGGGAGCCTGTCTTCGATGACTGTATTGATCTTATTGCCAAGCTCCCCAAGATTGCCGCTAAGATCTACATCAACACCTACCAAGGTGGAGGCCCCGTTAAGCAGGATATCGACCTCTCTCGTGATTGGTCCTACAACTACGCCCGAATGGTAGGAAAGGAGAACGAATCCGGATTTGTCGACCTGCTCCGCCTCTACTTTGCTCTCCACGGAGACCATGAGGGTGGAAATGTGTCTGCTCACGCCACTCACTTGGTTGGATCTGCTCTGTCCGACCCCTACTTGTCTTACTCCGCTGGTCTCCAGGGATTGGCCGGTCCTCTTCATGGATTGGCTGCCCAGGAAGTCTTGCGCTTTATCCTTGATATGCAGAGCAAGGTCGGAAACGATCCTTCGGACCAGAAGGTCGAGGAGTTCCTCTGGGACACTCTTAACTCTGGCCGAGTCATTCCTGGATACGGACACGCTGTCCTCCGTAAGCCCGATCCTCGTTTCGAGGCTTTGATGGGCTTTGCTGATCAGCACCCCGACATTCTGAGCGACCCCGTTTTCAAGCTGGTCAAGCAAAACTCCACTATTGCTCCTGGTGTGTTGACCAAGCACGGAAAGACTGCCAACCCTCATCCTAACGTGGACTCCTCCTCCGGAGTATTGTTCTACCACTACGGAATGACCCAGACTTTGTACTACACTGTCACATTCGGTGTCTCTCGCTCTCTTGGACCTCTTCCTCAACTTATCTGGGACCGCATTCTCGGTCTTCCGATCGAACGTCCCAAGTCCTTGTCTATGGAGAAGATCATCGAGCTCACCAAGTAAAAGTGCTAGATACTATTGTCTAAGTTTTTTCTTTAGTTTCATATCTATATTGGATAGCCAAACTAGCAATAAAACGAGTTATCGATTAAGAAGACTGCAAGCAAAAGGTAAATACATATCACGTAAAATGTACAACTATCGGGACAACTATAACAACTATGAGAATGATGATTCCGCCAATAAGACACATCCTCATTTTCATATCTTTCCACCACATTTGTTTTCGGACCTTGTTGGCGCCACGGCGGAAGCCCTGGGCAGAGACCGCCAAGTTGTCCGTTTTGTCTTGCAGGGAGTCCAGTCTCTCGCCTCGTTCGGCCACTCTATTAATATTATCTCTCATGATTCCTACAGTGTCATCAATTTGCGCCTGGATGGCTGCGGTCTTGGTTCCGGGGTCCGTGTTTTCCTCCGGAACATAGGGATCGTATGGTTGAGCTGAGGCCATTGTAGTAAGTTTCAGTAAAGAGTTGTACTAAGATAGCAATGTTTTCTTATTGCTGGTTTTCCTACGGTAAGCAAATTTCGGCTGTTTGTCTTTGATTACCCTGTTTACGTCGAAATGCAGGTCCTGGTCCGGTGTTGGAGGGTGAAAGAGGCAACGTCACTTTGGATAAATATGCAGTGTTTTCCTGCCGCGAAAACTCCCAAGGAGAGAGTAATGCCTTCCGAGGAGGCTTGGGAGACCCATATACGTACAATAACAATGATGGCATAGTATTTAAATAATAATTATGAAATCCTAGAAAACTGTAGAAAACGCGTCTCGATCTACAGCTGCGTTCTTGTCTTCGCGCTCCAGCAAAGGAGGCTGGTGTCGTCGGAATGTGAAGCCCACAAAGGCTCCTCGGCGTAAGGGTTCGGCCTTCTCCGCCAGCTTCTCAACCTGCTCCTGCTTCTGCTGTACCTCCTTGTATTTCTCCATATCAGCTTCATTTGAAAAGTCGTCAAAGTAGCCGGCGTCTGTGTCAGAATCCAGCTGGGGAACAAATGGAGGACTCACTTCTCGGAGTTTGGACCAGGTCACCTCTGAGAAGTACTCAAAGTTCTGGATTTGCTTGAACGAATGAGGTCTTTCGTGCGGGTACGCTATAAGGTGTGTAATTAGCTCCCAGGTTCGTGCAGACATGCAGCACTGGCCTGACTGAGACACAGGAGGTCTCAGAACGTGCCGCCAACGTCGAAGATTAGCATACGTCTCGTTCACAGATGCTCCTGAGAACGGCGGGTATCCTGACAGCGCTTCAAACAGCATGCATCCCAGCGACCAGTAGTCAATGGTGAAGTCGTACTTTCTGCCTTCCAGCACTTCCAAGGCCATGTAATCGGGCGAGCCCACAATCGAATTGGCTAACTTCATTCCTTCGTTTCGTCTGAGTGATCTATACAAGTTCTGTCGAGTGGCCTGGTTAGATCTGTAGGATGTGTACTGATCTATATCTTTCACAGCATCTAGCTTGTGCCGCATACTTTCGACCCGCTCGGAACTGAGTTTCCCGGCAGATAAGCCAAAATCCGTAAGTTTGATATGGCCAGTGGCATCTATAAGAAAGTTTTCTGGCTTCAGGTCTCTGTGAATGTACCCCAGAGAATGCAAAGCATCTACTGCAGCAAACATCTCCGATATATAGAATCTAGCGTGCTGAGGATGTAATACTCCGGTGTTGTTGAGCAAAGTACGGAAATCTCCACCGGGAACATATTCCATTGCAAGATATATGCTCGAGGTGTCCTGAAATGCATAGAGTAGATTGACAAGCCAGGGAGAGTTGCTTTGGGTCAATACATCTCGCTCAGTCAGCACGTGGTTGATTTCGTCGAGCTTGTGAAGTAACCTCTTGTTCATTACTTTCAACGCACATACTTCCTTGGTGTCATTCTTTCGCGCAAGGTACACTTGGCCATACCCGCCCTGGCCTACTTGTGTGAGTACTTGGAAATCGCCAAATCGCAGTCGAAGTCTTCTTTTACGCAAAAAGGCTCTTTCTTTACCGGTATACGACCTCCACTGTATCTGCTGTTCCAAATCGTTCATCGTGCCGAGTTTCGCCTTCATTTCTTTGGTTCTTTTCTGCCTTCGGCCCACATAAGTCATCAAATCAAAGTAGTAATCAAGAAAAAACAGCTGTGTGACACTCGCAATTCTCACGACCTTCGGATCTTGCAGTTTCTCCATTTCCTCCACGCTGAATGAAAACGGTCTTCTCGAGCTGCCATGGTCCGGCGTAGCATTCTCCTTGTCCTCCACAAAGGCCGCCGTGATATCTTCAGAGTCCTGCCCCATCCTCATGGCATGCAGTTGAGAGGCCAAACTATTTATGTCTCCCCTTCCCTGTGTCATTCTCGCGTATATCTGCTGCAGCGTTAGTCCAAAGGTGTAAGTTCCAAAGGTAAACAAATACCCAATTCGAACCTGGGTGGGATATATTTAGCCTAACCGACACATGCTATTGGTCAATCCTAGGTTCGCCCGAGGCTGGTGTGTAAACCTTACAAGCCGCGGCCGTTGCGTCGGTCGCGAAATTAGCGTATGGATTGTGGATACACTTTGACTTACTGAGGCACACATGCTCGAATATGCAGAGGTTTTCCAGTATTTTGTTGATTTCTAATCAAGATCGTGTTACGCTGAAAAGCGCAAAAGGCGTCGACCTCGACGAAGTGTGTCGCAGGGTCGTAGACAGCCCAGGTATCAATTTTCGAATAGCAGGCCTTATGCTCAGGACTTGTGTCAAGATCCTTGTGCTGAGAAACCAAAACATCATTGCCGAGATAGTCCTCCTCCACAGGCATGTATTTGCTGAGAAACAGCAGTCATCCAGGGAACATAAGCCCCGGTCCTTCGAAGAGGAGAAGAAGAAAGCGCTGAGAAGAGCACCTGCTAGTTTGATGCCACTGAAACTCCCGGTAACTGCTCTGTTAGCTCGAAAAGAAGTCTACAGGTCCGACACACCAACATCTCAGGTATCCGATATGGCCAAGTCTTGGTCTAATTTCGATCTCGGGGAGGTTGTAGATGTCGGAACTGATCAACTGCCTTTGCTGAGTGACGACGAGCTAAACGACACAGAATCCTTGGATTTCGAAGTATCGGAAACCGGAGTTCTGCTTCCTAATGGTCCTAAATCTCGATATGTATTAGATTTACCTTCTAGTCCTCTTTGGTCCTCGGTCTCTGATATTTTGCCTGGGATCGACGAGGTCGAACAAACACCGGTTAACGACTCAGCAGTTGAGGCTCAAGGTGTTGCAAAGAGAACTATATCAGGTTCTATACTTAAGCTAGATCCCAAAACAGAACTGAATCGAAATAGCCTGAAAGGGTATGATACTACCGTACGCGCGGCAGCAAGACCAAAACCTACATTTCAAGAAGAGTATATGCGCGAAAGAAACTCCGTCTTTCAGGAATTGTACGAAACAGCAAAGCACTCTTTAATGGCAGCTTCAGAAAACAAAGTCCCCGTTGAAATGCAGAAACTAAGAACGGGAGACGAGATCGAGAAGGGTAGGAACACTGTTGCTGATTCGTTGGAGAGATCATCTCTAGTGCCCTGGAGCCTGAGTTCACAGAACGACGAAGGTATGAGAGTTGCAAGAGGATCGTCTAGAATGTCCATGCCATTTCTATCACCTCGCAGTCCTAGCGTTGAAGGTTTTGGATATTCTTCTATAAGGTCGGAGGAGGTAATTCAAGAAGAGGCTGGAAGGATGCACGTGGTGGATACATTACAGAAGAAGTATCCTATCGTGACCAAATTTCTACAGCATGCAGCCGAAATAGCACGCACGTCGAGTCATAATGTGTTCGATGAGTTTACCGAGCCGATTGATTTACACCAAGTAGCTGCCGGACTCAATAAAGAGAGAGTTGCTATGGCATTCGAAGTGAGTCTACATCTGGCACAGAGTGGGTTAATGCAGCTGGAACAGGTCTCTTGGGGTGTTATAAAGATGGGGCTAAACCAGGATCTGGCAAATGATATGCTTTAGCTGAGGAAAGGGCTACGGGAGAAGCTGTGTAGGAAAAACGTAGAGGATTTGTTGTTTTTACATCGTAAACCAGGGAGGCATGAAGTCACGTAGCATGACAAAGAAGGGTTGCTTTATCTTGTGGAAAACATTTAAATAGCCTTCTTAATGGCGGCACGTCGCTGCTTCTTGAGGAGAGAGACTTTGAAACGCTCAAAGTCGTTGAGTTTGCCGCGAGTAGCGTGGATGGAGATCTTGCGAGCCAAAGGAGACGCAGCCCATTTGGATTCGATGTCGCTAAGCTTGTAGTACTTAGCGACAGCAGTGGAGCCGGCGCCACGGGGCAACTTGTCGACAACGAAGGGAGTGAGGACGACGTAGCCAAGGTTGATGGAAGATCGTTGAACACCAGTAGTAGGTCCATCAATGAGCACACGCTTGTGATCGACGATGTCTACAATGACCGCTAATTTACCGGCGTTGGCACCTCGCTCAATGAAGATGACGCGACCGACCTCGACAAATTTCCAGTTAGGTGAGGTAATCTCTGACATTATTGGTTGTATATGTTTTAGATGTGGAGTTGGTCTTAGTAGTCTATACGAGTTGTCTTGGGTATGCGTTAGACATTTGGGAAGGGCTTGCGTGACTGCTGCGGGTAGGTTGACCCTATTAGGGTTCCCACTCTCTGCACCCGCAACCGTCCCGAGGAGAAGAATCAATCTCCCACTCAGCAGAAAAAATCGCAGCCAGCGACCAGTTTAGTGCTATAAAGGGTAAGACTTTCTATTCAAGAAATATACGGTTGATGATGATATAATTTGCGATCTACTGATCGAACGGTTCGAGTTCTCGCCTGATCTCACAATGAACCTCGATTACTATGGGACCAACTTTTTATCTGAAGACTGCTGTGCACGCGATTCGGCGTTGCTTTTGCTGATCATGTTTTGCATCTCGTTGGCACTTGTCTGACAGCTATACTAACGATACTAGAGTATGTAAGTCCCTTGTCGCCGATTTTCACGTGATGATAAACGAAATCTGCTACTATTTCTGTAGACTTTGTCTTTGAAGACTCATTTTCCACCAAGATCTCTGAAGAAATCGCTCGGTAGCCACACTTAGGAAGCAGTCCTTACTAACCGTAGTTGAATAATATCATCTATCAGATCTGCAGTGCTGTATTGTGCCTATCAGCACGAATCTAAATTAGAGTTTGCCCAGAGATTAGCTTTTCTGGCCCCCATAGCGGAAAGAAAAAAATAGCGTATTTGAATTTAAATCATATAATTATATATTACAAGGTTCACAATATTCTCTTCTTTTTTCCTTTGTTGTAAAAAACGCCTATCTTCCCTTATTCCTTTCCTAGGACGAATTCGATAAAGAAGAAGCGACATTCCTTTTGCGTATTCGAATTTCTCCACCGACATAGAAATAGAGTCACAGCATTAAATGTTCTCTTTACTCAAAAGATCTTCGGCTGTTCGGTTCTGTAGAAAGGCTACGGCCTTTGCTGCCTCTCCGTATTCTACTAGATCTACTGTGGTCCAGCTTCTCAACAACATTGGCTCAAAGAGAGAAGTAGAACAATACCTCAAATACTTCACATCGGTTAACAGCCAACAGTTCGCTGTGATAAAAGTAGGCGGTGCTATTATTACTCAGAACTTGAAGGAATTGGCCTCTTCACTGGCTTTCTTGAATCACGTCGGCCTCTACCCAATCATTCTCCATGGTTCTGGTCCTCAAATCAATGAGATCTTAGAAGCCGAAGGAGTCGTTCCAGAATATATCGACGGAATCCGAGTAACCGACGGAAAGACTATGAGTGTAGTCAGAAAAGTGTTTCTCGAGCAAAACTTGAAGCTTGTCGAAGCCTTGGAAGCTCTCGACGTTAGAGCTAGGCCTATCACCGGCGGTGTATTCTCCGCTGACTATCTCGATAAGGATAGGTACCAGCTTGTCGGTAAGATCACCAGCGTCAATAAGACCCCTATAGAGTCTGCCATCAATGACGGCTACCTACCAATCCTCACCTCTCTCGCTGAGAGCCCTGAAGGACAGATCCTTAATGTCAACGCTGACGTTGCAGCCGGTGAACTCGCAAGGGTTATTGAACCCCTCAAAATTGTTTATCTTAACGAGAAAGGAGGCCTCATCCATGGAGAAACCGGCGACAAAATATCTGTCATCAATCTTGACGAGGAATATGACTCTTTAATGAAACAGTCTTGGGTGAAATATGGCACGAAACTAAAGATTAAGGAAATCCGCGATCTCTTAATGCATCTTCCTCGATCTTCTTCCGTTGCTATCATTTCCATTCATGACCTCCAACGAGAGCTTTTTACTGACTCCGGTGCAGGTACCATGATTAGAAGAGGTTATCGCCTTATCACTCGTGACTCAATTGAAGACTTTGAGTCAACCGAGTCCCTTCGTCGCGCCATTTCCCGCGACCCGGAAATTGCTGCTAACAAATCCACTGTTGCTGCTTATCTTAGAAGCTTAGAGGAAAGTTCCTTCAAGGCGTATGGCGATGAACCCCTCGAAGTTCTTGCTATTGTCAAAAATACTGACGGTAAGCTTCCAGTTCTCGATCGTTTCCTTGCTTCCAAGAGTGGCTGGCAAAACAACGTCACAGATAATGTATGGAATGCTATCACATCTGATATTCCTTCTCTATACTGGACTGTTTCGGAGAATGATGAGAATGCGGCTTGGTTCTTCGATCGTGCCGATGGCTCTTTTGTCAGAAATGGAAAGATCCTCTTTTGGTATGGGCTTGACAACCCGGAAGAAATATCTGCGCTTATTTCAGAATTCACTAAAAAGGCTGATCTCGAGAAGATCTCTGCCAAGTCTGAATCTGCAAAGATTCCATCAGGTACCCGAGCTTACTCTACATTTTCTCGTTCAAAATTGTTTAGTCAAACCAAACGATTTTACTCAACTAACCCAAATCCTCCTCTAGTTGACGGTAATAATTCTTCTCCTAGTCGTGTTGCTCTTATCGGTGCGCGAGGATACACTGGTCAGGCATTGATTGACCTCATCAATAACCACCCCTACTTCGAATTGTCTAATGTGTCCTCCCGCGAACTGGAGGGAAAGAAGCTTCAGGGATATACCAAATCTGAGATATGGTATGAGAATCTCCAGGCTGAAGACTTAAAGAAGATGGAGGAAGAAGGAAAGATCGATGTCTGGGTCATGGCTCTTCCTAATGGTGTTTGCAGACCTTTCGTTGATGCCATTAACTCTGTGAATGGAAACTCTACGATCATCGACTTGTCTGCGGATTACCGATTTGATGACACTGGAGAATGGACGTATGGCTTACCTGAACTCACTTCCAGAACCAAGATTCAAAATGCTCGCAGAATTTCCAACCCCGGATGTTACGCCACGGCAGCCCAGCTAGCTATTGCTCCACTTTTAGATCACATCGGTGGACAGCCTACTGTGTTCGGTGTGTCCGGCTACTCTGGCGCCGGAACCAAGCCCTCACCTAAAAATGATATCAATGTCCTTCGCGATAACCTGATTCCATACTCCTTAACAGATCACATTCATGAGCGTGAAGTTTCTCGCCAGCTTGGAACCCAAATAGCTTTTACTCCGCATGTTGCTTCTTGGTTCCAAGGTATTACTCACACTATTAGCATTCCGTTGTCAGATAAATTAACTTCTCGTGACATCAGAAATATTTATCAAGATCGTTACGACGGTGAAAAGTTAGTTCAAGTCAGTGGAGACCCGCCTTTAGTGCGAGACATATCAGGCAAGCATGGTGTTGTCCTAGGAGGGTTTGGAGTCAGTTCTCGGCAAGACCGTGTAGTCGTCATTGCTACTATTGACAATCTCTTGAAAGGAGCTGCTACGCAATGCCTACAAAACATGAACTTGGCTATGGGTTATGCTGAGTACTCTGGAATTCCTTTGGAATAGAATAATAAACCAGTGAAGTATATGAGTTTAAATGATAATAAATTGTAAGGCTCGTAATCTGACGAACTCGTAACACATTAGGCATCCTGATTGAAAAATTCATTGTGAAGTTGACTCTGAATATCCCATTGCTTAACAAGTTTCTTTCTTTGCGACTTAGATATCTCTTCTCCTTCTCTGTTATGCGTTGGGATCCCTTTCTCGTCCCATTTTGAATATTCTTCGGATTGGAACATTTGTTCCGGCTTCAACTTGGCTTTCTCTTTTTTCTCCTCCAGAGCTTTCTGAGCCTTCAGTCTCGCGGCTTCTTTCTTCTGTGCCTTTTCCTGCTCCAGTCTAGACTTTTCTTCACGCTGACGAATAAGATCCTCTCTTTCTTCTTCAGATAAGAACTTAATCAGGGCTGGAGCGTCTTTGCGGTCATCTAGACCGACTCCAAGATTTGGCAAGACAACATCGCGCATTTCATCGCAAAGTTGAAGGATCTCCTTAGCAGAAGCACCGCCCATAGAAAGGTTGCGTACGTTGTCTCTGAAAGTAGATAAAGCTCGGATATAGGGTAACGCAACGTCTTCCTTGTTTGTGCTGTCCGCAGCCCCTTCTGTAGCACTCATCCAGCCAATTTTATCACTGTTAAAATTCAAGCCAAATACTTCTAGTATTCTTGTGATATACTTAGCAGATTCAGCAACCGCCGAGAGACCTTGTGCATCAGATGACTTAAGGTAAAGGTTCACATCTTGAACTAAGTCCAAGAGCACAGAAATCGCTGCTGGTGTGGAGAGGTTGTCGCAGAGAGACTGATGCACGCGCTCTCTGGCCTCGTCCAATTTCTTGAATAGTTTTAATTCGTCAATGTTTACTCGTGCTGGAGTATCGGGTTGAGCGTCTCGTTCTCTAATGAGCGCTTGGACGTTTGCAAAGAACTTGGTAAACGTAGAATCGACAACACGAACCTCGGTCAGGAGGCTTTCCTTAAAGTCTAAGGGCTTATTCCATTGCTGCATGACAAATACAAGCCGAATTTGACGAGCAGTATACATTTTAAGAGCATCGTTAATAGTGATGAAGTTCTTGAGGCTTTTACTCATTTTCTGGCCCTCAATATGGAGGTGGCCGGTGTGAAGAAAATAGTTGACCCATTGCGAGCTATCAAAGCAGGCTTCTGACTGTGCAATCTCATTATCATGATGTGGGAAAGCCAAGTCAATACCGCCTGAGTGTATATCTATGACGGGTCCAAGTACATCTGAAGCCATGGCTGAGCATTCAATGTGCCATCCAGGCCTGCCTTTACCCCAAGGAGAATCCCAGAACGGTTCTCCGGGTTTTGATTTCTTCCACAAAGCAAAATCATTAGAGTGTCGCTTAGGGCCTTTAGCTGATAGACTTCCTTCACCTTCTTCTATGAGAGATTGCTGACCTTTGCTCTCCGGTTGGAGCTTGACATAGGAATGGGCGTCAGAGTTATCGAAAGCCACCGTGTCGAAGTATACCGTACCATCAACCTCATACCCATAGCCCCTTTCGACAATCTTCTGCACGAATTTTACAATTTCAGGCATGTACTCCGAGACTCGAGTCACGGCAGTAGGAGGAAGGACATTGAGAGCTATCATGTCTTTATTGAAGTCCTTCTCCCAGTAGGCAGCCAGTTTTCTGAAGATTGATGCATCCGTAACAGTAGCACCTTGGGTTTTGTCGAGATATGTAACGAGGACGTCGCGTGCGAGCTCGTAGAACTTATCTGATTCTGCGTCAGAAAGATCGAGCGCCAACTTAGCGTTGTACAGTGCCGTAATATGAACTTTTAAAGGAACTGGGGTATCCGCACTCACTGGTTTTATTGTTTGAATAGTTGCATCTGGCAGTTTGGCAGCAGCATACTCTACCCAAGCCTTTTCTAAAGTCTCTTTTGCTTCGGATACCGCTTTTGACGAAAACTGATCAAACAGATAGTTTTGCCTAGCACGAACAATGATTTTGTCATCTACATCAGTGACGTTTTGCACGAATTCGATGTCATAACCAAAATAGTCTCTCAGCACGCGTCTGGAGATGTCTGTCGAGACGTAATTACGCGCATGGCCCATATGGGCAGCATCGTAGACAGTAGGCCCACAGCAATACCATGTTATTTTGTTCCCTTTGGTAATAAACGGAGACTTTGTGCGAGTGAGGGAGTTATACAGGCTGACACCTTTGGTCACACCTTCGGGCTGTATCCAGGACATCGTACTACAGGTATAAAATCTTTTAATAAGGCTATACCTCATCCAAGTAAAGAGTTCCGCAATGTTACCAGAAAGAGTGTAATGGGACATGCTGTCATGCCAACCACCACAAAAGTCCCAAGAGCCCTTTCTCGGAGCTCTAAGCACTACCATGAAAGACATGAATATTGTAGTGATTGGCATGGCCGGAAGCGGCAAGACCTCGTTTGTGCGTGCCTTTTATAAGCACTGCAAGAAGGCGAAGGAGCCTTGCTATACCATCAACCTTGACCCGGCAGTGACCTCCACTCCGTACAAGTGTAACATCGACATTCGTGATTCGGTGAACTACAAGAAAGTCATGGAAGAGTATCGACTTGGACCGAATGGAGCTATTATGACTTCGCTAAATCTATTCACGACCAAAATCGATCAAGTGGTGTCTATTGTGGAAAAGAAGAAAGGGTACGTGATAGTGGATACCCCGGGGCAGATCGAAGCGTTCATATGGTCTGCGACAGGTCCAATTGTCACCGAAGCGTTGGCAACAGCTCACCCTACGGTTGTCGTTTACGTTATTGATACGCCTCGAACAACAGCTCCCGCAACATTTATGTCGAATATGTTATATGCGTGCTCGATCTTGTACAAGACAAGGCTGCCTTTCCTGGTCGTATTTAACAAGTCGGACGTGCAGGACGCTCAGTTTGCCATTGACTGGATGACTGATTTTGAGAAATTTCAGGCCGCTTTAGATCCAGAAGTATATATGTCTAGTCTTATGAGCTCCATGTCACTGGTATTGGAAGAGTTCTATGCTGCTTTAGACTTTGTGTCGGTGTCTTCCCATACCGGCGAAGGAATGACTGACCTTACAGAGGCGCTACAAAACAAGTGCGATGAGTTTGAAAATGAATACATGGTTTTAAGACAAGAGATTAACAAGCAACGTGAGCAAAAAGAAACTGAGAAAATGCAGAAAGAGTTAGCAAAAGTAAGTGCTGATCTTGGGCTGAATGTTCCCGCCGAGACTGTTTCTGATCAGGAGAGCGTCTCTGAGCCGGAGCCCACTGATGGCTGGGTCGACGATGATGATGATCTAGAAGGAACTGACGATTCTGGGATACAGGATCGATACAACCGGTCGCTTCAAGGAAATGACCTGGGCGAAGACTTCCAGAAGAGACTACAACTTAGTAATAACTGACTATGTATATTAATTTGTTACGAATAAATGACACTTCCTTCTGGAATGGACGCTGTTTGCACTACACCTGCGTTCAACAAAATGATAGCCGTCTTGTCAACGACGGATTTACTGATTCCACGGACTGGTGACTGGAACTGAACAGTTCCTAGCCAAGTAGTCGCATCCTGAGTAGAATAGTCTAGATTTTCAGCTATATACTCGACAGCCTCATCTTTGTGGTTGCTGAAGTACTCGACGCCTTTATCTATAGCTTCTAGACAAGAGGTTGGATCCTCGACTGACTTGTGGGCGACAATAACCCAGGAAGGCCAGGGTGTGTATATCTCGCCTATCTCCTTTATCTCTCCGGAGTCAAGGTATTTCTTCGACGTGAACCTTTCCCACATAAAAACATCCGCCGATCCGTCGTTGACGCCATTTCGAAGCTGCTCAAATGTGCCTAGCACCTTGAAATTAGGCTCATTGTGCCATTTGCCTTGTTCTTTTAGCACAGATGCCATTACATGAGAACCCGACCCGATACGAGATATACCTATTGTGGCTCCTTTTCCCAGAGACTCCATGGTTACATCATCCCTCCTTCCACCTGTAGAAACCACCCAGCAAAGCGGAGATGTCACATAGGTGCCAACTATTCTAAACCAGTCTTTTCCTTGCAGTAAACCGGCAGTAAAGGCCTCGGTAAGCCCGACAGCGTAATCTATCTCTTTTGCATGTAAGGCCTCCATCAAATGGCCCGAACCTCGAGGGTAAGGTACCAATTCGGCATCTAGCCATTTATACTTCACCGCAAAAGCCAAAGGCGTAGAAAAGTGTTCTGGAATAAAGCCGATCTTCATGTTTGTACAAGCTCTCAAAAGTGAGGTTCTCGAAACCTAAAGCTTAAAGCGGAAGGATCACTTCTGGGACGGAAGACCGCCGATGTAGGAGCCGGGAAACGTGGAAGAAATCAGACGATGGTGGAGTTGCATCTATCCACTAGAGAGATCTTGGAGCAGGTGGACGCGCTCAGAGTCGAGCGACTGCAGACGGAGCAGTGCGATCGCATAGAGAACTTGAAATAGTGGTTGCGAACTAGAAAGCAGCTTAGACCACAGCTAAAGTTTTAGAAGCAGTACACAGCATACAAGTTCACTTGCGTAAATTATGAGCTTTCTAAGCACGTAGCACATTGAACGAGACAGCTATTCTTAAGCAAGACTTGATACTAGTTCTCCGAGCGACACTACCCCGGATTCTGTTAATCCCAAAAGGGAAATTTAAAACTCCCAATTTTCTGCGTAACTGGGATCGAAACTCTTCCACCATCTGCACAAATTTTTCTTCTGAAGATGAGTTTTGCCGATTTAGGTGTCATCGACGAGCTTTGCGAAGCTTGTAAGGAGTTGGGGTATAAGAAGCCAAGCGACATTCAGGCTGAGGCGATTCCATGGGCCTTGAAGAACAGAGATGTAATAGGTCTTGCACAGACCGGATCAGGAAAAACTGCTGCTTTTGCTATTCCTGTTCTTCAAGCCTTAAGAGAGTCTCCTTCGGGTCTGTTTGCTGTGGTCCTGGCCCCCACAAGAGAATTAGCTTACCAGATCTCGGAACAGTTTGAAGCTTTAGGGAGCGGAATGGGCGTGCGAACTGTTGTGATCGTAGGTGGAATGGACATGATGGCGCAGTCAATAGCTCTGAGCAGAAAGCCCCACGTGGTAGTAGCTACTCCGGGTCGACTAGTAGACCATCTAGAAAACACTAAGGGCTTCTCTCTGAAGTCTCTGAAATGGTTGATCCTCGATGAGGCTGACCGTCTGTTGGACATGGACTTTGGCCCAAGTCTCGATAAGATCTTGAAGACAGTCCCTAGGGAAAGAAGAACGTTGTTGTTTTCTGCAACAATGACGTCCAAGGTAGAAAAGCTTCAGAGAGCCTCGCTGGTAAACCCGGTCAAAATATCTGTTGCGGAAAAGTACAGTACTGTCAAGACTCTAAAGCAAAGTATGGTGTTTATCCCTTTCAAGCACCGAGACACCTATTTGGTGTATCTTGTTAACGAAATGGCGGGTCAGAGTATGATTATTTTTGTCAGGACCTGCAATGATACGCAGCGTATTGCTCTAGTTCTGCGGCTTCTTGGGTTTGGGGCTGTTCCTCTTCACGGCCAGATGACGCAAAGTTCCAGATTGGGTGCATTGAACAAGTTCAAATCAGGTAATCGGAACATATTGGTTGCTACAGATGTCGCAGCGCGAGGTTTAGATATACCACAAGTGGACGTGGTCATCAACTACGATCTCCCGGAAGACTCGAAATCATATATTCACAGAGTAGGAAGAACGGCGCGAGCCGGTCGATCCGGAAAGAGTATTAACATTGTTACACAATACGATTTGGAAACGTTTCTTCGTATTGAGAAGACCGTGTTCCCTGAAGGTCAAAAAATGGACGAGTATCCAATAGACAAAGAAGCCGCTATGATATTTCACGAGAGGGTGGGAGAGGCCCAGAGAGCAGCGGTGATACAAATGCGCGAGAAAACCCAGAATAAGCGCCGCAAGCGTCGTCGTACAGATGACGATGATAGAGATCTCGAAGAGAAAATGGAATAACGCAATAATGACATTATAACCCCCTCTCTTTAAGGGCTTTATCGATGGCAGTATTCAGCATGGTCTTGAATTGAGGGTTCTCGACATATATCTCGACTTGTTTACTGACATGTTTGCCAATAACATCGACTTCGATGTTCACTCTGTCCCCGATTTGTCTTTCCGGCATGACCACTCTCGTTTGAGTATAGGGAACAATCATCACTGAGAATCGGGCCGACGGGTAGTCGACATCAGTAATGGTGAGGGAGGTGCCATCGACGCAGATAAATCCTTTCTGGACGATATATCTGATTAGAGCTGGGCCCGAATCCTCGTCGGATGTGTCTGTAAGGGGCAAGATTTGGAATGTGAATCGGATAGCATCCCCATCGGCGGATCGATCGACAACTTCCGCGTACCCGTCTACATGGCCCTGCACCATGTGCCCGCCCAGCCGGATCTCGGACGTAACCGCTCTCTCTAAATTAACATGATCTCCTTTTTTAAGAGCCCCTAACGTAGTTCTACGGATAGTTTCGGGGGCAATTCCGAATGTAAACGTGTCCGAATCGTAGCTGGTAATGGTAAGACAGGTCCCGTTAACAGCGATGGAATCGCCCAGATTGGCGTCCTCGCCCAGACTGCCAATATTCTCCACGGCCAGCTCGATATGGCCGTCAAGATGCTTGACTCCCTTCACAGATCCAAGTGTTTCTACAATCCCTGTAAACATGCGTGCGATGTGAGAAAATAACCTGGGGTAACACTGGTTTAAATGAAACCCTACCTCCCCTCCCAAGGTCGTGCAACTGCCTGTGTCCAGTGAATCAGATGGAAAGAATACAGAGAACGGTTGGAGGTCGGCCGGAGCTGGCTCCGGGAGAGACTTCGCTAGCTATCCAAGCTGGAATTGCTTTATATGCTGGAGAAAGCAAGGTCCCGATATACGAGAATGGGCGTGCTTATCTTACAGACAGAGCGGTGTATTATGTGAACGACCAGATAGCTGTAGGGCTTCCATTGAGAAACATATCATTAGTCGAAATGACTCCTGGCATGCTTAAAAGGAGTGCGAAAATCGTGCTGGAGATCCGACCTAGTCAAGGCGCCGAAGAGCAGCGGGCAAGCTCATGGAAATGGATCTGCCCCATATGCTCGAATGTTAACAGCGCTGATCTAGCCGCCCACGATAATAATATCGAAAGTGTGATCCAAGCACCGTGCGTCGTTTGTGGAATTAGAAGTCCTGATGTAGTTCGAGCTGCTAGGACAGTTACGCAACAGAATGGTAGTAAAGACGGATCGACATGTCCTAGGTGTACCTTTATCAACCACCCTTCAATGCCTGAGTGTGAGATCTGCGGAACACCTTTGAGGTCAGAAAAACTAGCGCCAAATCTTCCCAAAGACTCTTTCAGTACATTGATAGAGGACCAGCTTCCTACTACTCTGAATCGAATCAAAACAGTTCGACTCAGTTTTCGCAAAGGTGGTGATAAGGCTTTCTACACTAAACTTCAATCTGCGATTCTAAATAATAATACCACTAATATCTCTATGCATGAGTCAAAACAAACAGAAGGGTCTTCGACGCCAAAGCTAGGAATATACGCTCTTGAACAACTCTCGCTCAAAGAGGCTGCCAACACCACTGCGATTCTCACTGGTGCCTTAGCCGATTTGGATTCTTTAATGCTGCATGCAAAGAAGGTAGTTGAGGTTGCAGCAAGCCTGGCAAAGCAAATGGCCATGGCACCGGAGGGTGTGGTGCCGAAAGAGACTAGAGAACGGTTTTTAGAACAGACTAGCGCCATGTCACTGTCTGTACCTACGTCAATTAGTCGAAATGTCACGACTAGTTCTAAAGGATATTATCGCGAGCTAGCTAGAGACTTGGTAGAGTTTCTTTCGTTACCGCAGAATTCTCTGCGAAACTCAGGAGGTATTCTGGGACTGGCTGACCTGTACGCTGCATACAATAGAACCAGAAGTTTGGACCTTGTTTCGCCGCAGGATCTGCTAAACGCGATTGGAGAATTGGACAACCTAGGGCTGCCGCTGTCGTTGATTTCTGTTTCAGGAGTGAAAGTTATACAGATGGTATCTGAGGCGCGGGCTGCGCAGAAGAATTTGGAGATTCTACTAGCTGCAAATCCGGGGATTTCAATTACACAGTTATCTATTTTATCGAAGTACTCTACCGCGGTTGTTTCGGCGCATTTGGATATACTCGAGAATCTCGGAGCGATCTGCCGCGATCGAGCACCGTCAACGTTGCTCTACTATATCAACCGGTTTCCGGAGTTTGTGTCATGAGGCCAAGGTTCGGAATATTGTAGCGGTTATATATCATGCGACGCGATGAGAGTGATATTGTCGCCTTTTAACATGATTCGGCCGATGTCGATTTTCTGCGAAGACGTGACCTCCACGGCCTCCTCCACAACAATGTTCATGAACTCGTCAAACCCGCGGATGTATCCTTCTATTCTCGAGCCAGTTTGTTCATAAAGCCATATATTGACCTTTGACCGGTTCTGCAATAATTTGAACATCAAATTAATCGGCGGAATAATCACCTTTTGTCGTCGTTCACTCATTGTCTGAGAACAGAAGAGAGTCCGGGAACTCCCAACTTTCTCTACCTTCCTGCTTTTGCTCCTCCCCTTTTCCCCACACACTAAAACTGAGAAATGTCGTTTGAACAATCTCTTGCAGCTTTATTTTCTTCCGACAACGACCAGAGATCTAAAGCTGTCACCTTCCTCGAGGAATTCCAAAGATCCACAGCCGCATGGACAGATTCTTACACCATTTTAGCGGATACTTCGAAGCCAATAGAATGGCGAGTGTTTGCTGCTCAAACTTTACGTTCCAAAACAACATATGATCTGCACCAGTTACCCGACTCCGTCAGACCAGAGTTCAGAGACTCATTGTTGGTCCTGCTCCGTGATAACAGAGCGGGTCCTAGACCAATCCTTACTCAATTGTCGATATCTCTAGCAAACCTAGCCTTCCATATGCCTTCGTGGAATAACGTCATAGATTCTGTAGTTCAAGCTCTCATGATCGACCCTAAAAGCCTTGCTTCTACTCCTCCAGAATCGATAAATGCTTTACTTCTGTTCCTCAAAGTCTTCGCTGAAGAAGGCACCAACCTTACCCTAGACTACCACAACCCCGAAGTTGTTGACACAGTCTCGGGTTCTCTCAGAACTGGCTCCAACTTCTTACTCTCCTTCTTATCAAATCTCTCCTCAAATGGCTTCAAATCTCCCCTCATTTTCTTATGTCTAGCTGCTTGGATAAAAGAAATCCCCTTACACAACATTATCTCTAGTCCTCTCCTTGATCTTATCTTTCAGGCTACCTCTCTCCCCGAGACCTCCGAAGCTGCTTTCGATTGTATTGTCGCCATGATTAAAGAGACTCGAGATGTAAACGAGTCTCTTCCGGCTGTTCAGGTGCTCTATCCCCGCATAATCGAGCTCCGCCCTCTCATATCCACAGCCGCTGATGACTCGGATCTTTTCAGAGTCCTCACAAGGGTCTTCGCGGAAGCAGGCGAAGCATGGCATATGCTTATTGCTAGAATGCCTCGCGATTTCCGCCCCTTAGTTGAAGCTATCTCAGACTGTACTGAACTTGATAATGATCTCGAAGTCGTTCAGTACACTTTCCTTTTCTGGGAATACCTACGCCAGATGATTGTTTTAGAACATTACTCAGAAGCTAAAAGAGTTTTGGCAGATATATACCTCCATCTGGTGGATATAATGATTAATCACCTAAAATATCCTTCGGGTGGTCCTGTTGACCTCTTTGATGGAGACAAGGAGGAAGAAGATACGTTTCGCTCGTTTCGCCATGAAATGGGCGATGTTTTAAAGGATTGTTGCGCTGTCGTTGGGGCTCCTAAATGTTTGAATAAGGCCTACGAAAAGATCCGTGGCTATATCACTTCGGAAAAATTAGGTGAACCAGTGAGTTGGCAAGATCTCGAAGCTCCTTTATTCAGCATGCGAGCTATGGCTAGGGAAGTTTCTGTATATGAAGACGATATTCTTTCCGAGATTATGAAATTAATAGTTCAACTTCCTCCTCACCCCAAGGTTCGATACGCTGTTACTTTGGTTGTTGGTAGATATACAGAGTGGACAGCTGAACATCCAGAGTTCTTAGAGAGTCAGATCAATTATATAATTGAAGGTCTTTCCCCTGGATCTTCTAACGATGAAATCAAATCAGCTTCTTCGATGGCATTGATGCACTTTTGCCGCGACTGTTCTCAGCATCTCCAGAACTTCATTCCGCAATTACTGTCGTTCTATGAAAGTGTATACCCTTCAATGATGAATGACAAATCTAGTATGATTGAAATTACTGACGGTGTTGCTCATGTCATTGCCAATCAGCCCAGCCCTCAAGCCATTTATGAATCCCTAAGCCAGTTTATCAAGACCCCTATTTCTATGCTCAATACTCTTACACAAAACTTTACGCAGAAGAATGAAGAGACACTCACTAGAATTGCTGATGAAGTAAAAGTTCTGGAAACATTTGCTCAGGTTATCCGATCTCATGGGACGACTCCGCACCCTTGCATTCCTCTTTGGATTGAAGTCTGGCCCAGCATGGTATCGCTAGTGGACACTTATGGTGAGTTCATACCAATTAGCGAAACTGTAGCTCAGTTTACTAAATCCTTGCTTTACTCCTACAGACGACAACTTGAACCCATTTTACCCAGCATTGTGGAAAGTATGGTAAAGTGGTTTGAAAGATATCATTATGGGTGCTTCTTGTGGGTATCCGGAGTATGTATTCGTGAATTTACACCAGATACTCACTACGCAGGAAATGGCAGCCCAACCTTAGAAGCAACTCCGATTTATGAATTCACGGCCAGGCAAGTTACTGCGTTCTTGCAATATTTCCAGACCCTTTCTAATCCTAATAATGTATCTGACACTATCGAAGATTTCTTCAGGATGGCTGAAGACGTTCTTGCTCACATGCCTTTTGTTTTTATCACAAGTAACCTTCTCATTCCAGTGATTGATGTAACTGTTATGACTCTGGCAACAGTGCGTGCATATGAACCGCTATATGCTACCCTCAATTTTCTCCGTGATCTGTTATCGTACGGTTTGAATCAGTCCCCTACATCTGCTTTCCCATCTATTCCAATTGAGGTTGTTACATCTGTTAGTAACGCTCTTGTATTGGATGACGATAACCTGAAACATGGTGAAAGACTGTTTAGTGTTGTGTTTCTAGGGATGCTCCAGTACTTTCCTCGTGATTGTTCTTCTGATGCAGCATCGTTCTTATTGGCATTCACAGAACTTGTACGAAAGCGCTCACCAGACCAAGTTATGCAATGGGTTTCTAACATCCTAATTACATTGAACGAGGATCAGGCTCCCAATTTTGAGAAGCAGAAACTTCTCTCTTCCCTGCAGACAGGAATGCAAGAAGAAACTCCCAGATTGATACGAACCGCCTTTCAAGACTTTGCAAATATGTATGTCAGACGCAATGTCAAAAGAAGATCTTCGTTTCATTAATGTTGGAGTCGTAATCAACTCCCTTAAAATTTTACTACATCAAACTATTGTTTTATGATTCCTATTTAGTTTCGTATATATCCCAACTATTGTACAAATTAATCCGTTGCAAAATGCTTTTTCTTATAGTCAGCAAAGCTCAGCTTCTTTTTCGGAGGAGATGGCATGTGAGGCAGTTTGTTGACATCATCTATCGTAGTAGGTTCTTGTTTTTCCTGTATAACAGGCTCCTTCGTTTCATGGTTATCATGCGCTGCAATCTGAGGCTCTTCCGGGATCACTCCTTTTGCGGCAAATATAGCAGTGGTAGGGTTCTGTAAAGGAATAGCAGGTCTAAAGCGACGAAAATAACCGCGCGATGAAGACTCTGAATAGTTTGCTGCATCTTCGTCCTTCCATTTCATGCTCGCCTCAAGGAAAGATCTACTCAGCATCGACTTCAACATACGCTGCTCAGCCTCCATACTAAGAGGGTTACTAGCTAACATACTGTCTGTCTTCCGTAGCTTGAAGGCTTTCTTCACTGGTGCCGGATCATCAACTGAAGACATCGAGGTTATAGTCTGTTTGGAAGCTTTTCGCTTCCTGTTGTGTGTGCCTTCCGTCTCGTCATAAGATTCCATCTTTTGGAATCGTTCAAGCATTTCACGAATCTTACGTTCCTCTCGGGAAGACATAAAACCGGAGATAGCAGCACTGTTGTTGCCCTGAGCTTTAGGTGTCATGGCTAAATCATCGGTTATAGAGCGACTAGAAGATTTTGATCTACGTGAGCCAGCTCTTCGCATTCTCTGTAGCAAACAATCAGTTCCAAGGTTACAAGCACAATCATAGTACATCAGCAAAGCATCAACAGTAGAGCCTAGATTTGCACGTTCAGAGTCAGTGAACTCAGGTTTGCCAGGATTATCGAAAAATTTTTGAACAGGGTGATCTTCATCCCAATTCCAAGGTATTGTAATTTCGTGACCACTTTTTATAAATTCTGTAGAAGATAGTACAAATCTCACATCGCTTCCGTCTAGAACAACAGTGGAAAGTTTCGCATTCGGGTCACAAGATCTTCTTGCAAATCTTGCTTCAGTGCCTCGCTGTCTGCCATCTATGCACAAGGGGAAATCTTCGTGAAATATAACAAAAGGTTTCGGGGTATGCAAAGCAGCATATTGATTAAGCGCACAATCTTTATATGTTTTCTGCATATAAGCATCGCCATTAAACTCCATGATTAGCGATCCATCATCAACATTAGAATTGGCATACAGTCCATATCTAGGTAATCCTGTAAAACGAGATCTATGGTGATCGGGTATAGGCTTCACATTTACATGAGGTAAGTCCAATTCTTTATAACTTTGAGATGGTAAAAGTGTTGCGCCGGGACTGCTTTTGCATCGCTCAAGTAGCAAGCCCATCAGAGCTTTAGCGTCATTGTGCACAATTAGATCCCTAACTGGGAAATATTCAAGGAGATATACACCTGATGATTTTGCATGTCGTCCACCGTCAGTATCCTCTTCCGCAAAGTCATCATTGCCAGAATGAAATCCTTGTGCGTGTTGAGTAGTCTCACTTGAAGGTCTTTGCGACTCATTCGGTGATCGGGTGCGTGATTTTGATTTTGAATTGCGTTTTTTGGCATTTCTTCGGGCACCGCTCTGGCTGTTCCTATTTTCATCTTCGGAGTCCGGGCTCTCGGTGCTTCTCGCCAGTTTGCTTTCGCGTTCCTCTTTTAAGCGTCTACGTTTTTGCTTGACGATAGCTCTACGCACATCTAGTGTGCGTGGATCACATTTATCACAGAGGTATACTTCAGGGACTCTAGCATGAGAAATGCCCACACAAACAGCATGTTGCCAATTGCCGCATTTCTCGCATTGAATAGTAAATCCGTCATCGTCGTCAAAGCCGCATATGCACCTGATCTCACCAGCATAATCTTCACCTTGATCTTGATCTTTCGGGGAGTTCTCATGACTTGAGTGTAAGGAGGTCTCCTTAGAATATTTGTCAACATCGGGTAATGAACGTAGTGCTGTTATGTTAGCAGAATTCGCCGACTGAACACCCGCGGCGTATGAAGGAGGCTGAGAGAAGGCTTGGTGGCTAACGGCTTCGACTAGAAGGTCCATATTTGAAGAATCTGTAGTAGCTGCTGCTACAGCTGCATTGCTCAGCACCGCTAATGCCGACTCTGCCTGTAATTGGAGCTTCTCTGAGGACTCATCTGTGTTAAGCTCGAGAGTTTGGCTTTCTCCTTCTGGTAAATTAGTTCGTTCACTAGATGTAGCAACCACGGCACCTTCGGACATGGGTGGTGAGGGCAGAAAAGAAACGACGGACTTCGGGCGATAAGAAGGAGAAAAGGGTTTTGAAGATGAGTCGTTAGAAAGAGGGATGATATTGCTAGCAATTTCAGGCCGGTGTATTGAACTGATTTCAGACGATGCAGTCATGATACTCTGGACGCTCTTGCAAGGAGAAGGCTGGTGGTGCAATGAAAAACCTTCCTCAGCCTTAAAAGATTTTAGCCAGAATCTTCTTCCTGCTAGTCAAATATGCTAAGCCGAAAAGAAAACCCACGAAATCCACTCCTGCAAAATGCGAATTACTTGAATATCAGTCTGTGCAAAGTCACTCAAGCAAAGCGATCGTTGATGTAAGGTGAGCTTGGTACCACGAACTATCTAGAAATTGCAGTCTCAAGTCGTCCTAACGTTAGATCCTGAATGTTAATGCGACGGGTAGGCAGAAAAAAACAGGAATGCTTTTATCCTAAAGGAGCGACTTCAGCGATGAAAGCAAGCCTGGCGTGGCGAGGTTAAATTCGAATCGTATTATCCAGGGAGAGGTGGGTTATATATAGCTGTTTAAATTTGCGGAAACAAAGTTGAGTGGGTACTGGGCAAATTCGCGGATGTAAACTCTGATTGGCTGCAAGTTTTAGTGGCTAGCAACCAAGACAATGTCATAGTACGCGCATAGGTGATCCATTTCGGTGTTGGCATTGTACTTGGTATCGGAAATTGCCATTGTTCAGATTCGAGTGTGCCTTCTGGAGAAAGTGGGCGGAGGTTTTCCCACTTTAGCGTCGTGGAGTCCAGCTCGGGATAGCATTAGTTGAGCTCCGTTGTTACCAGTTAGAGCACCAACTGCACCGCACTCCCAGGTTTTTGTTATTGGATTCCTTGCTTAATATGATTGTAATGCATTTTCAATGATTTCTTTCAGTAGCATTCTCCTGTTTGCGCTGCTGAAGCGGGTAAAACCTCGAGAAGGGGTTGTGTGTAAAGTAAAGAGATGAGGAATATATAGAACTTTGTGAAGTGAAACGGAAATAAAGTTTTCACAAATGCGACCCTGACCTCTCCCAGAACTGGAATATATCACTTCTTCTACCGATAGTAGAAAGCATCTTTGATAATGAATTTGCTAAATATTATGTAACACATTCTTCTGAAGCCTCAATTAGTTTTGCTAAGCTATCCCCTCAATGTGTAAGGTATATTGAGTACTTTGTGAAACCACTTCGCACAAAGTCTAAGCCGTAAGCAGTAATAATAAGGTTTGTATTTGACCCGATAGGGTCAGTGTCACTAGTTCTACCAATCACAGCTCTCGGGCCATAAAAATGCTACGCTCGCTGTCAATTCACTGACTACTATAAGAAAAGAAACTAATAAAAATCCGTATATGTATTTTGTCAGTCGGAAAATCGAACGCGTCGTATTTTGTCATTTTTGTCCCCTATCTCGTGCTTAACTTTACGTTTTAGCGAGGCGGCTTTCTCTATGATACTTGGATCGAGCCCAGGTTCGAGAGCTTCCTCTTCTTTTTTGGGCCAAATCTCTCCTGCATTAGGCACCAATACACAAACTGGTTTATTAAGGCCATAGGATGATAGTGCTTCAACCCGCGGTAGTTTTTCTGTGGGAAGGAATCCTAAATTCTGAATATACCCTCGGATCACATCATCTTCTACCAGGTTGCCTGTAGAATTCTTTCCTTCCTGACGCAAATTCATAGTCCTCTCAACAATTGCGTTTTCCAGGGTACCTTTCATAACTAGTGTTTCAACATGCACCCTCCTGGTCTGACCTATTCGGTGTGCTCGTTTCAATGCTTGCGTCTCTACGTCTGGAGACCATACCGGAGTGACAAAGTATATTCGGGATGCTGAAGCCAGATGTAATCCTCGGGCTGCCATTCTAACATCCATTAAAAGAATTCTTGGCATTACATCCGTATTAAACTGTATGAGACATTCTGTTCGCACATCAAGAGGTATATCTGCCGCGTATATAAAATGCCGCACCCGCACAATCTCTAGGGCCTCTGATATATGATGCATGGCCTCACTGTCTTGATAAAATATCAGTATCTTTTCGTCGTCCATGTGGGTTAAAATTTGGCTTATAAGATAAGACATTCTTCCTGATGAAGTACCTCTTAGCTTTATAGTAGAAAGGTATTTCAGATCCTGATCTGATAAGTTAGTAAAGTTGAGTCTATTATCTTTGTCATGATGCACACGAGTCTGCTGATACAAATGCATGGGAACTCCCACTTCTTTCTCTTGTATTTGCTTTGGCTTATAACCTCTTTTTTTGCGCTCTTCTTCTGACTTTTCATGAGCAGCCCGAAAGGACTCAAGAGCTTTCTCATTCAGATCAAGAATATCTCCTAAATCAGCATCAGAAGGATTCCTTTTCAAAACCTCTTCGGCAGACCTCTGTGCAGTAACCAGCTGATTTCCGCCGTATACTCTAGTTCCATCATCATGTGGAGCACTGACCTCTAGAATATCTTGCACATCTTTAGGTACCCCAGAAACATAAAATCCGATCTCATGCAAGTTGACAAAGGCAAGCCATTCAGAGTCTGATAACGCTTTCATACCGGCATCTACAGCCTTTCTAAGCAGTAATAGATCTGATGTAGAGTATTTTTGACTGTACTTCTTCATTACATGTTGAGCAATGTCAACCATTTGCTTCACCTCGATTTCAGTAAAGCCAGACCAACTGAAGGTAACTCGTAACAGATTGTTGACCAAACGTTGAAGTCTTCCACGGTTAGAAGAATGGAACATATAGTCCTGGTCCGTCCTTTCTGAAGTCACCGCATTTGTCGCTAATGCGGCTGCAAATAGGTTGAGAGATAATCTATTGTGATAAGAGGCTTCAAGAAACACTGTATTAGTATGCAGTTCAGGCAATCCCACTTCGCTCAATGCATCCTTCGGATGATGCCGCACTATGATCTGGCTAAGAACTGATTGCAAAATATGCCAATGAGGTCCTGGAACAGTCGAAAAATCTCCATTCCGTCTCTCTGCTGAGATAGGTTTGGCAATATAGTTAGCCCATAATGTCTTACTCTGCACCCACGGATCCATTCTCAGGAAAACTCGAATGATCTTCCCCAAATGGCTGAGGTCTTGAGCTTCAAGCTTAACTGTATTTCGAGGATCACGAGTAAGTAGGTCGGCATTTACTAGGCCTCTCGCAGGAGTCCCTGTGACGACCCACCTCCGCTCAATGCTGAGTTCCTCAGCTAAATTACTGGCCCTGGACATTCCAGAACCCATATTCTGGCCTTCGTCCACTATGATTCTCTTCCAACGTACTTGAGCAAGGGCTGAGTTTATACCAGGCTTGCCCCAGAGTAGAACATTAGGAGCTGTCCATGAAGGATCATACTCTGCTGAAAACGTAGAAAATGGCATGAGAACCAAATCAAAGTTAGCTAGGGCTTGAGCAGAGAAATTGTTCTGCATTTTTCGCGAGAAAATCAGAATTGATAGTGAGCCTGGATCAATATGTTTGTCTATCTCGAACTGCCATTGCTTTATGAGAGCATCCGGACAAATGATCAAAGTCGCCTTTGAAAGAACTAAGACTTCGTCCTTCAAAAGGCCGGATTGCTGTTGTCGCTCGCGTTCTTTATTAAGGCGAGCGCTTCTGGACGGAGGTAAAGAGGCGGTGTAGGACCTATCTATTGCGTCGAGATCAGAGACGATGTGACTTGGTAATTCATCTCGATAGCTCTCCCATGGAATTCCATTGACAACGATTATGTCTTTGGTCATTGACGCTAGAGTGGGTATACGAGACGCAGATTTGATAGGATTGACAAACGTACATTTCGGAGGTAGAATGGACCAATAAGTTCGCGTTAATACAACGAGGGCTAGGCATATGAGAGTCTTACCGAGTCCCATATCTTCAGCAAGTATTCCGCCTCTTGGCGAGCTGATAGCTTCCGGTTGCAAGAAAAAAAGGTTGCGAAATATGCGATGTCTATAATATGTGTTGCCTTCAGGCCCAGTGCATTCTTCAAAGAGCGGGGAACAAGACGTTGGAGGTCTCATTTCCATCTCTATCATCTTAGCAAGGCTTTCCTTCTGATAAGAATAGAGCTCGGTATGTATGCCAGGGATTGGTTCAAGAGCCGAGTCGATGAGCAACTGGGCATAAGGATTCGACACATTGTGCGGGCGAGGGGATTCCAGGGCATTATAGATGTCTACTAAAGAGGTATGGGAGTGGATCTTCTGTGGAGGTGTGTCCGTTGGTATATAGGGATTGTTCCAACAGGAGTGAGGTAGTGCGCTGTCATATATCCAGTCCCATAAGTCCATTAAGTGTTTCTGAGGCTTGACTTGATGCAATATTGAGAGAGAGAATGTGGGTGCGTAGATCCTCAGAAAAACAGAATCGCTACTGCATCTGGCAGTAGCCAAGGCGCCCTTTATACGGAATAAAGGGTATAAGAAGCTATTTACCAGGAGATCAGGATCTAGCGAAGACCAGTCTTGATCGGAGATAAACGCCGAGGACGTTAACTGACCCGATGGCAGCGATATGACTGCTATGGGAATCGGCATGACTGGCGGGTGTAGTACGGCCTGAACCTTCCCAACTCTGCTTGCGAGAGATGGAGCATAAGCAAAGTTCCACAATATCAATAGGTGGGTGTTTTCGTAGCAATCGCAAACCGGGAAAACGGTAATTTTTGTCCAACGCCAGCAGAGCAGGAAACTAACTAGTCGTAGAGAACACCAAAGGTTTGACCGAGGATATGTTATTAGATAGGTTTTCGCCCTTTGGAAATATCGTGAGTGTGGAGATTACCGACAGTCGTGCATATATAGAATTCGAAGAGCGCGAAGACGCCGAGGCTGCAATTGCGAATATGGAGCAGTCTGTCATTAACGGGAATGTTATCCGAGTAACGTACATGTAGAACTTACGACACTACGACGGCACGACAGCAGTCAATCAGATATAAAGATCATGTTATTTGTAATTGGATAATCTGCTTTTTCCAATATATGTAAAAATAAAAGAAAAATTGAGATTACGCAGCTTTCTGTGAGGCCTCAGGAGCGTCTGATTTCCAGACTTCCTCGTGGCCGACAGGTTTATAGTTCCGAGAGAGTCTGAAGTCGTCTTCGGCAAACTTTTTATACGTGAAGTAGGTAGCCGAGACACAAGCGCAGACGACAGCTAACAGAAGAGGATAGATCTCTACAGGGACGAGCGAACCCTTCTTCTTTCCGGCATCGGCGGAGAATTTAGGAATTGTGGTCCTAAAACTCTGCGCCATGGTGGGGCGCATCATCATGGAAAGGGTGGGACGCATTCGGAAAATCGACGTGGTTCTCATTGTGGTTGGACGGGCGGAAATGTACTTGCAAGGAAGATGCTGAGCTCGAAGAAATCAGGCCAATAACCGGTGTTGCGATTTCTCAGGCGCCCTTAGAGGCCGGGTAACCGGTGCCGAAGCAGGAAAACCTTACCCAGGTGGGACCCAGGGTTGCCACGGCAATACCCCGATGAGTCAGTCTTCTTCAGCCAACCGGGAGAGCGCAAAGGTCCGAAGCTGGGGGGTTTTTTCCTGTGTGAAACTCTAATCGGGTCTATTACTCTTACTTGCAGATATAAAAAAAGACAATACTGCCCATCGGACCTCTCCGAATTTTTTCATCCTAGATAGGTCGAATAGTTTTGCTGCAACATGTCGTCTAACGGAGCCTCAAATGGCACCGAGAATCTAGCCTCGACCAAACCAAATCCCTATGGCCCTCATCCGAGCGATTTCCTCTCTAACGTATCCAGTTTCCAAATCATCGAGTCTACTCTCCGAGAAGGTGAGCAGTTTGCCAACGCTTTCTTCGACACCGAAAAGAAGATCGAAATCGCTAAGGCCCTGGATGAGTTCGGTGTAGACTACATCGAACTCACCTCACCTGCGGCTTCAGAGCAGTCTCGTAAGGACTGCGAAGCTATTGCTAAGCTCGGCCTTAAAGCAAAAATCCTTACTCACATCCGATGTCACATGGACGACGCTCGTATCGCTGTCGAGACCGGTGTCGATGGCGTAGACGTCGTAATTGGCACTTCCCAGTTCCTGCGTCAGTACTCGCACGGAAAGGACATGACTTATGTAGCCAAGTCTGCCGTCGAAGTCATAGAATATGTTAAGAGTCATGGCATCGAAATCAGGTTCTCCTCCGAAGACTCCTTCCGATCCGACCTTGTTGACCTGCTCAACATCTACCGCACGGTTAATGATATTGGCGTCAACCGCGTCGGCATTGCCGATACAGTTGGATGCGCCAACCCCCGACAGGTCTACGAGCTCGTAAGAACTCTCAAGTCTGTTGTTTCTTGCGATATCGAGTGCCATTTCCATAACGATACCGGTTGTGCTGTTGCTAACGCTTATACAGCATTAGAGGCTGGCGCCAAACTCATCGACGTCTCTGTCCTTGGTATCGGTGAGCGTAACGGTATCACTCCTCTCGGTGCTCTGATGGCACGCATGATCGCTGCTGACCGTGACTATGTTCTCTCCAAATACAACCTCAAAAAACTGCGCGATTTGGAAATATTGGTCGCTGAAGCTGTCCAGGTCAACATCCCGTTCAACAACCCGATTACCGGCTTTTGCGCTTTCACCCATAAGGCCGGTATTCATGCCAAGGCTATTCTTGCAAATCCATCTACTTATGAGATTTTGAAACCAGAAGATTTCGGTCTTACCCGATATATTCACTTCGCCAACCGTCTCACCGGCTGGAACGCTATCAAGTCTCGTGTAGATCAACTGAACTTGGATCTGACCGACACCCAAGTGAAAGAAGTTACTCAGAAAATTAAGGCTCTGGGCGACATTCGTGCATTAAACATCGACGATGTTGACTCCATCATTCGTGATTATCATGCTAAGGTTTCCACCCCTCTGCAAGCGCCTGTCTTCTCTGCTGACTCTGAAATCCCTGAGTCGCTGGAGGAGCCACAAGCTAAGCGTCAGAAAAACTAGAGTTGATTCTCGATTCACCTCTTGAGGTTAACTAGCCTCTAGATCGTGTATGGGTTAAAAATGAGAAGGACCACCTAAAATGTCCTCTTGGGAAGAAGAAGTCCTTGTAGACTGATTCATCATATTATTATATTATATCATCGTTCGTCATACAAAATGTAGTTAGGAATACTTGCCTGATTTAACAATATCAGACACAAGGTATAGAGATCCGCATATCACTGGAAGAGTCTCAGCTTCCTTAGATACTACTTCATGTACCTCATCTAGTGGTATAGCACGAACTTCAGAACAGAATTCGGAAGCTATTTTGGCAAGCTTGTGCATATCTTGAGGCTTCACCCAGGACATGCCATCGACTGGCCCAAATTCGGTTGTATATATGGCTTTGGTTCTCTTTCTGATAGGTTCATCCTCAAATATTACTTTCATCACTTTACGAGCATTTTTAGTCGCCGAGAATGCAAACACCCAAACCAAAGGTTTGGTGACTTCATTATGCACAAACTCTTTGAGCACTTCAGCCGCCTCAGCATTATGAGCACCATCCAGTAATGCTGTGTGGCCGTTCGAAGTGATATACTGAAGTCTTCCGGGCCATGAAATTCCTTTGAGTCCCTCCACGAGTAATTGATTAGAAATATTGCCAATCTTATTTGATTTGGCCACCTCTATGGCTGCAAGTGCTAATGACAAATTCTGTCTCTGATGTCGACCGTTTAATGCCAGAGATAAAGGAATAGATCCTAGTTCTCGTGAATCATAAACATCACCTCTGTTTTTTATAGATACCACAGGCGATCCTATCTCTAGTGCTGTTGTTTCTATAACTTGAAGAACCTCAGGCTGATTATATCCATCCATTATAACAGGTACACCTTTCTTAATGATGCCAGCTTTGTGTCGTGCGATTTCAGGCAGAGAACTGCCTAGGAACTCGACGTGATCTAACCCAATTGATGTGATAACTGTGGCCAATAGTTCATGGGCCTCGAATACATTAGTGGCATCGTTGAGTCCTCCAAGGCCCACTTCCATTACACCTACTTCGATGCGGTGTCGGATAAATATCTCAAACGCAGTTGCAGTCAAAACCTCGAACTCTGAAGCCCCGATTTTGTTCGTTTCATTCATTTCTCTTACATACGCCTCAGCTGTCGCAAACTCTTCTTCAGCAATAGGTTTGTTATTGATACTAATGCTGTCCCATCGGTGGATCATATGAGGACTCGTGAAGGTACCGGTTTTCACTTTACAATGAGCAAGCATAGCAGACAAGTAAGCACACACTGACCCTTTACCATTTGTTCCTGCGATATGTATTGTTTTCCAATTAGATTGCGGGCTTTCTAATGCCTTTAGTAACTGTGTAATTCGCTGTAATCCAAGTTCTATTTTACCCATATAGTTGAAGTATCTGTGTAGAAAGTAGCGAATAAGTCCCAAATTCCTCGACAGAGCAGCTTTTAATCCTGTTGACTACGCGCAAGGACCCAGTTCTGTTCACTACCTCTACACCGGAGCTAATTACTTAAAAATTGAATAGACAGGCAGTACCACCATAATATCGAAAACCATTTCATTTTTAATAGGGCTGACAGTATTATTGATCCTAATAGAGCGCATTAAAGAAGACACCTGTTAAACCTAACCCGATGACCAATTACACACATAAGTACTATCTTTCCAGACTCCTGTCTGTGCTGCTAGTTTACCTAACAGACTCGGCATCTAATATTACTGACCAAGAGCATTTGGACGAGCGATAACACGATAATATCATCCAAAATTTGGTGAGATTCAGACCTCGCTCTAACGAGAACTAACCAATCACTGATGCTGGGACATAAAAAAATTCAAAAACGTGAAGCTTATTTCAGATTTATTCAAAATTTCGATACCTGTCGAATGGAAGACGAAAAGCCTTTGGACCTACGCTTAGAGCGTATAAGAACTCAGGTGAGCAGCAAGATCGAACACCAGAAACAAATAGCTGTGTTACTTCTTGCACTGGATGAGCAAATCAAAGACAACGGGTCCGAAGATTCCCCTTCGACTTATTTCACCTATTCTTTGTCTCTTCTCGATGAGGCCGTAAAATCCTCGCAGCGAGCAATGATATCCTCTTCTCTATATATCATTTCTGTGTTTGTGCCTTATGTCAGCGGGTCTCTGTTATCTACGAAATTCGTTCCTATACTTGACATTCTTTCCCCAACATTGGAAGTAGTGGCAGAGGACTCACTTGGTTTAAGATCAGTTATTGGCATTCTTGAAGGTCTTCTGCTTGCACTAAATTACAACGCATGGAATCAGAAAGCAGCAATAGACTCAATCAAAATATTAATAGGCCTATCCTTGGATTCTCGCCCAAAGGTAAGGCATCGAGCTCTTGCAGCGACTAAAGAAGTACTTTCAAACCCTCCCCCGTCTGCTGCTCTGGTACACCCAGCTGGCAATCTATGCGCCGAATTGGCATTTATCGAAACTAGTGCCGAAGTCAAGAAATTATCTAAACAAGCTGATGCCCCCATTTCAAAGCTGATTCACTCTTTACAGCTAGTTCGAGCTATTAGTAGTGCCGGTGCTTGGCCCGCCAACTCCATTTCAGAGCTCTGCCAAATGCTGTTGATGATATGCCGCTCAACCGATAAATCTCTAGTTGGTGTAGCCTTTGGAGCATTCGAAGACCTTTTCCAATCGTTTTCCGTTGCCGAAGATTCTGGGAAGGTTGGGGCTCTCATTGACGAACTGGCAGTGCTCAAGCCCTCGCTAAATGACGAACATCTCGCGCCTGCTTGGATTGCTATCTACACTGAAGGAATGGGTAAACTTGCACTACTTGCTCCTATCAAATGTTTTTTACGTCTCCCCAAAGCCATAAAAACTATGATGGGCTTCAATGGCTCTGAATCCTCTAATATTCAAGTGTCTGCTACTCAAGGCCTCATTGCCCTGGTGAGCTCTTGCGTGACGAATGAAGCCATTTTGAGCAATAGAAAGGATGTGATTTCCACTTTTGAACAAATAACCTCTTTGTTGACGCAATTATTGTCGGTTCAGTACCAGGGAGCAAGAAATGATATATTTCAGCTTTTTGCAACTATGTTTACCTCGTATAGGAGTGCGTCTACCCTGTACTTGAGTGATTTACTCAAGACGGTGGGGTCTATAAGAGCAGCCTCATCAGACGAGGCAAAAGATATTTGCGATGACGTTATTGGCGCCGCTATCAGTGCTATGGGCCCCGAAACTGTGCTTAAGATTTTGCCGTTGAACCTTTCCCTGAAGACTTCTTCTTCTACTGGAAGAGCATGGATGCTTCCGCTACTTAGGGAGAATATTAGATGTGCACATCTGGGGCAATTTGCTACCGAGATGCTTCCACTATCAGACTCCCTCTTTAAAGACCTCGAAGAAATAAAGGCCCAAGCACACAGTATTCAAGCAAAAGTTCTCGAAACTGTGATTGATCAGATATGGTCGACTTTACCCAGATACTGCGATCTTCCTGTTGACCTGAAGGAATCTTTTACTCAAAGTTTTGCGGAATCATTGACTAATGTTTTATACACTCATGTTGAGCTAAGACCATATATTTGTCAGTCGTTAAGACTCCTTGTCGAGAGTAACGTTGCATATCTTGCAATGTCCGAGAGTGATACGCCGATGGATCCTGTCATTCTAAGGTTGATAACTCCTAAAGATGCGGAAACTAATGTTGAGTATTTGTCCGGCTTTGCTAGCAAGATATTGGCTGTGTTGTTCAATGTATTCTGTCAGACTGTTCCAGAGTATCGTCAGCCTGTACTTGAAGCTACCGAGGCTTATCTTGCCATAACCAAACCAAATGAGCTGGATGAAACATTCAATAAAGTATGTGGACTTCTTGGTCAGGCGCTCAATGAAGAAGACGAAGGAACTAAAAGAAAACTCGAAAAAGGAGAGCTTCCTCCAATGTCCCACACTATGATGGATCTTGTGGTCGCGATGACTCCGTTTCTCCCTCCTACAGCTCATATGAACCTAGTGAATATCTTCATGCAGACAGTCAGCCGCAAGGATCCTCAAGTACAGAAGAAGGCTTATAGAATATTAACTAAGCTGGCAGAGACAGAGGAAGGGAAGGCATTAATAGATTCCCATATTGCTGATATCGAAGCTCTGCTCATAAAAATAGCTGACGCTACACTTGCTCCTGCTATGGGTGCAAGATTAGCAGCACTTCAATGCATTGTGGAATCACTCCCTTCAACAGACTTGCACTTCATTCCAGCTATAATATCTGAAGTTGTTATGGCCACGAAGGAAGCCAATGAAAAGGCACGAACCCAGGCGTTTGATTTGGCTGTGGCTATGGCACGACGTATGCAGAAAGGAGGAACAATAGTTAACTCCAAAGTACCTGACATGGACGATGATGCTCCTGATACTGAAGCTTCGTTAAATGAGATTTTTACAATGCTGGCTGCGGGACTTGCAGGCAGCACCCCAAACATGATTTCTGCTACAATCGCGGTTATTAGTAGAGTACTATTTGAATTCAAGGATGACATGCAAGAATCCGATGTGGCAGACCTATCGTCCACCGTCATTATGTTTTTGACATCAAAAAATCGGGAAATAGTTAAAGCAGCAATTGGATTTGTGAAGGTTATTGTGGTATCAATTCCAGTAAATATACTCGAACAGCAGCTTGGAGACATTGTGACAAATCTGCTCGTTTGGTCCCGAGAACATAACAACCATTTTAAGGAAAAAGTTAGACATATCTTTGAAAGGCTCATGCGACGAGTTCCATACGAAGTGTTGGAGGCCCAATTTCCAGAGAGCGATAGAAAGTTCTTAACAAATATCAGGAAAACCAAGGAACGGTCCAAGAGGAGAAAAGCTGAAAGTGCGAACGGAGACCAAAACAAGAAAGCTCATAAGAAGAATTTTAGTTCCGCATATGATGAAGCTCTATACGGTAGCGACTCCGAAGAGGAAGGCAGTGAGAGTGAAGCAGAAGAACCTAGAAAGGAGAAGGGTAAAAAGGGTAGGAGGAATGAGACATACATCGTGGAGGATGACGAGCCTGTGGATCTCCTCAATGATGAAGCTCTTGCACATCTGTCATCTTCAAAACCGAAAAAGAACTCAAAGCAAAAGAGCATTACGGACAGAGCCGGGTTCCGGGAGAAACAAGGAAGACTTGTTTTTGCTGAGACTCAGGACCGGGCGGCAGAGCTTGAGAGTGATGTCCCTGGAAATGGCATTAATGCGTATCTCGACGCCGTTGCTGGAGCAGACATGCCTACTCGGGGACAACGTAACAAATTGAAGTTTAAAAACAAACGACGTCGTGAAGGTGGTTTCGAGGAAGAAGAAGATGCTGATGAAGAGGACATGAAGAAGCTTCATCGTAACAAAAAGCCTATATTTAACAAATCAAAGAAGAGGTACCGAAGATGAGCTTTGTCCAGAGAATATAGATATGATAGCGAAGACTGAATAAAACAAAAATAAAGGATAGGCGACAAGTAGACGCATTTCGCTGAGTTGTAGTACCGCGACAAAGATATTCGATGCTGCGACGGTACACCATACTACGGCGAGCGACGCCAAAATGTACCCCATTGAATTGTTCAAGGACATCAACATTCCTATGGCCGCCAGAATAACCAACGGTAATAAACAGTAGCCCAACACGCTGCAGGTTCTCACAAAGTCGGTGCCAACAGTAGCCATCAATTTCAGAAGGATATGGAGACCAATGGTGCCTGCCAGAGCTACAGTATAAATATAACCAAAACTGGACTTTCCCGAAAGAAGCAGGAAGGAACCGAAGAGTAAACAGAATAATATAGGCCCAGCAAGGTCGGAATCTTCCATCAAGTTCCGCTCTACGTATCTTAAGGGGTTTAAGGCAGCCAACGTTTTCGTTTTGATGTGCGCGAAATTTATACCGAGTTCTTCGAGGAGCGGAGGCTCATTTGAATATCCGGACGTCGAAAAGGCGGCCCAAAAACCCGTGCTCAGTCTCTCGTCCGTAGGGTTTCCTGCAAAAGCCGAGGAGTCATAACTTCCACTTTGATAGTTGTAATTTCCGTCATAAAACTGCATTGCTTAAGAGTTTCTGCAGAGGGTGAGTATAAGTCTACGTATGGCCTACTTTCCCAATTGGGGCACGACTACTCCACTGTACGATGCTTCACAATGAAAATATGTAAAATCTGATGAATGAGAGAGGTTAAAAAAACCTAAAAGTATAATTCAAAGCGAGCTGTCGAAAACTCATTGTATTTACTCTTCTTTCGGCAGACCTGCAGCCACAGAGAACTGCCCGCCGGCCCCAATAAGTCTCATTTGGACTCCCTTTGTAGCAGTATTGACCACTTTTGTAGGAACTTCCATATCTTCGCCAGCTGGACCTTGTCCCACTTGATAGGTCTCACCAAACCCCCATGTCCACATAGTCCCATCCTCAGCAATAGCTAGCGAATGATGACTTCCACAGGCGATGGCTATAAACTTAGGTAGAGTGACGCTATCTCCATCGGGCTCATTGCCTTTTGTCAGCTTAGTAGGCTCAGGTATAAATCGAGGCCTTCCATTAGCATCCTTGGCCGTGTAATCAGGAAGTTCTGAAGTCTCTATACCTACTTCAAATGAGTCCAATCTGCCGAAGACATATATATCACCTTCCTTGGACAGAGCTATTGAATGGTGTTCTCCGGCCGCTATGCTAATGATACTCTTCCCAGAGAGACCCGGGACAACTGTAGGGTGCGACACAACGGCACCGTCTTCAAAATGCGAAGGGACTCCACACTGGCCGAATTGGTTTAAACCCCAGGAAACAACGTCTCCATTAGCAAGGATCGCAAACGAATGAAATTCTCCAGACCCCAGTTCCACAGCATTATGAACACCAAATTCTCGGGGCATCAACGTAAGAAGCCGAGTTCTCTCGACAACTCTTCTGCCTAACTGAAACTGTTGGCCATTTCCCCACGAATAGACGTTGCCGAATGTGTCAAGAGCAAGCACATGATCCTTACCGGCCGCAATGCGCGTTATGTGTGTAAGTCCTTCTACAAGTGAAGGCTCCCTCTGCACTTCCACATCTTTGGAGTAACCTAGCAGTCCTTCATTGCACCTGAATGTACCCCAGGCCCACACGTTTCCAGTACTTGTGAGCGCAATCGACATATTATCGGAGGCTGCTACCTGGACAAACTTTATATCTTTTGGAACATCTACAGGAGCAGGCGTAGACTCTTTCGGGTTGAGATCGCCGTCATCGTCGTCGTCATCACTCTCATCCTTGATATCTTTCAGAACTTCGGCACCAGAAGTATCACGGCCTAATACTCCCATATCATTTCCACCCCATGACCAAAGATGGCCTTTACTATCTATTACAATGGTATGGGCACCGCCAACAGCCAAATCGACCACTCCGACTTTGTCGACAGTTAGAAAAGGATTGAGTCTCGGTCGCTTCACCTCCTTGTTCTTAGCTTCGGGACCCAGTCCAAGCTCCGCCATGGACCCAGTACCAAATACGTAAACATTGAGCTTGTCCTGCTTCAGTTGCGGTATAGCAGTTAATGTTGCTTTTACTTTACGTCTGGACATAAGGCTAGATCCAGTTCTTTTATGACCTCTCGGGGTACCATTAAGCTTCTGAGACGCTACTACAGCAGAGACGTTAGCGGCCCGTTTAGCCGGACGGTCTTCGTTGTCCACAGGTACTGATTTCCTAACCACCATTCGCCTATTTTTATTCTATTTTTTAGTTTATCGAGGAAGCGTGGTTCCTCGGTGTCGCTGGGAGGGTTGCAGCAGGGTAACCGTTAAGCTTTTCAGATCGGCTTCAAGGCTCCCTCAATGAGTCAAGAAAAACACCGTAGAGATCGTGCAATAGTTCGTTTGATGAATTTTCGAGAAAGTCGTAGTCTTTATCTTTGAGTGAGGAGGCAATAACAAGCATATTTTTGCGATCGGGGCCAGTTGTGAGCATCAATTGCTTGCAAACCTCCGGGAACGAATCAAGGAAGGAATAAGTCCATTCCCTGAGAGTCGAATGGGCCGCTATAAACGCCAGGGTAGAAAAACTCTCAGAGCGAAGTTCAGGGTACGAGTCCTGGTTAATGGTGGAGTTGAAGACAGATCCTAAATGCGGCCACGTCTCTATATCGAAACTTAAACTGGGGTCATCTGCAATCTTGGCTAGCGTTCGGATAATAGCAAACATGACTCGGGCTATTTCGAACTTGACAGTAGGATTGCTTTGCGACTCTATGCTATGTATAATAGACCCAACTTCCTTATTGCGCGCGCTTCCCACAGCATTTTCATAGCAGTTTGACACAAACACCCGGATTAGAGCTACTCCGTCGAATAGTAAAGCATCTGAAGCACTATATTTCAGCAAATCGCATGCAAACTCAAACCCACCAGCAGCAGCGCATTTGGCCTTGTTTTCTGGCGGTATAGACATGTTCCTCAATGTGCCAGCAACCAGGTGAAAGTACTGGTCTTGTATATCGGCGGAAACATTAGCTGTGGACTCTAGGATATGCCTATGGAGGTCCCGGCAAACAGCTTCTTGTGCATCATCTTCCCCATGTATTGAGTTTCCAATGAGTGAAATGACACAATACGGGAGAGGGAAGTCCTTCAAAAGCAGAGAGGACCAGATCGAGGTGATATCTGTGGGAATATCCTTGAGGCCCGGAGTAACAGCGACAGAGATCAGACAAACGCCGAGTTCTGACACAGTCGCAGTCTCAGATAAGGATATTCTGGTCAGTAATTGGGTGAGAGAAGAGAGGTCATCGATAGAAAGAGGCGGCGATTTGCTGAGGATTCCTGTCAGGATAAAGAGGGCCTGGTCCCAAGCTTCCAGAGACTCGTAATAGGGATGCGAGGAGATTAAGGTGGGCAGGAAGTTAGTGAGCGCACTGGAGAAGCTCGAGGAGCCAATTTCGGCGTCTAGGATTACTTGAAAGGCAAAATCTCTGCGCTCAGAAGGGGTACAAGCTGCAACGAGATCCACAAGTTGTGCGGGGATTTCGAGGTCTGTGGCGCCCAGCAGGAGGTTTATGGTGTTGCCCAACAGGAGGGGCTGGAGTTCATCATTGGCAGCAGCAAAGGACGTGATCAACGCGTCTATTAGGCCGTGCTGAACAAATAGCGAGCGGATTTGGTCGGAGTCAGCGATTAGGTTTCCCGAGAGTCGCCAAGCAGCGCTGGCGGACTGGCCGTCGGAGGGGCTTGTGGCTGTATCCAGCAGTCTCTTTACGTCTAACTGCTTAACAAAAGCGATCTTTTCATTCTCCTCAGCCGCACCATAGTGAGTGGCGAGAGAACCCAGGGAGGATGCTGTGTAGTCCATGCAGTGGAGCTTCGGGGAGTAGGAAACAGGGTTTCCAGCTTTCGACAACGAGGAAGAAAGATGAGTCGGACGGTGTCCAGAGCACACAGTTTCGTGTCTAATTTGTCGACGCTGGCGACCGTTTGGGCGCTTTTCCATTTCGACGTTGTGAAGGTCCCGAAAGAGATCAAGGAGGTTGTCGATATTGCTCCGCTGTGGGCCATAGTGTCCTTCGGAGCTTACCTGCTGTTCAAGCTGGGATGGGGAGTGTTCAGCTTCAATAATCGCAAGGACGCGTACGATGAGCTTGTAAAAGAGATCGAGGTTGCTAGAGATGACTTACAAGCGAAGGGACTTAAATTTTAACTACCGATTACCTACTTGTCGCCTTGCTGGTCTAGTTCGAGTGCGCTTTCTTCGTGCCTGCTGGCGCGCCTAGCTACGAAGCGGTTGCCGTGCTTGATTAGCACCATCGTCGGAAGCGACGAAACGCCAGCTAGTATCCCCATAAACGTAAACGCCCACCCGTTTCCCATGGCCGCCAATACCGGATCTGTAACGGCCATACCGACTGCAGCTCCGATGCACCTGGTAAAGTTCATAGCGGCTCCTGCCGAGGCTGCCTTTTCCGGGAACAAATCAACAATAAGCGACTGTGTGCCGGTCATAAACGGCATAGTTAATAGAGAAATAAAAAACAGTATGATGATAGGCCCTGCAAGACTCAGCTTTCTCTCCAGAACCCATCCGTAAATGATATACAGCAACATACAAACCCAGCAGAGCGGAATCGTCAACGCTAATCGCGCAAAGTGGATCGGAAAATACTTCTGCGGTGCTGGCAATTCACACGGCTCCGCAAACACCGCGTTAGACGACGCCGCGTACTCCGCCAGCGCCTCGGCTTCTCTCTCCAGCCTCGTATGGAACCGGCGGTGCGTTCGATTATAGAACTTGTTGAATAGCAGCCCTCCAAACATAGATCCCATGACGCAGCCAAACCCTGACGGCAAGTAACACAAACCAATGTGCAAAATCGACAGGTCATATGTGTCCTTGAGCAGCACCGAAAACGTATTCATGGCAATGGTCCACAGCGAGTACTGCATGGCTTGAACAAATAGGGCCATGAGCATGTCCAAGTGCATGAGCAGCTTGAACGTTGCAAGGAAATCCCACTTTCGTCGGGGTGCTAAACTGTCATAATTCGGAGCACTTCTGTACTGATAAGGAGTGCATCCGACCAATCGTATAAGTGGGATCAGGAGTCGTTGCTTGTATACGGCGTTAGGAGGAACAGACCCGTCTCCAACTTCGCTGTGAGAGGTCTCGGGGAGAAGCACAACTATTGCTAACAATACCACACCAGCTGCAATCACGAGGAACCAGAAAATGGCTCGCCAGCCAAAATAATGTCCTATGAGGCCTCCGACCACGGGGCCCAGAGGGTTGCCCAACAAGGTGATACAGCTACAGATGCCCATATACTTCGCTCGATTGGACCTGCTGGTAATGTCTCCAATTATGCCATTGCTGATAGCAACAGTGGAAGCGATTCCTGCAGACTGAAGCGCTCTTAGGATGATGATCACGTAGAAATGTGGGGAGAGAGCCAGCCCGATGTTGGAGCCCAGATAGACGACAATACAGCCGATTGTGATGGTACGACGCCCATACGCATCAGATAGCGGGCCCCAGAAAGAGGGGCTGAGGCCCTGGAGCGCCAGATAGGTCACCACCGAAGCAAAGAGCTCGCTCTGGCTGATATGAAAGGTCTCCTGGAGCAACGGCAGCGCAGGCACATATACGTTAGAGGAGACTGCTGAAAAAAAAGAACTTGCGCCTGTAAACATGACTATATTTGCCACGTCGAGTCTTGTGAAAATTCCTGAGCTGGATGGCTTCTCTTCCTGGACCTCTTCGTGTTCTGATTCGGATTCGGGTCCCGCTGTGGGGTCGGCATTCTCGGTATCTGACATAGTAGATACGGATCGGCGACACTAGGGCAATAAGATATTCTCTGAGAAGAATAGAACGCTGAAATAATAATCGAATCTCTAGTTCACCACGTTCAGGTGTGTCATTGTATGTTTAGAGTGTCTGACGACCCGATATCGGAAGAGGGGCTCATGTCCGATTTTCGGGATAGTTGTGCGGCTGAGGAGCTCCCCGCCCGAGATCGGCGGCTCGTATGGTGTGCTACTTCAATGGAGCTACAGTGCGCATATGCTAAATAAACGTACATAATAGAAAGCCCGCCTAGGGGTATTTAGACGTAGGCATAATAGAGCTGAGCTGAGCGTAGAGACACGGCTGCGTAGCAAACAGGTGGCCGATCCAGCTCCGCGCGACCCGAGTTCTCAACACAGGGGCGGTCAACGAGCGTAAAATTATGTCCAGTGGGTGCAGCGCAGCGTGGAAATCTATCCACTCGGGCGTCACTTCTTCTGGCGCAGTTTGTGCAGCACTTCGGCTCTCCGTCGCTCTCCGCCAAATTTTTTAACACCCCGCTTGATATGGCGCGGCTGCTCCCCCTGCCTCACTCTCTCCTGCCAGGCTAGTATGTATTTACGGTGCGCAGCGTTCTGAACGCCCAGTTCCTTTAGGGTGCGCGAATCAGCGGTCATTAGATGGTCCCATGACTCGAACAGCTCGGCGTACTCGTCGACCCCGCGGCCTATCGATTGGAGGAAAGCCGCGGGCTCTCTCAGCTCCTCGGCTACTTCGGGCACTGTTTTTATGCTTCGAAACAACGCCCGGGGCAGCGGCGCCCTGGCAGCGGAGGGGACGAACCTTCTGAGGGTGTTCATGGTGGTGGAGGGAGAGTGCTAGTCCGCCGGGTGAGTGCTATGCGATGTCGGCAGCTGCGGCTCGGGTCGACAGGTGCGCTACAAACTACAAAGGGCGGGTCATGGACATCTAGATGGAGTATTTTCGGCCTAAATCAGACTGATTCAGTGACAAGCTTGTTCAGCTTGGCAATCTTGCTGGAGATAGAGAGGTCGACAGTACGGTCGCCGACTTCGACGACAAGGCCGCCGAGGATTTCGCCGTCGACCTTGTTGGAGACCTTGAGCTTCTTTCCTTGTCCGACCAAGGCGGACTTGGAAATAGCAGCCTCGAGCCGGGAAAGGGTGCGGGAATCCAGAGGCTGGGCAGAAGTGATGGTGGCCGAGACCTCGCCTCGGTGAGCGCGCATAAGAACGTCGAACTTGTTGGCGACGGCGGAGACAAGTCCGAGGCGGTTGTTGTCGGCGAGCACGGTCAGCAAGTTGGCGGTGGTCTTGTCGGCATTCACCGCCTTGGCGAGAATCTGGACGACGGCCTCCTTGTCCTTGACCGAGAGAGCAGGGTCTGCGAGAATCGACGGGAGCTTGGCGTCTTTGGCGATAGTGGACTGTAACGTCTGGAGAGACTTAGCGACGGCGTCTAGAGAGGAGGATTTGGCGGCCGCGGTGAAGAGAGCGCTGGCGTAGGTTCCGTCGACGCCGTAGAGCTGGACTGGGGGCTCGGTGGAGGTGGCGGAGGAAGCCATTGTGCGCAATGCAGGGCGCACTGCGGCCACGCGCGCAATTGCCGGCGCAACACGGAAGGCGGTGCGAGAAAGCATGGGGGAGAGTTTGCGGTGGTTAGTTGGCAGAGGGGAAGTAAAAGAAGCGGTCGGGAAAGTACGGGAGGTGTGTTACCATGGCAACATGGAAGGTCATTCTTAGATGGGCGGTAGCTACTGGTCGAGCATGCTGGAGACCAGGGTCGACAGGGGGCCGTAGTCCTTGTGGTCGATGAGGTCGAACTCCTGGGAGAAGAGCACGTAGTGCTTGAAGGAGGTGTTGAGGAGGCTTTCGAGGCCGAGCTCGGTGATGATCTCGAGGTGGTGACAATAGATATGGGCATAGACTCTGAACAGGCGCTTGAACATGGTCTTGACGAGCGGGATGAAGTTCTTGGAGAACGCGACGCCGATGCGCGCGGGGAAGATCTGCTCGTTGTCGAAATTCGACTGCACCCAGGCCATCAGCAGCTCGATGTACTCGGGCGCCGAGACCGACGTCGGCCGGCGAAACTTCTCCGGGTCCTGCCACAGATACTCGTAGGCGTCCGTGGCCTTCATGACGGGGCACGACTTCGGCGAGCAGAACTCCGTGACCACCCCGTAGAGCATGTTGATCTGATTGTAGAAGTCTACGGTGTTCACTGCGAGCCACTCGCAGAGGTCCTCGCCTTCCGGGAGCTGGACGATCTTTTTCAGCGAATCGGCTCCCAGCGTCGCCTCCGCGTACTGTCGCAGCTGATACTGGCTCGCCACCCCGTCACGGCCACGCTTAGGCCGAAACGTGTGGGCGGACTTGTGGTTCAGCGCCTGGAAAAACGACATTGTCGCAGTGCGGGTCCTGGCGTACGTAAACAACCGAACCTTAAATCCCGCACAGAGTTACCCGGCCTAGCACGGCCTTCTCCCTTCGACCCCTTTTCTACCTACCACCACCCCACAGGCTTCTAAGCTTCTCTGAAAAGGCCTCCTGGTGCTCCAGCTCCGCCTTTCCGACGCTCCTAGCTTCCTGCTCGCCCTCCGGCTCCACTGCAGCGCCAAACTCTCTTCTTCGACACCCCGGATTCCCTGCAGGCCGTCTTCTGCAGCCTGCCTCGTGCTTCTGTTCTTGCGAGAACCTGGTTTACTGAAATCCGCCCAACAAATGAGTACTTCCGCCGTCAGGCAGCCGCATGACGCCAATGGCTACAACATGCATGCCCAGCCACAGACCGTCGCGCGACCCGCCCAGCCTGGCCAGGAGCAGGCAAATCAAAATGGCGCAGAAATGACTCCCTATCAGAACTGGCAGGTCCTTGTCGAACAGACCATGGTGTCGCTCGGCGGCCTTGCCGAAATGATGCAGGAGTACGATATCGCCATTCGATCCTACAAAGCCGCTCTTGCCAAAAACCCCTACTCCGTCCCAGCCATGCTCGGCCTGGCTAACTGCTACAGAATCAAGGAAATGTTCTCCCAGGCCGCAGAGCACTACCAGAACGTAGTCCAGCTACAACCTGACAACGGCGAGTTCTGGGCTCTGCTAGGACACTGTTATCTTATGCTTGACGACCTCAACCAGGCCTACGCCGCCTACCAGCAGGCTCTATACCATCTAAGAGACCCTAAAGACCCCAAACTCTGGTATGGCATCGGAATTCTCTACGAGCGTTTCGGTTCTCTGGAATACGCAGAGGACGCATTTTCGCAAGTGCTTGAAATGGACCCCTCCTTCGAGAAGGCAAATGAAATTTACTTCCGTCTCGGAATCATATACAAGCAGCAGTACAAATACGCTCAGAGCCTCGAGTGTTTTAAGTATATTCTCCATAACGCCCCGAGACCTCTAACTGAAATCGACATATGGTTCCAGATAGGCCATGTATATGAGCAGCAGAATGAGTTCTTTGCTGCCAAAGAAGCCTACGAGCGCGTCCTTGCTGAAAATCCAAACCACGCAAAAGTCCTGCAACAGCTCGGCTGGCTCTACCATCAACAGAACACTTCTTTCACTAATCAAGACCTGGCTATTAAGTACTTACACGACTCCCTAGAAGCCGACGGCCAAGATGCTCAGTCTTGGTATCTTCTTGGCCGATGCTACATGGCCCAGCAAAACTACCCGAAGGCTTACGAAGCTTATCAGCAAGCCGTCTTTAGAGAAGGTCGAAACCCAACCTTCTGGTGCTCCATAGGTGTTCTTTACTATCAAATCAATCAATACAGAGACGCCCTTGATGCCTATTCAAGGGCTATACGCCTTAACCCTTATATCTCGGAAATTTGGTATGATCTCGGAACGCTCTATGAGAGCTGCAATAATCAAATTGCGGACGCCTTGGATGCATACCAGCGTGCAGCGGAGCTTGATCCTAATAACCCTCATATACAGTCTCGCCTCAACAAGCTCAGGTCTCAGCAGCAGCAGCAAAAGAATCCGCAACTTGTGTCTCAGTCAAATACCTCTACTGCCGAGTACAATCTGGCCGACTCCAAACCTGGAGATGCAGAGAGTGGTTCAAGAATCACCGATCCTAATATCGGCGTGGAAACTCTTGAACCGTCGGCAAATGGCGAAAAGCGACATGACTACTTGGAACATGGCCCCGAGGGCTATAGAGCATGGCAGGCTCCTAACCAACCACCTCCCCCCGATTCTCCTTCAAATATTGCTACTCCAATGCAACCCACGAGGTCCCAGCAACAAGATACGAAACGTGAATTTGAAGCTGAAAGACAAAGCTCTCTTGCCGGCCCTTCTGGACCTCCAGCGTCGTTGGCTGCTTTTGGTCGAGAAACAAAGGCCTTGTCATCCTCTCAACCATCGCAAACAGCAGACCCATCTTCTCAAACGACCACCACGTTACCCCCTATCCAGCAGGACTTCCAAAACTCGCAAAAGCTCCCTTCTCTCTACGCGAGCCAGGCTCATGAAGGAAACGCTGTAGCAGACACACACATCGGCCTCTCAGGACCGAAAAGGCCAAATGATATCTCAGAAAACCCTCAGCAATTGCTGCCTTCAATGCAGGTACCACCGACACTAAAAACAACAGAGACTGTCGTGCCTCAAGCGGCCCCTACCGTTGCTGACACTGCTTCACCTGCTGCTGCTAAAGCTGAAACGGATACTGCTTCGACGTTGAATACTCTGCCCAAGTTTATTCCACCTGGTGACGCTATAGAAAAGAGCCTGCCTCTGCCACAGCCAGATGCGGAAAATAGCTCTGCTGGTACCAAACGCTCATTGACCGACCTTCCAGAGCCCCTGGGAAAGCGTTCAGCAACAGCAGCCTCAAGAGCAGAAGTGGACTGGTCTGATCGGGGTATTCGCAGGATAGTGGATGAAGATGATGATTACGATGAAGAAGAGCCTGATGCAGATGGAGAAAAAGAGGGAAACCTGGCAGCCGAAGCCCAACCGCCATTGAGTGATGATCCTAAACGCACCGAAGTACACGAGGTTGCGCCTGATGACACGCCCGAAGTTGCAGCCGAAGTTATGCCCGAACTTGTGTCCGAAGTTGCGCCCGAAGTTGCGCCCGAAGTTGCGTCCGAAGTTGCGCCCGAAGTTGCGCCCGAAGTTGCGCCTCAAGCTGCAGCCGAAGTTGCGCCCGAAGTAGTACAGCCTCCTGCTGAGATCGAACCTATGACAAGCACCTTACCAGAAGACGTGCCCGTTAAGGAGCCCGCTCCTAGTGAGAAAGAGGTAGCTACGGATACTAAACCAGTTACTATGGAAGCGACTACTACTGAGGATCCTCTAAAGCCAGTCACAGAGACAACCGAAGCAGGACGAAATTAATGAGTACCACTACATTTTATTGGCATTGACGTGCTAATGTATATTATATTAACATTAAAAATCACAGAATCGGCGTAGGAGCGTCAGCGCTAAGTCAGCGCTAAGACAGCCCTGGTGCGAAATAGAGTAATGAAAAATAGACCAATCAGAGGCGTTGACCATCGTCATCTGAAACTTTAGCTTGCATTAAAAACGGCAGCTCGCTTACACATGTCGAACAACCTGGAAACTCACTTATTTGAGCACAGAATATGACTTGTCCAAGAAAACTAGAACAGCCGACGGGGTTTTTGCGTACTTGACCGAAGACCAGAGATATAGAGTATCGCCTGCGGCGATAGGCCTGCGGCGCCGTATGCTAGACAATGCCAAGACTTCCATGTTGCGAAAGTTTAGGGTAGGCGCTATTTCAGCAGTGTCTTTGCGAAACTGCTTTCGCTTTCTTACTCCAGCTTCGGACAAAAGATTTAGCTGGAACAGCGGCAGATTCTGAACAGCAGACCTCGCTGCGTTAATAAAGATACTATTTTCCGCCCAGAGGTTGCGGTCCGATCGCCATTTGCGCTCTCTTACAATCACCAGCCTTCTGCATACGGCACGGACTCCAGATTAACGGCCACAGAACTGTCTCAAGTAGACGGGCTGAGTATGATGACCGAGTCAAGTTCTCAGAATCTGTACTATTATCCTGTTGGGGCTGCCGGACGCAAAGACTTGCGGATCTCTGATCTGGAGAGCTCCAAATCAGAGCTTGCGTCTGACATCTCGAACGCCAACACTCGCCGAACAGCAGTTCCGGCGGCAACTGTCAGAGCTGATGACGCTTCAGTAATTATCAACACAAACTCTTCCGTTAACTCGAGCAACTCATACCACGTAGTTGTCGAGTTAGAGAAGCTGCCCCCAGATAGCTCCTACTCGGAACAGTCAATGGAGCATTCGACATTCTCTTACTTCCTGTTTACGGTGCCCTGGATCACATTCTGCAATTTTTTTATGTGCTTCGGCTCCGCCTCGAACACTGTAGGAAGACTCACTCCTCTTGTTGATGATATCTCTACGGCAAGAAAACTGCTGGCCAATCTTATTCTAATGCCATTTGGATCTTTTATACTATTCTTTGCTTCTTTATGTTGCGTCTTCGGACGACTTTACAGCATGATACTATCTGATTCCACTGCTCAAGTTCCTATAGTTGCTAAACCTTGGAGCAGGTACGCTGCATGGGCAGCAAACCAGTGACTTCCGCTTGGAAGCATATGATGACAGGCAAACTCATCCTTATCCTGCACTAACGTTTTATTGTATAACCAATGCTAAAAAATTGTAAATTAGTAAACTGTATCTTTGCTTCATGATATAAAAAACTATATCAATAATTGCTAAATAAAACCAAATCATGTTCGTTAAAATGCATAGGGCCCTCTATTAACGTGAGCATTCGGGTTGGACGGGTTAGAATAATATCCGGGAGGGGGGGGAATTGGAGGACTTCCTGGGTATTGTGAACTGCCGTACGCTGGGGGAGGAACCGGAGGAGGTGACGAAAAAGTCCTCATCTCGTAATTCGGTTGGTAGCTCTGTCGTATTGTGCGCGGTCCTGGTGCAAGCTTTGCAGCCTGAGATCTCTTGCACGCTCTCCAAATATACGAAAGCACAACGAACAACAACAAAGCCCCTCCAACTGCTGCCAGAGCAATTAGCCAACCTTTATTAGATCCAAAGAAACTACCAGAGTTACCAAATATAGAATTAGAACCACCAATGCATCTACCAGCCTTGCATTTCCCAGATCCCCCGCATATCGTGCCATCTAAGAAATTCTGATTCAAATTCAAGCACACATTACTACCATAAGACGGTGAATAACATGTAAGAACACATGAGTTATCATCGCAGGCCGCAGATGAGTTCAAGTTGACAGAAGTGGACACCACAGATCGACACTGGTCATCGCGTGAAGTACATTGTCCAGAAGCACAACGAAAGCTATCTTTGGCAGTTTGCGTCGAATTAGGTGTACAAGACTGACCATCAGGTAGAGTGACGTCGCCTGGACAAGCAGAGGAGTTTCCGGTACAATATTCAGCAGGGTCACAGGGGCCAATACTAGCCCGGCATACCGTGCCCGTGGAGGCAAACTGACAGTTGGTGCAACAAGCATCGTTCGAGTCATCACAAACGGCACCCGCTTTGAACTTGCATGTAGAAGAATCGCAGCACGGATCTGAAGCACAGCTCGCCGAGTCTCCACAATCGCAATCTTCACCCACTTCAACTATACCGTTACCGCAAACAGCATCGGTTTCGAGGTCGACCTGCGAGTTGGATACCAAACAGGACGAGTTCACCGAGTTCCTACCAAGTGCGCTACACACATTGCCAATAGTACAAGGAGAGAACGCTTTCTCAGTGTTAGAGGTAGATGGATTCATGATGTAAGCTCCATTGGCATTACACGCATTTTGAGCCAGAGGGCAGCATTGTGAGGAATCGTTAAGACCTTCAGAACAAGTGGCATCCGTACAGTCATGAACCGCACCGAAAGTATGTCCAATTTCATGAGCTACAACTTCCCATTCACTGTTGGTCTGGGCGACTACATTGACACCGTCAGCGTTACCACCAGCAGGAGTGTCTTGGCATAGCATTCCGAGCCAGGAGAGTCCTACACTGCTGCCTGATGCGCAAGTAGTCATTAGAGCCCAAACAGCCATTCCATCACCTGCTCGTTCCCCTCTCCAAGCTCCAAAATAATCTAATCGATCTGAAAGAGTAACTGAATCACTGCAGGCTTGATTCCATTTAGCATTGGATGGAGGATCCGAAGGGCAGGTTCCATTAGAAATGACCAGCGATTTTAAGCCAAGTGCTATATTAAATGCCGATTCAAAAGGACTAGAAGCAGAATTCATAACTGAAATCACATGAGATCTAATAGTGTCAGGGTCATTATTGAAAGCGGCAGAGTAGGTGCAGTCAGTGACGACACCAACCAAGGCGACTTTTCGGGTACTGGGACAGCCAGAGCTATCGCCAATAACTGAAGTAAGATTAACGCCGGCCGTAAATCCACCAGAGGTATCATTTGTAGACTGACGTTTGTCAAACTGACTTGTTTCATCGATGTAGTCAATATAAGGAGAATCAACTAAGGCGTCATAAAACTTGGTATCAGGAATAGGAACCTGGCCGACCCTATCGATATCGGACCACAGCAGAAGATCGTCATCATTGTACTGTAGTGCATTAATAGGTAAATTATGAATGCGGTTTTTTGGTGCAATGTTGTATATTATTCCATTAGCTGAGAAGGAGCCTTGAATGCTGGGAGATGGACCATCATTGTGAACGGTTATGCGAGACCAGCCAATGCGCTTATATCCAGTGGGGTCAGTTCTACGCAAAACAGTGCCCTTAAAGGTTCGTAGGTCGCGATGGTCATGATACTGATGAGCGACAGAGCCGTCGCCATTGTGGATCTCTACTCGAATAGGCTCCGCGACGATGTTGCTTGGCTCTAAAGACATTTTGTAGGAGACATTCTCGTAGGTGAATGGATCAGGCAAACGGAGGATCAAATCAAACGACTGGCGGGAATTAATCCTGTGCCTGGGCTTTAGAATTGTGACTGCGGAGTGATCAATAAGAGTTGCCTTATGCAGAGGTGGCTTCTCAAATGAGAATCCTCGAGCTGGCGCCGCAAGGAGTACTAACAGTGTGCAAATATATAGGATGCCCGACCGTATCGCGGCTGTCATCACTTATTTGCTTAGAAGATACAAGCTCTTCTTTCTGTGTTTGCACACGCTGCTAACTAAGTAATGCCTATTGGACTTATATATATACAGTGTTCCAAGTTTTATTCTAACAATAAAGTTTCTGACACTGAAGCTGGATTAAACTTAAATTCTAGAAGGCTATGAAAATGCTCTATCTTCGAAGGAGACGGTATAACTCGGGCAGGTTTGTAGCATTATAGACAGCGATATCTCTTTTGGCATCCATACCAGCCAGAAGCTATATCTCGTTTGACGGTGTTAGGAGTGGATGAGGAGGGGTTTCGAGTCAATCTAAGCTTCGATCGCGCCTGGCGTAACTCTATTTCGAGCTAATTGCGGCTTAGACGTGGACACTTCTACACGTTCTTAGTAATGTACGGGCTTTGGAGATGGATAGGAATACCGGGATGCCAAAACCTGTAAAGCTACAAGAACTTCTATATGGTGCTAGATTCCTGGACGAGTCTAAACCCGGTCTGGCGGATCGTAAAGTAAACTAGTTTATTATTAGAATGCATATATTCAAACTCTAGAAGGCCACATCCATTCACATTACTCGCGAAGTGCTTTCACTGCTTCAATAATTCTGGCAACAGTAGTAGGGTCAGACAGAGTCGAAATATCACCCAACTGGTCCTCTTCGCCGGCAAGGACTTTTCTGAGAATGCGGCGCATGATCTTGCCGGATCGAGTCTTCGGCAGATCATCCACCAAGATCACCGTCTTAGGAGCTGCGAAGGGACCGATGAGCTTGCGCACGTGTAGAATCAACTGCTTTTTAATATCAGCATCTCGGTTTTTGGTTTTGAGAGCGACAAAGGCATTCACGGACTGACCAGTCAGGTCATCAGGCGTGCCTACAACTGCGGACTCAGCGACGGCAGGATGCGCTGCCAGAGCAGACTCAATTTCAGCTGTAGAAAGTCTGTGTCCGCTGACATTTACAACATCATCAACTCGTCCTCGGATCCAATAGTAACCGTCGTGGTCTCTGGCAGCCCCATCTCCAGTGAAGTAGAAGCCAGGATATGGCTTAAGATACGTCTCCATAAATCGGTTGTGGGATTTCCACACAGTTCGTGCCATAGATGGCCATGGTTTTCTGATGGCCAAAACTCCTTCCACGTCGTTTCCTTTGATTTCAACACCACTAATAGGATCAATTAAAACTGGTTCAATGCCAAAGAAAGGAAGACATGCACTGCCAGGTTTTGTAGGAGTGACTCCGCTCAACGGAGCAATAATGTGTGAGCCAGTCTCGGTTTGCCAGTACGTGTCCACGACGTGTGCAACATTCTTTCCTACCTTAGAGTAGTACCAGTCCCAGACATCGGGGGAGATGGGCTCACCAACAGATCCCAAAGTACGTACCGAGGTCAGGTCATGGTTGATAAATTGATCTCCAGCTCGCTTGAGAAGTCTGAGCGCCGTCGGGGCAACGTAGAACTGAGTCACGCTGTATTTATCAATGATGTCCCAGTATCTCGAGAAGGTAGGATAGGCCGGAGTACCTTCAAATACTACAGTAGTCACACCCAGGAGCAAAGGAGCGTAGAAGACGTAAGTGTGACCGGTAATCCAACCAACATCTCCGGCAGTGAAAAGAATATCGTCATCATGGATGTCGAAAACGTATTTTCCAGTAGCAGCAGCTCCAACCAGGTAGCCACCTGTGACGTGCATAACGCCTTTAGGCGTGCCAGTAGAACCGGAAGTATAAAGAAGAAAAAGCGGGTCCTCAGCTCCCATGGGTACTGGAGGAATGTAAGGACGGAACCGAGCAGTTTCCTCATGCCACCATTTATCCCGGCCTTCGGTCCATGGAATTTCGTTACCGGTTCGCTTATAGACTAGCACATGCTCCACCAAGGGGACGTCTAGCAAGGCTTCATCGACAATACGCTTAGTACCTATAGTTTTTCCTCCTCGGCGGCCTTCATCGGTTGTGATGACGACCTTTGCCTCAGCATCGATGACACGGTCACGCAAAGATCCAGATGAGAAGCCGGCGAATACCACAGTGTGGATGGCGCCAATACGGACAATAGCCAAGAGAGCGATAAGGGCCTCGGGGATCATAGGCATATACACAGCCACGGTGTCACCCTTTTTCACACCAAAGGAGACCAAAGCATTAGCGACACGGCAGACTTCCCTGAGTAGTTCACCATAGGTGATTTTTCTGGAGTCAGCCTCGTCATCAGCTTCGTAGATGATTGCGACCTTATCGGGGTTTTTAAGAGCGTGACGGTCGACTGCGTTGTAACAGGCATTCAAGCGGCCCTCCGGGAAGAATGCGATGTCTCCGTATTCAAATCCTCCATGAGAGACAGTTTCGAAGTCCTTGTCCCAATGGAGCAATTCACGAGCGAGACGGGCCCAGAAGACATCTGGCTTCTCGATGCTTTCTCGATAGTCTTCCAGGTAGTGGTCTAGACCCGAGATGTGAGGCTGCTTAGGATGTTTCTCATAATAGTCTTTCGAGGGAACGAAAGTAGAGACATTTGAGGCTTCAGTAACTACAGTATTTGTCATGCTAGAGACGGTGTTAGTGCATGCAAGCGGAACAAAACAGCCAGGTAGAACTCGCAGTCACTGATATTAGGGTCAGCGGTAAAGTCGATTAGTTAGGTAACCGGATCGACAGAGCTTGGTCGCTGGAAACTCTAAAGGTTTGGCACTATCAGAGAGCAGGCTAAATCCGGATAGGCGTGACAGGCAGCTTTTATCTCAGGGCCCGCAAATACAGAAAAGCGGACTGGGGCTAAACTATTGCTAAAAAAGGGTTGAACCAGGTGGGGATCGTGAAGGGTCTTGCACGAAAGTAGGCCATGACTCTATCTGGAGTAGTAGGAAATACCCGACCACCTTATTGGTTAAACCGCAGTATGAAGAAACTGTTGGGGAAGTAGCCGTAGAGTGACACATCAGAGGAAACTGATCGTCTGACTGCGCATGGAGGGCTTCTCTCTATCTTTTCTGGCTATAGATCATGGGGAACACTTACCTTACAGCACGCTAGGACCAATGGATGAACTTGGGCCGATACGAGTAACGAGATAGTATATATAGGAAAGCAGAGGGTACTCTTCGTGATATTTTTATAGGAAGAACCTTAAAAGCTTGAATTCTTTCGGGCGACTGGGGAAATTTAATGCTTAGCACTGGCAGCTGCTCTGATTAGCCAATCATGGCACCCAACATTGCGAACTCTAATAATCTGAGTTCAGTCCATATCTGCCGAAGGACCAATTCAGACAGGCCTTCAAGGATCGTCCGCATACCCTCTGGTCGCGGACAGATAACCACAAGGTGTCTGCACTGTCATTTATGAAATCTCAGATTGTCCGATTGTCCGATTGTCCGATGCGCACAGGCAGCTGCTGGGCTCTCCGGTCGGCGCAAGTATATCTGTATAGGCTGCTATTGATCGCTACTCACAGGCACCGTATCCTCACCCACTACTGAACCAAAGGCAGGCAGGCCTTCTTGTAGTGGCGCATCCTTAAGCCCATTCTCTCAGAACCAGAACACAGACACAGTATCTTCCCCGGATTCTTTAAGCGCCATTTAAACTCTGATTAGGGAAAATTGACTCAGCGCCCAAGGCCAGCGATCTGATTGGATCACCGGTATTACTTTAACCCGATACATTCTGGCATGGGGCATGTCCGAAAATCCCCATACCTGTGGCCACAGCCCACTGCTTATATCACAGTGAGTATCGTAGCGAATCGGAAGTGCTCCAGTCAGCTAGACACCGGAGTGGGGCTATCGATCGAAGGTGTATAGTTTCTACCCCAGATTAATCACCTGTACCAAAGCTTAAGATGGGTTTGTTCTTCCGGCATCCTAAAAGGGTAATTCACGTCTCCATACGAGCCTTAATAAATGCGAGTTGTGGCTGGGGTAATGGCATGGCGCTAATCTCTGCTGGTCTCCACGCCAACCACATGCCATGCCAAGTTACAGTTCTGGCACGCCCGGCATGCCTGTACAGGAACCTCTTCTGAGTGGTTGTTTAAGGTTCTTGCGGTGTTTGTGCCTGGAGAAAACCACGGACAGACGGAGTACAGGCCAATCCCCCGAGCGCCGCCGAACTCCCTAATAAGGCCTCTGAATCAGCCGCAGGCACCGCAAATCCAAGTGCTCTGCCATCAGCCCCACCGCGGGCAACGGGTTAGGGTTAACCAAACTCGCTAGATTTTCTGTTAGAGGTTCCACCACCGCCTACAAGCTATCGGGTGCTGCGAGTATTGGTTTGCTGGCTGGCTGTTCTGCCTGGACAGGCGCAGATAGATAATAATGGAGGAGAGCAAGTTCACACCTCGCAGGTCAGTTTACCAGCCTCACAGAATACTCAGCTGGCAGGCCGTTGTCGCCCTGCTGCTGTTTGTGTTTGGCCTCGTCGTCATCGGACGGCTTTTTTCCACATATACCTTTGAAATACCACAGATAATCATTGTCACGGGCCTTAATGCAAAAGCATACTCAAATAGCCATCTTGTGCGCATTGTTCAGAACAGGAAAGACTACGCTGACCATCACGGATACGGGCTATATATCAGATACACGGCCGATTTCCAGGATACGCTCGGAAATTCTGATCCGATGTGGGCTAAGGCACCGATTATGCGCGCGGCCATGCAGCAATACCCCGACGCGAAGTACTTCTGGTACTTGGATGAAGATGCCCTGATTATGGACCCTAATATCGATATATACGAATATATTCTCAAGCCTGCGGCCCTCGATAAGATCATGCGTCGAAATGCTCCTCTGATACCTATGGAGTACGGAATCAACACGTACCGGTTCACACCGGCAGATAAAGTAGAGATGATTGCTGCACAATCTGTTACTGGAATTACGACGTCCTCATTTGTTTTGGTTAACGGTGACTATGCTGCATTTTTTCTCGACATTTGGTTCGACCGGCTTTACAGATATTACGGCGATTTCAGACAATACGATTCAAAGGCATTTTCGCACATAATCCTATGGCATCCTACTGTTCTGTCACGCATGGCCTTAGTTCCAACCAAAATGCTCTCTGCTCTGTCGCAGAGTTTCGCTCCCTCTGATCTTTATACTCCCGGAAACTTCATAATTTCTTTCGAAGGCTGCAAGGCTAGACAGTCATGCGAGGAAGAGTTCGACAAGTATTGGCCTGTCCGCGGGAAAATCACTAAAACGCCACTTGCAACAGATAGTAACATACCACCTGAGAACTTCAATACCCCTAGCTCTGATGATACACAAAGTAACATACAGGAGCCCCCAGGTAATAAGAGAAATCAGGCCGGGGAGGGAGCTCGGGATTCTGCTAAGATACATTCTGCCATTGACAAGGAACCAGATGGTGTGGAGGATTTGGGCTCGTCTAAAGTTCAAATTAAACAAGACAAGCAGGTCTCCCAACTAGCTGGTTCTCAAGATAGCCGTGTTGCATAATGAACCATTGACATCAGTTCTGTCGGTCTTCCTTGAGGGCATTTAGCGCTAGGTTTCTCCTGTACTCAGAAATGCGTTCCGAGACAGCTGGCGATTGTTGCGGCCTGGAAAATAACGCTTTAAGGAAACCCAACAGACCAGTGTCGCTTGAATATAATGACCATATTGGCCTTTGAATAGAGTTTGCATTAGATGTATGTGGTAGTAGTTTAAGTCGTTTTGCAAGGGTATACGAAGCAAGAGAAAGATGGTCCATGAATGGCACCAGGAATTTTGGGAAGAGTTCGCTCAGTGCAAAAGCTTCAGAAGGATCTCCTGTAGCGTAGCCAGACTCTTCATCCCCGCGGAGTGCGTATACACGCAAGTAGATGTAGCTAACGATGAATCCAGCGATCGAAAGAACCGCAGACGACCTGAAAGACGGAAATACAAGGCCCATCAGACAGTTGGTGAGGACGAACAAGGCGGGTGTTTTTCTTGTTTTAAACTTCAAGTTGATCCCGAATCTCCTTAATGCAGGAAGCAGGAGTGTTGAATGCTCTGGAATGGCCTGTGCGAGTGCGACCAGAAAGGCACAGTATAGAGCGGAGGCTCCCATAAGCCGAAGATCCAGGTAGAACGGGTATATGAAGATGCTTATAAGCCAGGCCAAGGAATTGGACAAAACGGATACCAACAGTACATATTTTACAAAGACAGCCTCTGTACAGATTACAATAAAATACCGGGACGCATAGCCCAAGGCGATACAGCCGCAAATCATCTGAACTACGCTGGGCTCGACCCATACACTGGTGAAGAGCACCCAAGGATAGAGAATCGAAGCCCCAGGTGAGATCACAAGGTACTCGGGGTAGCCCAGGAGTCTGCCCAGGACAGATCCGACTACTGCAAGGGCCGGCAACAGCCAAACGGTCCGAGACTCCGAAAACGCCATTGTTTCTCGGCTGGCGCTCGAAGGAAAGCAGCCGGGAGCAGAGAAGATGAGAGTTACCCGGCCTCAGGGAGGGCACGAATCGCACACCCGGCCTTTTCTGCTAGTTCTTCACTTGCACCTTATACCATGTCGCTGACCTCCGACGAGCTGAATTATCTGGTCTGGCGGTACTTATGGGAGGCAGGGTATGAGAAATCCGTTGCGGCGCTGCAAGACGACAGCGGTGCAAACCTCTTTGACGGGTTATTTGCGAATCATATAGGACCTCATGAGCTGCCAGCTTTAGTGCAGCGAGGACTGCAATTCAAAAAGCTCGAGTACGCAGCCAAGAACAAGCCGTTCCCGGAGTTCGAACGTCCCGAGAAGAAGCTCGGGCCCGATGTGCTGAAAAACGGGTTCAAGAACATCTTCGACAAATCCACAAACGATTTCTCGAATCACTCTAGAGAAGCGGTGCTTTCAGGCACATTTGCGGCTGACGTTCCCGAACCCCCAGAGTTCACGGTTCCTGAATCGGGACCGGTGCCGGACAACCTCACATACACATGGATCCGTCCTATTGGAGAAGGGAAATCGGTCGATGCCCAATGGCACCCGTTTCTCCCCAAACTGGCTCTTGCCAATACCCAGTCCTTTGTAGAGCTGCTGGATGTCAAAGCGACGTCGCAAAAAGACGACTATGTCAAGCAAGCTGGCCGTTTCTCGGCTGGCTTAAAACCAAACAACGAAGTCACCGCTGTAGCCTGGAACAATACTGGCACCAAACTAGCCATGGCTACGGCTGACGGCCTGGTTTGGGTGTGGAACCTGACCACGAAAGCTTTAGAGTACATCTTCAACCAGCACTCATCATCAGTTCTATCTCTGAAATTCTCAGACACTGGCTCACACTTGATGTCCATAGACTGCACCAGATCCATTCTTGTGATCGACTGCGACAGCGGTTTGATACGACAAGCTTATCCCGGCCCAATCCAAGAAGTCCTTTCGCCTGATTTCGATTGGCTGGATCCATTCTTATTTGTGGCCGCAGGCACAGAAAATACCGTACATCTCTATAAAGTCATCGAGAAAAAGCCAATGCGAATCTTAAAAGGACACACTGCTCCTATCACCACAGTTAAATATGATGCAGCTACTGAGATAGTAGCTTCCGGCAGTAAGGATACGACTGTCCGACTGTGGAAATCGACTTCGTCGGAGGCTGCCTTTGTGCTAAAAGGCCACAGCAGTCCAATCAAGGCACTGCAATTCTCAAAAATAAACCATACATTGCTAGCTTCATCCAGTGCAGACGGAGCCGTCCGCCTCTGGAACACAGAAGATGGCCAGCTGACTGCTTCGTTAGATTTACACGAGTCAGCCGTGTTCTCTCTCGAGTTCCGGCCAACAGGATATCCATATTTGGCCACCGCTGGCGCAGATGGCGTCCTTATCCTCTGGGACCTTAACACGTTCGAACCGGTTTCGCGTTTCGAGCTCGCTAGTGTCAATCCAACTTCAACAGAGCCCCAGGTTGTGGTTCAATCACAGTGGTCTAAAGACGGCACCCGGCTTGTTGTAACCACGCTGGATAACACTTACCTTCTAAGAATACCCTTGCAACCCATGACATTGTAATATATCATATCTGACAAAATTATGGATACGTAGGTGCTCCAAAGGCAGCATTAAATTGCAGCAGCTCGTTAAGACCAGAGATCCAATCCCTTTCGCTGTGTGCAAAGCACCACACGTCAGTCGAGCTATCACCTGCTGCCTGAATATCTATAATCTCACCGCGCTTGAGCAGTCCAAGGACCTGTCCGTCCACTGAACACTCTGCGCCGTCGCCTCGACTTTCTTCGGCGACTCTTACTCGTATTCGAGACGAACTGGGGAATATGAGCGGCCGAAAGGAAAGCGACCTTGGACAAATAGGAGTGAGTAAAATGCAGGGAACTCGAGGGTGTACAATCGACCCACCGGAAGACAACGAGTAAGCCGTCGAGCCTGTAGGTGTAGATATTAGTACGCCGTCAGCCACGGTTTCTGTAACAAACACATCATTAACATATATATGCAACCGTAGAAGATGGGGCACACGACCTCTATGCAAGTGTATTTCGTTCATTGCTCGTTCGACAACTGGGCTACTTGATCTTTTACAGCTCAGCCGCATGCGATTCAGGATCGGTGCAGGGCCTTTGATTGCCAGCTCCAGTGCTCTGGGGTGGTCCTCCACATTAAACGGAAGCAGGAACCCCAGAGTGCCCATAGAAAAGGAAAGCACAGGAGGGACATGACTAGCTTGAGAAAAAAGGGACACAGCATGCAAGATTGTGCCATCACCGCCAAAAGTGACTAGCATATCTGCTTTAGTAACAAGGTCGTCCCGTGAAGCACTGTAGAAGTCAAGGTCGGAGGCTACTTGCTCCAGCTCCTCCTCAACGTCAGGCTCGACTAGCATATTAACATTCGGGTAAGTTTTAGCAACGTATCGCATTACATTAACTGTAGCGTCTCGGACTTTGGGTAAAAACGGCTTCTTAACAAAGAGCACATTCCTCGGTGATGTACTTCGCCAATTTAGGCTGCAGATGGTGGAGTCTTCGACTGGAGTATACCGCGGCGTTATTCTGTCCGGGAGATCCCGTGCAGAGTGATGCTTAAACCTGCGGGGCACAGGTATTTGGATTCTCTTGAGAATCATTTATAGCGGAGGAGAGCATCTCGCCGGAGATTAAAGTTTGTGGCTTCGATCTGGCCGTTGCAACGGTTTCTGAAGCACCGGCGCGCTCTACGAGCACAATATGGCGAGGCTCCGGGTGACCAAATTCTGAAACGGGCGCTACACCAGCAACATAACAATTGGAAAATGCCCGTTTCCCTCGAGAAGCCGTTCTGACGCCAGCGACTAGCTCCTATAGGCATAGGCTCAATAGCCGCGCGCGGTATTTCCCAAATTGGCTATGGTTCGCTTAGCCGGAATCTAGCCGTAGCAGCCAAGCTGCGCGGAAGGCCACCACAGCCGAGGAAAAACACTTACATCGGCTGAGCAAAACTGTCTGTGACACAAATGCGCACAACTTAAAGCGTTTTGGAGGTTCAAACAGCCTTTTTGGCACGCTGACGCAAACAATGATGTCAAAGTTACCCGGCCCAAACCCTCCCAGTATCTCCCAATCCGCAGCGCCGCTCCCCTAGTATCAGTCGGCTGCTGGACATTGCATACCTGTCGTTATCACACACTAATCCTGCCAAAAACACCTGATTAGTGCGATCCGAGCTTACTCCCACGTCCTGCAGAACATAACCGTATACCATCTAATCGTGTTTTACGAGTTCTGGTCCTACCATCGTCTTGCCAGCCTTGAACCCTGGCTTGCCTCAGATTAGTGAGCCAAGCAACCCTAGATTACCCGATAAGCGTCACCTCTGCGCCTTTCTGAACCGCTATCCAAACTTCTCACGCCGTTTCGACTACCTCTTTCTATTTATATTGTTTTGTAGTTAATAATGGCCTTTGTGCAGCATCAGGAACTCAGAGGCCCTCATTATAGGGAACCTCTTAACGAGCCATCCAGCCAGGCGACTAATGAAACCACCATATCCGATCCTCGACGCAGAACGCCCACTCACTCTTCCGAATCAGACAGCCCTCTAAACGATGAGTGGGTCGTGTTTTCTGCGTCGTCTTTCTCGATGTCGGAATCCTACAATGCACATCTCGAGTCGGCTGTAGACTTCTCTAATGACGAAGATTACGATCTGGACTCAGATGTGCAGAACATGTTGTCGTTCCCTTCTCATAATGGCCAAGGATCTTTTTTCGTTGCAGCTGCACTGTCGGATCTTTCACGCCAGGGCAGCACGCCCAGCAGCCCCTACAGGCATTCCTCAATGTCGTCTACGCTGACCGACAGAGTCAACGCATGGAGATTAGAACAGTCCAGGCATCTCCTGCACGAGCTGGATAATATTTCTCACCGCCCTTCCAGCACCGGAACAGACATTGATAACTGGGGATTGCCTAACGAATCGGAATATGCATGGTCTGACGATCTCGCCAATTCCCGGCATGATCGCAACAATCAGTCATATTCACACTTAAGAGTTATTGGACATTTGACAATGCGTATTGTCCAAGTCGTGGGAATCGGCCTTTTTGGTAAGAATACTCAGGTAAGCGACCCTGTGCATATAGGCCGATGGGAGCGCGCTATAATGCAGAAAGTCGGACATAACCTGAATATCCCGGTCCCGTCACCCCACGAACTCGGTATAGTCCCGGAAGAAGGACCAGAGACTCTGACACATCCAACACCTGCTGGCTCAGTTTCTGGACGGACCCGAGAGGATAACAACGAAAGCCATGACTCAGACCAAACTCCTATGGGGACCCTGTACAATGGAGATGGGAGCTGGACCGGAGTGTCGTTCTCTCGGAGCAGCAGAAATAGTATGTCTTCGCCAAAGTTTCAGCCTACTGTTGCGCAACAGGCTCATGAAAGCACAACAGAAATGAACGAAATCAACTCTGAAGCCCTGGAGTTTTCTACCGTTTGGCAATTCGTCCGAACGAGACTTCTTGGCTGGTCTACATCTACAGATCTTTTAGATAGAGAGAGAAATCCTAATGCATACACAGACAGACGTTATGAGCCGTCAATAGTGCATCCCCTGGCGAGAGCGCACACCAGATCCAGGCGGCAATACAGATCTCGTATGCGGAGTCTCAGCCGACGAAGTCCAGCGTCGCGATACTGGGATGTGAGCACAACCTCTTCACTATCGCACCCTCACTCCGTGACATCTATCTGGATGGAAGCCAGTTAGTTTAAGTATCTTCTGTATATGGGTATTGGTAATCGAATCGTAGAGATATTACTGGAAACTACACACTGGAACGGTACAACGATAAAGGAGTCCAGCTCCTTTATCGTGCTATGCAAGAGGGTCTGAGGCGCCAACGATTCCCAGAACATTGGCCTAACAGACCCTACATGTGACAAAAAACCAGGATACCTGCACTCGTACAAATACCTAGAACCGTCGCCAGCGATACTACGTATCACTAACTCGCCGGTTAGTCACCGGCTCAATCATGTCACGCATGTTATTCTACGCAAATCATAACCCTCCTGCTTACAAAAGCAAGAGTTGCCTGCAGAACAGGCACATTCATTTTAAACGGGAAGAGAAAATCCAAAGCAGTTGATAGCTTAGACCTTGAAGGCACGAGATTTTCTGCGACCACGAGCACGTTCGACCTTGCGTCCCTTGTTGAGGACACGAGGAGCTTTGTGCTTGTGAGGACCGAAGCCGAAGTGGCGGACAGCCTCACGGGCGTTCTTGGGTCCACGGAGCAGAACAGTATTCTGACCGGTGGGGGCACGTTGGGCCAACTGGTCAAGAGTCAAGACCTCACCGCCAGCAGCCTCGATACGGGCACGGGCAGTCTTGGTCACTCGGAGAGCAGCAACGGTAGTCTTCGGAAAATCGCCAAAGAGACGGTTGTCGTCGGTGATGGTGCTGACGACGACGATGGTTTTGCCAGGGTTCTTCTGGGCTGCCTGAGCAATTCTGGTGATCGAAACCGGGGGACGGTTGATCTTGGACAGGAAGAGTCTGCGGAGAATGACCTTGTTGAAGTCGGAGTCAGTGCGTCTGTTCAAGAAGCGGTAGAGCTTGACCAGAAGCTTGAGGTAAACATTCTCGGACTTGGGAGCCGTGCGGTGGCTGGAGCGCTGGTGCTGTTTTTTGAGATGATCTTTAGCCATTTGGAGATGATAGGTTGAGTACGCTGAAAACGAGTGGATGTACTATGCTGGGAGCATGCGTGACTGTTGACCAAGGGAACCCTACAGAGGCCACCGTCGCAGCCCTATGTCAAAACCTTAATTGCCTGGGGATAACCTTATTCTCTACGGGCCATACAATATAAAGGAATGTAGAGGTCATTTAAATAGGGTCGGCCTCATAAGGCAGTAAGGGAGTCTTTCACCATTTCGAAAGAGACCCACGAGGCAGCCATGGACGGCGCGACCTTGAGGAGGTTGGCAGACAGTCCCTTGTAGAGACCAAACACTCCTTCTTTCTTTACGATCGACGAGAGAGCTCCCCATACTGATGGGTACTGGAAGCCAATAGACGACATGGTGTTCACTTGAAAGCGGCGGCGGAGTACATCAAACGGATAGGTCAGTGTCTGAGCAATAGCGCCAGACAGGGCACCACATACGAGTTTACCGATTGCGGTTGGCTGCGTTTGTCCTTGTGGAATTACGTATTCACGCAGACCCTCGTATACTGCGAAGTTGAGACCCACATAGGGTGCAACACCAAGTGTTGTCGGCCATATCCCACGGTATAATGCTCTGACACCACCCTCGCTGCGATACATTTTGGCCATGGTCTCCCACATGCCGGGGATCTTTTCACCATTGGCAAGTGCTTCTGCACCTCTGTGAGCCCCAATAGTGGCGGTGTATATAGATAAGCGCGTCCGCACAATATCCAAGGGATATGTGGCTGCGACACAGACTATACCTGCAATGGCACCGGCAAAAAGGCGATTCGCAGTGTCTAGATCTGTTTCTCCGGGCTTTAGGAGGGCCTCTTTGAGTACTGTGTAGGTGCTAAACTGGACAGCGGAGTAGGGAATGATTCTAATGCAGTTTATACCGTTGCCTCTCATGAATCCACGCCAGCCCTCTTCATTCCACATCTTCATGAGGGTGGGCCATACACCGATGTAGTTAGCCGAGGTTGGGCCTTGGATCTGAAAGATGATCTTCATACGCTCAAAAGGAGAGACCACAGTGCGGGACACAGCACCAGCTACGCCGCCTGCAATGAACGAAGACACGGTAGAGCTGGAGAGCCAGTCCTTGAGGGGCCTCAGGGTATCATTGGAGGTTTTCGGGGTAGCGGGAGCAGTGGCCTGTATGGGCATCTGGGGCCGTGAGAGTCGGACGTTAGCGGGCTTGGTTTCCTCTAATTTCATTATTCACGCTCGATCCATGGAATAAACAGAACTGCGAGTACGGTAGGCAAGAAACAGGACGGGATCTCTGCGCAAGGGGGAAGGGAGGGTAGTAAGGTCCGGGTCACGGGAACCTAAATCAGACACAAGAGACACTGGCCAACGACAGCAAGGGACTGAAAGAGAGCAAGGATTATGCAATGTACAGGCAAGTATAATGCGAAGCAAAACGAAAGAAAACCAGAATTCGGACTCGGGTCTAGATCTGTCTATAGGCGTGTTGGTGCGTCTGGTCGTGTGGGGAAGAAGGCAGGTGGTTCAGGATTAAACTCCGAGTAGGCCCGATGAGGGGATTCAGCCAATAGGAGCCCTTTGTTTCCTAACTGCGCGCACAAGCCAACTGGAACCCGCTGGCGGTGCCAGAGGTTCTATGGGCATTTCGAAACAGCAAATAGCCCTATTGAATCTGTTGCGGGCAGACCACTGGTCAGGATCGGTATTTCACATCCCACTAGACAGCGCCCGGATGCCGGCCAGGGAAACAGGGAAGACAGCGCGACACTGCGCGCATAGCGGGCCTCTTAGATTATCCTGTCTCAGGGCACATGCGCGAAACGGCTCGATCGACATGATCTGCTACAGCTCTGCCGCAAACAACCAGGTCGCGGAGCTGGAAAATGGGCACCGGGAACGAGAGTAGGCCGATCGTCACCCACGATAGCGGCGATACCCGGAATTTATAGCGAATGCCCTGCAACCGTGGTTGTGTAACAGATGCATCGCAGGAGCCGCTGAGCCTAGCCGCTTATGTCATAGCTACGGAGAACTTTAATTAGCAGCAAGGCTAACTCCGCGGAAGCTGCCAACAGGTGCCGGCGCACAACGACGCATTGTGGGCCAAATATGCGAGTGTGAGCACGCCGCCGCAGACAGCAAGCAGTAAATCCGGGCACTTAAGTGCACGGGAAGGCGTGGCGGAGGTTGCGCAGCGCGCAGCCGGGCGCGGAAGGACATCTGATAAGCCCACATACCCTAACCCAGCACCGGAGGCTAAATTCTTCAAAAGTATATAAGCTACACCAATGAGCCGGGGTTGCCTAAAGACTGACATAGCTCAAGTAATTACACAATTTGCCGGCACGATCATTGCGCTGGACGACGAATCAAATTTTGCTATCTGCTTATTGTGTGTTCGATTACCAGAACGCGAGCCATTTAGCTACACGAAAAGCGAGACTAGAACAGATTATTCTCGGCTAGTAACCCCGCTATATTGAGATAATACAATGCTTCAAGGCTCCAGGATTGCTGCACGGACATGGAGAAGCGTCCAAGGTGTGCGCTCTTCGCCTATTGTTCCCATGGTCCGACAGTACCATGCCAAAGTGTTGGATCACTACCAGAAGCCGCGGAATGTGGGTTCCATGGACAAGTCGGACATTAATGTAGGCACGGGCCTGGTCGGTGCCCCCGCTTGTGGCGATGTTATGAGGCTGCAGATACGAGTTGATGAGAACGGAAAAATCTCCGAAGCGAAATTCAAGACATTCGGCTGTGGTTCGGCCATCGCCTCCTCGTCTTACTTGACAGAGCTCGTGAAGGGCATGTCCTTGGACGACGCCGGCCAGATCAAAAACACAGTCATAGCCAAGGAATTGTCGTTGCCTCCTGTGAAGCTACACTGCAGCATGCTGGCCGAAGACGCCATCAAGTCTGCAATAAAGGATTATCAGTCGAAACGACTCAAAGCCGGCAAGGCTCCTACTTTAGGTCCCGACGCCGCTACGACCTCGACAAATACTGCCCCTGCCTCTTAAATCGATGATTAGCGCACGCGAGCAGACTACTAGTTTGATTGTTTGGATGATATATGGAGTTATATAAATGAATTTCCCCGTACTCTTGTAGACGCAGACCTAGACTTCGACACCATGGACTGGAAAGAGCAGCTGAACGACAACAGCCCGCCGGATCTTTCGGCGAATAAATGGCAGCATCTGATTGGAAAGAAAATCTCCGAGAATGGCCAGCCGGCCGAACAGCTGCCTCAGCCGTACAGAATCCTTCCTCCAGGAGCTCTGGCAACTCGAGACATGGTCCCCCAGCGGCTCAACATCTCCACCGACGCCAACGGCGTCGTAACCGACGTGTATTACGGCTGATTTCCAACAAGATAAAATAACCTTATTATATGTACATTTATAATACTAATAAACACATAGCCTTTTACTATCAAATCTCGAGACGCCAGTTCTCGTCGATAACCATAGGGTCGTCAGGACCGGGGCCATAGTCCCCTTCATAAACAACCGCGCCTGCTTTGCGAGATCGATCGACCCATCGTACAGAGTCGCTGTTCACAATGTCATGAATTGTGGCCCGGTGCTCAGGCAGAGGGACCGTCATCCATCTTACAAGAGCGTCCAAACTGCCTTCCTCAGACATAAACCGAGGGTACCATGAAGGCGGGCTTTTGAGGTCATTGGGTGGAGAGCCTGAGTCAAGCGAATCTGTTGGTGCTGTCGCAGATCCCAACGAGTCCATGGAAGCATGGCTATCAGGGTCGGACGTTTGAGCCGACATCCCGTCCAGCGTGGAAGGAAGTATAATCGATCCTTTTGCCGCAGAACTGATCTCACCACTGCTCAGCCGTCCAGCTCCAGACAGGTCACCAGATCGTAGCTTTTGCCAATGAAGACCATTGTCTGGCAACACAATATTAGCCGCTGTCTCCAGCATCAATAAGCCCAGTGAAAAAATGTCAGCAGGCTTACCGTACTGCTGCTTAGACAGAACCTCCGGCGCAATATATTCGCGATCTCCTTCTCGGTCTTCCAAGTCTTCAACTATAGGTAATTTGGCGGCCATACCGAAATCTGAAATCTTCAGTGTGCCCTCAAAAGTAATCAAAACATTTGCTGGTTTTATATCGAGATGCACAAACCCTGAATCATGAATAAATCGCAATCCTAGTGCCAGCTCTGCCAGAATTTTCCACACACGCCATTCATCCAGCCGCCTTATGCGTCCATGTTCCTGCAAAAACACATCAAGAGTGCCATTTTCACAGTACTCGGTCATTACATAAAGATGCTGGTTGCATTCCCAAGAGTCGATCATGTGAATCACATATTCGCTGCCAGCTTCCGGGTCCGCAGTGTCGTCGCCTTCCTCCTGAAGCTTGGCGATGTTGCTATGCCTTTCTGATAGCACTCTAAGCGCTTCTACTTCCTCCAGTCGGCGTCGTCGCAATTTTTTGCTGGTGTAGGGAGTCTTGGTACGCTTTACTGCGTATCTTTCCGTAGCGTTTGAGCCAGAAACTTCGTAGACAACACTGAATTCGCCGATGCCTGCAATAGAGACAGAGGAAAACCGTTGACGCAAGATGGGATCATCTAGCAGATCAAAAGATTTGTGTCCTTTTGGAGTTTTGGCGGGCGTTGAGGGAACAAAGTGGTGCAGAGAGTTGCCGCAGGATGCGATGACAGGGCTTTGAGGAGCCGAACCGTTCTCCCAGGTTCTAGGCTTAGAGCTAAAGATATCTGTGGTTATCGGGGAAAGGGACGAATCTGCAGGAGGAGACGGTGAGACTGTCGATGCCTTGCTTGGAGTAGCAGACGGAGAATCATTTGTGATGACGTTTTTTAGTCCACTTTTCCGCCTGGTGGAGACTCTGGGCTGGAAAGAAGAAGTGGAAGGAGACTGGGAAAACGAAGGAGCTGTGCGTTTTATCGGGGTATCCGGAGGAGGGGTCGAGGAGTTGAGCGAGTTCTGTGCCGACGGGCGGTTACGTTTAGATAACAGACCTGTAGACATAAAGGCTGTCTGAAGAGGCTTAACTAAACGGTAGTTGGGGGGTGTGGCGAAGTTCAGAGAGCTTGAAGGGTCCTTGGCGAGGAGAGGAGGAGGCTTGCGATGTGTCGAAGGAGGGATATGAAGCGATCGGGATGCGGAGAGAGGGGAAGGTGGGGAGTCTTTGGATGGGTTGTATATGTGGATCGAAGGGTTCGGTAGAGGTAATGGAGATGCGAAAGGCGAAACGGCGTCGTTGTGAGCAAGGTTCTGGTTGTAGGAATGTGTCCGCCGTATATTGAGATCCTTGGAGTCTGGAGTGTATGGTATATTGGTGATAGCGAACAAAGGGTCCTTTGTGGAGGGTCTTGTCCGGCTGTCGCGACGCTGCGGCCTTCGTTTTGCTCTATGAGACTGTTTTGCGGGCGACAGGACCATCTGAGAGACATCACGCGCCGGGGAGCCGGGGCTCTGCGGGTATTCTGTGTCTGATAGGGAATGAGAGGCATGTCGCTTGGACAAGGGCGACTCTAGCGGCGACACCGAGGCCTGGTCAAGATTGACCAGTCCAGCTGATCTTCGCAGGGGCATGGATGATTCTCGCATCGGTGGAGTGAACAACGGCTACCGATGAGCTTTGTGCTAGAGGTATCAGACAGGGCTATTGTAAAGGGCCAGTGCACAAAAAAGGCTTTGTCGCGAAAGAAAAGGCGAGTATCCAGCTCGGTCAAAGGTAAACAAAACAGAAGATGAGTGGCGATAGCAGGAGCGGCGGCTGCACGGTCTTGTTTATACTCTGGTTGAGTTGGGGAGTCACAGGATATCGGGTTCGCGACGCGTAGGTTTGCCAGGTGGAGGGTTACCGGCTGGAGGCGGGGAGGCAAAGAGAGGATAAGGTTTGAGCGAAGCCTGGGACCCAAATTAAGGTTGATACCGTAGCTGAACTCTATTGTCCGTGACGACCCTGCCCACCGGAGGTCTCATGTGCGCAGCAGGAGCTGCTGATAACAAGGTGGCCGAGCGCGGGACGCCGCAGACGTAGCTATTGCTGCTCAGAGCGGCGTGCAGTTTGGGGTTGGAAGCTCGGCGCGGGCGAGGCCACTGCCTGTAAGCGCACGGCTGCCCAATTGGGTTGAAGCGCCCGCCTGTGATTGGCCAGAGCCCTAACGAGGGTTTATGCTCCCAAGCTCGAGCGTCCTTACTCTACGTCGTCATTCATAGGCTTCTGTGGTTTTCCGGCCTTAATCGTTTATAAAGTGTACATATACAGCCTGTTGCCGACGTCAGCTCCCCCGGTTTCTTCGATTCCGTGCTTGTTCCTCGCAGCCTGCTACCTTTTTTAGCTCGAGCTCCTTTAGATTTTTTTCCAGACGCCCGCTTAACCTCGATTCTCCCGGGCTCCCTCTTGTCACATCTCCGATCGGGGCGTTCTGCTCTTGCATGCTATACACCTTCACACTCGTAAATGCCACTGACACCCAATGATATTGCACCGCGCCAGGAGGCAAACGTGAATGCGTTAGCTGATCAGTTGGCTCCGACGCCCACCCAGGCCGAAGGCTCGGGATCTGGCCTGGACTCAGAAACGTCCAAGAGCGACAAAGAGAAAAGCGACCGCGATCAACAGCCTCGATCTCATGGCATAGTGCATTCATTGTCGCAAGACAGGCCCCCGATGACTGTCGAAACTGAGACTGTTGAGGCCTTACCCTCTATATCTGTCTCCAACCTGCCCGATGGCCCTCGGCTCAAGAAGAGCTCCGAGACATTTGGCAAGTCGCGTAAAAAGAAGAAAATCCGTTCGGTTGGCTCTTCAGCTGGTGTAAACCCCTCAAATCAACCCGCGCCGACAGGTATTGTTTCCTCTACTACCACTAAGGCCGATGTATTTGCTGCCAAGCTCGCGTCGGCGGTCGACGAAGCAGACTCCTCCGACAGCGACGAGACTTTTGTCTACGAGAACAACCCATTTGCTGCCCCCAGGTATTCTCGTCCTGCCTCTATATCTTCATTATCCGGAACTCCGAGAGAAACTCTGTCCGGGAACCAGAAGAGGCGCCAGCAATCTGGCCGTATCAGCGGCAGCAATCTCCCTGCCGTGGCTCACACCGCTGGCCTTTCATCGGGCGAGGGTTCAGTCTCGATACCTAGAGACAGCCATTACATGCATGGAAGTTTCCGCGGATCTCAAGACGGCCCGGATGGTAGAAGAATGTTCAATGTTGATGATGACGAAGAAGACGACTATGACGATGGAGAACTCGTACCTCTTAATCGGTCCTACGACCCTCGTGGAAGAAGAGTGCTGCCTAAACGGTTCTTGCAGACGCCCCTCTATGACTCTTACGGAAGGCCGCTCACTCATGTATACAGACAGCCCCTGATGGACCCATACCGAAAGGCATCTGCGAAATCTACTCATCTACGAACGGTGTTGTGCTTGATTCTTGGTGTCCTGCTAGCCATACTGTTCGGGTTTTCTCTCGGGTTTATATTTGCTTCTAACAAACCGTTGCAGCATGTGAAAATCCGCAACATCACAAATGTCCTGGTTTCAGAAGAAGAAATCATGTGGAACATGCATGTGCAAGCCTTCAACCCCGGCTTCTTATCGGTAGAAATATCCAAGATGGATCTGAGCGTGTTTGCCCGGTCACACAACCCTTCTTCAGAGTTTCACGAAGATGATCTATCTATACCGTGGCCCGGAAATGGCGACGACGACACCCCTCAGGCTCTATTACTGGGAAGAGTAACAGAATTCGACTCTTCTCTGCTGTTCGAGAGCGGGTTTTTCTCAAGACACACAAAAGTATCTGTTGGTGAAGTGCAGCTCAATAATCCTGGAAATGGCACTGATGACGGCGAAAGAAGATGGAAGACAATCATGAAGAGCCCATTCGACCTAATTGTCCGAGGCGTTCTGAAGTACGAGCTTCCTCTCTCCAACGTAGTAAGAACCGCTGCTATCCAGAGATCTATCCTGGTCGACCCGGATGCGTAGCCCAAGCCGGCACCCTATGACTCATACGCGCACACTCTGGCTCCATAATCCCCGATTTATGACTATTACTTTACGATTCTGCTGTTTAACAGTTGCCTGTTTGGGTATAAATCGACCAGCGCAACTCTAACATACTCGCGTAAGTTTAGGAATCGGAAAACTCTAATACGCCCATATACACAACGCGTATAACACCGTCCGCCACTTCGCCTGATCCACAGCCACCATGTCTGTCCCACTGTCGAAAGGCTGTTTGAAGGAGATCGCCGCTTTGCGATTGAAGGGCCAAAAGTACCTCGATTCTTATCCTTCCATCACTTTGCAGGTGGTGCAAGTGAAGGAGATTAACAAGGCCAACACCGAGGGCTCTTCTGTGAGCCGCCTGCGCTGCATCCTGCATGACGGCGCTAACCGAATCAACTACTTCCCACCAGACTCAGTAGCCGAGCTGCTGTACGCCGGCCAGTTCCTCCGGGGATCCGTCATCCAGCTCGCCAACTACACCACACTTACTCTTAAATCGCACTGGGTCTTCTCAGGCGGCACGGTCACCGTCTTAGGCATGGGCGCTGAACTACAGCGCGAAGATGTAGGTCCAAATGTCAGCGAAGAGGTGCCCGCGCCTGACAATAGTGAACTTCCGCCTGACCCTTGCGTTGGGCCTATAGACTCTTCGGCCAGCCAGCCTCCCGCGCCGAAACGCCAGGACACCGGCCGTTCAGCCATCGCCACGTCCTTTAAATCTTCAGATGGGGCCCCTTTCTATCAAGAAGGTGGCGAGAACTCGCTTCCTGCTGACAACCTACCTATTGTGGAGCTCTCCCCTTTCCAGAACACCTGGTCTATCAGAGCTCGCGTGGTCTACAAGTCCGAAGTGAGAGAGTACACCAACAAGTCCGGACCCGGGCGCGTAATGTCTGTTGTGCTTGCTGACAGCAGTAGCGAGATCGAGCTCTCTGCTTTTGGCGAGCTTGCCGATCGCATCTACACGGAGGTCGACGAAGGTGCTACCTACGATGTCAGCAAGGCTCGAGTGCAAACCTCTCGTGCACAGTTTAGGGTGAAGAACCCTTACTGCCTGTACGCTAACAACGATACTGTCTTCCACAAAATTGGAGACGACTTGAAGCCACAGCTGAAGTTCAACTTCACTCCGTTGTCGGATCTACCTTCGGTTGCTCCTGGCCAAGAAGTAGACATTCTCGCAGCTGTCTACTCTGTAGAGCCCATGTCGGAGATCACGTCGAAGGCGACACAGAAGAAATTCAACAAAAGAGACATTAGATGTGTCGACGATACCGGCTACGTAGTCCCGCTGACGCTGTGGTCCAAGGAAGCTGAGAACTTCAATGCAGCTCCTGGATCTATTGTGGCTGTCCGGCATGCCAAAGTCTCAGATTTCAATGGAAGAAGTCTCAGTGCCAGCCAACATGGGTTCCTGCTGATCAACCCAGATACCCCTCAGGCTCATGCACTGGCAGGTTGGTATGAAGGGAATCACAAAGATATGGACTTTAAGACTATTGATAGGCGCCAACCTCTCGAGAGAACAGGCGACTTCAAGTCTGACCGTATGACTATCAGTGAAGTATCGCGTGCGGGTGACTCACTGAGCGATCCTTCGCAGACTGTGTATGTGGAAGCGGTTGCAACTGTTCTCTACATTAGCAACAAGAGCACCGTATACTCTTCCTGCCCAAACAACGACTGCCGTGTCAAGCGAACAGTACAAGATATTGGAACTGACTGCGCTAAGTGTGGGACAAGAATCGACTCTCTAGAGTACCATTATGCCTTGACTCTCAGTGTTGGAGACTCAACCGGCGACATCTGGGTGACTTGCTTTGATAACCCAGCCGTGGAGCTTCTTGGAATGAGCGGAACGAAGTTCCAGGAACTAGGTTCCGAAGAGTCAGATGCATATAAGGCAGTTGTGTATAATGCCATTAGTAAGCAGTACGTTTTCCGATTGCGATTGAAGCAGGATACGTACAATGGAGAGTCCAAAGTACGCATCACGGCGGTGAGTGCGAAGCCAGTAAATTTTGCAGATGAAGGAAAGAAGCTGATTACCGAGCTGGAGACTTTAAACATTATTGAGCCTGTGAACTGATATCTTGATGTCATAATACGAAGTACGGTAAACATAGTCATAAATATATCATATTGGTTTGCTTTATCAATGTCCTATAACTGGAACCGGTGGCAGAATACCATGTATTTGATTCTTATAGTCGTTCATTAGAGATCAGAGCGAGTAAAGTCAGGGCCAGAGAATGGCTTGTCATTCAAGAGTACCTTAGGTCCTGAGAACGGCTCGCAGTCCTTGCGTTTTCCGAACTCAGGGCCGGGAGCAACAGGCTTGCCATTCTTGAACGACTCAAGAATCTTTGTGACACCTTCTGGAGTTAGATCTTCGTAATAGTCATCGTTGATAGCCAACATGGGGCCATTCACACAGGCACCCAGGCACTCGACCTCGGACAAGGTGAAGAGGCCATCCGGAGTAGTGTGTCCTGGCGTGACTCCGAGGTATTTGGTGACGGCTTCCATGATACCGTCAGATCCACATAGCTGGCACGGCGTGGTGGTGCAGAGCTGGATGTGGTACTTGCCGATCGGGTTACGCATGTACATGGTGTAGAAAGTAGCGACCTCGTACACACGCATTGGAGGCATATCGAGGTACTTGGCGACGTAGTTCATCGCCGAAATCGAGGTCCAACCAAGCTGGCGCTGTGCCAAATCGAGAAGCGGCATGACGGCCGCTTTCTTATACTGGGTCGGGTATTTGGCAATGATTTTATCTGCAGTTTTCTTGTTTTCGGATGTGAACTCAAAGGGGATGCTCGGATTGTTCTCTGGAGTGTCACGGTGCACAGCCAGCGAGGAGTAGGAAGCCTGCAGGTACGCTACTCGACATCGCAGGCCAAAATGAGCACGCTGGGCAACATTCAGCGCGTTGACAGCTCTCAATCTCAGCATTATTCGACTGTGGTCCGGTGAAGGTGAAGTGAGCAGGATGATTTCCCAACGGTGTGATTGGCCCGCAAAAGACATGCGGTTAGGGTTAGACACAGCTCCGAGGGCCGCAGCGGGCCTGTAGCCGCGATAACTCGGCGATTTAGCTGGCTACGAGCCAGTGCTTGCGTGGGGGCTAGACAGTGTGTACGAGGGCCGGCGGAAGTTTACGAGTAAGGGCATGGAGAAGCGTAATATATAGGGACAACTACATGCGGAGCCGTATAATGATACTAGTCGGAGCACTTAAGTACGACCCGACCGACGATCTTGCCTTTTTCCATATCCTTGTAGACTTCAGGAAGATCCTTGAGTTCGCGGATCTGGATGGGCACTTCGATTTTGCCGCGGGCAAAGAAATCGATGGCTTCGTCGGTGTCGGCACGGTTTCCGACATATGAGCCCTTAATGCTGATGGATCGGACAACGTGCGAGAAGACGTCTGAGGAGATTTTAGCATCTGGAGGCAATCCGACAACTACGACAGTACCCATAGGCCTGACGTACTTGACAGAGGCGTCCAAGGGGCCGGAGGCAGCAGAAAGGTTAAGCACGGCGTGCGAGCCTCCTTCGGTATAATCGAGGATATCCTTAATGACGTCCTTTGACTTGGTAAAGTCAACGAAGTATTCGCCGCCGAGCTTCTTAACTAGGGCACCCTTTTCGTCTCCACCGTCAATGCCAATGGGTCTCAGGCCCATGGCTTTAGCGTACTGGACGGCCAAGGAGCCGAGACCACCTCCAGCTCCAACAATGGTTACAAACTCACCAGGGCGAGCGTCTGCAGTCTTCAGGGCTTTATATACAGTGATACCAGCACATAGAATGGGGGCGATCTGAGCCAGGTCGCAAGACTTGGGGATCGGAGCAGCGTGAACGGCCTTGGCAATAGCGTACTGCTGGAAAGAGCCGTCCACGGTGTATCCGGAGAGAAGAGCTTCAGCGCAGTTGGATTCGCCACCACGCTTGCAGTATTCGCAGCTGAGACAAGAACCATTGAGCCACTTTATACCGGCGTAGTCGCCGACTTTGAAGTTGGTAACGAGGTTTCCGGTAGCTACAACGACACCGGCACCTTCGTGGCCTCCTACCAAAGGAAGCTTGGTGTCAAGAGGCCAGTCACCTTTCCAAGCATGCAAATCGGTATGGCACACACCAGAATACTTGACATTGATCAAGATCTCATCTGGACCCGGGGTGGGGACCGGAATATCACGATACTCGAGAGGTCCCCGGGGAGTGTCGAAGACAATTGCCTTTTGAATTTTAGGGATCGCGGGAGCCATTGCACGAGACGTATATAGAGATTGCGAGAAAAACCTTGCTGATCGATACATTATATATCAGCAGAATTACCCGGAATATGAGTGGGGTACATTCAACTAGTGAACTGTATATGTTATATGCTCTGCAGGGACATTTCACTTCTGAACTCAATCGTCACTAGAGTTTAATCAGGGGATGATGCATCCCTACTTCCGCCATGTGACAGCGGGCTCCGGCCGATTGCAAGAGAAGAAACCGCTAGCCGACACGTTCAAGAGGAGTTTCGCGTTTCTTTGGACAATTGTGCGCGAATGGAGGTAAAAAGCCACAATAGTGAAACCCAGCTGAAACGGTGAAGGCCTGGGCGACATTTTGGCTGAAGCTTAATGTTATTAAGCTACCGGATTATCGGAAGAATCCCATTTCTAGGTGATGCGCTGGCTGCAGAACACCCGCTCGTCCAGATTGTGGGGAAACTCAAGCGAAATAGATGCCCAAGCAGGAAAATACCGCGCAGCGATGCTTTGGCGGGGCCCGACCAGTTGGGGGCGGGGATTTCCGGTTAGCTGTCGAGCATGTCGGGCATCGGATGACGTGTCAACTGGGTGGGGGGGTTACTGAATCGTTCCACTTTGGCGGACTGGAGATCGAACCCAGGTAGGTACGGGGGAAGGTTCCAACTAAGAAGCCGAACTCAGGCTCGACTAAGAAGCCGAACTCAGGTCAATCAAGAAGCCGATCTAGTGCTTTTTATAAACCGCAGTTGGCTAATGATACGATGAACGGAAATGGCATACAGCCCGGTTTTAGGCTTTTTTATTTACTACAGTTCATCATGGGAAGCTGACCGAGGCATGATCACGACATACTTCACGTAAACATTTCCTCGGGTGCCTTTTGTGGGAAACCCCTGTTTGGCAATTGTGTCAATTTGGCCCGACTGGACAACTTTTCCTTTAGGGCGAGATATTTCGATTTTATGATTTGCAAATGTTTGGATGGTCCGGGACCATCCTCCCTTCATAGCTTCATTCAGACTTAGGGCCTCTGTGCGGATCAGGTGCGGGCCTTGGCGTCGCCAACCTTTATTCCCCTTTGGTGACTCCTTTATGCGGATATTCAGATTGCCTGCCACATAGTCTGGGCCCTGGTCTGCTTCTCCTTCCAGAACAATGAGTCCGTCTCTATCCATTCCTGCCGGAATCTCCACCTCGAAAGGAACGTTTTCGCGCACCACTTTGGTCCCTCCGCACTGCTTACATTTATTTGCTATGATCTGACCGGTTCCACCACAGTCCTGACAGGGCTGCCTGATTGTCTGGAACATTCCCGGACCCAGCTGCAGCTTCACCACAGTCACTCCATGTCCGTTGCACCTGCCACACTGTTTCATAGTTCCATCGGAGCTACCTGTGCCTGAGCATTTCGAACACGTTCTCTGTAGATTTAATGTAAACGCAACCTTGTCACCTTTATAAAATTGCTCTAAAGTAGCGTCTACAACAGCCTCGAGGTCCGACCCTCGGCGTATCCCGCCCCTGTTGCCAAAGAACATCCTTTGGAACGGGTCTCCGCCAGCTGGTCTTCCCTGGGCCTGGTTATCTAAGCCTTCCTTGCCATATCTATCGTACACCTTTCGTTTCTCGCTGTCACTTAAGACCTCATACGCCTCACCAATCTCTATAAACTTTTTTTCGGCCTCCTCGTTGCCGGGGTTCTTGTCTGGGTGGTATTTCTTGCTTAGCTGCCTGTAGGCAGACTTTATGTCTTTCTCCGACGCACCTTTCGACAGGCCTAACACCTTGGAATAAAGGTTAGTATATCGATTCATCTACACAACAGAGTTCGCTACTTACCTCATAATAATCAGCGAGTGCTAATCCTACGAAATATAAGAGCACCACCGTGAGTAGTCTCATTGTCGACGTGGCAGCTCGCAGAACTGGGTTGGGACTTCTGGTGGAGTTTCGACAGTGCTCTCTCAGCCGCACGTCGCCCGCGCAACCCTCGACAGCACAACGCTCCGGGTCGCGCTAAGTCCGCATTTCTTAAATCGGTAGCCCCTCGAAATGGTTGCCATGTGCGACCTAAAGAGGCTTTTTCTAGGTGCCAAACTAGCGAACGCTAATCGCTGGCATGTCCGCAAAGAGTAAGACCGCCAAAAAGCCAGCCGATCTGGTGAATGCCGTTCCCATTTCGTTGGAATAGTCTAGATATATGAGCGTACCTTAACTTAACCATGTGGATCGCTGCTCCTGCGAACCTCAAGTAAGGGAAAACTCGCCAGTCTGGGCTTTAATTTGCTAATGAACCCTGACAACTCTATTCCCCATTATCTTAGGTTCTCCTACGTGGTGCTTGTGCATGATTTGCGCAACGGCGAGAGAGTCGCAAACATACAGCAATCGCAAACATTCAGCAATCGCAAACACACAGTGGTCTACGTTGTGCAGTAAGGTAAAGTCTCACCGCTCGAACATGACGCTAACAGGTCTGCGCTAGCAACAGCACAGTTACTACCGTCTCATATTGACACATTAAAACATACCGTGCGGTTTTCGTTGCAAACCTTATTCCTCATCAACGCAACCAATGAGGAGCGGCCTGGCTTCCCGACAGGATCATCTCATCGGAGTTTAGGTTGCAGCTTTTTGGTCCGTATTGCATGCCTCAGATGTGTCTCAAAACGCACTAGCAACTGCTTGAAGAACTCAGAGATTTCTTTCGACCTTTACTGGATCTCTTCTAGTGTTTTGGCAAAAAAGTCCTGACGACGCGGTCTCGTGGAACAGCGATTGGTGTCTTACTTCTGCGATTTTACAGTTTGGATCCAAAGCCTAAACGCACTGTTAATGAAATGCAACTATGTAATTGGGTTAATATAGTAGCATATATGCCTCAGAACTGGGGCAATAATAATGACATAACTTAGATACTTGAATGAGTTATTATATATATATATATCGTCTAGCGGCTGCGCTCACTCTAGCTTTCGCATCCACATAGCCCTCTTGACAACCTCGTACTATGGTGGATCCCAATTTGCTTTCAGCGTCGACTGTTTTTCTGGTGGCTTACTCACTTCTTGGAGCTTACCATGGCTACCTACTAGCCACGCGGAGAGCGCCCTGGGCCGGTCGTAACATCTGGCTCAGTATACATATCCTCCTGCGCATTGGCGCTCAGATAGCAGCTATCGGATTTGCTGTAGACGGGTTCCGCAACACCGATTGGGTTTATGCGTATTATATTCTAGGCGTCGAAGGAACTACTTCGATCATTATCTGCTGGGCTAGATTCTTCATCGCATTCCAAATGAAAGTGTGGGGATATTCCATCCTCGAACCAGTTCGCCCTAAAGGAATGAGTAGGTGGAGATATCAGCAGGTATATCTGTCAAACAGCCCGATATGGTATGGTCACACCTCTCTTATCGCAGCTAATGTGCTGATTGTGGTTGGAGGTGTTCTGACCTTTAGTAATCAATATGGCTCCAGCGACTCAGACAACACCTCGACAACCAAAGCACTCAGAATTGCAGGATACGCCCTCTTTCTTGCCATTATTCAGTTCTTGTTGGGCTACACAATCTATGAAATCAAGAAATGCAAGAGTTACGGGCTTCCATCTACCTACCTTCGGGTGATTATCGCTATATGGCCATTTCTAGTGCTCCGAGTAATCTTCGGTATTCTGGGTACCACTGTCGGAATCTTCAACATCAGCAACCCAGACCTGTACACTTCATTGGATGGATACCCTAATTCATATACTGCAGCTGATATCTTAATGGGGGTCTTCCCGGAATTCGTCTCAGCATCCTGCTTGGCCTTCTCAAATTCTATGTGGAACAAGATTCAATCAAACGACCGAACCCAGAGCATCTCATTGGATGAGTCTGACGCTGTCACTGGCGATGTCGAAGCCAAGAAGTCGACACATACGCAGATAGTAAATATTAAGGCTTAATAGTACATGCTTAATTTCCTCAATTACTCCGCCTCAACAAGGACGAGTTGTTCGCAGCTTTCCTTTTCAGTTACGCGTACCCCTAACCCTATTGCGTAGCCAACGTCTAGTGGCCTGGCGAGCGCTATAAAAACCACCATTACTGCTAGCATAATCTAATCAAACAAGTGAGAGATTACATATGTATAGCATATTATATACATGTCTCACAGTGGTGTCGTTAACACTCACAGTCGTCGAGGCTGTCTTGTTTCTGACCCTCTCTGTACGTCTTAATATGGGCCGCTATAACCTGGTGTTCGGCTTCTGCACTTTTACAGTTGGAATTACGGCCTTAATATGCGGCGTATCTTTTGGCATTCGAGGGATACATCATCAGGGGCTACTGTGGGCTTATGTCGCGCTTCTCAGCGAGTGCGGAATTATGACATATGGTCTTCTGTTTGGCTTTCTTATACAATTCCAGAGAAGAGTGCACGGGGAGAGCTGGATAGCCTTACGGCCAGGCTCAAACATAGGAGTTTCGCTATTGGTCAACGAGAGGAAGCCACTATTGTGGATTGCTTGGATCTTCAACTGGGCAATATGTGCCAGCAATGCTCTTATTATAACAGGGGTAGCCTATCTCCCGTGGTATGTCGCAAACCCGAAAGACGGATATAGCAGAAAGGTTTACAGTGGAAGGGTAATGTTGATATCCGGATACGCATTCATGGCTTTCTTGACACTCATCATGATACTTATCTTCTTTTCTGAGTGGTGCACAATCGTGCGAGTAGGTGTCGATCTGCGATTCATGAATGCCTTGATGCTCGGTGAAATACTCTTGCTAGTTCGCTGGATAATACTCATCATCCAAGTCTGTATTTCTAACATCAGTATTATCGACAACGTGAACCTCGCGCCCAAAATGACCACGACCGTTGCTGTTTACGATTTCGTATTGAACTGGGGCAGTATGTTTGCAATATACACTATATGCACTTATCTGAACTGGATTTGGCCCGACTACGAGGAGTTCGAGCACAATAAGGTTCCTGCTGACCCCACTGCGCTTCCAGAAGAAGTACACGTATAGTGAGAACCAGACTATCGTGCTTTGTCAACCTCGAGTCTTTCAAACGTTTTCTTGGCAGCCTTTATGTTTAACGAAACAATGTCCTCATCCTCTGCATATATGTGCGCATCTTTTCTTTGAACTTCCAGACGAGGAAGAATGACCATTATGAACGTGTTCGAAGTAAGATTTTCTATGATTATGGTGCATCCCGGGCCTCTTAGTTGGAGCGACTGGAACTGCGACCTCATTTTCGAGCAGCTTTGTTTATAAGTTTTTATTATATTGGAGATCTTCTCGAATCGTTTGGGGTCCATGTATTCGGTTTTGTAAGAAGCATGAGAAATGACCAGAAAAGTGGTTTTCTCAAAAAGGATGGCTTCTTGAGCCTCTGAGATCTTGGCGAAATGCTGAAGCTGAGATTCAAACGCATTCATATTGGGTATCAGTTCGCACACAATACTCGACCAAGCCTTGTACAGAGACTCGTCCCAGATAGAAGTGGCGTATCCCTGTATGGAAAACCCATACACTTTAGCTGTCTCTCGGAGTGCCTGCATCATGCTAGAGTATACCTCATCCCTTTTGCCTGGCTGGACCAGATCTATCTTGTGAATCAGAACAAATATCTTAGCATTAGGCGAGTAGTCACTCAGCTGTTTGAGACACAGAGCGAATGTCTCCACATCCTTAGATATTTCTTCACTTTCGACGTCGAATACGTGTATCAGCACTTCAACCATCCGAAATATATGATCTTTCTGCGTAGTGAAGTATGTTTCCATAAACGCGTCCTGACCTGCACAATCCCACAAATTCAGAGTCATGTGACCTAGGAAACGTAGATTCGAGTGCTCTACGTCCATTGTGGCTCCAAGTCTTCGAGTGTCGTACGCCGAGTAGTTCGAGAAGATAATGCTCCGCATAGACGACTTTCCTGATCCGCTGCGGCCCTAAAAATCCAGGTTATTATAACATTCTAGTGATAAAATCAGATTATTGGCTTACCATCAGTAGCAATTTCCTTCTTGACGATGTGGCTGGCATAGTAGGCGCTGTTCTTGGTGTAGTAGTCGATATTTAAGCCAGGACACCAGACCCTTACCCAGCCTTTCCCCACCTATCAGGCTCCCCGAAACCTTTTCTTGCTTGCACCATACACCTCCTTTTTACGTAAGTATGCACTGTGATGAGAGTTATATATTGCCTATTTCTGTGAGGCTGTCTGTTTTCAGGCTACAACGGTATCTGAGTTCATACTGACCTTCTCAAAGATGCCCCCGCTTCCCGTCCATGTAGACAGTTCTGCGGTTTCTGTAGTTGTGCACATAGAAGGTGCTGATGTCACCCAGGACAAGAGCTGGTTTTGGGAAAACGGCTATTTTGGTAAAGGACTATTAAGCCGATCTGAACCGACTTGGTTCCAGCGGCTAAGTTCCTCAGTCCCTCTTGCTGAAGACTTCACGGTTTTGCGCAGACAACATCGTCTTCAGAAGAAGGGTATTGTGCTCGACGCTGTTCCGCCGGAGCCCCATGAGAACACTCCAATCGAAGACATAGAAGTCCTGCGGTTGTGCCCCGAAGAAGTAGTGTTCCTGGCGTATGGCGTCGGCTCTATTAAGCCTGTCTCTGCTAACCGCGAAACTCTTGATTTATTGTCTCTGCTCAGAATTTTTGAAATGGACAGCCCAGAAAGCCCTGGCATGCTTAAGTACGTTGCCTATCATTACTTCAGATCGAATGGGTGGTGCACCAGGGACGGCATTAAGTTCGGTGCAGACTACGTGCTGTACCGAAGAGGTCCTCCTTTCTCGCATTCAGAGCTCGCCGTAATCGTCCAGCCGGAGCTGACTTGGCGTTCCCTCTCTGGACGAAATCGTGTGGTCACAGGCGTAAGAAAAACGCTTATTATGGCCCTTGTGACTCCCCCGAAAACCCTCAAAACCTTTACTGACCTTTCGCAGTTACTTGAGCAGTTCACGATACGCTTTCAAGCGATCCAGCGGTGGTCTCCTGCCAGAAATAGACAATGACCCATATTTACGACATGCAATGAATACTAAAAGAAATCAAATTAAATTAACAGATCAAGTTCATAATTAAAGTGTAGCAGACCAATAATACATGTATCTAGTTGTGCACCTCTTCTTCATGGGACTGTTCGTCCTCAGGCTTCTCGGCGATGGATTCGGCACGAGCAGCTTCAGAATCGTTCTTCACATCGAGCTTGATTGAAGAAGTCTTCCAGGCAGGAATCTTTTGTTTCCACATCATTTCGATTTCCTCGAGAGACTTGCCCTTGGTTTCAGGGAACATAAAGAACACATGGAAGAACATGACGAAGCAAAAAACTCCGAAAATGATGTAAGTCTTCCATTGGATATTAGTAAAAGCTGGAGGAACGAAGAAAGCCAATGCAAAGTTAAAGATCCAGTTGAAAGCAGCGCAGAAGCCGTTGGCGACGGCACGCTGGTGCAGAGGGAAAATCTCTGAAACATAAAGCCAGATTCCTGGACCCCAGGTTGGAGCAAAAGAGGCAGTAAACAAATAGCTGCATGCAATGATACCTCGGGAAGCGGGTTTAGAGTCGACAATCCATCGAAGGTTAGAGTTACCATCAACAGAATCGACGTAGTGACCGTTAGCACCCATGATACCTCCAGTAGCAAACATAAAGATCATCATAAGGACAGCGCCGAGGAGAAGCATTGGACGACGGCCCCAGGAGTCGATGAAGATCAATGCAGGAACAGTCATAACAACATTAATAACATACTGAATGGAGGAAGAAACCAAGGCAGTATTACCTTCGTAACCAGCCATTTGGAACAAGTTGACAACATAATACATAGCAACATTAACACCAGTGAACTGTTGCCAGATCTGAGCAAACACACCGACAAACGTACGAGTACGGGAACCCTTGGCGAACAGGTCGAGAACAGAGACGTTTTTTGATTGACGGTTAATCTCGACAGAAACACGTACCTCTTCGAGTTCAGCCTTGGTGCGCTCGTTTTCAACGTCTCCCTTACTTTCGATCATAGCAACAATATAAGTAGCCTCTTCCCAGCGGTCTTTGGAAGCCAGCCAACGAGGAGACTCCGGAACAAAGACTAGGCAAGACATAAGAATGAGGCCAGGAACCATTTGAATACCCCAAGCCACACGGAAAGAACCAACTCCATCGATATGGGTGCAGCCATAAGAAATGTAGAACATAATCATAATACCCCAGGTGACAGACCATTGGAAGAGAGAACCGAGACGACCACGAATACGCTTTGGAGCAATTTCAGCGATGTAGACGGGAACCTGAGAAGAAGCCAAACCGATACCAATACCGGCGATGGCACGGCCAGCGACGAGTTGGCCTAAATTCTGAGAAGAGCACTGAACAGCGGCACCGACAACCCAAAAGAAGCCGGCAAGCTGAATGGCGATCTTGCGGCCCTTCCAGTCAGAGATAGGGCCGGCAGCAAGGGCACCCAAAAAGGAACCTCCAGACATCGAGGCGGTGATACCGCCTTGGGTGGTGGAATCGGGGTAACCAAAGTATGAACGATAGGTTTCCTCGGAGACGAAGGCAGACACAGACGAGATGTCGAAGCCAAACATCATACCACCGATTGTTGCTATAAGAGCAGCAAAGTACGGGTTATATGTCTTATACATGATGCGTGTAGAATAAGAATACAGAAAAGCGAACAGCAAAATCCGGGGAAGAGCTATTTTTATATAAGTTTTTGCGATGCTGACAAACTAAATTCAAAGGAGAATCCTCAAAATACCCCAGAATATGATTAACAAGGTTAAGGTTATTTCCGAATTTGTCTGAAATAGGGTGAAGCTTTCTTATGCGCGGGGCTGCCCAATAAACTACCACGCAGAAGTCTGAGAAGGAGAACTGCTCTTACTCGAATATGCAGTATTAATTAAGAACAGATATGACCAGTAATGGATATACACAAAAATAATCGCATTTACGAAATCTCGTTAATCGTAATACCAGTTAATTTCCAGACCCTGATTTCTAATACGACACCGGGCTGAGTCAGGATCAAGACCAATGTGAGACAAGAAAGCAAAGTTTAATCATAATAAACTCCATCGGCCCGAAAGCCCACCAATAGCTGGCTCTCAAGCCTCCGAAATAGGATTTCGGATTAACTGTGGAGAGCCGTAGCAGAAATTCTAACTGGTTGCTCGGCCCTGTAACTACGTTATCAGAATTAAGTCCTGTGCTCTGCATAAGTAGATGCTAGTTGCATGGCATTATGAGTAGAGGTGATCGATGTCGGTTAGTTCACTCATCCGCTTGCTATTTCGAGACTAAGTTCGAGGCAATAACGAGAGTTTCGTTAACAAAAGGAAGTACGGGCGAGTTAATTCACATTTGGCGATTCTGTATTGGTAAATCAGGCTACCAAGGGGTCTAAAACAACTCTGGCAGTCCATCGGGCACATTCTAGGTATGTTTCTCCGGAGTATCCAATGAAAACCTCTTAGTCGTTGCTAATCCTAAATAAAGTTCCTCGGCGCCACTGTTGATGACCTCATCTAAGGAGTGGGCAAAGATTAAAGTTCAGTATTCCGCTCGTAAGGTGGTAAAAGAGGGCGGGGAGGAAAGGCGGTAACGCCCATCACTAGAGTTTGAGTTTATACTCTTCTGATGCCCTAGTAATAATGAACAATTAATTTCAAATGAGTGGGGGCGCTATTGTTACGTCTGCTTTATAGGCGCAGATAGTAGGTGGTCCTGATGTACGAGATCTTAAATTATGTTCTTATAGTATCACTGAAGTGATCATCACCTGATATTGAAGGCGGGGCTCCATTCTTTCGAGAAAGCTTACTTGCGACCCAACTAATCACAAACTCTGCGGCCGTCATCAGCGCAAAGCAAGCGATCATCGGGCTCTGCTTGCAAACACTTCATCGTATTCAAACTCTCTTAACTCCAAGTGTGGGGAATTGTTACGTTTCGCGGCAAACTGTTTTGCTTAATGAGGTTAAAGTTTTCAAGATGCGTCTTTTAGATTAAGTGAACGCACCGCCAGAAAGCGGAGCTATCAACGATGCACTTGCGACATCAGGGAAGTAGACATCAAAAAACTGGGTGTTTTATCAAGACTTCACTGTATAAACGATCAAGCTCGACCTGATGGTTATCTTGCAAGTACATGAATGTAGAAAAAAAGGGGCCGGGCCGGGAATTGAACCCGGGACCACTCGCACCCAAAGCGAGTATCATACGACTAGACCACACGGCCAGTTTAGGGCTTAGAACCAATAGTCCTATATGAGTTCAAGGCCGTTATAATGCACCATTAAGTAATCCCCAACGTCGCATATGAGACCAAGCCATACACTACAGTCTTTGAAAAGCCAACAGAGTTCAAGAGTATGCATAAAGCTAGTATTAACTGGCTGTATCAAGGTAAAACAAGTTTATGGAATTGCACAGCGTGTGGACACATTTACCGCCGGTAGTACGACAGTAGAGACTTGTTCTTCCGCCGTTGCTAGGCAGCTTTCGAACACTACACATCACATAGAAGCCACGTTACACTAGAAATGAGACTGCTGTTTCTCGCAGGCCTAGCTGGCGCACAGTTTGGGGATTTCTTCAATTTCGGAGGATTTGGACAGGAGAGAAATCAACCGAAGAATGATTTGAGCCATGAGACATATCTACAGCTCACTAAGGGCTCGAGTTGCTCGAAGTACTTCTGCCCCGACAGCTTTGCATGCGTGGACAAGCCTGTCGACTGCCCATGCTCTTTCCCAGAATCGGAGGTGAAGTGCATTCTTCCTGACAAGTCGTCTTATGTGTGTATATCGGCGCCGGACGCGAAATCTGGTCGAACGTGCGATTTTGTAACGAAAGCATACGAAGCAGAGATCTAACACTACACAGTACTAATGACTATAATCCAGGGTAGCGTGCGTAATGAATATTACGGATCCGTTTAAATAATTTAGTAGCTTATGTAGACAGCGCTTCATTGTCGTTCAGCCATCAGTGTTGGTCATAGAGATGGGTAGGGCACTGAGCGGTGTCATTATTGGCATGGCAACACGCGCTGCCCTAATAGTCCAGTCACGACTCCGTTAACAACATCTGGGAGAGGACTCTCGAGAACTAGCACCACAGCGACAATGAAGGTATGTATAATTACGCGGCCCTTAGAGGCTTTGTTGTTAAGAACATGAGCTGGAGAATAGTGTATTTCATTTTGGCTTCACGTTTGATACAACTACACTCAACTGACATACGAAATGACAAAGAACTAACAGGTAATAGTTGAATATCGCATATCCCGCCAATGGCACACAAAAACTGATTGATATTGATGATGAGCAACGTGTGCGCGTATTCTACGAGAAGCGCATGGGACAGGAAGTTTCCGGAGACTCGATCGGAGACGAATTCAAAGGATATATTTTCAAGATCACCGGAGGTAACGACAAGCAAGGTTTCCCCATGAAGCAAGGTGTCATGCACCCTACCCGTGTCCGTCTTTTACTTGCCAAGGGTCATTCATGCTATCGCCCTCGCCGTACCGGTGAGCGAAAGCGTAAGTCTGTACGTGGATGTATTGTCGGACCTGATCTTGCTGTCCTCTCTCTTGTTGTTGTGAAGCAGGGAGACAACGAAATCGAGGGTCTCACTGATGCTTCAGTTCCCAAGCGCCTTGGACCCAAGCGCGCCAACAAGATTCGCAAAATGTTCAACCTTGATAAGGATGATGATGTCCGCAAATTCGTTGTTCGACGTGAAGTCGTCAAGGGCGAGAAGAAATATACCAAAGCCCCCAAGATTCAACGTCTTGTAACCCCTCAGCGTCTTCAACGTAAGCGCCACGAGAAGGCCATCAAAGAGCGTCGTGCTGAGGCTGCTCGGGAAGCTGCTACTGAGTATGCTGAGCTTCTTTCTAAGCGCATTGGCGAAGAACGTGCTAAGAAGGCTGAGATCCGCAAGCGTCGTGCTTCTTCTATTCGCGCATCTCAATCAGTTGCCGCTAACTAATTACAGATAGTGATGTCTTACTGCTGAAAAGGAAAAACGAAACCCTAGTTTTATGTCCGTCTTTTAGACAGAAATGTATTAACCCTATATAAAAACATTAGAATGTAATGTTGTCCAGCTCGCAAATATTACTGTTTTATTTCTGCGAGGGCGTCTAGATACCTTCCTTTCCGCAGTGGATCCTTCACCGCGAGATCATTAAGCAGCTCTGCAGCTCTGGTATCCAGAGGTTCATTAGCTAGGACAGCCAACTGCCTGTACAGTCGCACCAAAGTGTCCATGCACCAGATTGCTTCGGGTTCTTCGGCAACTAGCTGCTCGAGTTCAGCAATTTCCTGCTTATAAACGTCAATCTGCTCCTGGCCTTCGAAATTAGATAACACCCAAATGTAATAGCTCCATGGGGACTGATCTTGAGGGTCCAAAAGCACAGGTTGCTTAATGAGATCTAGTTCTTCTTTGAAAAGAGTTCTCCGAGAGTCCAAATCAATGTGCTCAATCTTCCGATGCAATAAAACACAACGATTATGCCAGGCCGAGTAGTTGCTATAATCGCGACGTACATGCTTTAAAGTATACTGAAGTTCGGACTCCACTAGGTCGACATGGGTAGACGTCTCGATAGACTGAATGACAAACCGACGATAGGCCCAGCCATGGTAGTTGCGACTATCAGATGTGAGTAGCACATCTATTAAAGCCAGTTCTGCGTCCCAATTGATCTGTGAGGGATCGAGCAGGAGCAACCACTTTCGATGTGTCCATATTACATACACTTTGGGGTTTGATCTAAGCTTGGAGGTGACGAATTCAAGCTCCTTACTGATTATTTCGGGCTCCAGTTTTAAACCATAAAGATTAGTAAGTGAGTTTCGCCGGACATTCCATGCGGTGTAGAATTCCGGGTTCAAGTCGAGGAGAGTAGAGGTGAGAGTAAGGGTTTGCTGTGTGTACGATTGGGCGTCTCTAAGCTTGAAAAGCTGTGAAGTGAGGCTTCTGAATTGTATAATTTGGCTCCTCTCTTTTAGCCTTCTGGCGAGGATTGCTTGCTGAGAATGCTCTATTCTCGCGATTCCATGCATTGCGGCTCCTCGGGGAAGGTAATGGGAGGAATTGTGGGGGATATATATACTGCAGGTGTAGCAATTAGTAGGCATTTTTCTAGAAAACATAACAAATTTTTATTCTCAGTTTATAGAGGCGCATGTGTGAATAAGTAAGAGACAGATTCACCATTGTGAAGGCGACGAATGGACTCTGCGAGGGTGGCCGAGATATCGATAGTTGCCAGTTTGGGGCATCGATCGGCCTTATCGCCCAGAGGTACTGTGTTTGTGCATACAACCTTTGTGAGCTTGGAGTTGTTGATGCGTTCGATGGCATTGCCAGAAAGGATTCCGTGAGTTACAAGAGCAATGACGGCCTCAGCGTTGTGCTGAGTCAGAGTCTCAGCAGCCTTAGCAAGAGTGCCACAGGTGTCGGCCATGTCATCTACAAGCACACAAATCTTGTTGCTGACATCACCGACAAGGACCATTCTAGAAATCTCGTTTGCTCTGGGACGTTCTTTGTGGATAAGAGCGAAGTTGAGGTCTAGACGATCGGCCAACGCAGCCGCACGCTTAGCACCACCAGCATCAGGCGATACTATGACAGCATTGGAGTAGTCTATATTCTCTTTGATGTATCTGATCACGCTGGGCTCAGCGTAGAGGTTGTCGACAGGAACGTCAAAGAAGCCCTGGATTTGAGAGGCATGCAAGTCCATGGTGATCACATGATGGCATCCGGCAGTCTGCAGCATATTGGCCATAAGCTTTGCGGTAATTGGAGCCCGACTCTTATCCTTTTTATCTTGCCTGGCGTAGGGAAAGCTTGGAATAACACAGGTGATACGGCGGGCCGAGGCAGTTCTGCATGCGTTAATCATGATTAGAAGCTCCATGAGATGATCATTGACAGAGTTTGATCCGGTCTGCAAGATAAACACGTCCTCATCCCGCACTGACTCACCAATGGTGACAGCAGTTTCCATGTTGGCGTATCTTGAAACCTTTACCTTGCATAGAGGGATGCCGAGTTTGGCGCTGACCAGGTTTGCGAGTTCAGGGTGCGAGTTTCCCGCAAGGAGCTTTATTGAGTTGGTAGCCATTGTTTATATGAAGTACGATAGAACAGTGAAGGGTGAAAAAAATGCTCGACGGCTTCAAGAAAAGATTCTTCGAGTGCGGAGTCGAGAAAGATCCGGAAACTTTGTTTGATCGCAGCAAGAAGGGGGTCCGAAGCTCAGTGGAGAAGACTCGGATGTATAGCTAGGAGGCGATTAGAAAGGCACAACAGTCGGAAGCAAGCAGCAGACCAAGACCTAGTGTCTTTTTCTTTTATGTAGCTTAATCGAAACTAGCGGTAAAAAAAAACTACTATATGGGGGAGGGTTGTTCCAGCCCTGTGATTGGTTAGCTGGTCTATTGGGAGAAAAGCGTGCGGCTCGATACAACGTGCTCCAGGTAGAGGATTTCTAGACTAAAAGCGCTAGGGGTGATGCTATTGTCGTTACTCGTAAAGCGATGCGTCGACCGGGGTCGAGATGTGCGGAAAAGGAAAAGAGTGGTAAAATGGGATAACAGTGCCGAGAAGGCGGTGGGGAGTATAGGGGACGCTGCAGCGTGGCTTGGTCGGCAGCAGCAGGCCCCGCACGCCTAGACGGCTATTTCTTCCAAAGCCCGTTTTTTCTCTTCGATATACTCGGGCTCGAAGATTACTTGAATCATGAGTGAGCATGAGGGGCAAACCGCTATATCTTCGCCATCGGCGAGATCCCAGATAGTGATCTGGAATCTATCGCCACAGGGGCAGGGATATGTGAATATCTGAAGATCAGGGTCATAGGTCATGTCCTCGATCTCGATCTCGTCATAAACAGACATGGTTTTTGGGTTGCTGAAGCCGCAGTGGTTGGAGACAGTTGCTACGATGCCGAGCGCCAGGTGGGAAAAAAGATGGAGTAGGGCTGTGCAGATGGCCTAGTAACCACTAAACAGTCACGCACCCATTGGGAAAGAGACCACCCCAGCGCAAACACCCACTCAACACAGCTGTATCACGAACTCCAACAATGGGTATTTCTCGAGATTCTCGTCACAAGCGCTCTGCCACCGGAGCCAAGCGGGCCACATACCGCAAGAACCGAAAGTTTGAACTCGGACGCCAGCCGGCCAACACCAAGATCGGTACCAAGCGTATCCACACCGTCCGCGCCCGTGGTGGTAACTTGAAGTTCAGAGCCCTGCGTGTAGACACTGGAAACTTCTCCTGGGGCTCCGAGGGTGTTTCCCGCAAGACCCGTATTATCTCTGTGGCCTTCCACCCCTCAAACAATGAGCTTATTCGAACCAACACCCTCACAAAGGCCGCCGTTGTCCAAATCGACGCTACTCCCTTCCGTCAATGGTACGAGGCCCACTATGGTGTTGCTATTGGCAAGAAGCGCGGCGTCAAGCAGGAGCTTCAGAACGCTCCCGAGACCCGCTCCAAGAAGGTTGAGCGCAAGCTCGCTGCTCGTCAGAAAGACGCCATTGTCGAGAGCGCCATCGAGACCCAGTTCGGTGCTGGCCGTCTCTATGCCGTCATCTCCTCTCGTCCAGGACAAAGCGGACGATGCGACGGTTACATCCTCGAAGGTGATGAACTTGCTTTCTACCTCCGCCGTATCCAGGCCAAGAAGTAGACTATTCCTTGACACGAAGCCCCAGACTCCCCTCCTCCGAAAAACTAAGTTTTACCTGTTTACTATACTAATGATCGTATAGGATACATGATTTCAAACATTACTTCTCATTATAGCGTAGCTTTTTGGTTGTAGATCACTCCCCCAACGCAGCGCGAAAGTCATCGATCAGTTCGCCTACATCTGCGATCATCTCCTGAGTCCATTTCGCCATGTCGCTGTCTCGCGGGTTGAACATGATAGCATTAGCAAACATAAGCCAGACCTCATGCTCCAACTCGTCGACATTGGTGACTGCGCCCTCCTTTACGTCGTGTTTAATGTTCCGTAAACTCACTGGGTGCTTGACGATCGATGAGTAGTCTGGAGCCTGGCTTTCGCTGACTGGGTTCGCAAAGAACGAAGCAGCTCTGTGCGACGAGATGTTACCGAGAAGCGGAGCGACGTTTGTGTGAAACTTTTTCGGGGTGAGTCCGATGTTGGGCGAGGATGCATCTTGCTCGTCGGTGCCTCTCCGTCGGGAGCTCCGCCGAGGAGCAGGCGTGGACCGTGGGTCGAGCTTTCTTCGTTTCGCGCGCGGTTCTGGCGTCCGGGAGGCTTCAGACTGCTCATCCGAGTACTCGGGCTGTTCGCTAGCTTCTTTCGCTTCGACTTCTACCTGTTCCAGCTGTTCTTCCTGTTCCAGCTGTTCTTCCTGTTCCAGCTGTTCTTCCTGTTCCAGCTGTTCTTCCTGTTCCAGCTTTTCTTCCTGTTCTGGCTGTTCTTCCTGTTCCGGCTGTTCTACCTGCTCCACCTGCTCCAGTTGGGGCTCGGGCGTCTCGGTGGTCAGACCGCCGTTCATAAGAGTCTCATCGAGTTCGCCCTTCGAGACCTGCTCGATCTTGTGCAGGATCTGTTTGAAGGAGGCTTCATCGTCCTTGATTTGCTGCACAAGCAGATTGCGATATTCAGTGTACAGAATTTTCGTCAACGCGACAACCCATGGAGTAGGAACGGGGCCGGAAGGAGATTTCTCCAGGCCGTGCAATTGGAGCAGCTCTTCGTAAGTGCGTTTCAGCTCGGGTTCATCGAGCGGGGCTTGCGTTAAAGGATGGTTTTTGAATTCCTCTGTTATTTTCGGCCAGGCGTCATCCGAGTCCCCATATTTATAGGCAAACTGAGCGATCAGGAGGTTGTTTAGCGCCGTCTCAGCCATGTGTGGTGCGAGGAAGAGGAGGAAGTGGGAGTAACCTAAAGTATGGATCATTTATTATTACGTAAGAGACTGTTTCGATATATGCTGCCAGAGCGAACGAGCGGATTACTGCAGTTTCTTGGCTTTCTGAGCAGCGCGGAACTTACGGTCGGCTTTGGCTTTCGGGCCAGCATTGGTGTCGAGGATGTAGTCCCACCACCTGAAGGAGGACGCGTAGTTGCCAATGAAGAACTGGTGGTGTTCGTCGTGGTGCTCAGCACCGGCCCAGAAGGGCAAGAAGTGGTGGAGGCTCCAGGGAAACTCGTACCCGGAATGGGCATCGACGGCCTGGAAGAGGCGCAGGATGACCCAGACGTAGACTGTGCAGAGGTGCAGGTTCTTGGTGATGTAGCACCAGACTATGGGGGGTCCGATGGTTCCCAGGCCAAGAATCATGACTTCAATGGGCGATGCATATTCGGCAGCCAAGCCGAAAGGAGCCGAGTACTTGTGGTGCATCTTGTGGATCCAGCGGTAGAGCGGGCCCCAGTGGAGGGCGCGATGATTCCAGTAGTGCCAAGCGTCCTCAATGACGAAGAACATGGCGACCTGGTAGCACATTGTGACGATCGAAGGGAACTCGAGGCTAGTGGAAAGGCCGAACATGGAGCAGATGTAGTCGAAGCTCCAGATCTGGGGAAGTTCTACTGTGAAGTGAGTGAGGAGAACAGTCGCCAAACAGGCCCACTGCTCGCGCTGGGAAGGGATCTTCTGGTCCTGGATTTTCCATCTGCGGAAAAAGGGGATGGTGTCGATAAGCATCCACGGCAGGCAGCGGCCGAAATAGATCACCTCGTGGACGGTGAAAATCATTAGGCCCGTAGCAAGACTGTCGTTCTGGAAGTAGGCGTACCAGGTGGCCCACAGGCGCTGCAAAAGGGGCAAGTGCAGGGCGCCCACGTTGGTCCACGCCTCGCGGAATGTATTGCCGGCGTACTCCGGCGGTACCACGTGCATGAGTGTCTCCAAGGCCATGGCGGTGTCGGCTGTGCAGAAAGCGCTGGCTGGGTCCGCAATATATACCCGGGGCCCAGGGAGTGGTGTGATGTTGTTGCCACGGCAACCCCGTACAGGAGCCGACCCGCGCGCCCGCTGCGCTCCTGGACCACACGCGGCAGAATGCAGACCACGCTGCGCAAGGCCTGGCACGAGACGCCGTGCGGGCTCACCAGCATCGCGGACACCGGCCACGGGTACGTGCTGATCGAGATCCAGGGCACGGTGCACGGGCTGAACCAAACAGCGCACCTCGGGACCCTGCGGTTGAGCTCTGACCAGAAGCACGCCTGGCTCCGGGTGGGCCACCAGCTGCTCGAGGGCGAGCTCAGGCAGCTCAGCCCACCTCTGGCGGTCGTGAGGGCTGATACGAGAGACACTACGAAGGCCGACGTCATCGCCGTTCTACGCAAACAAGTGCTGTTTTCTACGAGGCCGGAGCCAATCATCGATTAGTATTGCAGTACAAAGAGACTCAGAATTAGGCAATATAGGGTATCCGCACAGCAGTTGCTCGGTACAGGTCTGTGAGTATATTTTTTTCATCATTGTCTCTTGGGAGAAGCGTCTGGGAGGCTTCGGCGGCCATCACTCCTCACCCGCCCGCGACCCTAACGGCTGCCGCTAGGGCTAGGCGGATCGGCACCTAAAAAATACGTGTAGCGGCCATTATACGCAGGTAAATATTATTATTTCGCAGTAGGAGCCCCCAGTGCCTCCAGGGAGTCGGGAGCCCCCCGCTGGCCAGCCGTAGCCCTACTTCGTCCTCCTCCCGAACTCTCCTCAGGACAACCTTTTTTCGGCCACACACTAGATAATAGTCACCGATGTCGTTGGTGCTTGAAAACACTGAAAAGCGCGATTCGCTCGTCGAATACGAGAAAAAGATCCAGAAACAATGGCGCGACTCACATATCTTCGAGGTAGACGCTCCTTCGTCAGACGAAGCGGACTATTCTGATCTCGACGCTCTCCACAGAGATCACCCGAAATGGTTCGGGTGCATGGCCTACCCGTACATGAACGGTTACCTGCACGCTGGCCACGCCTTCACACTGTCAAAGGTAGACTTTGACGCCGGAGTGCAGCGCCTTTTGGGCAACCGCACCCTTTTCCCTCTTGGGTTCCACTGCACCGGCATGCCTATTAAGGCCTCTGCCGACAAGCTGATTAGAGAGATGGAGATGTTCGGCCCTAACTTCGACCAGAACCAGGACGAAGAAGAAGATGACAGCGGACCCGCTCAGGCTGCTGTCCCTACTACCCACGAAGATGTGACCAAGTTCACCACCAAGAAGAGCAAGGCCGAAGCTAAAAAGGGCAATGCCAAGTACCAGTACCAGATCATGCTTCAGCTTGGCATCCCGCGCGAAGATATCAAGAATTTCACAGATACCGCTCATTGGCTCGAATTCTTCCCTCCAGTCTGTGAGGACCATTGCAACGCCATGGGTGCTCGTATCGATTGGCGCAGAAGCTTTGTTACTACTGACGCCAACCCTTATTACGATGCGTTCGTGCGTTGGCAGGTTAACCGCCTCCATAACGACGGCAAAATCAAGTTTGGCGAGAGATACACCATCTATTCCATAAAGGACGGCCAGCCTTGTATGGACCACGACCGAGCCTCTGGTGAAGGTGTCCGACCGCAGGAATACACCGCCATTAAGATCCGTCTGCTTGATATCCCCGAAAAGCTGGCTCCTTTTATCTCATCGATAGGCTCCTCCAAGAGAATTTATCTTGTGGCTGCCACCCTTCGTCCGGAAACCATGTATGGCCAGACATGCTGCTTTGTGAGCCCCTCTATAACTTATGGGCTTTACCAGCTTAGTGATTCCGAGTACGTTATTTGCACAGAGCGTGCTGCAAAAAATATGTCTCATCAGAATATATTCCCCAAGTTCGGCGAGTTTACCTCCTACGCCTCTATCCCCGGTTCAGCCTTGATCGGAGCAAAGATTCATGCCCCGTTCAGCGTATACCCAGAAGTATACGTCTTGCCCATGGAGACGATAAAGGAAGGGAAGGGTACTGGTGTTGTTACTTGCGTGCCGTCCGATTCTCCTGATGATTACATAACTATCTTAGATCTTGCCAAGAAACCAGAATACTACGGAATCAAGGCCGAATGGGTTGCCTGCTCTCCCGTCCCTATCATCGAAACCCCCTCTTACGGAAATCTCACTGCTGTCACTTTGGTTGAGCAGCTGAAGATTCAGTCGCCTAAAGATGCTGTTCTTCTAGCCAAAGCCAAGGAACTAGCCTATAAAGAAGGTTACTACCAGGGCGTTATGGCGATCGGTCAGTATAAAGGCTTGAAGGTGGAAGAGGCCAAGAGTAAAGTTAGACAAGATCTCATTGACAGCGGTGAAGCCTTTGTGTACAATGAGCCAGAAGGCTTAGTAATGTCCCGCTCTGGCGACGAGTGTATTGTTGCTCTAGAGGACCAGTGGTACTTTGATTACGGTGAGCCCAAATGGAAAGCCGATGTTTTGGAGTGCCTTAAGAATCTGAATACATACAGCGACGAAACCCGTCACGGATTTGAAGCTACCTTTGATTGGCTAAGCAACTGGGCGTTTTCTCGCACATACGGCCTCGGTACTCGAGTGCCGTGGGATCCCAAATACCTTGTCGAGTCTCTGTCAGATTCTACAATTTACATGTCCTACTACACTATTGCGCGCTTTTTGCATAAAGATCTATTTGGCAAAGAGCCCACGGAGTTCAACATTCTGGCGGACGACATGACCGATGAAGTATTCGACTACATTTTCCACCACTCAGATGCCCCACCCGCATCCAGCAAAATCCCAGTAGAGACACTCGACAAGATGAAGAGAGAGTTTGCTTACTTCTATCCTCTTGATGTTCGTGTATCTGGCAAGGATTTGATTCAGAACCATTTGTCGTTTTTCTTGTACTGTCATGTTGCACTGTTCCCTAAAAGGTTCTGGCCTCAAGGAATTAGATGCAATGGCCACCTGCTTTTGAACAATCAGAAGATGTCCAAGAGTACAGGTAACTTCCTTACCCTGAGCGATATGATTAAGAAATTCGGAGCCGACGCTGCCAGGTTAGCATTGGCTGATGCTGGTGATGGTATTGAAGATGCCAACTTTGATGAAACTACTGCGAACACTGCAATTTTACGCCTTTACACAGTACGTGATTGGTGTGAGGCTCAGGTCGCCAATGCAAACAAGCTTAGAACCGAGAGCACCTGTGATGAAGCTAAATTCTTTGACGACGCATTTGAGAATGAAATGAATCAGTTGATTGAGGAAACTGTCGAGAACTATAAAAATACATCATATAAAGCCGCACTGAAGTCTGGCCTGTATGATCTGCAAGCTGCGCGAGAATATTATAGAGAGTCCTGCTCAGCGTCAGAGGCGATCGGAGGCATGAGGCGTGACCTAGTGTTGAGGTACATTGAAGTACAGGCACTTCTTCTGGCCCCATTGATTCCGCATTGGTCCGAATACCTGTACAAGGAGGTTTTGAAGCAGCCTGGATCTGTACAAACTTCACTCTTTCCGAAGATTTCGAAACCTTTGGACAAGTCTGTGCTGTCTGCTTTGGCATACATTAGAAACCTGGCGCGGTCTATTAGAGAGGTGGAAGGGGCCAACCTAAAGAAAAAGAGCAAAGGAAAGTCGACCACTTACGATTTGTCGAAACCTAGCAAAGTCACTGTGTTTGTGTCTGCAGCATTCCCCCAATGGCAGGAGAAGTACTTGGATGTTGTCCGGGAAGCCTTTGACTCTCTGACGCTATCGTTTCCGAAGCCGGAAGAACTCACCAAGAAGGTGCAGGCTGTTGCTAAGAGTTCCCCGGGAGGAGGTGCCGAAGTGAAGAAGGCGATGCCTTTCGTTAACAACTTGAAGAGCAGACTCAATTCAGAGCCTGCAGCGCATGTGTTTGACAGAAAGCTGGCGTTTGACGAAGTAGAGACCATTCGCCTGGCATTGCCGGTACTGCGAAAGGCCATCAACTCCTGCGAGCAGTTCCAGGTGATCTTTGTTAAGGAAGGGGAGCCTGAAGGCCGAGACATGCACGACAACAGTTCAGTGCCAGTTTCTGGAAAAGCTGTCGAAAGTGCTGTTCCTGGCCAGCCAGGCATCACAGTAACCAATGTATAGTGAGCGAACGATGAACTAAGAGATTCTCGAAACTTTGTTTAGTAGAGTAGGTCCCACCACACCGAACCTAGTTTTCGACAATGGATGAGCAACGGCAAGCGGAGATAGAGAAATTCAAAGCCAAGCTATTAGAGCACCGAGAATGGGATGCTAAATTGAAGGCTCTGCGCATGAATATCAAGGATTTGGAAGCGAAATACGTGAAGACCGAGGATGACATCAAAGCGCTACAGTCTGTTGGGCAAGTGATTGGTGAGGTGCTGAAGCAGTTAGACGAGGAACGGTTTATTGTGAAAGCCAGCTCCGGGCCGAGATACGTTGTCGGATGCCGTAATAAAATCGACAAATCCAAGCTAAAGCAAGGAGTCAGAGTGGCTTTAGATATGACTACGCTGACTATCATGAGGAGGTTGCCACGGGAGGTGGATCCTCTGGTATACAACATGACCTCGTACGAACCAGGAGACCTGTCATTTGGAGGAATTGGTGGCTTGACGGAACAGATTAGAGAGCTACGAGAAGTAATCGAACTGCCTCTAAAAAATCCCGAATTGTTTACTCGCGTGGGCATCAAGCCTCCGAAAGGAGTTCTGCTCTATGGCCCTCCAGGCACAGGCAAAACGCTGCTTGCCCGTGCAGTTGCGGCCACTCTAGGAGCCAACTTCATCTTTTCTCCGGCTTCAGGAATTGTAGATAAGTATATTGGTGAAAGCGCGCGATTGATCAGAGAAATGTTCGGCTATGCCAAGGAGCACGAGCCTTGTATTATTTTCATGGACGAGGTCGACGCCATTGGCGGCCGCAGATTTTCAGAAGGCACTTCTGCTGACAGAGAAATCCAGCGGACACTTATGGAGTTGCTGAATCAGATGGATGGATTCGATTACTTAGGGCAAACAAAAGTCATAATGGCTACCAACAGACCGGACACTCTGGACCCGGCTTTACTACGACCTGGCCGATTGGACCGTAAAATTGAGATTCCTCTACCTAATGAAGTTGGCCGGCTGGAGATTTTCAAAATCCACGCATCCTCCGTCCAGAAAGAAGGTGAAATAGATTATGATGCTTTGGTCAAGATGTCTGACGGATTCAACGGTGCTGATATCCGAAATGTCATAACAGAAGCTGGTTTCTTTGCAATACGTGATGACCGTGAACATATCATCCAGGACGATCTTCTCAAAGCGGTGAGAAAGGTCGCAGAAGTGAAAAAACTCGAGGGAAAGCTGGAATACGAGAAACTGTAAGAGATACCCGCACATTCTATACACTCTCCTTCCGCAACAACTCGATTACCTCATGCCAATCGTTGACTTGGTCAACTGCCAAGTCCAGCAATTCTTGGGACGACTTTTCCTTTTTCATTACTATGCCACGGTCTGCTTTCTTAATTGCACCGAGATCTGTGAGCGAATCACCGACATACCATGTTCTGTATGTTCTCATATACTCTGTAGTCACATCCACCTTGTCTTCAGCTATCCGCAAAGACCGGGACCCCACACCTAGAAGATTACCGGTGCAAACGCCGTTCTTGACTTCCATATAATTAGCCCACACATCGACACCACCCGGGACAAGATCTTTGATAATCTGAGCAGCCCAATTCACGCTCACTACGCCAAGCTTAATACCTGTATAGCTACAGTACCGCAGGAGATCCTCCCAGCCAGGCCGATACTTGATATGTGCTGTGTAATATGACAGGAGATCGTTGTATTTTACATCCCGAAACAGACCACTTCTCGAGACCCGATCAACACTACGATTCTCGACATCCTGTCTCTGCTCTGCGGTTACTGGTGCAAGGTCCCGAACGTCTTGCAGATACTCGGCGACCAGCTCCTCCCAAACCTTTGGATCTTTGTGCGCAGTTTCTATAGCCGCATGGGCAAGAATACTGATGGTGTCCTGCTGGGTGACTGTCTCATCCCAGTCGACCAGTAGACACCTCTTCCGTGCGCCGCTAGTCATCATCCTCGTCCACTTTCGCATGTATATGCTTAAGTCGTGCTCCGGAACGTCCCAACGGTCCCGAAGCAGCAGGAGCGGAACGCGGTTTAGATACCCTGTTCGTCTTGATTTTGGATGCAAAAGACTGCCATTTATTCTTGTTTTGCTCCAGTCGTTGCTTCTCTTTCTCCTTTTTGGTTTTCCGGGCGTTAGGACGAGTTTCGGCTGTGGGCTTCGAGTCGTCAGCCGGTACAGGCTGCGAGACCTCCAAAGGCTTAATGCACGAGACAGGAACAGTGTCGATTTCATCATAATCTCGGAACCTGACTGTATATACCGGATTGCTGCGCGAACCTGACTCTGAAGTAATAGTGGCATGATAGTATTGCTTATCGCCGGACACCCAGCGGGCCATAACACACTCTCCTATACTGAAACTGGCTGCACTCTTTTCAGGTTCTTTTGATGGCTCGATGCCAGCTTCTTTTGCAAGGCTAAGAAGTTCTTCCAGTTCATTCTTTAGAGTAACCAGAGAGTCGTTTTCGGGGTCATCTGCCAACTGTTTTACAATGCTTTTGAGCTGATTCGAATACTCATCTACTTCTTTTTGGTCCATGAGCACTCCCGATCGAAAGCTTGGGATCTAAACCTTCGATTCGACACCTTCAAGCCCGAAATGGAGAACCCACATGAACAGGTACAGAGTGCTATACTTGTTAGAATTGTATCCAACATTGTAAGTTTCTAGCAATCATTGGTTGATCCGATCTAACAGGTAGGACAAGTTGAATGAATCTCTCACCGAGCTGAACCGCATGCTGGAGGTAAGTAGACACAGATCGTCATGCTCTCACAGCAGCTTACAACAAGAACATCAACCGGCAAAACCTCGACATAGAATTGACTTCCCGAATATGGCTAAATTATTTCAGAAATGTCGAGTTCCACCTGGAGTCAACAAACAACCTTCAGGATCCTCTCTGACGCGCCTCTCGACTTCACGCGTGGGATACCCCTATTTTTTACGAAACGCATATTACACAACTTTGACTATTTTAAACACGCTATTCTAGTTCGTAGCTGGTTAACTCACGAGTTCCACAGTCTAAAAAAAATTGGCAATATCTGAGAATCACGAGATTCGAACTCGCGCATCCGAAGATATCAGGGATTTTGAGCTTGTTTTTTTAGCCTAAACCTGACGCCTTAACCACTCGGCCAAATTCTCAACCTTACAAGATGGACAATTGCTATATAAGGCTATTGCAGCATTTGCCAAAGATTCTGCTTGATCCTGTACCTTCTGCAATATTTGACTAGAAATATTATCACAGTAATTCTAAACCATAATGCTCATCAGAGTGACTGATAAAGTTTTGACTGTGCGACAGTGCAAGCGTTCAGACCTACAGAATACGTAACTAGAATACGAAACCACATATTCTTTTTGCTTTTACTTTACACAACAGTAGGACATTGCCGATATCCGACATAAAGGTTGCATTGCCTGCAGACATAGACGGGCTCTATTCTCGGATCTTGCAAACAGAGCTCTTGTTTATTACTCATCCAGCTCAGCTACCATGCAGGCCCGACACGGATACTGCTCTATAACACAGAGTAAAGCAGCCTTGTTTCTTTCTGGAGAGCCATAGCAGCGACTTAATTTATATGAGGGATTGATGCCTCACAAGAACAAAACAGTAACACACAGAAACGCGACTAGCTCGGACACGCTGTGTTAAAGTGTTTCTCATGGTGTCCCGAGCCGTAGCAATATCTCAAGGACGGAGCGTCGGAAATGAAGGAATGTATTTAGAATCACCAAGAACAAAACCAACCTTCTAGAGAAAGATTTTAACACTTCATATTCTTAATACATATGCGTACTTCTTTCAAGTCGCATAATAACCAACTAGGAATAGGATAAGTAAAGAAGCACGCTCTTACATTATCGAATATCATCCCTCAACAGTTATACTGTAGAAAACAAAAGAGCACATGTCACAAGCATGTCATTGCTCATACTGTCGGGAAAACACTTGTACAACAGGATGCAAAACGTTCGGCATCAGCACACGCAGAGTCGGCAAGAAAAATTACCTGGGGAGGTAGAAGAGCAATAAAAGCTATTATATTTAATGCCAAAAGACCGGATGAGACGCCACAGTTACTATATCATGTCGCATACAGTAATCCAAAAAATTAGTACTAAGTCGCATTGATCCTCATCCAGATGTCGTGCGCAATATAGATGCGTATTACGTGTACTGCGGCGCTATTGATTATAGCATACCAACCACAAAACTATGTTGTTCACATTCTGCCTCGACAACACCATACAGATTATAAACAAGAGTCAATCAACTTGTATCAATACAGCACAAATAATGAGATAAAAGTAAAGTCAGAATTACCGTTTAATCCTCACATGAACCAGTTTGTCTAAAACGTCGCGAATATACATTCCTTTCTGCAAAGCATGACAGAAGACTGCGTCAGCTACATTCTATTTAATAATAATGTCATCAGGCGTTATTTGGTAATGCATTTATCGGCACTTGTGAGCATAACACTAGGAAGTTATTGTTTATTGATCAGCAAACCGATACTAGGGAGTTGTCTGTTTTGCTGGTTAGGCACATCCTCTGACTTGGTATTTGCATCTGTGAATATTTGAGAGGTCATTGATTGTTTATCGGAAACATCCTGGGAAGAGCCATAAGATGAGCTTACGGAGCCAGTATTGCTAGCTGACATTGATTTTTTGTCTGACGGAAGAGCCATGTATTTTTGTGTTTCCGAGGGAGAAGGATCTGTGGCCGTTGGCCGAATTGTTTCAGGGCTACTAACCTGAATCATGCGATCATGCGTCATTATTCTAGGTTGAGTGAGTTCAGGATTAGCACCGCTATGCATCGCCACAGTTTGCGGTGCATGGACGTTGTAGTGGTATTGCCATCTTGGATCAGCCACGGGATACCTCTGAGGAGGAAAGTATGGAGGCTGTCCTGCTGGAGAGTAACCGACATAAGGGTTTGCAGGTGTCCCGGGATTCTGAAAACCTCTCAACCTAGCATCTTGATACCCAGGAGGTAGATGATGCATAGGATGAACCATCTGAGGTGATGCGACAGGCTGTCCATACGGAGTAACAGTCACTGGAGTAGGGTAAGCATATCCGGCTGCATAAGCCATAGGAGCATAGCCATGAATTTCTGGGTTCCATGGTGAAGCCGAAGAGAAATGGTTGTACCTGGTATATTCATTATTTGGCTGCTCGTGGGGAACTTGCCTTTTTAATAATTGTCTTGACTGTTCGTTCGTTCCATCTGGTAGAGCATGTCCCGCATGTTGCGTTGAGGAACCACTTCCCGTCTGCCGAGATTTAGAGGAGTACCGTGAAAGAAGCATCGGGATTTCGTCGAATATTTTGATCACAGTCGTATCTGAATCCGGTAATTGCCCATTTGAAGCGTCGTACTGGTAAGTCACAGGATCCGCATAGAGTACCTGCTTTGGATTTTTCTCTGGATAGTCAAGCACTATGATTTTCATATAGGCTTTGTAGCGCGGATACACGACGTTTCTCTTGACAAATTCTGGAGTACAGGTATCCGGAGGAATTATCGTTTCCATGCGACAGACTGAGCCAGAGGTGTTTGACGAGGAAGAAAATGAGTCATTTCTGCGACTTCTGGCGGAAGATCGGACAACTTTCACTAATAGGAATTTGTCCAAGTTATAGAATTCTTTGAGGGCCTCGTTGATTGTGTTGAAAGCCGGAATACCTTCAACATAGCGATCACTGGTATTGAATTGCGCGACATTACTGAGATGATCGCCACGCCTTTCCTGAGAGCGATAGGCGAGTTCTAATGACGAGCAGTGAACAAAGCGTACAATCATTTCCTGAGAGTAAGGTCTGCCTTGAGGGCGTGGTTGAATGGCCTGATTTTCTATCATTGATGGATCACATTGTTCTGAGCCTGGGGAGTTAGATGATTTGGTGGAGCTATATTCTTGAGGAGCAGCAGGGTCTTCTCCACTGACTGACGCTTTATCAGGAGACGACATAGGACTATTATTGTGAATATACTCGAAAAATGATGAAGGGCCCAAAGTATTATGAACTGCAGAGCGCGGTCTTAGCTAGGGGATGTGAAGCAGATAGCCGAGAGAAACTGTTTAGCAGGTCTGAGGTGAATAATCGATGAGAGACTTATGATGCCCCAGAACAGCTGAGTCAGACACTATCCTGTGGAATTAGTAGAGTAGCAAATGTCCTAAGGGTTGATTTTCAAGGGAGCTTTGCAAAAATCTTTGTCAAAAAGGGGCTTTGATCACGTAATTGCCAAGTGCCAGGCAAGAGACTCGAGGTCAAGAAAGTCTTAGAAAACTGATCCTAAACTCTGTATTTGATAGGCAGAAATCAAAAGGAAGAAAAATGGTTCACGGAAGCCAAATAAACAAATGCCGAGAAACAACCGTGCGACAAAGTCTAATAATGACCTGGTTCCTTCTAGAGATAGTACTTTGACAGGTTCGTATGCCGTTTGGAATCAAAAAGGCGGGGGCGATGGAGACGAACGATTTTTGAGATGTCAGAGGAAAGCTGTACAAAAAAGAAAACAAGGAGAGGAGGCGGGAGACTTTAATTAACAGTTTTGTGCTTGAATACTAAAGCAGAATGCAAGCTATATCCTTAGCAATACTGAAAGATATAATTTCTTATTCAATAATCACTAGGAGTAAAAGAACTAATAATAATACACACCGATTAACTTATCGGAAGCCGAGTTCTCAGAAGTTTGCTGGTGGCTTAGCGGAAAGTGCGAGAAAATGAAGTCCTTTTAAATCGTCCTGATCAGTGAATCTTACTAGATGACGGTCGTGGAGCATTTTAATGTTTATTACCACACAGGATAAGGGTAATGGGAAACCCAAAGCTTAACGCTTAATTGCTTAATACTAAAACAAACCCAATTGTGATGACCTTCTCTTAGAAAACAAGCCTGATATTGACATAATCATGAGTCTCTAGCGTGCAATAGCTTATAGCCTAGTATGTATTACTCCAAAGGTTAGATGATCTAGAAAGCACAGAGGTCGATCTTTAACTACCCCCGCATTGATTCCTGCAACAATGGTGATATAAAGTAAGGTTATTCCTTCGACTTCTTTAAATAAGGTTGAACATATAACGTTATTTACACTTCTAGTTCTTACACTCTACCTTATTAGGTTTATTCCTGTGCTAAAGATGTCAAAGCCATCGCGCTAGCCTGTAGCGCTTTCAAGGAATCCATATTCTAATAGACAAAAAATGACCTAATACGCAGCCAATTTCAGGTCGAGACCTCTAACTACTTTAGTTTACTCATCCCATATTCTTAGTGCTACTTTTAGTTGTTTCATACTAGTGAGCTAGTCCATGCAACCGAGCAGGCAGCTAGTCAACCATCTGAATGCTTGTCAATAGTAAAGAGGGGTTAATTGCCGCAGCCTACGACCGAAAACACTTGGTGATTTAGGATACAAATTTATTAGCAGTCTAATTCGGCTGTAAATAAAGCTTTGAGTTACATCGATTGACTGCTTAACGGGGCTGGAAGCATTTGGCCGAACTAACAGATTGCATTCCATTCTGGCCGCAACAACTAAGACTGTAGCCATACATGCTATGCTTATTTAGTGTACTAAAAATTACACGTTAAAATGACTCTAGTAATTAAATACGGCACTTTCGTCTGCTGTATTCGAAAGTTAAGCTCGCAGTTGTGGCTCCTAACTAACAGCCGTGTGATCGCCATGACTGAATGAATCGTGCCTATTAAACTCAAACCGTAAAAGCCAGTAACAAGGTGTCAAGAGCACGCTGCCAAGCAGAGGCAGCACAAGAGTCGTGGAGTGGATTGCGCTGATTCTGGGTAAACACTTTTTGCGAGGTAGATTCAATGTAACATATGGCTTATTTGCGCAAATTAAGCACTCGTGTATCTAACTGCTCGCTTTATTAACTTCTGTCCGACGATCTAAATGTTATCCCCAGGGTTTAAGCTCAATAAAGATCAAATTTTAAGGTTTCAAATATAACCGACATAACGACTTTTCTCCAAGGTCAGCTGAGCATGCCCCTTTTCCTCCACGAAATTACGAGCCGAACTTATTATTAAAAGGTAACTTGCCACGCAGTGACTCATTACTCTTTCAACAAAGTGCGTACGTCTATACGAACAAATCGACTATGCTACTGAGCTAGATCCAGCCTGATAGCTATTTGTAGCATTGGCTATTTGCGGTACTATGCCTGAAATACTCCGCAGAACTCGTATTTACAGTTTACGATCCAGCAAAGGAAGCGCTATAAAGTTTGCTTGAAATCGGCATATTTTACGCAACGCTAATGAAGCTTCTACTACATTAATTCAACTCTCGTAGTTTTGTATTACAATATATTTTTAAAATACCGCGATAGTCTTAGAAGAGCCCAGAACTCCCCCTCAACTCCCTCATCTGAGATTAGTCTATATTTACTTGTTCAGTTCTTCGGAGTCTAATGTATTTAAGTTTGCGTCGAAAATTAGGTTCATCTCTCTCCTGTTTGATAATAACGCTGCAAGAGCTAAGAATGATAAGCGATAATACATGGCCATACCTCGCATTAACCAAAAGCCTTGCAGCAGATATGTAATCAGCACCATAAGGTGCCTGGACAGAACGGTTTTACAGACAGCCATTTTTTTTCGATCGGTGAGATATATTAAGTGAGGGTGGTCCAGGTCGCACGGCTTAGAGGGTTTCTATAATATAAACTGAAGGCTTGGCATATATAACTCGCATGCATGTTAGAGTTTGGTTACCTAGAATACTAAAGCACAACTAACAGTTTGGCATTAATTGGAAACCTTTCTTACAGATTATTATATTGGCCATGCTTATGCTGGAGTGCAATGACCTTGATACTCTCTTAATAGTAAGCTCTTGACCAGTATAACACGAATTGCAGTTCAACAGGCACTTAGCATCCAAAATATAGGTATACAGATAGCAATCTAATCGATCTGATTCTAATTTGTTTATTGCATTATTTAAGATGTGCTTGAGTTTACTGCGAAGGTTTATAACAATTTTGATTATATCTTTGCTATATTTTACATGTTAAAATAATTATTCCCTCATTCACTAGCAAATTAAGTAGTCGAGCAAAGTTGACGCGAAAGCTTGATGACTGTATCTTAGCATCGCTACATAAATAAAACCAGAGTAGTAGCGCACTAAAACATACTTGAAATCTACTAATAAGTTAGTGGCTTTATTTGTATTGAGGCATTGTTCAGTTAAAGTTTAGTTAGAACACCTCGGTGTAACTCTTCTTCACTGTATATTGCACTCACGGAGAACTGAACCGTGCGTGAATCACAAGAAGATAATTATTTACCGCATTCTTAATCTTATCTGAGTTATAAAATGTACAAGTTTGATCGAAACGGTAAACGGGTTGTCTCAGAAAGCTAGTACATATGAAAGTTCTCAGGCAGAAAGTTATTAGGATTTAAGTTAGTAGGCTATGAATATTCAGCAGAGTAGTCTGGGGCTCCACGAAAATGAATTCACGCTGGCTGAGCTATTGAGAACCCGGAAAGATTTCTTAGCGCTGTAATCAAATATCATAAACTATTGAAAATGGAATCGTCAACTGCACCATTTCAATTTCGATTGAATAGACCTCATCGACAAGAATAAAGTGCTTAACAGCATGTTAAAAACCTCATGATAGCCGCGGAACCTGCTGCTAAAATATGCTTATATTATATAAACACATGCGGGCTCCTAAGGGATTGATGCTTGTGTCAGATTACCACAAATGAATAACGTTATAAATAATGCACAGACACCATCATATAATAATAATGCAATAGTAATGATTGTGCTGATGATCACACCTGTCGAGCACTTTTTTGCCGTTTTGAAATAGGTTCTTCGGAATTAGGCTTAGAACTAGATAGCCGACGCTTAACTGTACTAGTCTCTTGCGTCGACTCATCAGCCATTATGACATCCGAGTTACTGTTTCGCCCCTCCTTAGTTCCTATATCAGCATTATTATTATCACCATCTTCATTTCCGTTTGCCGTGTTGTTTTCTTTTATCTCTGAGTTCGGCTTGGCCTCATCCAGAGTTTGTTCAATAGGATCAAGGCTGGACGGCTGAAGGTCTTCCTGTCTCGGGGTCAAATCGCTATCCCTGTTCTTCGTTACTGCTCCAAAGGTAGAGAAGTCACCTTCATCATAATTTAGGGCTCCTGAGTTATCAGCATACGTCATCCTTCCAACAGGACGACGCATCCTACCACCGCTAGAAGCATAAGAAAGTAGTTCCTTATTCGGGACAAACGGTTCAGCATTCGGATTCAATTTAGGAGAAAGATCGCGTGAATTATCAGCTGGCTCCGCCGGAGGATCAATATTCATGAATTCGACTTCATCACTATCAGGAGCTAACGGATCTTTCACTTTCTGAAATTCCAAAGAACTCTTCCATTGCTTCCTTCCTTTACTTATCTGACTATGCAGGGCCATAGCAGCAAGCTTGATATCCTCACGATTTTCACGATCACCAAGTACTTTCAATTCATCCAGGATTGCAGACCCTTGCCACGTAATTAACGGGAAATGCAAGGAAATTCGCTTTAGAATGGTAATAGCATTTCGCAAAGTTATGTAAGAGTAACTGCCAAGTGTTTCCGAAAATATTTCAGCAAGGTTGACGGTCCACTTATATACAAGCTTAAGATAGTCGTCAAATGTGATATAGTCATCACTTTGTGGCTTTGCTCCCCATTTCAATAGGAGGCTGTGACCCGTTTTAGAAACCATAGAATTGAACTCTTCTTCAGAAATAGCATATTCTATAACATCAGAGAGCGTCTCTGAGAGAAAAACTCCATAGCAATCAGCTTCATCTAAAGAGCTTGTACAGAGGATTTCAGATAGAACCGACTTGGAAAATAACTCATCATAATACTGTAAAAGCGAAAAGTTAGGGGTTTCAATTTTACCAAGTACGTTGACGAACCTTGAGCAATATAGAGCATCTTGAATGGAAAAATAAGCACGAGAAAGTATACAATGCCTTAAGAATAGTTGAATCTGCCTTCTCCTGAATATAGGACCAGAATTATTTGTAGAGCACGCCTTAAAAAAACTGTCTTTTAACGAATCTAGTTTCCCTAAAAAGTATTCAGCTCTGGCAGATTTTTCAGATTCTTCATCCGTCAGTCTTTTATTTCGCAATATGGCACCTTCCCACACTTTTAGAGAAGAAATTCCTTCACGATACTTAGATTTTTCACTAGTTACTGCTTTCTTCGAGGCTTCCTTAGCATCAGCATATGAGGAGGTAGGAACACGAATGTCATAAATAGCCAACATCCAAAATGCGGACAGTAAGGAATCTCCGAGGTACTTATTTTGCTCGCTAGTAATAAGAAAAGCTGGAAATCCAGTGCTGAGTACACCTGATACAGCTCTAGTCGATTTCACAGATTTTTGAGTGTTTGGATTTGTATGCCCTAAAATTTCATGCTGAGATGCGGCTCTTACTATAGAAAAAGCACATGGTAAGGATAATTTGAACACTTGAAGTAGATCATCCAGAGTAGGCAGATCAGAGAGTGGACCTTTTGAAACTGAATATAACTCTAAGAGCTCCAACATCTGACATAACGTACGATGAATATCATCATATCTGAATGACAATACTTTCGTAAAACTGGAAGAAGATCTTTCAGTGAAGACAACAGAGTCCTGTAATTTTGCCAACAGAATAATAAGCTGTTCACCAATACTTTCTTCCTCAATCGCAGAGAGCATTCTATCTATCGTAAAATCGGTTATATCAGAAGGGTATAAATAAAACAATTTTAAAAACATACCACCACATGCTGCATTCATTTGAGTAAGATTGAAATCACGGCTAGTAGAAATTCCTGTGGTATTTTCGATAATTTCTTGCATAACCAGCAGACCCGCAGTATCACCATTAATTAGTTGTTTTGTAAGGTAAAGAAGTACAGGAAAAGAATCCAATAAAGACGATCTCCGAATAAGTTTCCCATAAAACGAAGCAAGAGATTGAAGCCATTTTCTTTGCGTCATACCATCACCTTGCAGTCGATTACGTCCAGAAGAAAGGCTAGAAAGCACCACAAATGTTAAAACGTCAAAAGCCATAGTTCCAAAGAACTTGGAAGCAGAAACAATCAGATCGGCTAAATTGTCATAACTTTCGACCTGTCCTACAACAATGCTGAAGACGGATAAGGGGTTAGAGTAGGATATAGTTGCGAGCTTGCGGCTCATTTCAGTCATATTTGTGGTCGAAAGGCGCTTTAAAATTCCTTTAGTCTCTTTCACAGTCTTCTCATGAAGGTTTGTAGCAAACTGATTATTCTTAATAGTGAGGTTTAGCCATTCACCATAGAAAGAGAAACGTTTCTCAAAGGAATAATGGGATAAACACTTGTAAAATTCTTCGGCAGCTTGGAAGCTACCTTCAGTTGCAGCAAATGGAACTGCAACATATGTGCGAATATAACTGAATATGCTTTCAGTTTTATCAGGGTGGTCATTAAGAAGGGCATCAATAGCTCTGCATAACTTAGATATAGAGAGGCTTGATGAAGCCAAGTGAACTGAAGCTAAGCGAAGAAAGGGGGTATAGTACTTTTCAAAGTTATCCAATGAGTCAACTACAGGGATACCTTCAGTCCATTGAGGATAAAAAAATCCAAGGTCATCACTTGTCGGAATGTAAGAGCTATATATCTTCATCACTGGAGGCGTACCGGCCATTTTGAACTTCAAGGGGTTTTTCTTTATAGGAAGAATAAAAGTAGATCGAAGTAGAGGAGACAAAAGCTCATCAGATAAGCGAGACAGCTCTGCAGGCATCGAAGGGGTGATTAGAGGTAGAAATTCGAATTTGCTCAATATGTAGAGTGATTCCCAGTAAGCGCCCACCGTCAGGAGAGCAGAACAAAAGTCTTTAACATACACTGGAGACTGCTCCTCGTCATCTCTTTTATTGCCATTTGTGTTACCTCCATTGACGTTTTCCTCCTGTGCGTCCATAGCGGAGCTGGTTTGATCGTCTTCATCTGCGAGAGGCGCAGCCATAGCAAGAGCAGATGAGGTTGATTGAACCGAGATTCTTTTCAGTTTTTCTTCATACTCTTTCTGCAGCAGATTATGAGCCGAATCATCTGGGCAGACATATTTCCAAATGGGAAGGAAAGGAATAAAGCCGGTTTTGATCAGAATAGCAAGCAGCAAGAAAACCGACCGTCGAGAATTGTCTGAGGGTTTAAGTGCGCGATCACATAAAAAGGTCAGAACGGTCGTGGATGTAGCCAGATCATGCTGTGGGGTACCAGCAAAATCGTCAAAAGAAGTGGTGGCATAAGATACTTTAGGCCACCAGTCAGAGGATTTCAGAATGCTCAGGAAATAAGGGGTATACTGAGCTAAATTATCTAAAAACAGCTCCAAAAGGACATCCAAACACCGTATCGGGTCTAAATCAAAGTATCCAATGTGGATTTTCAGTCTTTCGTATACAGCGGAGGCATCGTCGGCCGACAACGTATTGTCTGCTGAATCAATGACGGTAGTTAGATATTTCGCGTAACCCTCAGACTCCTCGCGCAACAAATTGAATCGTTTCTGCCTGAACTTGAGATTCGTATTGATCTTGACGACTTGAGTTGCCGACGAGGGAATAAGAGTTTTCAGGTAATCGAAATCAAGACGTTCTATCAAGAGAGATTTGTCTAAATCGAGTTGTTTCAGCAACTCCACCAAAGCCTCCGAAGGTTCGAAGAAACTAATTACATCTATTAAATCAAACTCAAAATTCCGACCGCAGTATTGCTTGCCGACGTATTTCTGTAAGAAGCTCTTTGCAGCTGTGGAGTCTATGCGGCCAGTGGTAAGACTGCGTAGAATCTCGACTATAAGTGAGATAACGTTTAGTTCATCTCCAGAGTCGACCAAACTGTCTAGAGTGCCAGAAAGTAACGACAGGTCTTCCGAAGAGTCCTGAAGAACCTCGTCGGTTAAATAGACCCAGCTTCCGCCAACCATTCATCAAAAAACCCACAGCTCTATACTGCCAGTTGGAAGAAAAGTAGCACGTAGGGCACCGATGGGTCTAAGCAGCAGGGTTAGGGTCGCAAACCCATGCACTCCTGAATGGGAGGCCCGTTGCAACTGCTTTTGTACGGAAATGGCCACGCCAGCTGCAGGCGCACCAGAAGCATCTAGATCTGCTCTCCATTCAGCTCATCAGTTGGCAAAGAAAGCCAATAGATTGGCCGTAAGTGGGGAGTATGCAAAGGCGGCGAGGCTCGACCAGATGGCAGCAGACCAGCTGCAGAAGGCCTATGAGACATCCTCTGATCATACAGCTCGCAAGATCTTACTGAGCATGAAGGCCAATTACCTTAAATCGGCCGATGAGCTAAGCCATATCCAACGACCTGCTGAAGCAAAGTCTGGTACAGGCCACACATTGTCTTCTAAGCAAGCGGCTGGCTCTTCGCTGGTCTCAGTTGCGCCTACTGGATCTGTTCAGAAAACATTGGCCACGGCCAGATCCGGTAAAGCGGGCGTACCGGCTCAATCAAGCGATTACCTAGAGAAGTTTAAAGCAGGACTAGAAAGAGAATTCTCTAAACTGTCGGTGACTACCACTCTTTCAGCAGCAGGGTATTCACCAGATCGCACTCTCAAGGTCGGAGCAGATAACAAGACCGATAGCTTCTATGTTATTCCGCAAAACTCAAAGAATGCAGAGGAACTTGCAATTGAAAATGCTGCTCTAAGAGGATCAGTCTCAGATTTGGTGGCTAGACTGCAGTCGTACGAGAATTTCTTTAAGAAAGAGAAAAACTTTGTTTATAATGCAGTTAACAAGCTACAGGAAGATATATCTGCTGCAGAAGCCAGTCGAGTATCAGAACTCGACGCCCAAATAGTTGATCTCCAACTAGAGTTAAACAGAACGAAAATCCAGTATGGAAGGTTGAAGGCTAGGTGGGATGGATTAAAGGAGTCAGCTAGGAAACGGCGATCACTTGACCAGGTGGCAGAAGCCACAGAATCTGAAGGATAAATAACTGTCCAAGAATGCCTTGCTACCAAGTATCTTGGGTGTACCGTGAGGTCCTTTCCATCATGTATATATATTCTGAAGCTTCTTTCTGGGTCATCTTATCGTTGCGCGAGAGAATCTCCACTAAGGTCTCACGTACCTGTCTCGGCATCACCCCCGATGATCCACACAGGTATACAGATGCTGTTTTATTCAATATCAAATCAGCTATGCTGTCACCGTAAACGTGCAATGCGTTCTGAACGTACTGTTTTGGCTCTTCTCGGGAGAAGGCGTTAATGACGACAAATGGAAACTTTTCTTCTTGAAGTAATGTGTGCCATTCGTCTTTAAGTAGGTTATCCTTATCATGATACCTGCAACCAAATATAATCACGTTCTCACCTACAGGTGTTGAACTATTCAGGCGATGCCTATACTGTATCAGACATCGCATGGGAGCTACACCAGTTCCTGGGGATATCATGACGATTGGCTTCTCCGGCGAAGGAAGCCTGAAAGGGGATTTGGCAATAGAATAATTGATTTTAGCTCCAGTTTGTAGTCTAGAGATGTAATCTGAACATACTCCTCTCCTTACCCTTCGAAGAATGGTTTTATACTTCACCACAGCAATAAGGAGTTCTACTCGAGGGCCGATAGAGGCCACAGAAAACAGCCTAGGACGGAGGGGAGGAATCAATTCTAAAAGATACTCTATGGGGATATGCAAACTAGCAAACTCCGCAATGGTCTCCAGGATCGATCGGCGAGGCCTATCAGCATAGTTGTGTCTCTCATCCTGACCTTCTATTGATGCAAAGTCTTCAAGTTTTGATCGTTCCCTTCCATCCTCGGAGTCGGCTGGGTTAGAGAAGTGATATGCAATTTCAAAAAAGCTTTGTTTGGGGATAGACATTATGTCTAGATGATGAGCAACAAGTGATCGCAAAGTCAATGGTTTCACCGGAATGATTTCTTGCCAATAATCTTCATCAACTTCCACAGGGTAGTCAGCTACATCAGACCAGCCTTGGAGGTCAAGAAAAGTCTGCACGTTAGATGGATCATTCTCTGGATAAATAGTGCACGAATCTCCAGGTTGTATTAAGGAGTTGTCAGTCATCGGCTGTTCAATAACAATTTTGCGGACATCCTGGAAATGATCAGCTGACGTAACCCGTTCATTAACAAGAAGCGTTCCCACGGGCAGGGGTCTAGAGGATCTGGCATCAGGTGCAAGACGTTTCGGCTTAGTGGTGTATATTCTTAAAGGGTATCGAGGAGGTAAGAGACTGGTAGGATTCGCTTTCAGAGCTTGCCTGGGATCTATTGCTGGCATGCAGTCCAGTAAGGAAGAGACCCAATAATCAAAAGCTATTTGCGGGTTATCTTGCTCATCAGCCTCCACGCGGCCTGTAAACTCATTAGCGCCGAGTTGTAGTAAACGAGCGTGGAGTTTTCGCACAGCGAAGTTGAATTTGAGATAAGACGAGTCGCCGAGCCCAAAAGTAGCGAATTTCAGGTTAGATAAATAGCCAGATGGCAGAGATTTACGTAGTAAATGAGCCCAGAAGGCTCTACAGTTCCGAGGCAGGACTCCCTGACCCGTTGTGGAGATTATGAATAGACCTATGGAAGCAGTAGTGAGAAGGGGCCCTAGCTGGTCGAGCGAGCCTATCTTTGCCTGAATGCCAATTCTTCTAAGCCGTCTATCAATCTGTCTAGCAAAGTCGGCCGAGTTTCCTGTTTCAGATCCATATATTATGAGGATCATGACGGAGTATCGGGGTTATCAGGTAAGACAGCAGCCCTGTGTAAGAATCGCAAGTAGCGAGTTTTAAGGTTTCAAAAAGATACATTTATCCGGGGTAGAGCTCGACCGAGTTATGTCGAGTAATACAGCAAAGGAAATACCAGCAGCCATAAATTTATGAGGTTAAATTAATACAACACACACAATTCATTCACATATCTATCTAGACGCTTAGTATCATGGTGGTGCACATTAAGATGGGAATACTAGCTAATTGTGGGAAATAACCTTTCGAAGGGAAACTTTAAGTAACCAGGCCATCCCGCAGAGTCTTGTACTACTTTAGAATGACTATAATTTCAGCCAATAAACCTTCTATGCAAAGGAAAGCATATTCAGCCCGCAGGCAGAACTAACATTCGGCAAGGTTGTAGCACTCATTCAAAGAATGTCTGATACAAAGATAAACCTTAAAGAAACAATGTCAAACCTTACCTTTTACCCCCACATCTAACCACAATGAACTCGAGCACAGAAGAGATGATCGCAAGACTTAAGGCTCATCTAGCCTCTGTGAATGAAGGTAAAACTTCTCTGAGTTCGCAGATTATTCAGGATAGCTCTCTGGCTTTGGGACCGGCGCAGGCCTATGAAGTGTGGACCTCTCTGAGCCCGCTTCTAGCATCTCATGCGGTCGAGCTTAGCCCGCTGTTGGCTACATTGTTTTCAGGCCCATACACCGAGGTTTATTCAGTCGTAGGCGAGTATCTAACTAAAGGCCTTGAAGTCCCTGAACTGGCTCCTCTTTGTGCCAGCACGATCGGAAGAGCCAGACCCGCTGATCTGGTGGCTAATACCCCGGCTCTTTTCACCATGCTGAAGGTGCTTCTCACCGCAGATGAGACTGTCAGCTCCGCATTTGAGCGTGCAATAAGACGATTGGTTCCTGGAGAACTAGTACGTAAAAGACTACTTTCTGAAGACTGCCTCAACGTCTTGATTCAACTCCATAAAGGCACACCTCTACAGAAATCAAGGTGCATGTCAATTGTTCTAGAATTGCTCCCGTACTTGGGCTATATTCGTGATTTGAAGGACTTGATGTCCTATGATATCCCAGATCCCACGGAACTGAACGATTCGCACGATCCTTTGTTGTTAATGAACATTCTTGAGTTCTATACTAATGCAATACGTCACCCCCACCCGGCAGATACAATCCCTTTGGCGATGTCGCCACAAACTGTTACGATTGCTAAATACTTTGTTGAAGCAGCAATGAGAGATGCACCCTCAGATAATATTACGCGCCGTACGATCGAAACCAGCTCGGCATCATTCCTAGTTGCACTATCTTCTACCGAGCATAACATCTTTGGAAATCTCGATGCGAAATTGAACATTATCGACTCGTTGTCTGCAACGCCCAAGGGACCAGCAGCATTGTTAATTAGTCGGATAAATCCCCAGTTGCTGGCGCTGTTGCCATCAGGAGCAAACTACGTGAAGCATCGACTGGCTCCTCTATCTACAGTGGCTCAGGTTCCAATCTATTGTAATATATACTCTCATGCACACACACTGGCTTTGAGCTCTCCTCATGCTGATGTGTTGATGCGAATACAGTATCCATATATGCTGCAGTTATGTATTGCCCTGAGTTCTTCAGATGCTGGTGTTCTGGCTCTCACCAAGATGCCTAAAGTCATGGAACGGCTCCTTGATCCTACTCCAGATTCCACTCCTATTCGTGACAATGAGGTTAGATCGATGAGATTACAAATCTTAGCCAAGTTGCATGAACACAGTCGTCTTGGGCGTCTTGAACCTTGGAGCACTGAAGTCACTAGAGCATATTATGCAGCCAGAGACATGTTCTCGGAACCTCGAGCCGCTGTTGCGGACGAAACAGGTTAGTAGTATTACACCCTGGAAGCTACCCATATAGCTGCACGACAACCCGCTTTGATGGTTTCAGTCAAAAGCCAATATGGACGGGCAGCAGAAGCATCATTCTCTACAGCAATGTCAAGATGTTCCAGCTCTTCGTCTCGAAACTGGCTCACCACCTTCTTCAGTTCTTTGATATCGGTAGATTCTGGACAAGTGTCTAGCATACGTAACTGGTCATTATAATGACCACCTATCACAGTTTCTACCGCTTCTGTGCACGCCATTGCGGCTTCCTTGCCCATGATAGCAGTTCCAACGCCTAATGTGAGAGCAGCAGCCTTCCATACAGGTGTAAGGAGACTTGGGCGGACTCTGTATTTATTCTGAAGACGATCGAACGTCGCTCTGTGATGGATTTCTTGATCCCACATGTGCTTGAGTAAAGGCTCCAGCTCAGGCCGAGTCTGTGTTAACACTGCGTATTGCCCACGGTATATTAGATCGGCGGCTAGCTCACCCGATTGGTCCACCCTGATCATTCTGTCCAACTGGCTCTTCTGTTCTTCAGTCAATGGCTTAGATTTCGCCGTAGTATGATTCTGGCGGATGCCAAAACTAGTTTTACAGATTGAGCCGCCAGCGAGGCGGCAGTTCCTGCCCGTACCAGCGATTCTCAGCATGGGGTGATAGGGTTGAAGCACACTCTCCAGCGCAACCTTGCTCATCAGGCATCTGAGTATGAGCCAACCCTAACCTGTAATCTTACCGCCAACTCGAACCAGGGCTTTACTTAGCCAGTAATTGTACTCCGATAAGAGCTAAACAAACAGGTTCAGGTCAATGTACAGGGCGCAGTAACTGATATATAAATATCTCATTTTCTCTAGTCTGCTATATTGAGAACAACCTCTAGAAGTTAGCATTCAGAGCTTCTGTAGCTGAATATCGCCATCCATTCACCTAAATACAGCTTCTCTGACCAGTCGCATAGCTCTCGCTTCGTATTTTATTTCGCAGTAGCCTATCAGGCCTGTTCACGAAGGCTGCCCATACCTTGTCGTTAAATTGTTGTCTACTAATAGTTTCACAGATTTAGAGTTTTCACAACTTCTCGGCTTCTTTTCCCATCGATCGAACACGCTAGCCGTTGCTCGATTGATGCAACAATGCATCGTCCAAGAAGGCAGAGTTTTGGGCTGGGCATTGTTCCAGAAGCTCGTACTCCTACATATGATGAACCGCAAGTTTTGCTACCTATACCAGGGTCCCCGACTGCCGAGGAAATAGCCTCAGCAGCCTTTTTCATGACGATCCATAATCGCATTCAACAAAGCCAGCTCTTTTCCAAGGTATCTGTGACTTCTAAGCCTTGGAGTGAGTATTCTGGTGGGCTTGGTGACGGTATCAAAAGGTATTCGGACAAGTATATAATTAGTGCTGAAGAATCTGCTGCAGCTGAACAGAAAGATTATGCTCGACTGCTGTCATATTTTGCAGAACAGTTCCCGGAAGAATTAGGCAAGCTCGTCGGAAAACAGAAGTCTAATAAACGAAAATACTCAGAATACCTTAAGGATTCGGTGACTGCTAAATCTCAAGTACTGAGGATGTTACCTGAAGACATGAAGGACGGATTAGAACATCAAGAAGATGGTGAGAATCAAGACGATGAGGAGGACGAGGAAGACACCAGACCGGAGGACGAAGACGATTTTGGAGAGGACGAGGATGGAGATTATAATGCGGAACGATATTTCGATGATGGAGAGGATGCAGAAGAAGCCGAAGATGATAATGAAGCTGCTTACTAAATTAGGAAATAATCAATACAAATACGTATAGTTAAAATGAAGACTTGCTTATGCATAGTAGAAAGAGTAAGGGGAGATGCAGATGCTAGAAATTAAGCCAAATAAAACCGTTATGAATCAGGTGTTGATGAATAACACAATGAGAAAGGAAGAATCAAAAGAAAAAAAAATTCCTAGCTAGATGTTTGGAAGTGTAGGTTCATCATCAGTATTGACTGAGCTGTGGTCTTCATACTCACCATCAGGATTGGTAACTCTCAAAACACGGCGATGCATGTGGTCTTCATCTATTGACGGGTGACTGGCATTGTCGTTCCACTGCATCATTACCATCGACCTAGGATCAAAGCGGGATTCCGAGTGCCTGTTGGTATTGCTAGACGAATTGATGGGAGACAAACTAGATGAGGCATTGAGTCCTGAAGGCATCGGCAGAACGTAGTCGCGCGATCCGTGAGAAGCCATCGAGCGGGCTTGAGATGATGACGGAGGTATGCTTTGTGCGGATCTGTCGCGAGACAGGGCAGCACTTGCAGTAGTTGCGCCAGCGATGCCTGCACCACCTGACCCAGCAGTGGGAGGGCGTGGACCTGAGTCCATTGGCCTAGTATAAACTAACGGTTTAGCGCCCAAGTCGTGCTGATGCATTATGTTATCTGCAATGGGAGACTCTGAACCGCGGCCTTTTTGATCCTTATTTGCCAATCTTCTGCGTTTCAATAAAAAGAAAAGTAGCAAGCCCAAAAGTGCAAGAGCAACCACACCGACAGCGGTGAAAACTCCTGCGACTTTGCCTGCGCTGTCGAAAAAACTGCTAGATCCAGAAGCAGCTTGCGTTGAGGAGGGGCTAGGACTGGCGGATGAGATAATTTTCACAGAAGACGAGGTAGTAGAAGGAGTAAGAGTTGATTTAGCTGATGCATCACCACCCGCCAGAATAGACCCAGTTTCAGCAGAGGAGGTTGATGAAGAGGAAGAGGACGTGGTTTCTGTAGTTGAGGCTGAAGTCTCCGAAGGCGTGGTGGAAGTGGGCTGGTGCGTAGAAGGCGTCGTCGCGGCTCGCGTAGTTGTAGCCATAGTAGTAGCTGTCGTTTGTGTGGTAGATGTTTCTTCTGCTGCAGTAGAAGAGCCATCTGCTGTGCCCGAGGGCACGCCGATCAGAATGTAGCCATAGTAGCCGTTTCCACCGCATTTCTCATATGGGTATCCGCTACAGTCATTATTACAGTTGCTGAGAGACACGGATGAGGCTGGAGCTTCATCTGAGCAGTAACAGCTCTTTCCTTGAACGATTGCATAAGCGGAACCCGAACAGAGGTTAGAGCATAGGCCGTTAGACATGTAATCATCGCTGCCAGCGAAACTGCCAGTGTTAACAGGAGAGCAGATGCTTTGCGTAGCACTGGTAAGAGTCGAGAAGACGAAGATGAACCACAATAAGGTGGTTCTAAAGGACCTCGGATACATATTGCAAGAAAATCAGCGGGGGACTGATTGGCGAGACAAGACTGCGGGAGAGAAAAGAACTGAAAAGAGAACAAAAAGGCAGAAAGCGACTAAAAAAAAAGCAAGAAGAAAAATAGAAAAGAATAAATCACAGTGGGATTACGTGAGTTTGCGCAAATAAGAATGAGGAGAAGAGAAGTCGGATCGGGTTGATCTCAGGCGCGCGAAAAGTGATAGGAAAAGCTGTGTTAGAGTTCGGGTGGAAAATGAGAGTCCCTGAGGATGAGCCAAGGGTAAAAATAAGAGAGAAGCAAGTGGCCGGCCGCAATAAAGTCTTCCGCGAGATGGTAAATGGGCACCGTGTCTCGAATGAGGGATTTTCGACAAGAGTACGAGGGTTCGCTAAGTCGGGTTGTTGTTGGAAGACAGATGGAATGCAGACACTGCCTTTAGCTTTTGAAACCCGAACTAATGAGGTACATGGAGGTCTGTGATTGGCAGGCTCTGGAATGAGGTAACTCTGTTTGACAGGCTACCCTGGGCAGTTACCTGAAATAGCATTACTCTTTGGGAGTTGGTTGCTATTCAAGATGCTTCTATTTTCGAGCAGTGGGGAAATGGGCTAATTGAATAATTAGGACGATGGATATAACTAAGCAAACATCTTAATAAAACTTGAACGACATTAAAAGCAGGCACGCGGCCAGAGTTAGCAGCAACAGCCTTCATTCTTATCTAGACGACCAAGTTGCGCAACGGGCTCATAGGTGAAAGCGAAATGGCCAAACATGAATCCGAGGAACAAACAGATCAGCACGTATCCGTTATAGTACATACCGAGCAGCATGCAGAAGTACGATCCACAGATATAGAGGCCGTACAAGAATGCCTTGAACAATTGCTGCCAGAGAGCAGGGTACACGTTGCCTGCGATGTCTCCAGTGAACACACCAGTGATAAATCGGGGAGTGGAGTTATCGATTCCTCCAGCAATTGGAGCAGTAGCTCCTTCCGGAGACTCCGCCAGAGAGATATCCTTCTCAGCAGAGCTAGCATCGTTCTGCTTGGCAGCGGCGACCTCAGCTAGCCTGGCGCGAGCAACATATCTGTCGAACTCGCGAAGAGCTCGGTTAACACCCATCGTGGTGAAAGCCATAAGGAAGACTCCAATGCAGGTACCTGCAAACATACCTCTGGTGGTGATATGCCAGCCCGAGTGAATGAAGCAAGCATCAATGGTGTACCAGTTCCACAACATGTTGATTTTGCACTTATTGCCCATCGACATAGAAGCTGCTTTTGAAGAGGATGCAGCAGCAGCAGCGGTAGCGGTGCCAGTAGCCATATCCATGACCATTGTGGCTGTAGAGCTAGCCATATCCATAGCTGCTTCTAAGGTAGACTGGGCTAGATCTGTGGCTGTTGTCGACATGTCCATGTGTGCGTCCATATTGCTATATTGCAGGAATTCAAAGGTCTTACAGAAAAGATTCTTTCACTCGAGGATGAAAATCCTGTCTTACGGGATCAGCAGAATATATAAGGCCAAGTGATACTACTTCCTAAAATGGAATATGCTCAAAAAATATCTGCCAACCTAGTTAGACTTTACCTAGGCCGCGAAACGCGCCCTAAGCGATGTGAGAATTTCGCATATGAATGCTCCTTTGCCGCTCAGTTCTGCTATATGGTTTATATGGCTGTCTTGCGCGGATTCCCTAATCTTGGGCCATCTAATCGATCGAAACAGCGCCCTGGGCGTATGCTTAATTTGCTCAATCCTGTCCCAATGTGATAGATGCGGTAATGTCACAAACTTTAATTCGAGCAAATTAGTATCGGGCGCCCAAACACAGGTTAGCTCTATGAAGGTTGGGGATCCTACGCTGTGGAAGTTAGGATTCATATGTGGTATTATTAGCTGACATTTCTTATATTGGTAAGAAATATAGAGTGGATCAAAGAGATTATAGGAATAGTACAATGTCATCTAAGCTATGTTAGCAGTTGTTTCAGAAGGAGATTCGGCATGCTCTTCTCCTGTGTGATCACTAGAGCCTTCGTCTGCAGTTTCGGAGCCCTCTTTGGCGTCTGCGACTGCTCCTTCCATAGCAACAACTGCATTGAGCGTTCTTTCTTTAAACATCTTGCCGTTGATGAGCTCAACAGCGGTTTGTAGTTCGTCCTCAGAGTTAACGGTAACAAAAGCAAAACCGCGGCCCTTGATCGGCGCTCCGCGACGCTGATTTCTCTTCCAGAAATGGAATGGTAAGTATCGACGGGGAACCTTGACCTCTTTCACTTCAAGGCCAAGGTCCTTCAAGAAGTCCGCCAGCTCCTCTTCGGTGGTGGAGTAGTCGACGTTCGACACAAACACAGTGTTCGTGCTGGGCTTGGCCTCATCTGGGTTGATGCGCTTGGGACGAACCACCGCCTTAGCCTTGGCCTCGCTGCGTTTAGCTGATCCAACTTCTCCCTGTTCGGAATTGGCCAGGGTGCTGCTGGACTCCTCACTGGTATTTGTGGAATGCACGAGTTTCTTGGTTTCCTTCAGAGCCTTCCTCTTCTCGGCCTGTTTGCGGCTCTTCTTCTTGGGGTCGGTTGGCACGGCACCTTCAATCATCACCTCTCGGCCAAGAAACTCCTTGCCATTCAACTCATCTTTGGCCTTCTCAGCGTCTTCTTTGGTAGAGAATGTTGCAAAGGCAAAGCCTAGGCGCCGTCGCCCGGGGTGGTCCTGGCTAATTCTCTTCGTCGCTAGCGTCAGCTTATCCAGGTTGTATTCCCCAAGGAACTCCTTCAAATCTGCAACCGTAGCTTTGAAAGAGAGGTTGCGGATGAAAAGCCTACGGTCATCAGCAACCTTCTCCGTGGTCGTGGGGGGTTCTTCTGTAGTTGTCATGGAGGCTCTGATTGTCAGGCTTTACTTTAGCTTGTGGCTCTCTGCACAATCTAACAAGCAATAATCTATCCGCACTGAAAGGGCGTAGATTTCTCAGGGATGTAGTTTTTATACCACACTCAACCTGAAAAGCTATTTCTCGAAGGTTCCGCAGACAGGGGTGCTATAAAAGTCTGTATGCGGTGGACGTGTGATGAATGTGTGAAATTAAAGTCAGAGTCGAATCACATAGAACATACCAATTTTATCGAGGTGATCGCCGGATTCCCCTAACCCAGGCAAACGCATAACAACTAATGCGCATGTGCGTCCCTTCATTGTCGCTACCCTGCACCTGGAACCAATACTCAATTCCGGATAGACATAGTCATATTCAATATTTGAAGCACCAAATACCTCTCAGACCCGTTTAGTACCCGCGTAGTAACCTAGACTCCACAATTTCCTTTTCTAGCTCCCGAGGCGCATCGGCAAATCGCGAGAACTGCATCGAGTAGGTGCCGCGGCCTTGGGTAGTGCTCCTTAGGAACTTCAGATACCCCAGCATGGTCCTAAGAGGGACGTCTACTCGGATCGTTTTCTTGGCCTTTCCAGCGCCTTGACTCATGTGCATGGTTATATCTGGCGGTGTATACAATTGAGTTGTGTCGTTCTCCGGACTTTCCATCAGGCTTTCATCGACCAGTTCGACCACCTGTCCATCGCGGGCAGATAGATCAAGTAGAATAGACCCAACATGGTCTTCCTCAGCAACGATTTCCGCCGCCATAATCGGCTCCACTAGCCGACTTGGCAATGCCTTCAGTGCCCGCGTGATTACATCACGAATGCCCAGGCTCATTTCCGACAAGTCCACGAAGTCATCTGCGGCCTTGACAGACTTAATTCGAGCAATGCAACCGTAGACCGGCAGCCCTAGGTTGCCCGCAGAAATAGCAGCGCTGAATGAGCCCTTGCAAACCATTTCCATCTTTTCGGGACTGATTTGCAATGCTTGCACTTGCTCTATCTCTAGATAATTCTCGTCCGGTAGTTTGATCAAGCCTTCCAGCAGCGCAGCGTCCTCAGGGACTGCTTCAACGGCGGCAGTAACCTGTAGATCTTCAGATTCATACATCATCTCTCTGCTCTCTCCACTTATGTTTTCTTTATATGCAATTTCTATCTCGCCCATATTTACATTGGCCTTCAGATCGCGAATTCGAGAGAGAGCTATATCCAGGTGAAGCTCGCCCATACCACTTAGAAGAAGCTGTCCAGTTTCAGAATCAGTCGAAACAGAAATACTTGGATCTTCTTGAAGTAGGATCTTCAAAGCCTCTTTCATTTCTCGCTCGTCGGAAACAGACTGAGGAATCAACGAAGCCATATAGACAGGCTCAGGTACAGGAATCTCTGGAAGAGTAGTTTTGCCCTTTGACGATAAGGTATCTCCAGTTCTTATTGTTTCTGAGCCCATTAACACACCTATATCCCCTTCCTCAATCATTGGGATGCTTTGAGGCTCATCGGCATACATTCGAAATACTGTGGATACCCTCTCCTTAGTTCCAGTAGTAGCGTTATATACCTGTGAGCCTCTTTTTAACTGACCACTATATATTCTTACAAAAATCATGAATCCTCTTTTCGGATCGTGAGTGACTTTGAAGGCAAGAGCAGCAAGTTCTGACCTATCTTTCCTAGCAACATTGCTCTTCATCTCTCTGACAGCTATGTTCATCGCTGTATTAGCTTCAGATGGATCTGGAAGATATGCAACAACGGCGTCAAGAAGGTTCTGAACACCTATATTACGGAAACTAGAGCCACATAAAATAGGCGTCACAGCTAGCTCAAGTGTGCACTCTCGCAATGCCTTTTGCAGAATGCTGGCCTTCATATTCATGGGATCTTCGTCTTCCAAAAAGGTCTCCATTACGTCATCTTTTATGCTCAATACATCAATAAGAGCACTTCGAGCTTTCTCGAGCTCATCGTATTGTTCATGGCCAGGACCTATATCAATGATATCAATTTTCTCATCGTTCCATACCAACAATTTTTTATGTATAACATCGATTAATCCTTTAAATTGCATATCACCTACAAAATAGGGCAGCGTAACGATAGCTGGAGTAGTTTTGAGCCGAAGAAAAATTTCCTTCACGGTTCGACCAAATCCAGCGCCTGGACGGTCCATTTTGTTGACATAAACTATACGCGGCACTTTCCATTCATTGGCTTGCTTCCATACTTTTTCTGTTTGAGCCTCCACACCTGCTACGGCATCCAATATGGTGACAGCGCCGTCTAAAACCCTCATCGATCGAATTACTTCAAAAGTGAAGTCGGCATGGCCCGGTGTATCTATGAGATTGATCCTATGGTTGTTCCAGTTCAGAGTAACTGCAGCAGCAGTGATTGTAATACCTCTGGCTCGTTCAGCAGGTAAATAGTCCGTGACGGTGTCTCCGGTGTCAACGTTCCCGAGATGCTTAGTTTGTCCGCTGAAATACAACATTCGCTCCGTCGTGGTGGTCTTCCCCGCGTCTATATGGGCTATAATCCCGATATTGCGTAGTCTAGATAAATTCGATGCATATCGCCGTGAATTATATACACTGCTCTTAATTAATGAGCGGAGGATTAACATATATAAATAATTGTTTAGGATGGGAGAGAGTTATGTGCGGCTAGGGCCTCATGAAAGCCTTGAGATCGAATACACCGTCCCTTGGCTCCGCAACTCCTTTTTCTGTGATAATTCCGTCAATTAGAGAGTGGTCAGTCACGTCAAAAGAGGGGTTCCATACATTAATTTCTGGTGCAATTGAGGTACCGTTTAGGTTTCGCAACTCCTCAGGAGGCCGAGTTTCGATGGGAATATCGGAACCAGTAGCAGTATTAAGATCAATAGATGTAGTGGGGGCAGCAACGTAGAATTTTACCCGGTGATATTTGGCAACTATCGCCAGCTCATACGTGCCAATCTTATTTGCAGTGTCGCCATTCGCAGCCACTCGGTCTGCGCCTACGACAACACCAGCTATCTTTCTAGATTTCATGAGCGCGCCAGCCATGGAATCAGTTATCAGTGTCCCGGGGATGCCTTCGGACACCAGTTCATATGCAGTCAGCCTAGCCCCTTGCAAGTACGGCCTTGTTTCCAGAGCCCAGGCCATGCTCAAGTCACCTCGAGCGTGCAGAGATCGTATCACACCTAAGGCTGTGCCGTAGCCAGCCGTAGCCAGTGATCCTGTGTTGCAGATGGTAATTACCTGCAAATCGCTGCCTTCAAACAGAGCAGAACCAAATTCTCCTATCGATTTATTGGTTTTTATATCATCTTCGAGCATTTTAGTCGCCAGGTCTATATACAGCTTAATAACGGCTGCAGCCGACTCAAAAGGTTTCTCATTTAACGCTGCTTTAGTTTTACTTATAGCATCCCCAAGGTTAACCGCAGTAGGCCTTGATTTATAAAGATAATCCAGCTTTCTTTCGATAAAGTCTATGCATTCTTCAGGGGTAGCAAATGACTGGCTCGAAAGCTCCACAGCCAGTGATAGAATTGCAACCATAGCAATGGCCGGAGCTCCTCTTACAATCATTTTTTTTATGACATCAAACCCATCGTTTGAGTCTTTCACGTCATGGTAGACTGATTTATGTGGCAACTCGAGCTGATTTAGTACCTGGAGGGTGTTGGCCTCGGAATCATACACTATAGACTGCAAGGTGGGCATAATTAGGTTGTATCTAAGTTCACGTGTTCACCAAATGTCATTAGTTAGCAAATAATACCGTTCCGCAGCCCGTCGGGCAATCATTCATGTTTTCATCAAAGAACCATTTCTTAAGGCATTCGCCATGTCCGAAATGCCCGCATGCAACACTTAGTGCTACTCGTCCTATGCAAGGCATATGACAGTACACACAGGATCCTAGAGAGTTCGAACATTTCTCACACTTCCATAATCCGCACCGAAGTGAGCTTGTTCCATCTCCTAAAATCAGCTGCTTGTGGCAAGATGCACAACTAACAGAAACGTCTGCATTGATCTGGCCCATGCTATTGATTTCCTCGCTGTCGGTGGATTTGATAATAGAGGCGGCTGTCACAAACAACTGATGCCGATGCAGCAATTCAATATATAAATCCACCCACTGCACGATTTTCGATTTATCCAGCTCCAAAAGATCTCCTAATATCAATGAAAGTGAGGCAACCTGTTGAATATCACCTTGATCAAGATAAAATGCAATTGCGTTCTCAGTTAGGTGTCTCAGATTCCATGGAAGATACTCTGAGCTGTCATTTTCTTTCCTTAATCTCATACCACTAGCACGTACAGAGTAGAAACTCTTCATGTTCTCCGCTATCTCTTGAGAGTGTTCAGAAAACGATATCTCTTTATGGTCTGCCGGGTGGTATATATCAGCGTTGGTGTCTTGGTATATCTTTATGGCTTGTGTCTTATCTTCATTCTTTGCAGCATCAACAGGATCATCAGCATCAGTATCCGAATCAGTACTCAAAGTGGTCGGTAATATCTCGTCGCCCTCACTTTCATCACTTGAGCAATTATTTGATTCATCGTCTACATCAGCATTTAGGAAATCTATGTTCCCATGACTCAGTTCCCATTCAAACGACATCTTCAAGATTTCCCAAGTTTGTCCAACTCTGAAAGCGCCATGGTGGTTCGCTGAAGTTGCATTATCCTTCATTGCTTTCAGCATAGAGTCTATCCAGTCATCTTTCGTAGGGTTATGGCGGCTTGGTTTGCCATTATAGACGGTATCTCCAGCAAGCAGTCTAAACAGCTTGCCGTTATCCGAATGAGGAAATGAAGTGTGAAATACTACCTGTGAAGGCACAAATGAGGTAACTCCAGGGCTAGGTAATGGAATAGGGGTAGTCGGGCCAGAATGCATAAATGATTGTGCTCCATGTGGCAAGGCTATGTGCTTATCAAACGACCTCTTTGAAGAGAACGGGATTTTAGATTCACCAGGAGAACGCTTACCACTGGTGATAGAGCCAGCTAGACCAATGGGTTCATCTAGTTCATTGCGTCTTGGTCCTACAAAACTGGGTGACCTATTGATCCCAGATTTTCGAAGAGCATCAAAATTCAAGTAGGAGCTCGAAGGCGTCATTTCAACAACCGAAGAACTCAACTTGCTAGATGAATTAGATATAGAATGGGTAAACCCTGACAAGCCATGATGAACTAGTGCGCTGGCGTTGATAGCAGGAACACCATGTGAGGGAGTAGATAGAGATCTTGCCTGCAGCGCAGCACATATAGAACTATCCCTAGGAGACCAAGACAAGGCTTGAAATCTCAGGCTGTCGAGTATGCTCTGGAAAGAGTACATATCATGAGTCTTGAATAGTTTATCTTTAGAGGCGGTCCATAAGCATTGATCATCCCTCCACTCCAAAGCGGTAGTAGCAGCGTCATGCGGGCTTAAAGAGTATTTCGGTACAAATTTCCGATCAAGGGACCATATATGGACTCTGTAGTCGCCCATGGCAAGATTGACACCGGCGATCTCGCTAGAAACTATAGGTGATCTGTCCCTGCTTTTTTTGAAGCTGGAACTTGAAGGTCTCCACGCCACCTTAGTGACAGCAGCAGGCGTAGGTATACTGAATTCAGGGCTTCGTAGATCTGAAGACAAATTCCAGATATGAATATATCTATCACGGCCGCCCGAGGCTAGATAATCGTCCTCAGGATGCCAATCGATTGAGAATCCGGGGCCAGAATGTGCAGTAAACTTTCTTTCAGGAACAGCTGGTCGTCCAGAGAAAGACGACAATGTTCGAACGTCGTATACGTAAATCAGACCATTGTCGAGAATAGCAGCGAGCTTATACGAATCATGGCGGGCAAACTTGATGTCTCTAATAGGCTCTAGGCAGGGAAGCAAAGAAGCGTAAGATCTGTTGGACTTTATTCGCATATCCCATAGCTTGATATTGCCATCCTGTGATGCGGATGCTAATAAAGAAGACTGAACAGGGCTAAAATCAAGGGCGTTGACAGTTCTGGAATGGCCAGAGAGATTTGAGGGAACGATCTTATCATTAATAGAAAAGTTATCAATAAAGTAAACCAGTATATCGCCAGAGATTTTGCCGGAAACGGCAATTGTAGACTGCTGCAGCTGAGCACCCCAGGCAACCGAGGTAACGTGATGCAACTTATCTGCTCTGACAGCTGGAACTTTGAGATTTGAAACAACATTAATACTCCCGTCATAACTATTAATTTTTAAAATCTGAATTAGATCTTTCCCCGCAATCACAGCCATAGATTTATCAGGGCTAGCGGCCATTGCAGTTAACTCAACCGGAGCAGAATACTGCTGTTGCCGAAGCCGAACCCTTGGCTGTAGAGTAGGTCCTTCAGCTTCAAATGGATCGGCCGTATCTTCTAATTCTGATCTGATAGTCATGCCTAGAGCTTGCCCGAACCGGGCAAAAGCATGGCTGGGCTGCCTTTTCAGGCTCTCTCTCATTGGAGCCTTTTGTCGAAGTTTGCAATCGCGAGGTATGGAAAGTCCCAAAAAGCTTAAATCGTAGCCGTTGCAACTGCCAAGCGCACACAACGCTCTAGCTGCCACAGCCGATTTTTGTGGGGTCAAGGGCGGAACGTTAAGCTAGCTTGGCCTTTCTATCAGATGTTACTCTTAGGGTCAACTCGTATTTCAATGTAATTAGCTCTGCTGCTTCGTCCACAGAGAGATTTCAGCCGAGGTGCTGAACAAACCGAACCGGGCGGGTAAGGGAGCGTAAGCCTTGTAGTACTCCTCGAAGCGTTATACTGAACTGTTCGACCAACCCGATCTCACATAGTTTTATCGCTCCATTTCGATAGAGCATGAAGTTTGCGCTAGCCGACGTGGGGTGAGAAATGGAGCGGACCAATAGCAGCTTAACTAAATAGTGCTCCGGTGCGGGGAAACTCAAACCTTATATGTGGATCCAGGAAGATCAGATTCAACGTTAATATATATATGTGCACCTATACTGTCTGATCTCTGCGCTGAATTTGAACCTGAAGATGCTTAGAATCGACCCGCTTCCAAGAACTGACCAGGACGGGAACATCATCCTGAATAGATATTCAGGAAGACTCACTGGAGGAGAGAACCCTGCTGCTGAAGCAATGCTCTATGGAGCAGGAGTTAAGAATGAGAGCGATATGAAGAGCAAACCTCAAATAGGTGTCGCTGCAGTTTGGTGGGAAGGAAATCCATGCAATATGCATCTCAATGATCTTGGTAAGATTGTTAAAGAAGGCGTTGAAGAAGCTGATATGATTGGCTGGCAATATAGCACTGTCGGCGTTTCGGATGCCTCCACTATGGGTAACCTAGGCATGAGATACTCATTGCCATCCAGAGAATTGATTGCTGACTCTATCGAAAGCACAACAATGGCACAGTGGCATGATGGCAACATCTCTATCCCGGGATGTGACAAGAATATGCCTGGTACTCTTATGGCAATGGCTCGATTCAACCGTCCTGCAATCATGATCTATGGTGGAACCATCAAGCCTGGCTATTCTACTCGTCTAAAAGAACCGATTCTTGTCTCTAGCACTCTTGAGGTGCTAGGCAGTGTATTAGCTAAAGGTCAGTACGACCAGACGGATCTTGATGAGGTGGTTCGGCATGCCTGCCCGGGTCCAGGTGCCTGTGGTGGTATGTTCACCGCCAACACAATGTCCACAGCTGCAGAAGCTCTCGGAATGTCTTTGCCAGGATCATCTTCTGCCCCAGCTGTATCTCCAGCTAAGCACCGCGAATGTCTTTCTGCAGGCAAGTACCTTAAGGTGCTTTTGGAGAAGGATATTAAGCCAAGAGATATCATGACCCCAAAAGCCTTTGAAAATGCTCTTGTTATCACTATGGCTCTAGGTGGGTCCACAAATTCTGTGCTTCATTTACTTGCCATTGCTCACACTGCCGAAGTAAAGCTAACTATGGACGATTTCCAGCGCGTAAGTGACAAGATTCCTTTCATTGCAGATTTGAAACCCTCCGGAAAGTACGTCATGGAAGACCTTTATGATATCGGCGGCATACCCGCTGTAATGAAACTCCTTCTTGCAGCAGGGCTGATGCACGGCGATATCATTACAGTAACAGGAAAGACTCTTGCTGAAAACGTAAAAGACGCACCTTCCTTGGCACAGGACCAAGTTATCGTTCGTCCATTGGATAACCCTATCAAGAAAACCGGGCATCTGCGTATCCTCAAGGGTAATCTTGCCCCGAAAGGATGCGTGGCTAAGATAACTGGCAAGGAAGGCACTCATTTTACTGGCGAAGCAAGAGTTTATGATTCGGAGCAGGAGCTGCTGGACGAGTTTTACCAAGGCCTTGTCCGCCCGGGCAAGAAGATAGTTATCTGTATTAGATATGAAGGACCTAGAGGTGGTCCAGGTATGCCTGAGATGTTGAAGGCTTCCAGTGTTATCATGGGTGCTGGTTTTGGCAAGGATGTTGCCCTTATCACTGATGGACGCTACTCTGGAGCATCACACGGCTTTATCATTGGTCATATCTGTCCGGAGGCTTTTGACGGAGGTCCAATTGCTGTGCTTCAGACAGGCGATACCATTGAGATTGATTCTGAGAAGAATACTATCAATATCATCAATGTTACTGATGAAGAGATTCAAGAACGCCTTTCGAAGTGGACTCCACCTAAACCAGAAATTACTCGTGGAGGGCTTGCAAAGTACGCCAAATTGGTGACAGATGCAAGCATGGGATGCGTTACTGATGCAGACCTCTTTTAAACCGATTCTTTGGAGCGCGGATAATAATAACTATGGTATACATCGACAAAAGCCGTTGAGTAATAGCCAATGAAGTAGCCTAGTTTACTCCCAGACAACTTCCAATTTAGGAAAAGACGTTCTATAAGATCGTCAACTTCACTGACACTTTATAGTGAATTCTCGTAGACGTGAACAGAGAAACAAACTATGAATCCGCGAGATAAATGTGCTGCAAAGAAGGCATCTTTACAATGCTGCGCGGAAGAGCGGGTGAGCGTTGTATCAGACATCAAGCACGTAGGGCAGAAATTGGCGTGCGTTAATCTGACAAGATCTAAGGTAGACTGGACCACGGTAGATTCTAAAAGCAGCCCTTCAGTAAGCTCAATTCAAAAGCGCAAAGAGGCGCATAATGTGGATGTATCTTATGAGAGCAGTTCCGATACTGTATCTCAGCAGGCAGTGAGCCTGCTTCAGAACGAGGGCTTCAACTCAATTCCACCCCCCAAGAAACCAATTAAACGTGTACGTTCTGACGAGTTGCTAAAGAAAAAACCCAAAAGCAAAGCGGTAGTACGAAAGGCATCATTGCCGGATATGCGTGAATCGAAGATTGCGCCAAAAACAGAGATGAGTGCAGTAATGCTTCAGCACAGTGTTACTGGCATTCCTATCGATGCCATAACTGCTGCAGAAACAGTTCTAAACAACTACTCAGAAACACAGCGGTGCATAGGTAGTGTTACAGGCCCTTTCAGCGCAGAAGAAGACTGTTTCATTCTCGAATGTAAGCGATATAGTCTGACATATCGACAGATGTCCGGACTATTAAGCGGAATGAGGTCTTCGTACTCCTTACAGCAACGATATCTACGATACCTCAAAAAGTTTGAAGCTGTATGGGACCTCGTACAGTCTTACGAGCATATTAGCTATCAGCCATTGAGTGACGGATAGCTTATTGCTTTGCATCGATCGCGTGATACACTAGTTTGCTAAGGCTCAAACTCCGGTCCTTTTTAGAATCTTCAGAAGACAAGCCAGCAGCATTTTTCATTTCCGCGCTTTTATAAAACTAATTCGAATTCATTACTGCAACCTGTTGTTCGCTTTTAGGCTTCTCTGGGGCTTCACCGCCAACCTCCCAACTCACAGTTTTCAATACACCTTAGAGTATTTACTACGAGAATCGCCATTTGCGTTCCTTGCAATTGTAGTTTCATTACACTAAAGTAGTTGAGCTGGTAATAATGGATCTGAATGATCAGTTACCACCACCTCCACCACCACAGCCTTCTAATGGTACCAGCCTACATCCTCCACCACCACCACCACCACCACCTCCTCCTTCTACAAATTCTACGAATGGCACATCCAAGAATCCATCTCTTCTTGCGCGCAAGAGGAAATGGCTACAAATACAAAAACAGAGGCACATTGGAACCAAACGCAAGCGAAAAGTGACCTATGTTCATGGTAGCAGGCCTGAAATGCCAGCTGAGCACCTTCGTAAAATAATACTAGATCATGGAGATATGTCTTCAAATCGTTTCTCGGCTGACAAGCGTGTGTACCTCGGTGCTTTAAAATATATGCCTCATGCTGTATTCAAGCTATTGGAAAATATGCCCCAGCCCTGGGAATCTGTCAAAGAAGTTAAGGCCCTTTACCATGTCTCCGGCGCTATCACTTTTGTCAATGAAACTCCTCGAGTTATCGAGCCTGTATATACTGCTCAGTGGGCTAGCACCTGGCTTATGATGCGCAGAGAAAAGCGAGATCGTAAGCATTTCAGGCGTATGCGATTCCCCCCTTTTGACGATGAAGAGCCGCCCATATCTTGGTCGGATAACATCGAGGATTTGGATCCCCCAGAACCTATTCAATTAGATCTTGATGCAGAAGAAGATGCTGATGTTATTGACTGGTTTTATGAGCCGAGGCCATTGGATGAAGATACAAGATATACCAATGGCCCATCTTATCGCCGTTGGGCTTTAAATGTTCCTCAGCTCTCAACACTATACCGTCTCTCCACTCCTTTGCTTCCCGATATTAACGATCCAAACTATCGATTCCTTTTCGACGAAAATGCGTTTTTTACTGCTAAAGCTCTGAATGTTGCAATACCCGGTGGCCCCAAGTTTGAGCCGCTCTACAAGGATACATTTTCTATAGATGAAGACTACGGTGAGTTTAATAGCATAGACCGCATTATCTTCCGTCACCAAATTCGAACTGAGTATCGTGTATTTTATCCACACTTATACAACTCTCTTCCGCGTTCTGTGCGCCTTGTCTGGCATTCTTATCCTTTATCAGTTATGATTAAGCAGCCAGATCCTGACCTTCCTGCTTTTCTATTCGATTCCTCTCTGAACATTTTGTCTTCTCTAGAAGTACCTACCGGATTTAGCTTCTCAGCTTATCCGGCAACTGATATACTAGTACCAGATGAACCCAAATTCAAGATCAAACCTTTGCTGGCCAGTTATGACTACGACGATAACGCGGTTTCCTCTGCCATTGATCTGTTCAATGCGAAGTTCCCATTTAACTCAAGGTCGGGTCATACCAATAAATCAGAAGATATTCCTCTGATCAAAGATTGGTACCTTAATCACCCTCCTCCTGGGTATCCTGTCAAAACTCGTGTGTCTTACCAGAAACTGTTAAAAGGCCATGTGTTGAATGCCCTTCACAATCGCCCACCTCTCGCACAAAGGAAACAAAATTTACTCAGAAGCCTTCGGGGCACAAAGTTTTTCCAGCAAACTACTATTGACTGGGTTGAAGCTGGCTTACAGTTATGCAGACAAGGCCATAATATGCTGAATCTACTTATTCACCGCAAAGGCCTCACTTATCTTCACCTTGATTACAACTTCAACTTGAAGCCAACTAAAACTTTAACCACAAAGGAAAGAAAAAGATCTCGCTTTGGTCATGCATTTCACTTAATGAGAGAACTTTTAAGATTGATGAAACTTATTGTGGATTGTCATGTGCAATACCGATTAGGAAATATAGATGCATATCAATTAGCAGATGGTCTGCATTATATATTTAATCATGTTGGTCAACTAACTGGAATCTATCGGTATAAATATCGAATAATGCATCAAATTCGTTCTTGCAAGGACTTGAAGCATGTTATTTATTATCGTTTTAACACCAATATAGGCAAAGGCCCTGGCGTGGGCTTCTGGCAGCCCTCTTGGCGTGTCTGGCTTTCTTTACTTAGAGGTACAATACCTCTTTTGGAACAATGGCTTGGTAACTTGTTGGCCCGCCAGTTTGAAGGCCGTAATTCAAAAGGTGTTGCTAAGACTATCACTAAACAACGCGTGGAAAGTTACTATGACCTAGAGCTTCGAGCATCTGTTATGAACGACATCCTGGATATGATTCCAGAAGGCATCAGGCAGAATAAAGCCAAAACGATCCTTCAGCATTTGTCAGAAGCGTGGCGGTGCTGGAAAGCTAATATTCCTTGGAAGGTACCAGGACTACCCCCTCCCATCGAAAGTATGATTCTTCGATACGTAAAGGCTAAGGCTGATACGTGGATATCTGCTGCTCATTTTAATAGAGAGAGAATCAAGCGGGGCGCCACTGCTGACCGCACTGCTGTGAAGAAAAATCTGGGACGTCTGACTCGACTCTGGATGAAAGAGGAGCATGAAAGACAAGGTAATTATCTGAAAGACGGTCCATACGTTTCTCCTGATGAAGGCGTAGCTATCTACACAGCTATGGTGCACTGGTTAGAGTCTAGAAAGTTCTTACCTATTCCTTTCCCGCCATCTAGCTATAAGCATGATACCAAACTCCTGGTACTTGCGCTTGAAAGCCTGCGTGAGCTCATTAACGTTGATGGACTTCTTAATCAATCTGACCGAGAAGAGCTTGCACTTATTGAACAAGGTTATGATAATCCCCATGAAACTCTCAATAGAATAAAGAAGTTTATTCTCACTCAAAGGGCATTCAAAGAAGTCACTGTGGAGATGGCAGATCATTACAGTCATATCTCCCCTACATATGTTATTGATCCATTAGAAAAGATTACAGATGCTTATATTGATCAATATCTTTGGTATGAAGCAACTAAGCGCAGTCTTTTCCCGAATTGGGTGAAGCCATCTGATAGCGAAATCGCACCTCTACTCGTTTATAAATTTGCAAATGCAATTAATAATCTTGAAGATGTTTGGGATACTTCTCATGGCGAAACTAATGTTTTGTTACAGACTGATATTATTAAAATGGCAGAGAAAATAGATCTGACACTCCTGAACCGTCTTTTACGTCTGATCATTGACCCTAATATTGCAGATTATATTACTGCAAAGAGCAATGTGAGCTTAGCATATAAAGATATGAGTCATGTGAACTCACATGGATTTATTCGTGGGTTGCGCTTTGCCCCGTTTGTAATCCAATATTATGGCCTTATGATTGACATTTTGTTCCTTGGATTGAATCGAGCAAGTGAGATCGCCGGCCCTCCTGAATCTCCTAATCAGTTTGGAAAATTTCAAAATAGAGAGATAGAGAAGAGTCATCCAATTCGGTTGTACGCGAGATATATTGATAAAGTTTATATTTTTTTCAGGTTCGATGAAGAGGAGGCCCAAGACATGGTACAAAGATTTCTGGTAGACAATCCTAACTCAGATTTTGCATCTTCAACCTCCTATAATAATAGACGCTGCTGGCCTCGTGACGTTCGAATGAAACTAATTCGAAACGATGTTAATATTGGCAAAGCTGTCTTCTGGGAAATGAAAGACAGACTTCCTCGGTCAATTAGTTCCATTGAATGGGATGATACTTTTGCTTCTGTATACTCCGTTGATAATCCTAATTTACTCTTTACCCTCTGTGGCTTTGAGGTCAGAATCTTACCTAAATGTCGAGTAATAGGACAACTCCATGTTAAGGACAGTGCATGGGGCTTAGTCAATGAGTACACGCGAGAAAGAAGTGCATATGCTTTTCTCAGAGTTTCAGAAGAGGAAATTGAGAACTTCAATAACCGAATTCGTACAATTCTTATGTCGTCTGGATCTACAACATTTGCTAAAATTGCCAATCGCTGGAACACTGCAGTAGTAGCACTGTTTGCTTACTTTAGAGAGGCCATTATATCTACGGAGTCTCTATTAGATGTTCTGGTGAAATGTGAGACCAAAATTCAAACTAGAGTTAAGATAGGCCTGAATTCTAAGATGCCTTCTCGATTTCCTCCTGCAGTGTTTTACACTCCAAAAGAGCTCGGCGGTCTAGGTATGTTATCTGCGAGCCATATACTTATACCTATTTCTGATCTGCGTTGGTCTAAGCAGACTGACACTGGAATCACTCATTTTAGAAGCGGCATGTCTCATGAAGAAAATAACTCTATTCCTAATCTGTTTCGTTATATCACTCCATGGGAAGCAGAGTTTGATGAATCAAAACGTATATGGGCTGATTATGCTTTGAAGCGAAGAGAAGCAATGGAAGAAAACCGTCGATTGACTATGGATGACCTTTCTGACTCTTGGGATCGAGGCGTTCCCCGCATTAACACGCTGTTCCAGAAAGATAGACAGACTCTAGCCTATGATAAAGGTCATAGAGTTCGTTTAGAATTTAGACGATACACAACAGTTAAATCTATCTCCTTCTGGTGGACATCTAATCGCCACGATGGTAAGCTTTGGAACCTCAGTGCTTATAGAACGGATGTTATTCAATCACTAGGAGGAATTGAAACTATTCTTGAACATACTCTATTTAGAGCTACAGGATTTCCTAACTGGGAAGGCCTTTTCTGGGAAAAAGCTTCGGGTTATGAAGAATCTATGAAATTCAAGAAACTCACTAATGCCCAGCGAAGCGGTCTCAATCAGATTCCTAACCGTCGCTTCACCCTATGGTGGTCTCCTACTATCAACAGAGCTAACGTGTATGTGGGTTTCCTCGTTCAGCTAGACCTTACTGGTATCTTTCTGCATGGAAAGATACCTACGTTGAAGATTTCTTTGATTCAGATCTTTCGAGCTCATTTATGGCAGAAGATACATGAAAGTGTAGTATTTGATATCTGCCAAGTATTGGACCAGGAACTTGAGGCTCTTCAAATTGAAAGCGTGCAAAAGGAAACCATACACCCTCGAAAATCTTATAAAATGAACTCTTCGTGTGCTGATATAACGCTCAACTCCGCTTACAGTTGGAACATGTCTAAGCCTTCTTTGCTTACAGATGGAAATGATGTAATGTCATTTACCTCGGGAAGTAAGTACTGGATCGATGTTCAGCTGCGTTATGGTGATTTTGACAGTCACGATATATCTCGTTATACGCGGGCAAAATTTTTGGATTACACTTCTGATAGTCTAAGCATATACCCCTCGCCTACGGGTCTCATGGTTGGAATTGACCTTGCGTATAATATTTATGACTGTTACGGAAATTGGTTCCCAGGAATGAAGCCTTTGATGCAGCAGGCGATGTCTAAGATAATGAAGGCAAACCCGGCGCTCTATGTCCTACGTGAGCGAATTCGCAAAGGCCTCCAGCTATATTCTGCTGAGCCTCAAGAATCCGTTTTATCTTCTCAAAATTATGCTGAACTGTTCTCCAACAAGATCCAGCTTTTTGTCGATGACAGCAATGTGTATCGTGTTATTGCTCACAAAACGATTGAGGGTAATATTACAACCAAGCCTATTAATGGCTGTGTGTTTATTCTTAATCCTAAAACAGGGCAGCTCTTCCTCAAAATTATGCATACTTCTACTTGGGCTGGCCAAAAGCGTCTAGGTCAACTCGCTAAATGGAAAACTGCTGAAGAAGTTGCCAGTCTAATCCGCTCGTTACCTGTGGAGGAGCAACCTAAGCAGATTATTGTAACGCGCAACAGTATGCTTGATCCCCTTGAAGTTCATCTGCTGGATTTTCCGAATATTGCCATTCGATCATCTCAGCTACAGTTACCATTCCAATCTATTATGAAAGTGGAAAAATTAGCGGACTTGGTTTTGCAAGCCACTGAATCCAAAATGGTTCTTTTCCGGCTCTATGATGATTGGCTGAAAACAATCTCTCCGTACACTGCTTTTTCTCGTCTGATACTGATTCTTAGAGCACTTCAAGTCAACTCTGAAAAAGCGAAGATTATTCTTCGGCCTGATCATTCTGTTATTACAGAAGAAAATCATTTATGGCCGTCATTTACTGATGAACAATGGATTGATGTCGAGGTTCAGCTCCGAGATGTCATCCTCAACGACTATGGTATGAGAAACAATGTTAATGTCGCATCTCTCACACAGCAGGAGATTCGTGATATAATTCTTGGGCAAGAGATTAGAGTCTCGGATCTTCGTGAAGCCGAAATTGCTAAGATTGATGCCCAGCCGACAGAGCAGTCTCAAGTTACTGCAGTCAAAACTGTCACGAGAAATGTGCATGGTGATGAGATTGAGGTTGTGACTACCAGCAACTTTGAGCAACAAACTTTTAGCTCTAAGTCAGATTGGAGGACTAAAGCACTGGCAGCTACCAGATTGTTTATGCGCACAAAGGACATATATGTTGCTTCTGATGAGATTTCAGATGTCGTGGAATCTCAAACTGCTTATGTGATGCCGAAAAACCTTTTGGAGAGATTTATCAGAACTGCGGATACACAAGTTCAGATTGCTGGATTTTTATATGGACGGTCGCCTGCTGATAATGATCAGGTCAAGGAAATTCATTGTATTGCTATTGTTCCGCAGATTGGCAATCAGAGGTCTGTACAGTTGCCGGAAAGACTGCCAGATTCACAGGATGATTCATTAGAGGGATTGGAGCTCTTGGGATGGATTCACAGCCAAAGTCAAGACCTGGGAGTTTTATCTGCTATGGATATTACGGAGTATGCCAATATGGCCAATTCGTATGGGAGCGAGTGGGGTGACAGCAAGATCACGATCACAGCTTCGTTTGTTCGCGGCGCAGTTAGCTTAGCAGCTTATAAGGTGACAGAAGAAGGAATTCATTGGGGTTCTGAATGCAAGGATACGAGCTCGTTTGAGCCTGAAGGATATCGAGAGGATTATGGGCGTAGACAATACTTGATCCTGACCGATCGGTTTATGGGATACTTTTTGGTGCCCGAGAATGACACCTGGAACTGCATGTTTATGGGAGCCAGCTGGGATCCTTCAGCGCTGTATGAGATGAAGGTAGATATTCCTTTAGGGTTCTATGATGCGCATCATAGGCCACTGCACTTCTCTTCGTTTGCAGAAATGAATGATATAGCGCTTGATGCGAATTACGACGATGTGTTCCGTTAGGCGATTGTTACTCCTGGATGTGCTAGGCGACGATTGTTAAGCATTTCATATGGCGATGAATTAATTATGTTTACATGCTTTACACTACTATGACTATTTTTATTATTCATATTAGCAATCATATAACGCATCTATATTTCCTAAAACAGGCATACAGCTGATCATACTGATGGTCAGCTGTATACCCAAAAGAAGCAATGTTGCTATAGCAACTCGGGATTTGTGGTACACACTACTGAGTTTCGGCGTGACTTTTTCCACACACAATAATTTCGTAGAGGTAAGTATGGACGCTTGTGCAATTGCCAGCCGGAAATAATGCGGTTCTTATATGTGTCTCTGCAATTTAAATTTGGTGATAGTGGAATGTTAGGTATTAATTCGAGGTCTTCGTGTTGAAGACGCACGGATGAGCGGTCTTTCCCTGGATGCTTTTGAGCGACCCTGATTGGCTATTATACGTTTTCGAGATTACAGAAGAACCACACTAAGGACTGCCTGCAGAAGTTGCCGGAGGAAAAATGGGGTTCTAACATATTCAATAGAGTTTATTTGTGAGATTGGTAAATTAGAAAAGACATGTTTGCTTCTAGGTTTGTTCGATCTCCGGCCTTCCGAATTGCTAATCGTTCGTTCAGCCGTTCGGTGATTAGAGCCAGCGAGGCCAATAAGCCTGCTACTCCTGCAAAAATATCCATGAAGATCTCCGAAGTTGACGGACCGGAGTCCTTGTTTGGACCTGGAGGAAAGCCTGGTGAGGTTCCTACAGACTATGAGCAATCCACTGGTATGGAGCGTCTTGAGCTACTTGGTAAACTTGAAGGAATCGATGTGTTTGATCAGCTTCCTTTGGATGCTTCTCGCAAGGGAACTCTTGCTGCGCCCATCATTGTTGACTCATTCGACCCCATCCGCTATGTTGGATGCACCGGAAGCCCTGCCGGATCTCACGAAACTGTGTGGACCGCTTTAGAGCGCGAACGTGTTGCTCGCTGCTGGGAATGTGGTTCTGTTTATAAAATGCGTTTCATTGGTCTGGAAGACGATGGACATGGACATCATTAAACTACATAGATGACTCCTGTCCTGTCGCTCTCCTTATATTCAACCCAATTCGATAACATATAATATAAACTAAATATCATTAAATCGTGAATTTGCCCAATTAGTCTGCCATTTCATTCGCTAATTGCAGTATCAGCTTGTCAATTTTACCTTTTATATCTGTGCGCTTTTGTTCTGCTACCCTTTGTTTTTCGATAGCGGCTTCAATTTCAGACTTTAAAGTCCGTATTCGCTCAATCTGATCGCGTTCGGACACGCCTATTCCAGGTAGATGCTCGATCAATAGATCGATCTGCTTGAATTTAACTACCAGATCCGTAGCAAGTTCCTTCTGCACCGCAGCCATATCTATGTTTCCGTTTTCTGACTCCATCCTCGGTTCCCCTTCAATGTATTCATTGTCATGATGTGCATCAATAAAGCTGATTGCGGAATAGAACTGGGTGGCAAGCTGATCTAGCGCATCTTGCAGTTGTGTTAGTCTATCCATAGTGAGCGGATCTTTCTGCTCGAGGAAGAACCGAGGTGAACTCAGCCAGCCCTAAATAGCCCTAAAACCCACCTACTTCGTACTACACAGGTTACTTGCGCGAATGGAGTCGGAAGAGCATTGAAAAACATTATTCTGTCAGCAGTGACAAAGACTGAAACGCATAGGTGTTTTTATACCTCTGCGCATGAGCATGGGCGTTGTTCTCGCGGGTCTGTTGTACTGTTGACACACTTCCATTTTTGGGACAATTACGGTTCTCGAAGTGTCAAGAAGAAAGAACTGCTCTACCCCTTTGCGAGATTTTCACCGCGTTGTCCTCTGCTTTCCACTTCTCTCGTTACTTTTTCGTTCACTAGCAACTGCAGCTTGCTTATTTATTTGCGTATAATAATAAATTTCCAACTTTAAAGTTCTACTAAGTGGAAACTGGTGTTTGAATTAAAAGTTTTCAGTCATCCCTTGTTGAGTTACTTTGCATAAATAACATGAAGGCAGTAATATTGTGTTTTGCGCCGATTGCCTTCGCAGCAGTTGCTTGTGATGCTAACAACAAATGCCCCAAGGACTTGCCCTGTTGTTCGCAGTATGGTGAATGCGGGGTTGGATCGTACTGTTTGGCCGGCTGCGACCCTTCGTCTTCATTCGACCTGGCATCATGTGCGCCACAACCTGTGTGCCAAAATATGCATACATACTTTAATACCCTCGACACCATGCAGTCGGCATCTAAATATCTTGGAAACGCCTCGGAGTTTGGTTGGACGTACGATGGTACTCCTCTTCAATTTGGAAATGATGTTCTCCTCACCATGCCTAACGGATCCGTAGGAACGGTGATTTCGTCGACCCGTTACATGTGGTACGGTAATGTCAAAGCAACTCTCAAGACTTCCCGTGATCCAGGTGTAGTCACAGCATTTATCCTGTACTCGGGCGTCAAAGACGAAATCGATTACGAGTTTGTAGGTGCGGACCTCGGCACTGCCCAGACTAACTATTACTTCCAGGGTGTTTTAAACTGGACTAACTCAGCCAACGTCAGCACCACAGATACATTTACCAATTTTCACACATATGAGTTTGACTGGACCGAAGAGCGTCTTGAATGGAGGCTGGATGGAAAAACGTACCGCACGTTGAATCAAGCTGATACCTATAACGAGACCACTGGCACTTATATGTATCCGCAAACCCCATCCAGAATCCAAATCTCTATCTGGCCTGGTGGTCTGAGTTCGAACCCTATTGGAACTATCGAATGGTCTGGCGGTGAAATCAACTGGAATAGTCAAGATATTCAAGACTATGGATACTATTATGCCACCTTATCTGATATCGAAGTCACGTGCTACGATCCTCCAGCAAATATTTCAACAAATGGATCGAATTCTTATATATACTTGTCAGACAGAGGTCTGCAAGAAGATATCATGATCACCGACCTTAACACCATTTTGGGATCTTGGAATGCAACTGGAGACAATATGGAGGAGGAACTTCTCTCCAGCAGTCTTAGCATAACAGAGGGAGCTGTGCCTACGGGCCTGAATGGAGGAAATATTGCCACAGCTGGTGGAGTTTCACAAACATCGACTTCATCCTCAGCTCTTAACACCGGCTTTGTTCAAAACACAGAGGAAAACGACTCTTCTTCTTCCAACAAGAAGAGCTCCGGCTCAGAGTCTGCAGTAATTACCCCGGTTATTTGGGCCACAGTTGTATTTGTCGCTGTAGCCCTTCTGGCGTAAAACCAAAATGTCGATGAATAGTTAATAATAAAGACAAAATATTACTTGGTTTCAATGGTATCAGGCAGAAACAAGAAAGCCCCAACGACTCCAGGTCTTTCCGTTCCCAGCAATTCGTAGTTATCGATCGCCACTCTGGTGGAAGACACTTCGGTTTGTATACCTAATCTCGAGAAAAAATCTCGAGTTTTTGGCCCAATAAAGCGAGATCTGGTACCTAAGCCAAAACAAAGGATTTCCGGTCTAGGAGCCACCATCTCAAATATTTTCAATGATTCGGGAGGAATCTCAATAATTCCTGTTTCCAAACCGATGAGTTTTGATTTACTCTGATTATCGTATATCTTCCATCCAAACGCTTGCTCCCCTCCAAAAATAAGGCAGGCGATTCCATCCTTGGCTACAATGCGTTCGCCGGTCGACAGACGCAATTCATCATTCGAGAACTTTTCGATTTGAATTTTCGGTCGAGGTAAATCGCTCATAACATCAAAATCACTTAATCCATGCTCTCGCTGTTTTGTAGACTTATCAATGTCTTCTTGTGTTATAGGCTTGTCTGCGTAGTTCAGTACTGAAAACGAGTTAAACCCTCTTACATTCCGGGCATTCGAAATATGTGAAAAAACAAATCCCCTCGTTAGGCTGGTAATCTTGAATGCTTGTCGATTCATAAATGTAAAAGGTTTATGTAGTCGTAAAGTGGGAAAAAATTGCCGTTGCCCAGAATCGAACTGAGGTCTCTTCGGCCACAACGAAGTGTACTGACCACTATACTACAACGGCTCGAAGTAATGGGTAATAGCTCCAGTGATTTATAAGGCTATAATTCTCTCAATATGGCTATTTAGATTTAACATTGTGTAAGTAATCACTGTGAATACGAGAAGTCTACAAGATTATAAGAATTCATAGAGCGTAACTAATCATGAAAATTGGTCATGCACAGCTTTGAGAGCATGGCACATGACTGCTTGCATCTTAGCGTCGGATGCTATTATGACAATGGCAACGGCATCAGCAGTGTTAAACCGGTTCAAGGTTTCCCATGAGTTTTTGGATATTGCAAGAGGGTATGTGGTCATTTGCTTCAAAAATGCACGAACCTCTTTGCTCAACTTATCATGGCAAGTGTGATATGAATAATCATCATTCATAACTCCCGCTCGTCTCTGAGTGTACGACCAAATAGCTTGGCTCACATCTCGATTGAGAATACTCTCTAATTCTTCGGTTATCACTCTGGATTGATCATTAGTCTTAGAGGAAACTACCTCCGGTGACCCACAATATATATCCTCTTGGTCGAATTTGTCTCCAAAAACTGGATCTTCATCAGAATGGGGGGAAAGTGCCGGAGTATGCGCATCAGAAGCGTCATTTCCTGGACCCAGTAGCAATTCGTCGGTATTATGTAATACAGTAGCATCTTCAGCTATGGTTCTGCCGATTTTGAACGCTTCGCCCATGCGCCGGTCTAATGCTTTCCCAACAGGCTCAACTAATGATGATACAAGACTCTCCCCGTCTCGCTCCCAATTATAATCCGTTGATCTTAATAAATCAGGAGCATTTGGGTCTTTGTCAAATGATACATATGAAAGCTGAGTGTCAAGATCTATGAACTTCGTGAAGTATATGTCGGGAGGTAGTCGATTGGGCAGAGCTTCATCGCTGCGAGAGGTGTCCGAAAGAGAAAGAATACTTGCCCGTCTTAGCATTGATTCTGACGGTCGACGTAGATTGACACTATGAGCTGCTGACGTAAAGCCATGTGATGCACCAAGTGCAGAACCATTGAAAGAGATGTCATCTATAGAGCCAGATGGTGAGACAGATATGAATGAAGCCGAATAGTATGATGCTTCATCGGCACTTGAGTCCAATGGAGAAGAAATTGCTAGTTTCTCCGCCCCAGTTCTAAACGTTACAGACTGAGCTTCCCACAGGCTCGACTTCCTTCGGCGAAATGAATAAGGAGAAGCACCTTGAGCCAATAAAGAGAGAGAATGGTGAGAGATCAGACTCTGAGAATCCACAGAATTATCCTCAACAGATGCTTTATTGTTGCGGCTGAATGAAAGAGCCGAAGTCGATGCAAATTCCGGAACCAAGCCTAGGGAGCCTGCAATAGTCGAGCTGCTGTGAAAAGCAGCAAATATGGAGATCATTTGAACTATCTCAGCTATAGTCCAACCGGGTCCTGAAGCATTAGCTTGAGAGAGATCTGAAATATGCCACGCGGATAGAGCCCAAGGCCTATGGGCAAGAATATTATTGATTTTCTTTGCTTTCTGAAGTTTTGGAGGAGCATGGTCTATGCCATTTAGCCATTTGGGATCTCCTCCAGCAGATAGAAAATCTCGTATAGTTTGAGAAAGCATATACTGCGATCGGCATTCAGCTGCAGCCATGATGGCTAGGTATGTACGGTGTGATCTAGGCAATGGGCCTGAATGATCGACGACTACCAAATCCCAGCTGCAGTTGTTGAAAGCTTCCAAATATGCTGGATGAAACCCTATTAATCTATCAAAATGAGTTAATCTATGAAACTTGACAAAGATGTTTGTGAATATTGAGTTTGTGTGCGGAGAAGGGGCAACAGGGGCATGGTCTTGCGAGTATAAAAGGTATGCAGTTCTAGAATCTAATGATTCTAATGAATCATATCTCGATGGCTTGTTTGAGTGATGAATAGTATATTTGCGGTCTCTCATGCTTGAGGTAGGTGAGGTGGGTATCTGCTCTTGTAAAGTATCTTCATCAGAAGGAGAGTCTGTCTGTGAGTATCCAATGCACCGATGCACAGGGAGGTACATGCTTGGAGCATAAGATACAAGGCGGGGAAGTATAATTCCCATGCATTCGCAACGGTTAAGGGTGAAATATAAGGAGCTGCGGATATCTGGGAAAGGGGCGTTGACTTCTAATCTCATAACAATGATGAGAATTTGCTCGAGGATTTGAGGGAGCGAATCCTCGTATTCTCCTTTTGCTCTGTAGTCGGAATGCTCGAATAGGTCATCAAAATTTAAGGAGTATTGCTTCTTGAGTGTTTCTTTGTCAGTGATCCCGCCCAGGCTTTCTCGTGTGAAGTCTGTGCAAAGAGAAACTAGAGTCTTATCAAGTTCTATCAGCGCTGTCGATCTAACGGTCTGATGCGGGCTAAACAGATCATTCACTAGGTATGCTAAGTCCATGACGTCATTAAGCGCACTGCAAGCAATCTGGGGCGGTCTAGGAGATCGCACAGAGCTTGCGCTGGCAGGTGAACTTAAAGTGTCTCACAAGCTTGGTGTTCTCCTGGTGGCCTCTACCAGTATCGTCTTAAGATCATTTGGCGCTGGAGCATATATCGATAACGGGCAGCTAAACCTTAAATTACAGGGACATTGGGACTCTGATTGGTCCGTGTTATCACGCCCAGCTATAGTGCTGCCTAGCGATTGATAGAGGAGGTTTTAGCCTGGTTCCAGAAAAGCTTAACAATTCTTCTTTTTCTCTTCTGAATAAATCTCTTGTGTGCTCAAAAGTTTGCGGCCAATGGCGGTGTTGGGCTAACCCTACCAATTTCAGCATTTCGACCCTGCGCCATTAAAGTTTTGGGCTTACACAAGCTCGAAGATGTATTAAGACACATATTCTCGGCGATCTCAAGTAATGCAGGGCTCTGGTCTGAGTACATTTTTCTTCAGAGCCCTTGGACAGAGTTAGAGATAACTACTGGGGAATTGTGTCTAGCTAGTAGGATGGTTGGACGAACCGAGCAGTGCCTATAAAGTTAAACCGTATCTCCAGTCTCCCGCTCTTCTCGGATACACCACCCAAAAGCATACAGTAATAACTGCTCTTAGTTACATCATTGCTATTCAATATTTATTGTCACTAATTGTTTTGGGGGCCTCAATTGGCTTTATTTTTCCTCACTCTGTCTATATTTCTGTTGCTTTGGCCCTGTGATCCCGTTTACGCATTAGTGTAATGTACAAAGTATCGAAATCTCTGTTTACGCAGATTCGGCGCATCTCGTCTACTTCTCGAGGGTCGGACGTCCGTGGCCGCTTGTCTGTTTCCAAGCCCCTACTCTGTAACGTTTCCGGTAGAACACTGCTCGACAACCCCAATTTCAACAAGGGGAGTGCATTCACCGAGGACGAACGCGCGGAATTCGACCTTCATGGGTTGCTCCCTCTAGAGAAGCACACTCTTGAGGTGCAAGTCCTTCGTGCGTACTCTCAATTCCAACGGCGTCCAACTGCTTTGCACAAAAACACATTCCTCACCTCCTTGAAGTATCAGAATACGGTGCTGTACTATCGCCTAATCCTCGATCACCTCAAAGAAATGATGGGAATCATTTATACCCCAACTCAAGGCGAGTATATTGAGAACTATTCTCGTCTCTTCCGCAGACCTGATGGCTGCTTTCTTGACATATACCACCCGGAATTAATTGACACTGCTCTGTCTCGATGGGGTGGTGCGGATGATGTAGACTATATCGTTGTCTCTGACTCCGAAGGAATTCTCGGCATCGGAGACCAGGGTGTCGGTGGTATCGGTATATGTACTGCTAAGCTTGCACTGGTCACTTTGTGTGGTGGGCTTCATCCGTCTCGAGCTCTTCCTGTTGTTCTTGACACCGGTACGAATAACGAGAAACTTCTTAATGACCCTTTGTATTTGGGTCTCCGACGTCATAGAGTACGTGGTCACAGATACGATGATTTTGTGGATGCATTTATGAATGCTGTCAAGAGCAGATTCCCGAATGCTATAGTTCATTTCGAAGATTTTGGCCTAAACAATGCATATAGACTTCTTCATAAGTATGCCGACTCTCATCCTTGTTTCAATGATGACATCCAGGGCACCGGTGCTGTAACTGCTGCTGCTTTATTAGCTGCTCTGAAGGCTGAAGACATGCCTTTGAATGATGCCAGGATCGTTGTTTTTGGTGCCGGAAGCGGAGGCATGGGTGTTGTGCAGATGTTCTACGATGTCATGATCCACAGTGGTGTAGACCCGGAAGTCGCTAAACAGAACATATATCTGGTTGATAGGCCTGGACTACTAACTAAGTCAATGGGCGATGACTTGACACCTGCGCAACGTCCATTTGCCGCTCCTGATAATATTGCTGAAGGTTTCGACAAGACAAATCTCACTGATATTATAGCCAACATCAAGCCTCATGTTCTCATTGGAACTTCAACCAAGGCCGGTGCTTTCACTGAAGAAGCTATTCGGGAAATGGCTAAGCATGTGCCGAGGCCTATTATCTTTCCTCTGAGTAATCCTACTAAGTTGTGCGAGGCTGTGCCTGAAGACCTCTTGAAGTGGACAGATAACAAAGCACTTGTTGCCACTGGCTCTCCTTTTGAGCCCGTTAATGGACGTGTGATTGCAGAAAATAATAACTGCTTTGTATTCCCTGGTATTGGATTTGGCAGTGTTTTGGCCAACGCTAGTAAGATTACCTTAAATATGATCTTGGCTGCTATTTATGCACTTTCGGAATTGGCTCCTATTCAGTCTGATCCTGAGCATGGTGCTTTGTTGCCCGACGTCTCTGATATAAGAGAGGTATCTGCAATAGTTTCTACAAATGTTCTCCGTGCTGCGGTTAAAGATAATGTAGCTCGGGTGGATCCTGAATCTATTCCTGAGACATATGATGATTGTCTTGAATGGGTTCGAGATCAGATGTGGAAGCCAGAATACAGAAGGTTAGAACGCTCCTATGATTAATTGTTTCCTTCTTGGTATTGAGGTCTGGAAGACCGAACCGCATAACTTACAAAAGCTATATACTAAATTACCGTTTTTCTGCGTATCGATCAAGAATAATATAGTCCTAGGAGCGCTAAGGTTAGCAATTAAATAGAATTCTTCGCTGCCTTTAAACCATCTACCTTACTGCACTGACTTAGGATATCTGTGAGGAATTCCACCTCGCATCTTTGCCGAGCTTCTTTAATCCAGTCACTAGCTAAAGTTTTAGGCCAGCCTTTCAAACTGTTTACTTCGCGCACGGCGTCACTAACTCGGCCTTGGCCAAGAGCAGTGTTAGTGCGAGCGATGATAGACTCGACATCATCACCAAGAGGTTCTCCAGATTTGCGGAACAGCAGTTTAGAAAGCAACCAACTTCCAATATGGGCGGTGACACCAGCGTTCTCGGGAAGAAGGCTAGTTTTCCTTATCTCGTCTTCTAAAGCCGAAAATCTGGCAGCCAGTTGAGCAGGTGTAAGAACACCCATATAGGAGTTCTTAGGGAACGCAGAAACAGCGGACTTTATCAAGTCATCACCATCAGCTAGCTTAGTAATTTCATAAAGAACTGGTTCTATGGGTTCTGGTTCAGTTCCAGAAATGAGAGATTGTAATAAAGAAATGTTTGCCTGGAGCTTGACAGATCGCTGTGCTTTGTCTAGAAGAGATCCTGCATCTGCGGAAATCTGTTCAAGCTCAGCAAGTGATTTCTGCAACTCTTCCAATTTACCAAGGCGTCCCTCACGTTCATTTTCGACTAATTGTACAACCTGATCCATAAACTGCTTCTGTCTAGAGATCTCAGCAGCTACAAGCTCATTGGAGAGTTTAGCAGACCAAGCTTTTTCAAGTTCTTTTATATCAGTGTTGAGTCTTGCTTGGTATGCAGCAGCAATGTGTTTTTGCTCTTCAAAGAATTGCAATTGCCACTTGGCCTCCTGCTCCTTGAGCTTTTCGCCAAGCTGAGCCTGGACGAGTGCAGAGGTTTGGGGGTTAGATTTCAGCAGCTCTTGAATTTCATTGGTAACTTTTGCGAGTGATTGTGAGAATTGAGCAGCTTTATCTTTTGAAAGAGCTTTGACTGCATTTAACTGATCAATTATCTCGTTGGCGCTAGAGACCAGCGAAGCTAAGGCGGGGTTTCCGGGTGGAGGAAGCTCTAAGTGTTGCAGACCAGTGTTTGGCTCCGCCTTGGGGGTCAGGGGGGCAGTCTCTTTCACGGTAACAGCCTCCGCTTTCTTCGCAGATGAGATGGCCGGTAAAGAAGAGGTGACAGCTGACGAAGAGACGGCTGTGGACTCGACCCCTTTTCTAGGAACGTTGACCACTACACGTTCGCTAAGTTCGCGTCTTTTATGGTCCGGAAACCTTTTCTGAAAGTCTCTATCCTCAAGAAAGACTATGACATCTTCAGCATAAGGAACAGTAGATACCACAATATCACGAACCCGGTCGCTCCTCAGCGAGGCGTATGTGAGGGCCGAAAATCCTCCGCCGAGAAGAGCCGTGGTGAGAATAAGTGCATTTCGGAAACGATGAGTCTTCTTCGGAGGAATGGCAGCAGTCTCCACAATAGGCTCCACAATAGGCGTCACAGTTGACTCAAGCCGTCTGATAACAGTCCTGATAGAGTGATTTGTAGGCCTTGAAGTTATCTGTCGTGCACCTATGCGACTCAACATAGTGATATAAATGGTCGGGTGGTTGAACCAATTGGGTGAAAGTAGTAAGATATCCCCAGCCAATCGGAGGGCCCCATGAGCGCGCAGCATGTGCGAGCAAGCTGGTAACACACAATATCCAGGATATTAATTACAGGAGACTACATCTAATTAGAAAAAAAGGAAGAAAGTCTTTCGAATGAAATTGCACTTGAACAATGGCCAGTTAACAGCAAGATCGTTATTGTTTGGAAGATTGCGAATGTTGCTTCTTCGACTCGCTCCAGGCCATGTCAGTGGACTCTAACTGCTCTAAGAACTCTTCCCACGACTTGTCAGAGTCTACTACACCTGTATTAAGTTCAGCTGCAATGTCGACGTCTTCACCATTATTAATTCTGCATGTTAGCACCATAGTATGAATGGGTAGACCAGTTGGTCTAAGAGAGACTTACCTTGATATTATATCTTTGAGAATTGCGATCTTGTTATTCAGAACGCGGGACGATTCCTTGAACTGTTCTTTTTGACGCAATACATTAATTACCTGTGATCCGAAGAGTATTAGTAAAATCATGATGGTTAAGAGATGGTTGCCTCTGGCACCTTCTGATTTGGAGAAAGGCCAGAGGGAGGATTGAATAAGCTTACCAGGTGATACGAAGCGAAGGTATGGCTTTACCTTGCGGACAGAACCAAATTTGGCTTCAGCATCAGCATCCGAGACAGGAACAGGAACAATCACATCACCGCCAGGAACCCAGTTGACAGGAGTAGCAACGCCGGCCTTGTCGGCCAGCTGAAGTGCATCGAGAGCACGAAGCACTTCGGCAGTGTTGCGGCCCACAGCTGGAGGATAGGTGATGATGATGCGGATCTTCTTGTTAGGGTCGATAATGAAGACAGATCGAAGTGAAACAGGCACAGGGTTTGATTTAATATTCTGCACTGCTTCCTCATCAAGCATGCCGTAGAGCCAAGAGACCTGCCTATCCTGGTCAGCAATGATAGGATAAGTGACCTTGGCTCCTTCGGCAGACACTTCTTCGATATCCTTGATCCATCCCTCGTGTTCCTTGAGACCATTGGCAGAGAGGCCGATGAGCTTGGCACCACGTTTCTTGAAGTCTGGTGCGAGCTTAGCAAATGCACCGAGCTCGGTGGTGCACACCGGAGTGTAGTCGGCAGGGTGAGAGAAGAGAACCACCCAGTTGTTGCCGATGAACTCGTGGAAGCTAATTGGCCCTTGTGAAGTCTGCGCCTTGAAGTCTGGGGCAGTGGCTCCAAGACGGAGATAAGGCTGCTCACCAAACTGGTTCAATGCTTTAGCGGACAGGGAAAAGCTCCTAGTGGTGGTGCCGCAGGAACAGTCACCGCAGTCCCCGGAAGCCAGTCTCGCAGATGCTAACGCCATAGGGGTCCTGTTCGAGCAGGATCCGCAACCACCGGCGCGCATGTGGCAGATAGTTCGTCTGAAAGCCAATCGTGAAGCCAACATATTTGGTTAGTGCAGAGGAAAAGATCGCAGATCAACCTGGCTTATATTATATAAGCTTGTCGGCGGGAGTGCACTGGTGCGAACTCACGTGCATTTGTGCGAGTGACAGGGTTATGTAGGGTTACTGCTCGGCGACCGGCCAGACAAGCTCGGCGGCGCGGCGAAAGGAGAAAAGAGTAATAGTAGGCCTATTTGGTGATTCTACGGAGCACTTTCCGCTCTCCGAAGCGAGAATAGCAGCCAGGCTTCCGGGCGCGGCCAGACAGAGCCTACGCGGCCGTCGCAGCGCGCTCGGAGATAGAGTTCGGAGCCCCAATGCCCCAGACCCAGGAAGGTTTATCTGACCGAGCCCCCAAACAGTAGCCAGGACCACTCCGAGACTGTTTACTATTTGACTCCCCCAAGTTCTGGCCACACCCGTTATTTGGCCAGTTCGGTCTTTTCCTCTACAAAAGGCATATTTAAGACACTTGCGGGCCCTTCTTGTGCCGAGAAACTGATTTGTGCCTTTTGACAAACGCGGACTTACCAGGCGGGCTATTTAACCTTCTCTCATCGGGATATAATGATCCGACGGCGCGCCTTTGTCCCTATCCCTTCCAGCCCGATATATAAAGGCATCACTCATTATTCGTCTGTCACTGCAGATTCCTCGTCAATGGCTCAGGAAACGGCGGATCGTCTAGACCCGCCTACCCCGCCGACTGCGGATCGAAACCGCTTTTTCCGTTTCCCCCAGTCGAACTCCTCATCATTCAAGCAATGGTGGAATGGCCCCTCGCTAGACGAAGCAGAACGCCTCGTGCTTTCTGAGCTCCCTTTCTATCCAGAATCAGATGGACAGCGTATTGCAGAGTCATCGCTGGTCCCTGTCGGCAAAAAGAAATTCTTAAACGAGTTTTCGATTAGCCACGTCTCTAACCCTGCCCCTAGCAGGCATATGGTCCTGCTACATGGATACGGCGCGGGTCTAGGATTCTTTATCAGGAACTTCGATGGCCTATCAGCTAACCCCGATATCAAGCTTCATGCTCTCGATCTTCTAGGCTATGGACGCTCTACCCGGCCCAAATTCAAAATAAAAGCAAAAGAGCGCGATGCCAAGATCGACGAGGTAGAAAACTTCTTCATCGAGCCTATAGAAGCCTGGAGGAAAAATAGAGGCATTGATAAATTCACGCTGGTGGCGCATTCTATGGGTGGTTATTTAGCATTCAAATACGCTTTAAAATATCCTTCCCGAATAGAGAAGCTCATCCTCGTTTCTCCTGTCGGCGTTCCCCACGATCCCTACGTTCTTTCAGACTTGCCTTCGAGCACTGCTATTGCTGGCGAATTTGAATCTCAGTCTGACACCGCCATTCATGCAGACAAATCCACAGCTCCTCCTAAACGCCCCATGCCCGGCTGGCTAGTGTATCTGTGGGACCGTAATGTTTCTCCCTTCACTTTCGCCAGATATGCCGGCCCATTTGGTCCTCGCCTTGTCTCGGGTTGGTCTTCGAGACGATTTGCTCAGCTCAATCCGTCACTTTCAGAGGCTCTACACCACTACTCTTATAGAATATTCACAGCAAAGGGCTCGGGAGAGTACGCTCTTACTTATTTACTGGCTCCAGGAGCATTTGCTCGAAGAGCCCTTATAGACGTCGTGAAAAAACTCACTGTACCGAGTGTATGGATTTATGGTGAGAATGATTGGATGGATTCTAATGCTGGGCTACAAGCAACCAATATTATCAACTCCACGGGCATGACTACGGCGAAACATGTAATTGTTCCCGCTGCAGGGCATCACATATACCTTGATAACCCATCATTCTTTAACCAGGCTGTTCTTTCTGAGATGAATTAGCTTCGCCCTGCTTGTGCCCATTTCGGTTCTGCTATATTTATTTTTATTGTTCGTGCGTGTCATGTGCATTACGTAATCTAATAACACCCTCTAGACTTTTCTTCTCTCTATCCCCAGATCTTGTCGATCAGTGTAACTATCCATCCTTTCCAAAGCAAGACCTTAAGCAGTAGCCTCAGGAAGCCGGGTTTGACGAGCGCGATCCAGCTGCCTACTAAGCCTAGACCATCATGAGACCAGTCTATATCGAGGTTCAAGTGCCGGTGGATTCTGCAAGACCCAATTATGTTATACCACTTTGATCTCTGACAGACAGCTCTTCTGAAAAGATTTTTAGTGAGAGGTCCAGTAGGGCCATCTATAAAACGCCATTCAAAAGGATGGAATTTCTGCCTGGGATCATCCGGCGGAAGTTTCATATCGCCCCAATGGCCAGGAAATAGTAACCAGTCACCGTTATCGTCTTCCATATCAGTTACAGCAGTGGTCACTGTTTTACCATCATAGGTATATCCAAGAAAATTCTTCTCTGGATCCCACAATGGGCCTTTGTCTGTGAAATCGTCTAAAATGCTGTAAGGAATGTCGTGAGGGTGTTTGCCAGCAAATCCGTAGTTGGCATGAGTGCCTCTGGCACTGTATATTATAGGACGATTGTAATCGTCTTCAAGCTTCTCTAGAGCCTCAAAGTAATAAGCTATACCACCTCCATGGGCTGACATCCACACAATTTCTGGTTTTCCGTTCTTAAACCGAGTAAGCGAATGTTCCCAGTCCCCAATGTGATTTCCATAAGGGCCAGCACCCATCACAAATGGGCCTAGGTTAAATGAGTAGAAGTAGAACCAAAACGCATCGACCAAGCCATTTCCTCTATCTACTACAATAAGAATGGCTGGCGCGGGGGATCGGTGCGTTTCCGGGTCCGGTAAGTTCTCCAATCCAGTTATCCAACCTGGATTATCTATGAACTCATCTAATGAAGTGAGAAATATATTAGACTTCCGTGGAAGATCCTGTAGGTTTGATAGATTCAGCCTCTTCTGGCAGAGTTCGGGGCTGTGTTCCCCGAAACAGTGTGTCAGGTTATTGCCATTCTTAGTGGCCCGAAAATGTGTAACGTAATCCTTTACATGATAAGGTAAATAAAGCTCTTCTGAATATAAATGTACCACAGGCGCATACTTTCGAATGTAATCCGGGATCTCGCCGGGCTTGATAATCCACTCATCAGATGCTTTCGGCGTCCAGGGTAAGGCTTCAGCTGATCGGCTCCATACCATTAGCCACAGTAGGGCAATGCTAACAGTTTTAAGGAAAGACATCGCCTCTTAATAGTTCTAGAAATTTGTATGTCCTTCTATATTACTATTTGAGAGATGTCAATGGTAAACAAAGAGTGGCGCGCCTATAGATCGCATAGAAATGAGCAATGGGTATATCGGAAGTAAGAGAGACCTCGATGGTAGGCTGAACTCATTTGGGACATTACCGCTACCAATCGGAGCAGTCTACCAAGACTATACAGCGTAGTGCGCTAGCCTACTCTATAATGAGTTTATGTGTGCAACTTTAGCAATTTACAGAGCTTCCGTGTTTCACTATAGTTTCGTTCGTACTTCGTAGTCTAAAAGAGGGTGGTATAGGGGCAGGTGAAATAAGATCAGCTAGGAATCGTTATAATAGCCTAAACTTAAATTCCTATTAAGATTTCAAGAGTGATGAAATGACACATGTGCTGTAAGTGTATCTATAGTTTATCCTGCACCAGTTCCACATTCTTCTACACGTTTTTGTAAGGCAATTTCTGAGAAGTCTCGATAAATGAAATAGAACGAGACACAGCAATTGCATTCCCTAGGGGGTATTAATGATTCAGCTGTCAAATAAAGTTCTTAGCCCAAACGAGAAAGACCCAATACACCGGGCTAGGTCCAGATCTGTAGCTTAAGCCATTTGCTGAAGGTCTTGAAGAATCCACTTTGAGCCTTCGTGAACTGCACAATGTCCACTTTACTAATTTTTACACGTGGGTCCAGTAGTTCAGGAATCTGGGCAATAATGACCTTGCTCTGCAACGGATCCATGTATCGGGGAAATCGAATTGCAGTCGTAAGCTGTTCTCCATTCCTTCTGTAGTAGAACATGATACCGAGGTTCCTGTCAGGGTCTTCCTTATCAGTAACAAACTCAGATGTATAGTAAGACCCGTAATTAACCTGCTCGATGCTAGAAAGAGGGATAGGACTAATCTTGTACACACCTTCTGTCTGCCAACTGTATCGACAAATATATATGTTTTTGTCCGTCAGCAACAGAATGCAGTCCTCCAGTTTTCCAGAAACTGTGTTATCTTTCACCGGGCTGAGAACATTCCATCCTCCTATGAACTCTTCCGGTTCTGAGTATCCGACAATAACACTAGCCGCGAGGTCTACTAAAGCTTCGCGAGACGACGAAGACAGAACGGCTGGGTCGGAAGTAGATAGCCTTGCCCTGAATTCGTCAAACACTTCTATTCCGATAGTTCCCATCATATAATCTAAGACGGCTTGCATGAAGAAATCGGTGAATAAAGCGCGGAAATAGCGCGTTAATGTCAAGACAGCGTCAGATAGAACGCCTCTGTATTTTCTTTGGCCAGTTCTGGTGAAGTCACCCTTCAATGCCAAAGTACTAGAGTACTGAATCGACACGGCATCACCATTATCAGCCCATAAGTTTTTGAAAGCCTTGTCTGTTTCAGTCATATTTTCCGGTGTAAGGCTGTAGGCATTCATCATATCTGCCAGTATTTTTCTTCCAAAAGCGCTTTGCACTACGTTAGTCCTGTCAAGGCAGTCGATGCAGCTGATTCTCATGGCACCAATCTGTCTTTTATCGCGGCTAAAGTCAGTCCAGCCAAAATCGTCAAGGGCCTTGCCAGCAGGACCTTCGAGCAGGCGGTTGACGTTTTCAAACTTCATTCCTTTACATTCAGCATGAAAATCGAACCAGGTGAAGTTGAGATGGCACCTTTCCGCGAGCTTTTCATATGCGGCTCCGATTTCACGTTCTCTTCCTTTCTTTTCCACGAGCGAGACTATGTGTATGTCGCCAAACTTGGCACGAAGGTTGACGAAGTGGTTGCTGAAGACGTCAAGCATAGACCACAGGGGTCTGGTGAGCTTAGGGGTAGGCTGTAGTCTGTAGGGATTTTGCGTAAAAAACAATGGAATAGACCCTCGCAGCTGAACAAAGCCAAGTAGTTTGAGCTCGGAGTTTTGCGTGAATTCCAGCAGTTGCTCAGTCTCTACCCAGTTAGCGCATTTACTCTGTGTGTCTATGCCTCTGCGAAGATATCGCAGGCCGGGGCGTTTCGCACCGCGCAGCGAGATGAGAGTCAATTTTACCGTGGAGTTATTCGTGCAGGGTATTTCCATCTGTCCGACATATCCGCATACTGTCGGCAAAAACAGTGAGGTGTCCAGAAACAACTTAGAGATATGCTGGTTGTATATGAACAGAGATCGTGGAGGGAGATCTGAGATCCAGTTGTACTGGCTAGATATGCGGCGGGTAATATCAAGGTCGTGAGAATAGTACATGCCTCTAAGCAGGAGTTGGCGAGTTGTTTTGAGGATTTTCGGCACAAAAGGCACCATGTCCTGATCCGAGTCGTCGTCCGGAAGCTGGGGTCGTATGAGTAACGACGATAGAGGCTGCTCCGACTGGACAATAGGTATGTAGGCAACATCTGCTATGCAGAAGATCTTCTTTCCATCTATAACGGCGCATTCGTGGGTTTTGGTGATCACAAACAGGTACCAGGCATCCAGCTTCAAGCATCCTAGAACGCCGTAGACGGAGACTGTATCTGAGCAGTTATTCCAAAACACAGAACTGTCTGCAGTCAAGGCACCTTCAAATGTTAATAAATAGCAGTCCTTATTATTTGAGATATGCAGACCATTTTCGTCCAGTGACAATCGGATATCCATTTATGCTTTATCAGGGTCTCTTTCCGCGATCTCCCAACCTTACCTTTCACCAAGATGTCCTCCTCGGTGTACTATAAGTTCCGATCTCAGATTGAGCCGTCTCGGGTGACTTTTGACGGCACTGGAATCACGGTTTTTGAATTAAAGCGCGAAATAATACTTGCCAATGAACTCGGTGATGGAACCGAGTTTGAACTGAAACTGCTGAAGGCAGATACCATGGAGGAGTACGAGGACGACACCACCATTGTCCCGCGAAGTTCTTCCGTAATCGCCATCCGAGGCCCTCCTATAAGGCCGCACAAAGGAACTGCAGCAAGGTATGTCAGTGGCAATATGCAGTTCTTTCAAAGGTACAAGAGCAAGCAGCCCCAACAAGCGGAGAGTCAAGACAAGCAGCCTTCTTTGTCTCAGCTAACCGCTGGCACCAACGAAGAAGATCGCATCAGGGCTATGTTCTCAGCGCAGCAAGAGCAGTGGTCTCAAACGCAAGAGCATATGGCTCAGAGTAAACCCGTGTATGGTCCTAACCAGAAGAATCTCAGACCGGTGCCGGACATGCCCCCACCTGAGAGATATGTGTGTTTCCGGTGTGGCCAGAAAGGCCACTGGATCCAGGCGTGCCCCCAGTTAAACGATCCTGCCTTGGAAGGCAAAGTCATTCGAAGAACAGCCGGTATTCCAAAGAGTTTCCTGAAAACAGTTGAAAAGCCTACCGATGATGAGAATGCAAAAACGGTCATGTTAACCGAAACAGGCGAATATGTGGTTGCGGTGCCTGACATGGCTTCCTGGAACTCTTACCAAGAAAAAGTAAAGGCTTCGTCAACGACTCGCATTGTGCCTACAGATCCTACCTTGATATGCCCTCTGACTGGGCTCATATTCGAGAAGCCGGTCAAGACTCCTTGTTGCGGAACTACTTACAGTCTGGACGCTATAGAACAAGCCCTTTTAGATTCAGATTTTGTCTGCCCAAGCTGTCGGAAGTCCGACATTCTATTAGATCAACTTATTCCTGATGAGGACACAGCTGCTCGCGTGGTTGAATATAAGAAAAATATGGGCACGGAGCACGCTAACCCGTCCGAAGATACAGGAATGGCGCCTGAAAAGAGGACCGCTAGTGAAGATACCAAGCCCCTGAAATCTCAGAAAACAGAGCTCAAAAAGGAAGCTGCTGCTCCTCTTCCTGCGCTCCCCTCAACTAATCCTTTCCTGCGGCAGCACACATTGTACCTGCAAGCTATGGCTCAGCAGCACGAGAATCTTCAAAAACAGAATAAGTCTAAGCAAAAGACATCCTAATGCATTTCATAACTACCTGCTCTAATATTACGATTCACGCCTTCCGATAGTAAGTAGTCACTCCGCCATCCTCCCATTCACCCACCACCAATACCCATATCAATTAATGATTTGTAATGATCCAGACCCAGTGGCTCGCTTTGTGGCTCATCAACAGCTGAGCATTCATATGGCCTATTGCATTGCAGCTGCTCCTTTTGCAGCTCTGGCCTGTTATCTCGTGGCCGTGTCTCTAAAGTCTGCTCTGCCTCCTTCTGTAACCAGAATAGTTCGCAAATACCTAATACTGCCCGCTTTGTTTGGCGGTAGAGCTGCAGAGCCTTTGCCATATAGCCTTGGCTATCTACCAACTCGAGGCCTCACGGTAGTTTTGCTTACTTTTGCTGCTTTTAACGTCATCATTAGTCTTGTCGACTACTCTTGCTACCTTCAACTTCCAGGACTTACCTATACCCATCCCTGGTTTAAATCAAGGCATAGTGAGCTAATAGCTCTTATTTCCAATCGCTCAGGTGCCCTTGCTTACGCTAACTTGCCTGTTCTACTGCTCTTTTCTGCCCGAAATTCTGTATTCACAATTTTTGCTCATATCTCTACCAATACCCTTGCAACCATTCACAGATATATCTCATATATTTTCGCTGGCCATTCTTTTGTCCATGTTCTGATGTACACCATGCAGATTCACTACTGTCGCGGGTTGTCGCGAAATCAGGTAGTCACTTTGTCCTCAAAGTACCTCATAGCTGGCATATTGGCTTCAGTGTCTCTTATCCTCTGCCTGCTTCTCTCTTCGATACCCATAAGACTCTACTTTTATGAGGCTTTTCACGTGATACATATATTTTTTGCGGTCACAATTCTTTTTGCCTGCTGGCTGCATGTTGCTGGAAGATACCCGTCAGAGTGGGGTCATTTCGATGCTTTCGTTATATTAAGTGCTGTTCTATGGTTCATTGATCACGCTATCAGAGTCTACAAAACAGTTCGGTTAAGTTATGATTTCCCTCGAGTTTTATGCGAGAAGTATCCTGGGGGACTCATGCGAGTTACGTTCTTCACTTCTGCTGAATGGGAATACGTTCCTGGCCAGTATGTTTATTTGTACCTGCCCACTGTGGGCCCAATTGTGGCCTCGCACCCCTTCACCGTGTCTAGCTGTGATCCAGTCCCGATTAGAGAAGCATATAACTCTTTGTCTATTCAGAAGCCGTCTGCTGTGCTTGACAAAGGCCTTAGGCTTACCAAATTGTCTCTTCTTATAAGGCCAAAAGCAGGAACGACCAGACGACTCTACTCTCTCGTATGCTCGTCTTTCAAGGGTGAAGTGGTTATACCGGGCTTCTTAGAGGGTCCTTATATACAGCAGCACTCTGTGCCTTCTGGCAGATATGATATTCTTTTGTGCGTTGCTGGTGGCATAGGAATATCTCTCGCTTTGGCGCACTTGAGGTACTACATACAGTGCGAATACCTAAAACGAACGTCAAGTAGCTTCTCAAACTGGACTGGTATCTGGTCTAGCATCACGACTAAAAGCACACTGACAGATCAATCTACTATAGAATCTCATTACACTGTAGCGACTGTGCCACACATGATTTTGGCTTGGTCGGCTAAAGAGGCTGATCTGATTGCCGCTGTGAACAATGAGATATCTGAACTAAAAACCCTATATGAGGATATCAATATCCAGCTTAAGCTGCGAACCTCATTTTTCTGCACTAACAGCTACGCTGCAGACAAATACATTAGTGATGCTGATCTGGATCGTGGTCGAATGGAGATCCACGAGTTAGTTTCAAATGAAATAGCAGCAGGCGCCAGAGAATGGGTTGGAAATGGTACTATGCGAATAGCAGTCGTAGCATGTGGTCCCGGAAGACTCTTGGATGATGTTCGCAGTGCCGTTGTCGAGCTACATGGCATCAAACGTCTTATTGTCGACTTCTACGAAGAGTCCTTTGCCTGGTGATATATCTCTACAAGCATTACCCCTACAGCTCATTTTTAAAAAAAATTCATGACATACTTCATAACTTCATTCTTCCCTTAAAGATAAATCTCAAAAGGTATTTTCCAAAGCATATCACTCATCTTCCCTGCAGTTAAGCAGTAGTAAGAGCCTCGAGGATGTCGGAGTCACCTGCATCGAGGATGGAGAGGACGCCAACAGGGAATAGCTTACCGCATGCAGTTCCGAGGTCGTTGTTGCTACCGTTGAAGTAGTAAGTAGAGACGCCAGCAAGCATGCAATAGTACTCAAGCTCGGAAACACGGAGACGAGGAGTATTAGATGCAATGACAATGAGCTTAGCCTTACCGGTACGGATAGACTTCAAGGTCGACTTGTATCCAAGGGTAAACTTACCCGACTTGATAGCAAGTTGGAGACGAGAGTTGATAGTTTCCTGGTTTTTCTTAGCTTTGGGGGCCATCGCTGTGCTTCAAAATAAACGTGCACTCCGGTACTTAGAACGGTAAATTGATCTATACCATTGCGAACTCTCTTTGTGTCTGCTGGGAGGTTGCAGTGACTGTCTTTTACCCTAAGTAGGTTATACTTGCGGCAGTCCATCATGTCAGCGTTCCTCCATTCATCTCAATCTCGGCATATAATTCGCATTAATTATTAGATAATAAATAAGCAAGCCCCATTAAAACATATATTAGCTTCACTAATGCTTCGTAATCTGCAAACCCGGCGTCGCAAGCAGTATGCAGTGTTAGGGTTTTGGACGTTGTGCTTATAAAGAACTTAGGTGACATAATAGTTAGCGATGTGACGCAGTGGAAGCGTGCAGGGCTCATAACCCTGAAGACCGTAGATCGAAACTACGCATCGCTAGATTTTTTTTAAGGCTGTTTGCTAGGAGCTCAAGAAAATGATATCTGGCTTGGACATATTTAAGTAAATGTACTAAAAACAATTTCGAGAAGCGAACAGCGTTTCACTAGAATAGAAGAGCACTGAGATGCTCTTGCAATCGATAACTAATGGAGAAACTCTGTAAAGAGAGCTAGTCGCTTGCCTTTCTTTCTGTTAGGGTTCGAGGTTGGCTTCAATTTCGGCTTCAGTGCTGGATAGACACTTGGTTTAGATGGTTGGTTATTCTTACCTCCGTCATCGGAGTCAGGATACAGGTCAATCGGGTTGGATATGGCCTGTGGCCTGTGTTTCGGAGGACTAAAGTACGGTGCACCCCATTGCAGATATCTAGCTCCTCCAGAGCATTCTGATAATGTAGTTTGTGAGCCTCCTATGACTTCTGCAGCATTAATATCTAGATCGACAAGAAGTCCATTGAAATCATGTTGTAGTATAATGCCGCTGCCTTGTTGCTTCCATGTCCGCACCTGATTGATAATAGCATCAGGTATAATTGGGGGATTTGGCTCAAGTAATTTCCAGTCATACGTATCTTTACTCCACAGGGCGACTTTGAGGTGAAACATACTAAGTATTGATCTCACACGATCATCGATGCCTCCATAAGGAGGTCTGAAGTATCGAGGGATGATTCCAGCCGCAGCATAAATGGCCCAGGCAGTCCATTGAATCTGAGCAGCGATCTCTTCATTGGATAGCGAGGGTAGAAACTTATGAGACCATGTATGGGAAGCAATTAGGTGACCCTCTCTCAATTGTCTTCGCACTGTTTCCGGGTACTTGACAACGTTTCGCCCCACCAGGAAAAAGGTAGAGTGTGATCCATTTGCCGCAAAATGATCTAGAAGCCTTTTCGTATGTGGAGAGGGCCCGTCGTCAAATGTTTGAATGAGCCAATCGCAGGTGATTATGTCATCTAGTCGTGAGCAGTAATTGCAGTCAAAAAAGCAGTCTCCGGGGTTTTTGGTACATTCGCCCTGGTGTCTCCTTGGGCGAAATGCAGCTTGATCAAGTGGGATGTTGGTGTCGATAAATGGTGGGTCCTCATCGGGCCACTCACTGAGTCCCGTGAGTTCTGTTAGCCATATCGGGAAAGGTAGTCTGGCGAGGACGAAGGGGGCGAAGATGATCAGTCGCATGATGTCAAATATCGGCAGCAACAGTCTGTTTAAGTACGACATGACATAGTAACTGCCGTAGTGTTAAAGCTTATGCGAATATGCAAAAGATCCCCGTTCGGTAGAAGAATGAAAGGGTCTGAAGGGGCCTAAAATTGGGGAGTATGAATGCTATCCGTTTGCACCGAGACTAGACATTATTATGAGCGTGCGTGTTATAAGGGCGATCATGATGGTATGTAGGAGGTTCTGTTACGGACATGGGTGAGATATGGGAGTTGTGTTGCTGCTGCTGTTCCCTAGCTTGTACGGTGTTGTACAGATGAGTATATATGATTCTGGCGTTTCGCGTAGAGCAGCTGTTCAACCATGCAAACAAAATTCCTAGAAGGGGTATCATCGAAATGGCAAGATCGAAGAGCGTATTCGTGTGCAGTTGTGCTTGAATCTTCACGGGTAGGTTTAAGCCCTTTTCGGCATGGGCGCAGACTCGCTCATGTACGACATACATCAACAGCGGGCCGATCACGGGTATGATAGCAGCGATCGGTGCTGACCCGATACCTATTCCTTCACAGCCGCAGCAGCATCTGCCGATAGACATGCATCCACAAAAGCACTTGTCGTGGTTCCAAGCAGAGCTCTGGACCTCCTTCCAGGTGGATTTCTCGGTCTGGGTGGAACCTTGAGGAGCCTTGAGCCGCTTGCCTGATTTCTCATCAAAGAAAGGGTCCTTGCAATTATATTTCTGTCCGGCAAAATCGTTCCATTTGTCCTGAATAAACCCGAATCCGGGAATATTCTCTATCTGATCCGCAATTTGATCCATCTCGGTTAAGGCGGAAAGCACTACATACGCACCCTTCGAGGAGTTCCGCATACTGGGCCCATGCGACGATCCCGGCAAAACCTTATTTCAGCCCGAGCTGCACAGTTCCGGCAATGCGCTTGCCGGAGCAATGACTAGCGCTAGCTTCAAGATCGGCAGGCTAGTTTAGAAAACCTATATAGATGCATCTGGTGCCAGTGGGATTGTGCAAAAGTGCGTCTAGTGCGACCGCAATCGAAACAGTGCAAACCTAGAGTGAACGAGCGGAACGTTGACATCACGTGACTGAACGCGTCCGTATGTGGCGTCGCCCAGCCGTTCTTTTCATTATATACATACTAATTTTCATTTATAGCGACGGAATTCTTCGGCAACTGTGAAGCTCTGGTTGGCTTGTAACTTAATCTCCGACAACAAAGAATTTGTGCATTGTATATTTCTGTTGCTCAACCCTGCTTTCTCTTGCTACCTGGATCCAAATTATCCAGGTTTTGGTCTGGTTCGATTACATTCTGTCGATCGGCTTGATTTACTGCTAAGTACAGGCCTTGCGGATATCATAGCTATTGATCTGGGAAAAGATCCGTTTTATTATAAGTTTTCGAATTATTTTTCGGTCAACTTGTTACTTTCTATGCCACGGCATCCCGGTAAAGGCCTCCACTACTAGCTTGGTTTTCTTTAGTTTGAGAGAAGCGCAAGAACAGTTTCCTCCTTTACGTTTGATGGGATTTTTGGTACCTATAGCCTCCTGAATTAGCTGATTTCGTCTTTTTTGTATTATATTTATCAAGCTATTTTCTAGCTTGGAAGCAGCTCTTGTCCTGCTTTCTATTATTATGACCACTTCGGCTACTCTTGTTAAGCCTGTATTGATGAACGATTCTTTACCTCGAACCTCATCAGATCGCCCTGTCAAATCTCCAGAAATGCCTTCTTCTCCTCCGCCAACAGCACTGTCTTCGGTTCCCAACCCCAATCCTTCACATACGTTGTCTGAAAAGCAACCTGACATTAATCCAGAGACCCCTCCTGCATCCGATGCTTCGAAAGATGGCCTCGACCCCCAGCCAACTGCGGCAGAAACGCCCAAAGATGGGCAGAAAACGCCCGATCAGGTGTTACCCGAGGAAGATTATTCCTTTTTGGCTACGCCGTTGCGGCCTCGTCTCAACAAAGAAGAGATCTCGGAGTTCTCCGAGCAACTCAAGCAACGACTAACCTATGCTATGGTAAAAGTCGAGCATGGCTGGACGCGGCATAGAATTCAGGATATTGAGCCTTTGGTAGGCGCTCCTTCGTCGAGGTCCGGCGTTGGCCCTGCCAAGTCACGAGTATCGCTTGCCAGTCGTTTAAAGGCCCCACGAAAGAACCGAGGCGTGCATCGACGGGCGTCCTCAGAAACAGACATTGGCCAGCGTGCCGGGTTTAACCCCTACACTAATCCATACCCTCTTCCTCCTGCTATTCCAATGTCTGCTACCAGTAGTAGGCGGTCTCAGACCAACAATAATGGTGCAAGCGATAGCTGTGATAATAGGGCCACACATGACTCTTCATTTAAAGCATTGACTGTGGATACTTCTCCTGGTCATGCGCGGACGGATGATGAAGATGATGCTATACACACCTTAATGAGTTTGTCCTCGCCGCGAAACAAGAAGACTCATTCACCTTAATATTCAGTATATCTCTTATTAGAGCCGGTTTTATGCATGGGTTTCGTTGATTTTCATTGGTTCGTGTTAAATTATGGGTTTATGTCTTTTTGCATATTTATTGTATAGTATAGTGGTTTTATTAGAATCCATGTTGTATTAGCTAGCATTTCTAGGAATGAGCTTACTTTTGAGCGGAAATTCGACTTAAAGTTCAACATTTCCAGCGCCAGACTCTCAAAAATCTCGCTAAATAGCAATCATAGACACATATTCAACAAGCTCCCTTTTTAATGATATCGATAACAGCTCGATCAAGGAAACGCGACTAGATATGCGTTAGTTTTATTGCTGACAGATCCGACATGCTCAATCCAACGCGCGCAGTTTAGCCTGCCCTGGAGGGGCATAGGCTTGGAGAAGAGTGCTGGACTTTGTTTAGTTGTGGACACAGAGCTAATGTGTGTAATCAGCATTCCTTACGAGAACAGCATAATTGCGTATACCAGAACCTTGTACTGGTGTATTTATACGAACGCTGCGTTTGCGACTTGCTTAGTTAGCAGAGAGCTGGTATTGGTGTATCGGCACACGCTTAGATCAAGCGCTTCATGGTGTCTACCACTCATGCGCGGGATATATATTTGACAATAAAGCTAGAATGAATATTGGTGTGACTTATTACAAGGTCGTCAGAGCGGCTACCAGACGGTCACAGAATTGCAGAGAACGCAAGATGCATCAGGTGAGCAGCAACTATTCGGAGACGTGAATTAGTATAGGTGATTATTCATACTGCCAAGGCTCACGAGAATTGACGCTAGCGGTGTTAGAATCGACATGGAGGAGTTTGCTAGCATTTAGGCCAGTTAATGGCCCTCGCTTTTAGGACCGGCGAATCGGCGGACTGCCTAGCATACGGAAGAGAATATCACGGAAGAGTATAGACAGGATATCTTGAGCACAAGAGAATCTTAGCAGGAACCGAGGATCCAGGGGTGCTGGAACATGAACTGTGTCAGAACAGACACCTATGTTCCGGCTAGATATATGCAGCTGTCTCAGCAGTTGAGGCTGTAGATGGTGCACGCTACTGACAGCTGGTTAACCAGAAAGACGCACAAGTGAAGAAATTAGTATATAATAATCCGTCTAGATCATAGCTTTACGACACTGGAGCATCAATGTGGAATGATCTCGACGCAAATGCTAGCGATAGAAATCCGTCTGTAGAGGTACAGCAAGCTACAATTTATAGGAAGGAGATGTTCATGTATTTATAATGCAGACCGGCTGATAACGGAGAAATCGGAGCCTTCGATTGACGGGCGGCGAGAGGAAGCCTGAGAGACACTCGGGACGCCGTCCATGGGATCAACAAGGGGCTCTTCATTAGCGTATGGTTTACGTCGTTTTAGGCCATTAGGTTCAGGAGTAGAATACGCTAAGAAAGAATCTTCTGGTTGGCTAGAAAGAGAAATAGCGTCGTCGTCATTCAACGGGGTTGCGGATGGATCCCGATCTACACGAATGGGTTCGATTCTATCGGCTAATTGCCGCAGGAATTCGGCGATCTCTTCACGATTCTGGTAGATTGCAAGGGATATCCCAAACCCAGCGGCAACGCCTAGCATGAAAGGCAAACCCATTGTAGGAGATGTTGAATAGTGGATACAGAGATTACGGATCTGGGAGCGAGGGTTACCCAAATGGGATGGAAGAGCCAATAGAACCACGCAAGGCTACTTTCTAGCTCTGGAAAAGGTGCAGAAATAATTGAAATTCGGTTATAATTGGATAGAATTACTTGCTGGGAAATAAATCCTCGCAAAGCTCGACACCAAGGTCTTTTCTAATTGGCTCTAACTCGGTGAGGTAGTCTCGGTACTGCTGCTCATTCTCAACCTTGTATCGAACACCCTCAAAAACACGCACGGCAGTAGGGAAATCGTTGACCCGACGGCAAGCTTCCAGAGCTTTAGCAAGCACCGAGGGAGCAGGAACAAGGTCGTAGGAGAAACAATTGTTCAGGACTCGTTGGACATCGAATAAATCTTGTGCTTCATCGAACTCCTTCTCGAACCGGGCAGTGAACTCCTCGAATGTTTCGTCATCATGGCTAGAATATTGCCGGGCAAACCTGACATCGATAGGGGTCCGGCGAGCCAAAGCCATGGCGGCTCGTGGAGCGCCGGCAGTGCGTAAAGAACGTGCAGCAAGTCTAGACAACATTCTTATAATTTTCGGATTATTTTCTTTCAATCAAGCTTCGAAAATCTTTCCCTTCCCAGTTTTCAATGCTCGATACAGTCAAAGTGCGCCTAGTGACCTCTGTTTACTCAGTCGTCGGCTGCTTAATTCAAGAAAAAGTGGACAGATTCCGGTGTTGGTAGGAAAACGCTAATATCCTTCTATTCCCGGCAATTTCTATTGGCCAATACATTTTTAAGGTTATTATCCCTAAGTACTTCCCGATAACCCTACTTCCATCAGATAACATGCATCGGCTCAAGTCCGCCTGTATGAAGCTGCTTTGCTGTCAAACTGGGTCTGACAGCTGGTGTGTCAGACGCTCCTATGTACAATTGTATCTACGTACCCTGATTTCGGGGGAACACCCTCAATTGCCGGCTCAGACCGTCTTTCCACCAACATTTCCAAGATGTTTCTTGATCCGACTGTGATATCAGACACTATATCACTCAGGTCTCTTATTCCGTGATTGTCTAATGGAGCTCCCACCTCACTTCTAACTCTTTTGAGTGCTTCCTTGACTTGTGCTCGATACTTGGTCGCTTCTTGCAAGCGCTGCTTGAGTTCGGCGTGACTGCGAGAGGCATTAGTAAATCTCTTCCTTACTTCAATCAGCCCTGAATCTAGCAAATTGTCATCTATGTCATCCTCTGGCCTATATTCAAGGTTCTTCTGGTGCCCTAGTCGTATGTACCCTTTTTCGAGTAAATCTTGTGGTAGGCTGGCTATGTTTCTCAATGAATAGACCTCTAACTTGTCGAACTGATAATCAATACACGATTCTAACAGGTTCTCCAGCTTAGCCGTACCATCCTCAATTTCTGTCTGTAGATCTAGCTGATTTGTCTCATTCCATTTCACCAAGAACTTCTCCACGCCGTCCACAGCCTTATACATGAGAATATTTACAGCGTTTATCACATCATCTATCAGCGCTATAGGCGGATACTGAAAATGCTCGGTTAACACTTCCGTAGCCCCGAAATCCATTGGCAAAACACGTATCCACCGTGAAGTTAGTAAACAGACCTAAGCGGAGGTGGGTAGTAGGGCTCCACGCCCTATATCATAACAGTCACGCTTCAACCCGAACTCCCAAACAGGTGGAACATACCTCGAGAAGAGCATCCAGGAATTGATTTACCCTAAACGGACTGAGCAGAACGATTGCAAACATCTGACGACGACGTCCTACATAATACCTCATAATGTCCGATACTGAATACACTGAAGAAGTTGTTGCCGAGGAGGTCGACGTTGAAGTCGAAGCCACCAGCGGCGAACTCGACATCGAAGACTGCCTTAAGACTGTCCTCCACAACGCTCTTGCTGTCGATGGACTTGCTCGTGGTCTTCGAGAAGCCTCCAAGGCTTTGTCCCGTGGTGACGCTGAACTCTGCGTTTTGTGCGACTCCTGCACAGAGCCCGAGTACATCAAACTCGTCGAGGCTCTGTGCGCTCAAGACGATATTGAGCACGTCAACATCGTTCGCGTTTCTGATGCTAAGAAGCTCGGTGAGTGGGCTGGTCTTTGCGTTTTGGACCGTGAGGGTAATGCCCGCAAGGTTGTTGGATGCTCTTGCGTCGTCATCACCAACTGGGGTGCCGACTCTACCGAGCGTCAGACCCTCCTTAGCCTCTTCTCTGAGTAATTACGAACTCTAATGTGATTACGTCTATTTTCCAGTTTGACATCACAGTAGCATTAATCATAAGTAGATTTAAGTAGATCGGGTTAGAGATCTGTGAGAACCGAGATATCGTCGCCTATCTCAACAAAGCTCCCTTCAAGAGAAATAACCTTTCCTGAGAGATGAACTGCCGAGACCACAAATTTCACCTTTCCCTCAACCTGGGTACCATTAGCGTCAACCCACGCGCCTTCAGACTCGTCGTCTGCCTGGCCAGGCACAAACTTCCATCCCGCAGGAATGCTATCTCGCTTGATCGAGGCATTGAATACGTTATGGACTAATAGTCCTATATGTGAAGGAGACTGCAGATTCACCCAACCCGCCATCACACTGCCAGTCCTGGGCTTCCACACTAGTAAGTCTGTAGATACCCATGTGTAGGAGAACGGGCTTTCGGCCGAAATTGCGCCGGGTGTGAGGAGCTTCATGTTAGCATATGCAAGTACAACTCCTTGAACCGGAGCGAAGTAAGCCATGATTATCTGATCTAGATGTTGAGCTCTAGCACCAGCAGCTATATCTAAACAAAATTGCGGAGCCACTGACACATACATATGAACATTAGCTAAATATAGCCCATTTTCCACCGGACTTTTCTTACGTGGCCTGTCTACTTTTATTCTTTTCCTAGACATCCCGAAGAAGTCTTAGTAAAAAGTTTCGAAGTGCAAACCCGCCAGTTGGGAGCAATCGATCGACCTATCACAGTCTTAGATATGAGCTAGTCTTTTCGCCGGTTCCTGCCTGACACTGCAATATTGACCTAGGTAAACTTATAAGCATACCTATAATGAAGTGACAGCTTTGGAGAAGGGTGAGGCAAAATCCACCGCTCAGCAGATAAGCTATGTGCTAATCGTAGTAGCCCTTGGTGAAGGTAGCTAAACGTTATTCGAAACCTTAAAGTGAAAAAATAGAAATACTTCAAATTTACTTGTAGTTCTTTCTTTCCAAGTGCTACACCAATGTCAGACGAAATCATATGGCAGGTGATCAATCAGCAGTTTTGCTCATTTAAGGTGAAGACCGACAAGGAACAGAATTTCTGCAGAAATGAGTATAATGTCAGTGGTCTATGCACAAGACAATCTTGTCCTTTAGCGAATTCAAAATATGCCACAGTCCGATCGATGAATGGGCGGCTATATCTTTATATTAAAACACCTGAGCGGCAGCACCTGCCTTCTAAGTGGTGGGAAAGAATCAAATTGTCGAAGCAGTACTCAAAAGCTCTTGAACAGATCGATCAGCATTTGATCTACTGGCCGGATTTCTTGATTCACAAATGCAAACAAAGAATGACAAGATTGACACAGATTGCTATTGCATCACGAAGGCTGGCACTTAAAGAGGATGAACGGAAACTGGTCAGCGTTGCTCCAAAAGTCCGTAGGCGTGAAGCTACTAGAGAAAGGAAGGCCCTCGCCGCAGCCAAGGTCGAAAGAGCTATAGAAAGAGAACTACTTGAACGATTAAAGACAGGAGCATATGGAGACCATCCACTAAATGTAGATGAGTCATTATGGAAACGTATTATGGATAAACAGTCCGAAACTGTTAGACAAGAGGAGCTTGAATTGGAAGAAGAGGAGGATGAAGAGGAAGAAGAAGAAGTAGAGTACGTCATGGCCGAGGACGATGAGCTCGCAGACTTGGATGACTTAGAAGACTGGCTGGGATCACAATCTGATTCTGAAGACGATAGGAAGAGATTGCTGGATTCCGATGAGGACGACGATGTGGAAGAAGAGAGCCATGAACGGAGACGAAGAAAACCACAAATCGAGATCGAGTATGAGATAAACGGCGCAAAAGAATTAGCATAACTAATAAGACATACAAGTTCGTGTAACTTCCACACATGTAGCTGTATTCGCGTATATAAAGGTGGACAAACTTAATTCCCGACTCATGTCCAGCAACGACTCGGAGTTCTCCAGCTACGAGACTTCTAGCAGGAGACTTGTACGTCGAAGACATAGAATTCGGACATTATATGTTCTAGTAGATGGAAAGAACCAGACCTTCACTAGAAAAGCCATTGAGGCTGCCATTGTACTGGGACTCTTCATAACCGCAATAGTCAGATCTGATATACCAGATATCTACCCTCCCTTATTTATACTGATCCTGGCCTTTATAATTGCTGCATCTATAAATAGAATACCTCAATATCAGTACCCCACTGTGTTATATACTACTATACTACCGGTTCTGCTGAGCCTTGTCTGTCGAACCACCAACACCCTGTCTTTACACGTTGTCATCTCTATATGTGCGCTACCGTTACATGACAGCACCATAGACGCACTTAATGCCATACTACTACCGCAAGAATACGGGTATACACGGGTTTACTATCAGAGCTTTGAACTCATTCTTTCGGCCACTGTGCAGAACTCGCTAACCTTAGCAGAGGATAGGCTCTTCTCTCAGGCTTTAACCAGTTTGACACTAGCTGCTCAATGCACTGAACTGCGGATACTGCGAACACTTCTAATTGCAGGAATATACGCTATATGGGGAATATATCCCGTGGTCCGCAAAATTATGAAGCTTTCGAGAACCCCACCTCAACGAAGGCCTCCTGACAGTGATTCGCTAAAACTCAAATATTCTTTCCAAGCTCTGGTTCTTTTTACTATTGAAGTATTTATCGCTATTAGATATACTCTCTCGCAGCAGCTGGGCATTGATCCGTTGGTATTTCTTTATTATCTGATCATCAGTGACTCAGGCCCTTTTGATTTCCCTTATGTACATATCTTCATGTCCTTATACTGGATATCTATTCTTCTTATTATCGTTCCATTAGTTGGATGGCTGTCTCCATCTTGGACGGATATCGACGCTAGAAGAAAGGTCTGGCATGCCACAGTTGTTATCTTGTTCTTGCTGGTAGGGGTTAATTTCGATCCAATGTACCTCAGTCTAGCAATGGCTGGAGCACTGTGTGTTTTCTTCCTCTTTGAGTACATACGTATCACTACAATTCCTCCTCTAGGACCATGGCTTCACAAACATATCATGAGTTTTGTGGACGCCAGAGACACTTGTGGGCCTGTGGTTGTTTCGCATATATTTCTACTATTAGGAATATCAATTCCAGTTTTTCTAGGATACTCACCGGCTGGAATAATCTGCTTAGGTCTAGGAGATGCTTGCGCCTCTACGTTTGGTAGAAGGTTTGGCCGTACTCGATGGCCTGGTTCAAAGAAAACCTTGGAGGGTTCTCTGGGGTTTGTCGCTGCATCAACTCTAGGGTTTTTGCTGATTCAGAATTTTGACAGGCTGGCCGAAATATGTCCTGGTGAGAGAGAAAGCCGTTACAGCCTTAGGTATTGGTTTGATCTGGGTGCTCGGGGATACAAGCTTTACCCTCAGCTGAATTCCACCCAGATATTCTTGGTGTCGTTTATTCCGAGCTTACTAGAAGCAACTTCTGGAATGAACGACAATGTCCTGGTCCCTGTTGTGATGTTTGCTACTGAACAGCTCTGCCATTGATCCCTTAGCTGCCGACCGCGAAACTTCCCAAGCGTCACGCATGTGGCCTTCCTACATCCAGCATGCGGTACAAGCAGAAATAGGACGGCATGGATATGCCATTCCTATCGAGAACGGGATTGTCACAGCACGAGAGCTCCGTCTCTTTTATGAAACAAAATACTCTAAATCATTACTTCCGCCGTCTCGCGATGTCTTTGACTGGAACCCGCGTTACGAGACCACCGTCAGTTCTACGATGAACAACAGAATTAATTCAAAATATATGATCCCACCAGAAATTCTAACTGGACAAAACGACAGTATAAGAGAAAATAAACTTGCCTTATTGCAGCGCCAGTATCTTATTGATAAACACCAGCCTTCGAATATGATAGGCGTTGGCACCGGCCCTACTTGCTCAAGTTTCCTTCACGGCATATTCGACCCCGAAAACCTTGATTTCTCTTCTTCTGAACGAATAGAATACTCACATGTAATCGAGCAAGTCACTTACTCTGACAGCCACTTATCTGACCCTCCTTTTGTTGCTGTACGATCAGGAACTTCTGTTGACTTCTATCAAACAGCCCCCGATCCGTACGCCTGTGATTTTATTGCAGCGCTTGACATAGATCTGAACCACATGAAACCATCGTATTTTGTTAGTTCACAATTTCTCCTGTCAAGGAAGGACCAGAAAACCTCAAAAGACGTTATTGGAATTTTTGACGTTCGATCCGACTCCCAAGTCCTCTGGAATACTCTTCGATTTCCGCAAGACGAGCCCAGGCCTGATCTACAGGGCTGCCCTGTTAGATTTTCTCACGCTATAAACCAATCGTCTTTGCTAATTGGTAGAGGAGCATCGATATATTTACAGGATTTTCGATCAAAATCTCCTGCTTCTATGGTGTATGAAATACGCAGCGAGTGCCTAGACATTCTCAGATCACCTCACGAGTACCATTCGTTCTTCCTGACGGGAAGGGATATAACGTGGTATGATTGCAGAATGCCAGGGCGGGGTATAATATCTACTAGTCATCATATGAATGCCAATTCTTTGCTGTTCTTTGACATGTGCTCATACGGTAATGAGACTGAAATAATCTCTGTTTCAGGCATGCAAGAAGCCGGCCTTCTCCATCGATTTGGTTCCAGACATGATTTGCCTGTAATATCCCGTATCCCTTCTTATTTGTACCTAAGAAGTGACCATGACGTCCCTCTGACGTCAATCAGTGCTTTATCGACTACAGGTAACAACTCACAAGACTTGACAGAAATGTGTATTCTCGGGATCCATGTTGACATGGAGTTAATGGCCCATAAAATAGGCTTAAGAGATGGCCCCGGAATGAAACCCAAGTCTCGGCCTATTGAGAAATACCCCTTTACGCTCTCTAGCAGAGTTCCGGATGAAAGAGCCATTGACGCGATGACGAGCATTGACATACCTGGGCCGGAGGACCCAGGCCTGAATTTTATGGATGTCTCAGCCATGTCTAGACATATATATGGGAAGGACATTACTTTTAGCGAGGATTCATTAGCCGCTGAAGATGCAACTGTCAATATCAAGGCAGCAATCAGGGAACTCAACAAAAGTTCCCCTACCAGATACCTCAGACTATTGAACCTAGTCGAAAAAACTGGTTCATTGGTCAGTTATCCTTTGAACTCTATAGAGTCCATGGAAGAATTTTTTACGTTGTTACTGAACGATAATGAGCTGGATGTTCTTGTGAATGACTTTAGAATCGCCAATAATGCGTTCGAAGGTCAAGATGTTGGTGCAATTTACAAATATATGAAAAGCATATATGTTGACACACTTGACCCAGAGAAAGTCAAGCAAGATGCAATAATGAAGAAGGATAGGATATGCTTGAAGTCGGCGTTTATTTGTAGTCTGTCGTCGATGTCGATACGAATGGTTCTTGATGACCCGAAACCGGTGGATGAATTGACCGAGATCTTTGGCCTCCCGAAATCGGAGGAGCTAAATGAAGTGGTGAGCCGGATACTTATGGACTGGGATCTAGAGCCGGAAGACTGGGAAGAAATGACGACTTCGCGAGAAGTACGAAGAAATCGACGAAAACGTCTGAGGCCAGACCCGTCGGCACAAGCTGTTAAGAACAATCCGCCGAAGGTTACAACTTCGAATATTACGATGTCTCAAGTGGAAAGAGGAAAATATGGCAGCCGAAAGAAAAAGAAAACTCAAGGATTTAAGTAATGGACTACAGCAGTATCAAATCATGACCGTAGAAATAAAGTTTCGACATCCCAGTGAACTTCGACAGCTTTGTATAAACAACAAGCGAATACTGACCAATGAGCGCTGTATCGACGCCAAACTTATCTCAAGTTCCTACGGGACGATGGGATCATCCTTCAATTGGTGCTACTCAAGAAAGGTTAAGAAAACATAGTTTCACTCAGGCTACTGCGCGAAGAATCTTTATGAATGCTTTAGGATGGCTACTTTTCAATTTTGCCAGAACTATTGCTTCCGACTTTGGTGCCGATTCTTTAATAAATCGATTAGGACTCTCATACTATAGCAGTTACCTGAACTACTTGTCATTTGGATTGCAGATACTATTTGCCTGGAATATAGTGGACGGTGTTTTGAAGCTTGTACGACCAGAGGATCCCATGCTGGATCTGCCCCTCACACCAACGCAAAGACGATTGCTAGGACTGACACCTCACCCTTCTCCCAAGGGCACTCCGATTCCTACACCACCGAAGTACATCAAGTCTCCCTTGCAGATATCGCCAGCGACCTCGAGATTTGCAAAAGTGCGAGCTTCTACACCTACAGAGACACCTAAAACCGCCCCAGCCTCTGCAAAGAATACCCCAGATACCAGTATTAAGGATGATTTGATTCGTCAAAATGTTAAAGCCATATCTACAGGAATAACTAGGGTCGCACCTTCGGGCAGTCCTGCTCTTGTGTCACAGTACTCTCCGTCGATCTCTCCTTCTTCTAAATTTTTCTACATGACGGATTCGCCAAAACGCTGAGAGGGCCATGCTCTTCATTTCTTGGCGGTCTTTCGAATGTTTCTGATTTGGTTCTTCAGCTTTGTTTCCACATCACCGAGATCGAATTTAGGATGGCGGAGATAGTACACTTTGCTGATTTTCGACGGCCTGCGAGCCCTTTGAACCAGGTCTATCCGTTTAAGCAATGGAGAATATAGAGGAATCTTGATTTCCGTAGCAACTTTTGTGAAATGGTTCCTCAATAGGAAGCTAGTGCTCATGCCTCGCCTGAAGATACCTAGTACCACACCTACAACCGGAGCCTCGTCGGCATAAATAACACGCACAAGGTCTTTGACCTTTACCGCGTTTTCATTTTTTCGGCTAAAAATAGTCCGTTTCCATCCATCTGGATCCATACGTGCCATGTTTTGTTCCTCCACGAAATTCAATGGATGTGTTCGTTTTGGTAAGGCACTTGGCTTTGGTTTTATCGGCGTCACTTCCTTCGCTCGACCATTTCTAATTTTATATATATCCGATGCATTAGGAAACATCGGTGAGATGTGCTTCATCCACCGTTTTCTAAGAAATCCACTCATTCTTTGTCGAAATTAAGAATCTCTCTGTTGCGCTTGGAAAGTTTAGCATAGCAACCACGCTGCTCGCGTGTACCTGAGGAATTAAGATTTGGATGCGCAACCACGGGAGATTGCATCATCGAGCTCCCTGACATACTTGCAATCGGCTTAGAATGAGGGGATCGCAGTTGCTTCTGAGAAACATAAAAAGTGCCCTTGCAAATGATTCTATCCGCCTTGGGTTCTTAGACACTGTTGGGGCCACTCCACTGGTGCGACTCAAGGGAATCTCAGAGGAAACTGGATGTGATATTCTAGCCAAAGCGGAACAATTGAATCCCGGTGGATCTGTGAAGGATCGAGCAGCTCTCTTTATGATAAAGCAGGCCGAGAAGGAAGGTAAACTTCAGCGCGGCGGAGTGGTTGTCGAAGGTACAGCGGGTAACACCGGAATCGGGCTAGCCCACATCTGTAGAGCTCGGGGATACAAGTGTGTTATATATATGCCCAATACCCAGTCTCAAGGTAAAATAGATACACTTCGTTTGCTAGGAGCCGAGGTTTATCCGGTTCCAGTGGTCCCGTATGACGATCCCGCGAACTTCAACCACCAGGCAAAGCGACACGCTGAGAGCACCAAAGGAGCAGTTTGGACCGACCAGTTTGATAATCTCGCCAACAGACAGGCACACATCGAGACTACAGGACCAGAAATATGGGAACAGACTGGAGGCAAGGTCGACGCCTTTGTGTGTGCTACAGGAACTGGCGGATCGCTAGCAGGAGTGACAAGTTACCTGAAGGACGCGAGTGGTGGAAAAACTCAATGCTGGCTGGCAGATCCTCCGGGGTCAGTTCTGTACTCCTATATCACTTCTGGAGGTAAATTGACTGAGCGATCAGGGTCGTCAATTACAGAAGGCATTGGACAAGGCCGTGTTACCAATAACCTAGCTCAAGACATCGATAAGCTTGATGGGGCTCTGCAAATCAAGGACGAAGACACAATTGCAATGCTGTTCAGAACTCTGGACGAAGAAGGATTTGACCTTGGAGCATCATCTAGCCTTAATGTGAGAGCTGCCTATGAGCTTGCTAAGAAACTAGGTCCCGGAAACACTATTGTCACGTTGATGTGTGACGGAGTCAGCAGATATGCTGACAGGATCTTTTCCAAGAAATGGATAGAGTCTAAAGGGCTATGGGACGCTATCCCTGAGCATCTGAAGCACTACGTCATCTTGGATTAATGATACATGTAGTTTGAAGATTAATATCAGCCGTGCAATGATAACATACCTGGTACCTGAAAGATAGATTACCCGGACACTCCCACCTAGAATAAGCTTTTACTTTCATCTTAGGGGTGCTTTAATAGACCCCGTGAGCACATTTCTTTCGAAAAGGAGGGGGGCTAGTTTGGTATTCTCTACCATTTCTCACATTTTATTTAAAGGATTATTTTTATAACAGATAGAGCGAAAAATAGCAACAAAAAGTCATACACCATTCTAGTTTCCAGGAAAACCAAGACCCTGACCTCTCTCGAAGTCAGCACCCTTTTCAAACAAAGTACCCCATACTGTTGTTACAGCCCAAAGCTATTTCTGAAGAACCCTTCCTGTTATTGCCCAATTAAGCAATAGAGATTCAAATCATTGCATTAAGCGTTTTCTATTTGATTCACCCTTAGATTCTTATTCCACCATGTCAGACGGCAATCATCAAACTGCCTCGAGACCCAATAAGTCCAGACTTTCTAGCTCAGCTTTCTCAAGCTTCAATATAAAAAGACTGGCATCAAAGGGTTCCGACTCACAGTCATCTAAGTTGCCGAACTCCTCTTCTATGACTGCTATCCCTAGATCATTTTCTCAGAGATCCGGCGTCTCTTCTTTATTCGGCTTTTTGTCTGATTCTTCCAAATTAGAGCGCAGATCTAACCGCGCGTCTATGTTATTAAGTGTTTCGGCAGCCAGGCCCACAGATACATCGCCTGGCACCCCAAAGCCCAAAGTGACCAAAACAGCATCTAGACCTTTACCTGTCACTCCTGATTCCACTTCCACATCTTCTCCTTCAACCACATCGTCCAAACCCCGCGGCCATGCTAAAGTCCGCTCTCTTATCATTGACCAAGGCTCAGTTGATGCTGCTTATGTTACTCCTAGCGAGTCACCTTCTAATATAGATAAACCTGTCTACAAACCATCTGAAATCCTGACCGAAGAGCAGCACAACCCGCTCTTCGTAGAGTCTCTTGACCTAACTCCTGAACTGCGCAATAAGCAAACCCTCGAGAAATCTACCAGGTTTACTGCTCCCGAGCCGGACACCGATAAAGCATCCTTACTTCCTAAAGAGAACGACCAAACAGAGTTCTTCAATGAAATAGAGACTATATCGGAGAATTCTATTCTTGAATCTAATGAAAGTGCTATTTCACCGCCACCGGCAGATAGCACAACTGACCCTTACACAGATAAGTTGATCCGCTCTGCAGCAGACTCTTTGCGACTCAAGCGACTGGAAGCGAAACATCAGAAGCGAATGTCTAGAGCCTTTTCTTTCTTCGGCCGTAAGTCGAACGAAAGTATAGATATTTTCGGTATGAACCTAAAGGACGCTGTTACTGAAACTAGATCATTACAAGCAGATGTTATGAATGAAAAATACTGGATTCCTACATTTGTTTCGGAATGCATCGACTATTTGAATGAACATGCTCTTCAGGAAGAGGGGCTCTACAGAATTTCAGGAGGTGCCGTTTCTGTCCATTCTTTAAAGAAGACTGTGATCACATCTGGCAGTGACTTTTCATTCAAAGCTGGAAAAACTCACACAGACCCTCATACGGTCACCTCATTGTTTAAAAGTTATCTTCGACTCCTTCCAGAGCCGTTATTTATTTCTACTCCAGACCTTTTCTCTGTAATGACTTCTATAAAGGAACCATTTCCTGAAGAAGAGCTACGGGGATACCTACGAAGACTTCCACCATACAATTTCTATGTTATTCGTGCACTTTGCCTGCATTTGAATAAAGTCGCATCACAAAGTAACAACAACAGAATGACTATCTCGAATCTAGGAGTCATATTGTGTCCAACACTGCAGGTTGAATTTAAACTATTTCATTGGCTTCTGACGTTCGCTCCAGAATGTTTTAAAGATTTAGATTGCGACACAAAAATGGAGTCGTTATTAGCTGAAAGTCGAGCAATGCAGATGGGAGGTGAAGAAACAGTATCTCAAACTTCTTTCCCAGATGAATCAAAACCTGCAAAACTAGATGTTGTCTTCGATAGTTCGAACCTTGACATGGAGTTCAATGGCTCTCCTCTTATAGTTGAGACCTCACAGTTCAGCATTCAGGCGGAAAGCACAAACGGAAAGTAGGAAACATCTTGCAAATCATAAAGCGGCATTATTATTTTTCATCTGGTATGTGATTAACTATTTATTCAATAGAATCAGTATTATCAGGTAACTCCACAACCCATGGATTATCCCCGGACTTGTTTTTACCTTTATAACCCCATTTAGGTACCCATTTCTGAGTATCCTCGTCGTATACCATCTTACCATCTTTCCGTTTCGGTGTAATGCCTTTAGCCTTCGCAAACTGTTCCCATTTCGTAGGAGCCTTTGGCTTAGGAATAGGTTTCTCACGAGGTAAATGAGTAGAGGGTTCAGGTAATGTGACATACACAGCCTCTTTCGTTGAATTTATTGGCATTTCTAAAATCTGAGAAATCATGAGTTGGACATCGTCTCTGGCGTTGATTTTCAGAGATTCTTCTGTTTCATCCTCAGGACCATTTGGATCAAAAACCGTCAAGTTACCAAAGTCGTAATCTACAGGAACCTGCTTTTCAGGATTTAATGAGTATTCCATTCTACCAGATTCTTTCCTTTCTCACGCTGAAAATATTTGATATCGGTGGAGGTTGGAGAAAAAATCCAACCGGGAGTTTCCTGTTTGGGACTGCTACACAATGTCCAAGGTAAAATGTAGTCGCTTGTTTCTAGTACCAAGCATTAACATCGACGTGGTAAGGAATAGAAAATATATATACTCCGGTTCTGAATAAAACAACTTTGGGTGAATATTTAGCAGACACTAATTTCTCATTATTACGAAGGGTTTCGAGTAACTGATGCAACTGGAAAGCCGATTCGCGCATTCTAAAGCCGGGGCAGTCAATTTTGCAGCCTTTTGAACGACATAACTATGAACAGTCCAGAAAGGGGTTCTTCTGTTTAATTAGACTATAAGATTTAGAATTGAGAGGACCAGTGAACTACTTCTCAGTATGTTTAGAAAACCACAGGAAGTAGAACACTTACGAAGTTTAACTCACAATTAGCTCTATGGCTTACAAACAAGGTGTTAAGGGCGGCTTGCAGCGCCATTTCGCATGCTGGTGTTATATCATCATACATGAGATAAAATACCAGTGAATATATCCTAAACGTCGCAAATAAGTTAATAAGCTAGCAAAACCATTGAACGTATTAAATACAGCATTCGTACAGCTGTTAGAGCGCTAGAAAATACAGTCCAATAACCCTAAATAGCTTATTTAACAACTTAAAAAGCTTATATTCTTTCTAGCTTCCTATAACAGCACAGGCTAGAAAGTATGTTCTTTTCCAGCACATAGCAGTTATGTGCACTGGCTTTACATAGTAAGCTTATTTAATAGTTTCTGTTAAGACTATAGAACAATATCATAATCTAACCATTTTATATAGCAGTAAAGCACGCGAGGTGTCCGTACCTGCAGAAGTTCGGTACTTAGCTTTAAGTTTACCATATATATTTCTTCCTCACCACTATGTAGAGCCAAGACTATGGAAATAGTGCGCAAAACTTATTTCTAGAACCTATATCCTGCATATTTATTTCATACTACAGTTGAAAAAAGGCAGCAGAGCCTACGAAGAATGAAATAATGATAGATATGAGTAGTTTGATGGTGAGTATACCAAATCTTAAATACTGTCTTAAGCACCAAAAAGAGATAAAAGTAGGGCTATAAAGGCTTATAATTAACCTAATAAAATATAGACTTTGTAGGGCTAATGTTAGGGTAGGGAAAGGGTAGGGATGGGGTGACATATTAACAGATACAGCTATAATAAAACTCTATACATATAGGAGTACAGTTTTATAACATAATGGATTAATTAGATACACTCTACATCAGCTGGTGCCGAGTAATCAACCAAAATATACAATTTTTGGTGCACAATTATCAACTGAACTCAATAAACTCTAAATTATACTCTGGATAAATGAAAGCCTAAACAGCTACCCTAACTGCCAGAAACGGTAATAATCCTGCTGATCTTCTACGTTAAGAACGTTATTGCTTACGCTTTATAAGGGAAGAACATCTTTCGTTGCATTATATCAGTCTCAGACTGTAGCCGCATCCATTCACCGTCTTACTGTAACAGATTGTGGTATGAGTACGAGGACAAAATTATTGTTTGAGAACACGGGTTAGCTTAGCTGATGACTACGCCAAGCAGTACTTTGCTAATGGCGTCAGCAGATCAAGTTAAACTGCCTCACACATCATCAGAGGGTTTGCATTATTTGCATCGGCTATCGCAAAAAGTTCCTTAGAAAAGTGTCTCGTGGTGCTGGGTAGAATGATGATATTTAATGGGGTTATCATATGCTAGACTAGGCAAATAAGGTTTGGATCATTAGACATGAACTGTTCAGCAGTACTGTTATTCAACGGATTCTAAATTACAATGCACAGCACAATAAATATATTAATAGCATCGGATAACCACGTTGGGTATAAAGAAGATGATCCGATTCGATCTGAAGATTCATCAAGGGCATTTAATGAGATAATGACAACAGCAAAAGATCGAGATGTCGATGCGATAATACTTGCTGGCGATCTTTTTCACACGAACAAGCCCAGTAGAGCATCATTATATCGTGTGTTGACGACCTTGAGGTCAACATGCTTGGGTGACAAACCTTGTCTGCTTGAACCACTGCATGAGGTGAGCGAGGCGATGAATGGCGAGAGCAGATTATTGAACTACCAGGACCCAGACATCAATGTAGCTATACCTTTGTTCACTATCGCTGGAAATCATGATGATGCATCTAATGAGGATAATACTGCTGTAGCAAGATCTGCAGTCGATGTCTTATCTGCTACCCGTCTAGTTAACCATTTTGGCTTTAATAGTGAGAACGACAATATCAACGTTTCACCGATATTACTGAGAAAGGGAACTACATATTTAGCTTTGTATGGATTGTCGTATATTCGAGACGAAAGAATGCATCGCTGTTTTCGTGATGGGAAGGTCAGATTCAAAAGACCTGAAAGTAATGGTATCGACTGGTTCAATATTCTAGTTGTACATCAGAATAGGACTAACCACACCGCGAGCGACTATCTGCCTGAATCGTTTCTTCCTTCTTTCATTGACCTGGTGATTTGGGGCCATGAACACGAATGTCTTATTGATCCACAGTGGAATGAAGAGAAAGGGTTTTATGTCATTCAGCCTGGCTCGTCTATTGCTACATCTTTATGTCAGGCAGAAGCAGTAACTAAATACTACGGGGTGCTCTCCATCACGGCCAAAAAATTGAACATTGAAAAGATCAGATTGAACTCGGTTCGCCCGTTTGTATTTCGAACCATCTCACTGAGCACTGACTTCCATCCCAAATCAAAGATTAATGAAAAGGATGAGTTGCGCGAGTTTTTGATTACCGAGGTAGAATCTATGATTAATGAGGCTAAGGAAGACTGGCTATATGCTCAAAGGAATAACAGCGCCACTAATGATCTGGATCTAAATAGCATGCCTTTGCCTTTAATTAGATTACGTGTGGACTATAAAGGCTTTGAGATCGACAATCAGGTTCGATTCTCTAACCAATTTTCTGGTCGTGTAGCGAATCCTCAAGATTTACTCTACACATACAAGCCATCTAAGAGACCTGAGAAAAGAGTCTTGGGGAAAACACGGGCCATGACATACGACGATATTTCAGTTTTTGATCATTCTAGGGCACTTCTACATGCATTTAATGAAGGTGATTTATCACTACTCTCGCCGAAAGACATGAACGAAGCTATCTCCACATTTATTAATGGCAGTGGAAGAGATGCCATTCTCAAATGTGCAGAGAAAGTAATAGAAGATAGAGTGAACAAAATTATGCAAAACAACAGTTTGGATACTGAAGAAGACATACTCCGAGACCTTCAAAGCATGACTCAGTCTTCCGATACGAGTACCAAAAATGATAATACTGGCACTAAAATAAAAACGGAACTGACAGACTCGGCTGATATGTCGATGGAAGTAGACACGAGCATTAATGAAGTAAATGATTCAATTTTGGTGATAAGTGATTCAGATGAGGAGTATGTGCAAGAAAGGCCGAAGAAACCAGTCTCTAAAGCGAAGAGACGTCGAAGATAATTCTAATCAAGATAATGCCCTGAGAGTAAGATTTAAATTTTTGAGTTAATGAATATCATAAACAGACGTTAGTTCGTAATATAGAAGAGTGATGGGCAACTAGTAGTGTTTAAAGCTGCACTTCTTCGGTGCGTCGACGTAATTCATCAACATCGAAAGAGTCACCATCATCTTCAGGGTCATTCTCGACATAATTGTCAGCAGTCAAGATTTCGCGGCCGGTTAACTTCCTTGATTTATCCTTGGCTTTTTTGTCTTCTTCTTTTTTCCGCTCAGCTTGCTTCTTGGCCTTCCACTCCTTGAACGATTCTTCTGTGACAGGATGTAGAGACTTGCCGAGTTTGTGTCGATCTATTTCAATGAATTCTTCGAGAGTAATAGTAGGAGCATTCTCAGCCGCCAAGCGTTCTATTCTACGCTGTTCCTTTGTTTTCAGCTCATATCCAGGAGGAAGAGAATGCTTGAATCGGCAGTTATCTCCTCCATTAGGACATACCCACAACCACCCATATTTACCGTCTTCCACAGCTTCCAAAAAGTACTTGCAAATGATATTCGTGGGCGTCGGCTGGTTCCCATGCTTCGACATCACCACCTTTTGAAGCTTGGCCGTGTCCCAGTCCTCCATGGAATCCTGGGCTTTGTCAGTTCTTTCATCTGTATAGAGATCTTTCTTCACAGATTTACGCTCGATCTCAAGGTTGTGACTGAATTTACATTTGGCTCCTTTTGTGCAGGTCCCCTGCTTGAAGAAGGCACACAAGACGGTCTTCGGATCCACACCGAAGGGCACTTTTTGCTGAATAATGGGATTGAATAAAAGAGCTGCTTCAGCTTTGGCTTGTTCGGCAGCCTTCTTTTCGGCAGCCCTTCTAGCATTTTCTGCCTCCTTCTTCTTTTGTAGAGCAGTCTGGCTCTGGTTCTGCACCTGTTCAACATACTTCTGAACTTTGGCAGACCTATTCTTATTCTTCAAGCCAAATGTCTTATCCTCAGCTGTCTGCTGGCGCTTGGAGGCCTTTGTTTTCTCACTCGGTTTCTGCTTTTTCGGCGGCATTTTCTGTCGTCCAAGACGAATATGTTAAAATCTGTTTTAAAGTTTCCCTCCAATATCTTCGATGCCCTGGCCTTTAAATCTACCTTGTCAACGGCACTTAGCCCTTACGTATTTCTACGATCAAAAATACCGCTGAATGAATGAGTATACATTTCTATTTACTGTAAATAATATCTGATTGCTGTTCGCCAAAGAATACCAGCTCCACCTTATGCCAGCATCGTTATGTTCTCAGGAGGTTCAACTGGGCGAGCCCTACCCGACCCTTACCAAAATCGAAAACACTGTAGAATTTAGCAAGGAATGCATTACCTAGTACTGCCATGCGTGGCATACTCATAGGCATATCCATGGGAATTATCATCGAGTAACAGGACATTCCGTCCTTGATGATGTAGTCCTCGGGATCAAGCTGGAAATCATGTCCACCAAGCGAGAATGTCACCTTAGGCATGCTTGAAATTCTTCCGCACCGTACTTTATAGAACCCTCTGTACGATTCATATGCTCCGGTCATATTCAAGACAGCATACGCAATGTCGCTTGGCAACCCTATAAACTGGCTTCCAGTATCTAGAGCCGCACCTATCGAGCTATCAAGAGCCTCTTCTTCTCCGACCCGAATGCCTGTCATGTTCACTTCCCAGTACATCTTGCGTTCTACAGGAATATATGTAATCTCGCCGGTGTAGGCTCTTCTCTCAATTCCACCAAGCGTGAAGAACCCTGGGCGCAGGTCTTTGCTTACCGCACGGTTCATACGAAACGTCATAACGGGCTCAGTCAAAATGCCATCTTCGTAAGCTTTCATGGGTACAGATGGAATGCCATTGCTTGCAATACTAGCAAATCCGAGACCGAGAACACCATCTACATTGCGGAAAAACGTCCTGCTGAAGTCCTGTGTCTTCTCAACGACGCAGAAATCTGTCGCTGGAAGCGTCAGACTTCCTATCTGCAACGTGTCACTTGCTAGTGGACCTGATATTTTACCTGTCCCGTAGTAAATATCAACAGTATTATTACTGATTGCCGATGTGGATGACATTGCTCCGATATATCGGCGACTAGCAAGACATTTTGAACCACATCTCAACCCCGGCACCCAGAAACTTGAACTTCCAGTATCAAGCAGTACCTTGATACTTCGCCCAGGCGTGCCTAAGGAGATATATGTATAAACCTGTGACATCCCTACCTTCTCGAGCTTGGATTTATGGCCTGGTGCAATGGTGCGAACCTTTTGCTTGACAGCATAAGGAGCTTGCTCAGAATGATTCATGTGCTTGTTCTCATCTTCTAACACACCCCGGAGGACTTCAAAGCCAGCGTCATTTGTTGAATTGAGTACATCTAGATCATTATATTGCCTTCGGACATGTGCGTTATACTTGGTCAGTATGTTTGAATGCTGAATAGTGAGGTGGTCTATTAGCTGTTCATCTGGTTCATACTCATGTAGCTCCAGAACTTGCATGGAATGCACTGCAGCACTAAAACAAAGAATTTTGTGTATGATCCTTTGCATGTCTGCTGTAATGTATTTTGGCAGGAAGAGAGAGGATCTAAATAAAAAGCGGCAATAATAGGTCGCCCTTCATTTCAAGGGTCTTGGTTAACCAGTTCAGAAGGACCCACTCTTACCACATGATAAGAAGGAAGGATGCCTCATTTATAGGACCCTGCTAAATACTTTATATCGTCGATGGTCTATTTTATGAGTAAGGGTTCAAAATATCTAAGATATATTTACAGCTACACCAAAAGGCAAGTATCGTAGCAATGATGAAATTAAATAACACCGCCTGGGTTAATAAGGAATTTCCCCATAGAGGTTATATTCTATTAAGGCTAATTTTTTGTTTTCGAGATGCCAGAGGGACAGTGGCCTTAGATACACTATATGCTGGCAGGCTCTTTACTCAGCTTTTTCAGAGGTATCCTTTCCCTCAGTAGGCTCATCTTCCTCCAGCTGACTGTCAGCTTCTCCTGAGATACTATCTCCGAGACTAGAAGCGAGGCTACCAAAGTCGCCATCGGCACCTAAGCCTCCAAGACCTTCAAGTCCAGCACCTCCAGCAAGCTTGCTGAAGTCCATGCCATCGAGTCCAGGCATACCTCCTCCTAACTGCGAGAAATCCATGGGAGGCATTCCAGCATCAAAATCGTTGTCAACTGCCTCGTTCTGCTCATCCTCATCAACCCATCGGTCAAAATCAGTCTTGATGAAGTGATATTTAGCCTTCTCCTTGGTGAGCCGCGGCCAGTACTCCTCCTGAGCTTTCTTCTTCCTCAAAATGAAGTTCAAACCTCTGCCGGTAACACCTTGCTTCGATTCGTCAACGTCGATTTCATCATAGAAATCAATCTTAACACTGTAGCTTTTGCCTTCATCAGTCTCAGATTCAATTGCAAGGCTGCTCGAAGTAAGGTCTACTTTAGGACTTTTGGCATCTGGAATCACCACAGTCAGGTAAACAATATTCTTAGCAGCATCGTCTGCGCTGGACCTTTGGGCCCACATAACTTCAGGTGTAATGGACATTATTCAATTATTTAATCAGTTTGGCAAAATACTTTTCAAATCGAAGTTCAAGAACCAGGCGCAGTTGCCCCACAGAATCATCCAGAATACTAGGGTGTAGGGTATAAAGATCGGCGCTGAGGAGGAGGAGGAGGTCGAGAAGAAAATGAGTGTGATCGGCTGCCTGTTCCCTTAGAAATATTTATGTTTATCTAGAGCCTTATTCATCAGATCTGTAGTGTAGGCCTTAAGGTCCTCACCCGTCCTCCAGGTGTTGAGATCTATATGCTTGGGAATTCGCTCTCGAGCAGAAAGGAACCGGCGTTGAACATTCAGAATTTCAATTGGAATTTCCTCAGGTGCACGCTTCGACGAGAGGCTTAAAGATGATAGTCGCCTTACAGCTTGATTCAATTGATTTCCATTTCTCTGTGAGTAAGAGTTCCTGTTCATAAATGGTTGTGCTGCTGCATGTAGAGTAGTAATACTCGAAGCATTACTGGATTTCGAAAGCAAACCACCACCAGAAACTGGAATACGAACATCAAATGAATTAACTTTATGCCCATGCAAATATTCAGGTTTCGTGGGAACAGGAGGTACCTGTCTTCTAGGAAGCGCAGGTGGCTGCTCACTGCTGGACAAACCAGACCCTGCTGAATCGGAAACCTTGTTAATAGCAGTTTCTTTACCTGGGCGAGGGGGAAGCGGGGGTGCATTATCTGCAGAGTGTTTTCCTTCATCAATATCCACAAGTTTAGGCTCTGGGTCATACTCCTCGCCGTAAACATGGTTAACCCCTTGCTTGACCTTTTCGATGATCAGTCTGGGAGACAACATAGAGGCCCACAAGATATCACTTGCAGTTCTACCTTTCGTTGGCCTTGGCTCTTTCATAGGCTGGCTAGTATTAGGACTCAATGAGATATTCTCACCTGGATCTACATCGAGAGCTTGTAACATCTCAGAAGACAACTCTGTTCCGTTGACAAGATCCATTAGTGAATACTTCCCATCTTCTGGTGTTGTAACATCTCTTATCAGCACTGCCAATATCTGATCAGAAAACTCGCGGCACATTTCCACATATATCTCAAGATCTGCTTCCCCCGAATCTCCAATAAGGATAAACTTCCTGTTCGGGAAGTCCTTCAAAACTGCAGTAAGATTTCCTCGCTTTCTTTCGCCTACAGGCTCAAATATACCGTTCATCAGACCAGTGTAATATCTCAGGTGAAAACTACCAGGGGGTAATTGCAAAACAGCAAATGCCTCAGTCATGTTTGAGAACATTTGCCAAGGAGAGTTAGAAACGTAGTGAAAAGAAGCACCTAAACTCCGCATTTCTCCAAACCAGTCAGAGACTCCATCAATAGCACACTCCAGCGGGTCACGGATGAAAACGTTTCTCAGCATTTCTCGTCTTGGGCCAGTCACTCCAGTTACTTTAACTGTATCGTCAATATCTGTTATGACACTGATACCTTCCGAAGGAATCAGGTTAGCAGGAACGATGTCTACACGACCTTCGGGGGTTTCCGCTCCTACAGTGACAGGGATAAAACTCACCTTCAGACGTTCATGAATACGTCCCGATTCATCAGTTCTAACCTCAAAAGTGGCACTAGGCGCATCGAACATGCTGCCGTTATCACTGGAACCGGTTATGAATACCCTTACCAGCTTACTCGCCATTGGTCTTGCAAGGAATGGAGCAAGCCGCTGCATAAAAATTGCATTGTCATTTAGTTCCTCCTGCGGGAAAGTTATATCTTCAGAGATTATAGAAAGATCATCTGACTTATAGTCGTTAGACCTGCTCGGTTCGGAGCTTTCAGGATTATCGTCAACGACTTCATCTTCATCGTCAAACGATATCAAGTCTTTATCTTCCGGAATAGGTGTAGGCGGAGACTTCACAGAAAATTCCCTTCGCGGACTTGGATCCCGCTTAGGTGTATTGGCTCCACTAGATCGCTTTGAACTCGTCCCTATGACGGGCTTTAGAATAGAGGCAAAGATCCGCTCTTTGCGACGAGCACTACCATTCATGCCGTAAAATCCTCGTACTTCGACTTCATAAAACTTAGTAAAGCCAAATCTGCGTGAATAGCAAGGGTACAAGATGATATACTCTTCGCTTGCATCCTTGCTATACGTTGAGAGACCTGATCCTGAGGAATGTGAGGCTGAGCTTACTGATTCTGCACGCCCTGAGCGTGTAGAAGTACCAGAGTCACCTGCAAAATATTCATCTTTCTTAGACCGAAGATATTTTAGAAGTCTCGTCCTGCGAGGTTCTGAACTCGCCCAAATCGGGGGAGAAGGAGGCACCGAGGTGGGTGCTAATGAACTAGATGATCTGCTTGGAGTCCAGTCTGCCCGAGAAATAGCATAGGAAATAGAGTCCGAATTTTGACGAACAAACTCCAAATTGTTGGCAGGGTGAGAATCTGATGTGGTTATGTCAGGCTTTTGCCTGTTTTGGAGTGTATCAGGGTCCGGATCTGCGGGACGGCTTTTCGATGGATCATTCGCCATTTCTCCTCTCCATTCAAGAAATACGATCTTAAGGATACTTAATTATTCTTATATATCCAGAAATAACAATACTATGGATGTAAGAGGTCTGCAATACCTGGAAAGTAAGGCGGAGCTGAAATTGTAAAGATCCTGGAACTATCTCGCTTTCTAAGGTGGCCCCTCCGTACATATATTCGTAAAGAGGTTGTTTCAACAAGCTACGGCTATTAACAGCAAGAACATCAAAAAGAAGATATAATACTACAGTTTTAATTTGACTGAAATTGACAAGCGCTGCAGAATACGTAAAACGTAATCACCAGAGACAGAGCTTACATAGGAATGTCTCCAGCGGCAGCCACAGGAGCAGCCGAGTCGGACTTACCGAAGTAATCATCCATCTCGGCGTCAAGTTGGTCGGCAGTCTTACGAGTATTTCGGGCAACAGGTTTTTTGGCCTTAGGCTTCTTAGCAGCAGAAGCCTTTGCAGGAGCAGCTTTCCCAACTTTCGCAGATTCTTTCGGCTTAGCAATACGGTCCGCCAATGATTTCTGAGTAGGGTCGAAAATTAGTTCAACCTAAGCCCCTGTGTTAGTATGCATACTTTGAAAATCACTCAGAGTACACCAAACTTACCTTCATATGTTTTTTACCGCCATCGACTTTAGTTCCATTGAATTTTTCAAAGGCCCTGTTACCATCGCCGAGCTTATTGAACTCGATCGTGCAAACTCCGGTAGATTTACCTTGCTCATTATAAACAAGAGTAGCTCTCTTGATAGAACCAATTTCCGAAGAGAAATATTCCTATGAATGTTGGTAAATAGTTCGCATAAAAATAACCGAAATAAAATAATAACAACATCAGTAGATAAAAGGAAACAAAAAAGTGAAATAAAGATCATTTTCTGACAATGCCAATCGCCATGATCACAAACACTCATGTAGAGTAAAAACGGAGCAAATATTAACATAAACCATGCGTAAGGCATGGCCCAAATAATTGTACAGTAACTCAGCGAATCGCACTAATCTGTGAACACTTATTCGAATAGGTGTTGAGCAGTGTCAACAAGGAAAGATATCAACATGCGTATTCGACCAACTGAGAACTTTACACTTCGTCTTGTATTGGAATGCTTGAACAACCTTGCAGATCTGCTAAAATACCCAAACGACACTAATATAATGTTCGGGTCAGTCAGAAGAAGCAGAACTCTACAAAGCAGTTCGAGCTAGAAAGACCATGCTAAGAAAAAATTTAGATAGCAGGCATTTAACCAAACAACAAGACAAACTTCACAATAAAGTGAAGGGACGCCATAATATAGCTACCGCAGTACTTTTCACATGAATTAGTGACAATGGCAAAATTCCAAAGTCTCATGAACCTCATTCAGCCTTTATGCTTCCTTATCCCTCAAGTTGTATGAATGTATACATACCTTTATAGAAGAGATAGGAACATCTTGGGGCTATAGAAGAGGTTAGTATACGGTTCGGTGAAAACCAAAAGATGGCTTGAGAATTCTCTAGCGCTACTAAAAGAATCATCTCAACAATGGACACAAGCTAACAAGTAGGACTTCTTGATGTATTCGTCTCTACTTGACTGCAATATATGATAGGATTGAAACACACCAAGAATCAATACCCCAGACTGGATGATGTAAAACGTAAACAGAATGTTCTAAACAAAGGAACCAAGCAAATGCAAGACCATATCTTAAAAAAAGAAAGACAGGAGTTGTCGCAAATAAGTCGGCTGGAACAAATTACACTTCACGGGTATTACAGTGTACCAGAAGGCGACTGACTCTTATGGGTGGGTTCAATGCATATATATGAATAGAGGTCATCTTATGCAACCACCAAATTCAGAAACGAAATTTACATAGTCCATGAGAAACTCAAAACTTAAGCAGCGCTTCGTGGCGATCCCATTGCCATGTTCTTCAAAATAAACGAAGGATTCAAACAAGTTAATGTCAACCCTCGTATCGATCAATCACATACCAAGCTAGAAATTACAACTTTAGCAGTTTGTTGCTCGACGAGCTTCTTTGCTTCGACTTTCTTAGCAGTGGAATCCTTAGTCTTTCCGGCTTTAGCTTTGGATGCCTTTCCAATTTTGCCTGCAGCAGCAGTAGCACCGGATGGACGACTTTGTCGGCGGATATTCTTGCGACCAACACGTGGCTTGGAGGAAAGAATTTCGTCGAGAGATTTATCCAAGTTAAGAGACATATTTAAATGCGTTCTTTTATTAAGAAATGTTTAAAGCGAACAAAGAATCCGAAGAAGCAATGTTAGCACAAAGAATAGTACAAGGGGAAGAGTCTTCAGAAGTATGACTCGGGGGCAACGGGCTGGCTAAACTGGGTCTAAGGTTTAGAATCCAACTGTACCATTGGCTGTTTAAATCTAACCCTCACCCTAGTTGGCCGCGGGTGACACAAGGTGTCAGCTCTCCTATTGCAATATTTAGACTCTTTTCGAAGGTGCTGCGAGGGCACATCGTGTGGAATGTGGAATGATCCGATACAGGAAGGTACAAAGGCCGTTTTCGCTATATGGGCGCAGATCATATAGCGGCGTGAACGAGAACCTTAAGGTGCTGTTTTTGGGTACATCTGAGTTTGCTATACCAAGTTTGCAAGCTGTGAAAGAAACCGGGTGTGATCTTACATTGGTCACTAGAAGCCCGAAGATGACTGGCCGTGGAAATAAGAATTTAAGCATAAGCCCAGTTGAGAAATCTGGCATTGTAAATAAGATATACTACGCAGATGATCAGAAAGACTTGGTCATTCTGAAAGAAAAGGTTGATTATGACCTTATTGTCACCGTAGCGTACGGGCTGTTTGTGCCGAAATCAGTTGTGGACAAGGCGCGCTTTGGCGGGATAAATGCACATCCTTCTATGCTTCCAAGGTATAGAGGTGCAGCTCCGATTCAGTACACCGTGTATAACATGGATCCCGTAACTGGCGTGACCGTGCAGACTCTCGATACTTTGGATTTCGACAAAGGCAGGATCTTACAGTATAGTCAATTAATTGAACTGAACCGAGACGAAACTCCGGAAACAGTGACTGCCAAAGTTATCCATCCAGCTGCTTCTACACTGGTGAGCACCATCAAGTACATATATCAAGCAGGAGAGGTGTCAATGCCTAAAGAAGTTTCAGAAAGAAACAGTGAAATACTCAAATCATACGTTGATATCATGAATATCAATGATATAACTTCTTATGCTCGTAAGGTGAAAAGAGATCATTCTAAGGCAGATTGGAGCCGTCCAGCGCAGAAACTATACGCCCAGTACAGAGCGTTTGGCGGCCTGTGGGGTATGTGGGGTTCCTCTAAGAGAGTGCATTTTGAGGTGGATGGCAGCCATCCGAGCGTGACGGCAGGATTATCACCTGGATCCTTATTCGAGCGAGATGGCGGCATGTATATAGAGACTGGATCAGGATCTCTTAAGATTAAACGGCTGAAGTTTGAAGGAAGACAGTTTAAAGAGCCAGAAATTGTGCCTGGGTTTATTGAATCATTCTATTGATTTACTAAAATTATCCCAGGCGTTTTAACTATCTTTGGAAGGTCGATATCAGATAGATTTTTCAGCATAACATGGAAATGGGGAATAGCTTTCACGGACTGTAGGGCAGCCCAGTTCCTGAACCACAACACATCATTCCTGCTCCGGCCGAGGTGGTTCACAAATGTACACTGAATATATGACTCAATTGCATCCCTTGCTTCAATTGTAATATCACCCTCAGATGAGACTGAGGGAATAGGGGTTTTGGACCATACTACTAGGTGAGTTATATTAGGTTCGATCGCGTAGGGAAAGTCGTTAACCAGTATCTTCACGTCATCCGGATTCGTCAAGAACGTACTGCTTTTGGGCTTCATACTTTGCCATTCAAGACGAGCTTTCATGCTTTTGATGATATCTGGGTTATCTTTCTTCCAGATGAGATATGCCCATAAACCGTCTGCCGTTCTCCGGAGTAGCTCGAGTTGGTTGTTTCGAATCACCTCGGTGAGCTCATCCCACGACAGCAAAGGCACAGCTAATTCAGCAGTTAATATACTCTGGTCACGTTCAGAAATAGACGACCATTCCAAGCCATTTCTTTGAGCAAACGCTTTAGCGGACTCGACATCCATCTATTGCTGTTCTAGAATTTCTATAATCTCTAACAAACAATTTAAGTCCCAAGCGGCTTGCCAAGAGATAATGAACAGGTACAAGTTCAGATGGCCATGCAGAAAAAAAGCGCAATCGTACGAATTGAGCCCCATTTATACTATATTTTTCTCTTATGTACAGAACATTTATTTATAATCCTAGTTTACTGGGTAAGGCCAATAACGCCACACGCGGGGCGAGTGCCAGCATGACCAGTAGTAAGAGAATCCTCAAATCCACCCTTACCGTAATCGTCGGTTCCAGAATGGACAACTAAAGTACGTCCAATGATAGAGTATGGACCAAAGAGCTTAATAAGCGGGTCAGTCTTGGTGCCTTTGCCAACACCAGAGCTGTCGGTAGAGAAATTACCAAGATCGCCAACATGGCGGGTCTCATCGGTTGGAGCCCCATGTGTTTTCTTAAAGGGGTTGAAGTGAGGGCCCGCTGATGTGCATCCATTGGTGTTATCACCGAATTCATGAACATGGAAGGCACGCTCAGCATTAGGGTCGTTTCCAGAAATTTCCCAGGTGACGGTAGTGTTATCAGACTCAGAACTCTGCTCAAAGGTGACGACACCCTTTACGTTAGAGTCTCCACGGAGAACTGCCACTAGAAAATTGTTAATACCTGTCCTAATTTCTACAGTGTGCAAGAGACATTTGGAGGCGGATCCCCCAAGGTATCTAGGAATCTTATCTGGCTTAAGTTGCTCCAATGAAAAACAAATTATATAAGCTTCAGGATTTCAATTTAATACATACCTGCTTTAACCATTCTTAACTATTTATTGTCCAAACGAAGTGATTGAAGAAGAATTGCGCTAAAGTCAATTCGAGTATTACGTTGGTGCAGGACATATTTCCGGCCGGGCTTTTTATAGTCGCACTTGGAGGGGGCAGAGCCGACAGCTAGCCAGTCATGCGTCCTATCTTTGAATTAAGGTTTATGATCGCATCACTACTACTTTAAGTAAAGGCGATGACTAAACTTTCTCCAGACCCACGCTGCTCTGCAAGCAGCAACATAAGACAATAAATCTATCGGCATTGCGCTAACACTTGATGTTAATCTAAGTTAGATGGGTTATTATTTTCCAATTGCCCAGTTGCCAGGCTTTACTGTCGAAACTGTGTTTAACCATTTGAGAAAACCCGCTTAACTGCGCTTTTACCGAAACTCAATCACACTCCATCCAAATTGGGTAGTGAGGCTTGAACCCTCACACCCAAGGGAATAATAAACTTGTTGATTCTAGCCCAAGCCGCGCGTTCCTGGGTCGGTATCTTCAAACAGCACCACTTCATATCTTGTCAGTCTTAAACCTATGTTGTATTAAATAAAGTCGAATTTATGCGATTATATCAATGACTCCGGGACCTCCTAAGCCGTTACCGACTCCTCCTCTGTCAGGCGACCTTGATTCAAAACAATCAGACTCACCTCCTCCAATTCCGGCTAAGATCCCATTGAATACCCCAGAACTAATGACTGGTAATGTCCGAATACACATGCAGCTGGAAAATAGTGAGGATGTTGTCAACTATGCTGTTCACTCGAAGAGTATCACGAATGCTAACATCGCTGCCGATTCGCGACCTTTACCGCTTCCACCTTTACCACCACGCCCTGCTGTACCTCTGCGAAGTGGAAATGAGACATGCCAAGCCAGTCATAATTTATATTCCGGAAGTCAAAGTTTGCTGTCTCACTCTCACCCAATTGCCTTACCGCGTCTTCCTACTATCAAGCAGCCTCCTCGGGCTCCGGCCGAAGATTTCGAAACATATCCTTCTAATTCACCTGCTTCATTTTACACATTTACTACACAACTATCTACACCTTCTTCAGGTCCCGCTGCCAGTTTGAATGCTCCTATTCTTCTGACTACTCACACACACCAACTTGCCCCAGCTCCACAATACCCAGAGTCTTTTGGTTTCTCGCCCACAGTCCCAGATCTGGCACATGTATATTCTGATGTTTTTCACCACCCACAGTATGCTCCATGGGATAACCCAGAAAATGAATATGATTACCAGAGCTCACTCTTAGGCCAGCACTCAAATCCCACTGCCGACCTTGTATCCGTGTATGCCGGCTCAGATAACGACTCTACCTATCCCAAACATTACCAAATCTTACGTTTACCTTCATTACCATACTCTCAGAACTCGGGATCCTCCCATTACTCCCCCAGTTCTTCCTCGCTTTCATATGGAAACTCCACTCGCCGACCGTATAAGACCTCAGCTAATCCATCACAAGGCAAATTACTGCATGCAATTAATACCATTTCTTTGGAGCCCACACCTGATGAAAAGGCAGAAGATGATAACACTGTCAAGAAATTTCAGATAAAAGATCTACGAGAGTCGGATTTTCTCGCGTGTAAAGACCTGTGGTCAATGCGGGAAATACTCTCCATTATTGCAAAGTTGGTTAAAGATTCATCTTGCACACCAGAGGACATACTAAGCATTATAGAAAGGCTAGTTCATGCTCATAAACCACTGATGACTTACCTCAGACGCCAAGGAATTGCTCAGAGTGTTTTAAGGTCTTTAATGCTCGCAGATTGTTTCAATCTGTTTACGCAAGATGATATGGAGCTTATGATTATAAAGCCAGAAGCTAATCCTACTGGTGTCATTCTACCACTACTTGGCTCGTACAGTTATGATAAATACCTATCGCCATACTCCTATTCTTACCTTGACCGACTGGAATCTCCTCTATCAGATTCTGAGAAAAGTGCAATTTTGGATCTCCCTCGCTCCAATCCGGCTTGGCACCAGTATTGGAATCTTAAGCTGCCACCAGAAGATCAGGATAAAGAGCATAGAGCTGAAATGCTTCGACAGAATATTATTCATGAAGTCATAACAACAGAAGAGGACTTCATTCGCGACCTCCGAATATTTGTTGAAATCATGCCCACTATTTTTCAAACTGACCCTTTATTCAAGAAAGGATCAGAGTTTGCTAACAACACGTTTGCTGCCGTTGAACCTATATTGAATTGTAACATAGACTATCTATTAATCCCTATTAAGCGTATGCAGCTCAGGGAGAGAACTTCAATATCTGGAATAGGTGATATTATGCTGGACTGGGCCAATGCTGCTCGGCCTCTTTTTATGGAGTATTCGAAAAAATTTGTGTGGTCCTCAAACTTCATTGATAGAGAAAGGAAGACGAATAACAATCTTTCTAAGTATCTGGACGAAATTAGCAAGAATGAACTAACAGGACCTCAAAATTGGCGACATTATTTCACTCGCGTAAATTTCCGCCTTCCTCGTTATATACTGCTGATGGAATCGCTCCTCAAGAAAACACCTGCAGAAATGTATGATCACGCTTGGCTGAAGGAGGCGATCGTAGCTATATCTTGGATGGCCAAAGAATATGACTCTCAAATTGACAAATATGTCAACCAGGCTCGCCTCGAGACTCTTGCTAGTTCAATAATCTGGAGACCTAAGGAATTATTTGTTAGCTTGAATTTGAACACTCCTAATCGCAAAATACTAAAATCCGGTAATGCTCGTCGCAGGGGCAACAAAGGCATAGACTGGATTGATGCTCATTTGATTTTACTTGATCATTATCTCCTTTTAACGAAACTTGAAAACCCGGGAACAGGAACACATAAGTATGTTGTGACGAAGCCACCTATTGCCATTGATTATCTTGCTGTAGATGCTACTTCTCAAGTAGTACAAAGCAAGAATATTTCCACGCAAACGAAACTGGCCCTAACAAGTTCTTCAACCCGGCATGGCGGAAATAATTCTGGTTCTAATGATTTTTCTATTACACATATAAAGCAAGATGATGCTCAGGTCCTTTACACTCTAACCCTCTCGAATCTTACGGAAAAGCCTTCTAGATTTGCATCTCCTTTAGTGTTATATTGGAATACTGAGATAGAACGAGACAACTGGAAGGATGCCCTTCTTATTGCCAAAGAAGCCCATAATATCGACTGCCGAACTAACCACGATTTTTTTGATGTCAGATTGATATCTAATGGCCATCTCTCTTACCCCGGAAATGCCCCGAAGTTAAGAATCTTCGAGCGTGGTAATGCCATAGAGCAGGCATTGTTACGCTGGAGGGATGGGATACTGCTGGATGATGGCGTTAATGAACCCGGACCACTTACTCCTGAAAACTCTGTCGAAAAAATATACCTTAAAGAAGTTAAAATATTTTGTGCTTGTTCAGTTGTGATGCCAGGATCAGATGAGGCTGCTACATTTTACGGCTTGTCGTCTGGTTTGTATGTCAGCTCGGATAAGCACCCATCTAAGTGGAAGCCATGCTATGTCAACCGATTTCATAAGCTTTCGAATGTACTGAGCTTACAGTACATTGACGAACTTCGCATTATGTTCATGATTGCGAACATAAATAGAAAATGCACCTTTGTCGCATATCCTATTGGCGTGCTATGTCCGAACGGCTATGTTTCTGTCAATTTTACTCAGGACCCTCTCCCTGCTTACCATCATGCGAGTGTTGAGAGCCTCGCTACGCATTTGGATTTGGCAGCCTTCAAGCTCTCTAAATCCGGTCCATCTTCGTACTTCTGTGTTTCTAAAATATGCGACCGATGGCTGGCATTTCACGGTCAGAAAGATAAATTGGTACTGTCTGGCACCTCACACACTGTTTTTAGACCGGTATTGGACCTAACGTTTGATTATTCTGACCTGAAAGAAAACGCCATTGGTGCTATACCTCCTTCGAAGGTGAAGAATTTTGCTATAGATGATGAGTTTTTCATTCCTCATGATTGCTTGCAGATTACTTGCTTTGCTGGAGTTAACGTCATCATCAGCGGAAGCGCTAAATTCTTTATCTATAATCTGGACACTAAGCAATTGAGAGCCATTCACGAGCAGTTTTCAATTGGATCCGAAGGAGTCAAAAGATGCATACTAGCAGCTAAGCCTTGTGCTGTCTTCAAAGTTTCCGACACAATCAACCCTATTGTGTTGGACCTTCCGGCCAGTAAAGCTACAATTTCCCAAGAAAGCGGTACTGGTTTGGGGAAACCAGTGAAATGTGAACTACTAATCTGCTACTCTACATGTGTTGTGTTTGCAGATAAATTTGGAGACATCGTATCAAATGCATACATAAGATTTGCAGCCTGCGTGCACTCCGTTGCATACAGATACCCATATGTGTTTGCTTTTAGCATCGAGCTTTTGGAGATCTGGAATATAACAACACAGAAGCTGGTGCAAGTTATTGCAGGGCGAGATATGAAATACTTGACCAGTTCAAATCAAACTCCTGAAGGGTATTCAGTTTCTGCAAGTCGAATAATTGCTCATATGGCTCACCCCTTAGCTGCGGAAAGACGAGTGATTTTTGAATTGGAAGAGAAGCTTCTGCAATAATAGAGATTATTCCTTGACGAGCGCGCTAGGAAGCGCCTTAACTTGAATAGTGTATATTTAAGATCCATGCATAATATAAGTAAGAGATCACTAAGTGTCATTCTTCCAAGAGCCCTGGAAACTATGTTGAACAAATGCCAGGGGGTGATCAATTTCATGAGCTCCCATTTGCTGGACGCCGGGAGAAAATGAAGTGATTGGCAGAACGAGGATGTCCGAGAATAAAGTGGGCACTTTGAGGCCAGTAAAGTTGGCTAAACCTATAGGATCTTCAATGCCGCTTTTGAGAGGATCAGATAGGTAGTCAAAGATAGAATCCGTCCAAGTACCAGGGCCGGTCCAATCCATAATATCAGCGCCATAATCTTTCCCAGGAGCAAGGTCTAGGTTGCCGTGATCTTTACGATCACTATACTTTTCAGTAATCTTGCTGACAGTATCTCGCAATACAGGGTGGCCCGGTTTAGATTGAATGGTCCACTGACAGAATTGAATGCGCCGAGCGTACCAATCCTTCCAATCTGGTCTATCAGGGTCGGCCTCAATGCCTATTACTAAACCGATACTTCCAGCATCGATATCCTGAGGTATCCAGTCCAATATAGGTTTTAGATTGAATGTATCCAAATCGGTATAAATACCACCCCGAGCCAAGAGTACTAGGTATCTGAAGAAGTCTGCTTTTAGAATAGGGGATGGCATGTTTTCATAGGCCTCAACGACCAAGGGCAGATGTATGTAGAGGTTTCTGATTAGGGCTAAAGAAGGTTCGTCTGTGAGTATTTCATGGACAAAATCGGGGTTCTGCTTGGACCACGAATCTACTTGCGATTTTGCAGCAAACATGGGATCATTCGGGTGAAGTTTTGATGTTTGCCAGATAAAAGACGGGAAGGCTGACCGCGGTTCGTAGGGAAATTGATAAGCTAGCTGTGCTCGCAGTCCAATTCCATCTGGAGGGCGTCGCAGCTGAGCAATTTGACGCTGCAAACTGGCCTTTTCATTTTCGAAGGTAGTCCGTTCGCTTTTGAGAGTTTCGCGAATCTTCTGGAGCTCATTCTCTTTGGCAGATACGGCTTTTGCACAAGCTACACGTTCGTTAGCAGCAATACCTGACTCTTTGGTGAATTGTGCACTTGAATAGAATAAGTAACTAAACAGAACTATGACAAGAACAAAAAGCAGAAGAGTGCTTCTGCGGAAGGAAACGATTGAGTATCGCATGGTCGCTCGAGACAGGTGAAACCGTTGAAAATCTATACCAGTAATTTAGCAGATAGTTTCAGGCACTGGTAGCGGGTTCAAAACAAAATTACTAGAAACTTTATATGAGTCAGAGTACACCCGAAAAACATATGTCGTTATATGCAAAGAGGTCCAAGGTTGCCTATGAATAAATCAAGGGATGCACTAGAAAAGCAGCTCCCCCTAATAGCAATCTAGACCTATGTGCGTTTTTAGGGTTTTGCCTCTTGCCCTGGTTACCTAGAACGCTGCATTCTTGACACTGGTAACAACCCCGGTACAACGCATTTTTCGGCTTTTAGCTATATCGTAAAGATCAGCTTTCTGCGAATCTCAAGCGGTTCAAGCGGGCTGGCAATATAGGCAACTGTAAACTTTCACTAGCTTCGTGGAATAGTTTCCTTCAGATTATCCCATCTATTTAAGATTCTCGACTAATGACCTACGTAAACACAGATAGTCTTTAATCAAGGGCAACCCACGGCTGTTATGCTCAAAGAAATAGAGCTCCCACCCATTTAAGGCTGCTGCTGCTGAGTCACTCGGAGCTGTTCGCAAGGAGTATATATTCCACTGCGCCAAAAAAAAGAAAAACATCCGGTTTCTTCTACGATACAATGCTCATAGGTTCATAAAAGTTAGAGTCTCATCTTTTGGTATCTCTGTTTTTCTTTTTTCTCACCTGGCACGCATTTCCAGGAAATGGAAGCTGAATTACAAAGCTCTAGAACTGCAAAATGGTATATTATTCGAGCCCTTAAAATCACCAGGGATATAGTCTTGAAATTCTGGATGGTTATAGCTATTGGAATATTTATTCTTCTGGCATGGCTATTCCCCTCTGTAGGCAAAACAGGTGGTGCCGTCCGATCCGAGTATACAGTAGGCTATCTGGGCGTAGCATTGATCTTCTTTTTCACTGGCCTCTCGATTCATCCGAAATTGCTATTTAAACATTTGAAAGACTTTAGACTACATCTATTACTTCAGACATACTGTTTCTTTTTCACTTCAGCGGTTGTGTATGGACTTGTTATGGCTATTGTGTCTTCCGGAAACAAGAATATCGCTGGTCCCATATTGGTGGGATTCATTGTAACAGGGTGCCTCCCTACTACGATCGGTTCAAATGTTGTCATGACCCGTACTGCCCACGGAGATGTTGCTGCTACTGTCATGGAATTAGTCCTGGGAAATTTGATTGGCCCATTTCTTACTCCAGCCCTTGTATTTGATGTCTATCTCCCTAATGCTGGGTACCTGAGCTCTTACATGCCAGATACCAGCAAGAATGGACTCGGAAGTGTATATAGGGAAGTAATGGAGCATATGGGCTTGTGCCTCTATCTTCCTATGGTTGTAGGACTAGCAATACAGATAACGTTTCCGAAGCAAACGAATTGGGTATCTGAGCGATTCCACTTATCAAAGGTCAGCACTTTTATTCTGACCTTATTAATTTGGACTACATTCTGCAATGCATTTAGTGAAGGGGCTATCTACGAGCTATCTACTCCTACTGTCTTGTTGATGGTATTTCTCTCTCTCGGGCTGAATATGGTATTCTCGATCTTAATCTTCATCCTTGCTTATTACCCATCTAAGATCAAGTGGCTTTTAAAGATTTGGCCTGGGTTTGAAGATAAAGTAATTGTCTCTATTGGATTTTGTGGTCCCGCAAAAACCCAGGGGCTAGGAATCCCTTTGGCTACTTCGATGTGGGCAGGCTCATCGCCAAGTCTTATATCTTCCATTCAGCTCCCAATAGTCTTGTACACCACCGAGCAAATATTTGTTGCCAACTTCAATGTCATTATATACAAGTATTGGTTGCGCCGAAGGGAAAAATCCATCGAGAACAATGAGCCAAAAGCCGATGATCCTCCCGAAGATTTGGCTGCTGGATCAGACAAATAACTTGACGCTGGACAATCTCAAACCATATAAGCGCACTGATATATCATTATACCCAAATAGGCAATCTGGTCCTGACTTTTAAACCCAATGAACTTTGACGCCTACCATGGCACCTCTTATCTAAACGACGAATTTGAAGAATGACGCAACCTCATCGTTTCATCACCGGACTTCACGCCATCTTTTTAAACTTATGTTTAACCTTCATTGCTTAGCATTTTATGTAGCCGATGACCGAGTTCATAAAGCTTCAAACCTCTTCATTTGACTTTCTAAAGCCTCACAGTGGGTAACCTTATCTCACTAGGAACTAAAGTTATTAAGTACTGACGCATGTGCAGGCTTCTGACTGGTTTATCTAGCTTTGAACTCCGCGTTTGTACCTATTTGGCTTTTTGAGCGCCTCTTATGATTAAGCGTTATCTAGTTATGCCCTGAGGTACTAATATATAGATCAGCTTGTCGAGAGGTCACTTCTCATAGCCGCAACTATGACTTTCGCTCATCTGAAAACCGTTCTGATTGCTAACCGCGGAGAGATTGCCAATCGGATAATCACATGCTGTAAAGCCAATGGACTCAAGTCTGTAGCTGTTTACTCCAAAGAAGATTCTGATTCTCTTCATGTCCTCAATGCCGATGAAGCTCATCTTTTGCCGGGAACGGGTTCCGCTGCGTACCTGAACACAGAATCTATCATAGAAGTAGCGAAAACTTCCAATTCGGATGTAGTTATTCCTGGTTATGGCTTTTTGAGTGAGAACTCTGATTTTGCTGCTGCTCTCGCAGCAAATGGAATTGGATTTGTGGGCCCTGACTCTGATTCGATCGAGAATTTTGGCCTCAAGCATTTTGCCCGTGATCTAGCTATTAAAGACGATGTCCCTGTAGTTCCTGGATCTGGGCTAATTGAAAATGAGGAAGAAGCTGCGAAGTATGCCGAATCAATTGGGTACCCGATAATTCTGAAAGCAACTGCTGGTGGAGGTGGCATGGGTCTCCGAGTCTGCTTTACGCCGGAGGAGCTTACTGAGAGCTTGTCTCAGATCAGAAGTCGTGGACAAACTCTTTTTAAGAATTCTGGTGTATTTCTTGAAAAATATGTTCAGAATGGCCGCCACATTGAGATTCAAGTTTTTGGTAATGGTCTTGGAGATGTTATTGCTGTTGGCGAACGTGAATGCTCAATTCAACGCCGTCATCAGAAGGTCGTTGAAGAAACCCCTAGCCCTTTCATGTCACATCCAAAGTACATGCATACAGAATTGCGTCAGAAAATGAGCAACTGCGCTACCAAACTATTGGCTTCTGTGAAGTACAAGTCTGCAGGCACTGTTGAGTTTCTTGTTGATGATGACACTGCAGAATTCTACTTTCTTGAAACCAACACCCGTCTACAAGTTGAGCATGGAATTACAGAATTATGCTACAATGTAGATCTTGTCTATATGATGCTACTTCAGGCTGACTATGAATTAGCAGGAAAGGGAGGAATTCCAGCGGAAGATCTCAAGTCAATGGCCAAGATCGATCCTATCAAAGGAATTGCTCAGCCTGAAGGACATGCTATTGAGGTTAGACTGTATTCTGAAAACCCTGTCAAGAACTTTCAACCTTCACCTGGTGTGTTGCACAACGTGGAGTTCCCTGAAGCTCGATCAGATTCAAGAGGGATAGTGCGGATCGATCACTGGATATCCACTGGATGCAAAGTCTCTCCGTACTTTGACCCACTTTTAGCTAAAGTTATGGTCTGGGCTCCTAGCAGATCTGAAGCAATTTCACTAATGAAGGAAACTCTAGCGAAGACCGTTATCCAAGGACCTCCTCTTAATATTGAGTATCTTCGCCAAGTAATAGCTGATCCCTTCTTTGCTGAAGGCCACACATTGACTAGTTTCCTCGACAAAGCTTTTATATTTGAGCCAAAAATGATTGAATTCTTGGCTAATGGTGCATATACTACTATCCAGGATCAACCAGGTCGAATAGAGTACAACGGTGGTATTCCGCGAAGTGGCCCCATGGATTCCCTGTCGTTCTCCACAGCTAACTCTCTAGTGGAAAATGACCCTGATACTGCTGCACTTGAAGTGACATTTGCTGGACCTACTATATTGTTTCATTCCGCAGCAGTGATTAGTTTATGCGGCGGAGATTTTGAGGTAGCTATAGATGATCAGGATATGCCCATGTGGGCTACAGTATCTGTGAAGAAGGGTGCGGTTTTGCGCATTGGTAAAGCCATTGGAAGGGGATGTAGAGCTTATTTGGCTATAAAGGGTGGCTTTCCTGGAGTCGCTTTTTACCTCAAGTCAAAGAGCTGTACACCTACACTTAATTTAGGTGGACATCAAGGCAGAATCATACTTCCTGGTGACTGCTTAGATATAGTTTCGCAAGAGTCTAGTGAAGAAACAAAGGTGATGTATACTCTACCTTCATCTTGTGTTCCGCCATTTGTTGAACCTGGTAAAATATGGACTATTCGTGTTATTCCAGGGCCCCATGACACTAGCGATATTCTCTCAGATGAAGGCCGTGCCATTATATATGAATCAGAATGGGTTGTGAATCATAACTCTAACCGTGGGGCAATACGTCTGGATGGCCCAAAGCCGAAGTTCTCTCGAACCAGTGGAGGAGATGGCGGTAGACACCCAAGTAACATACTTGAATATGGCTATCCTAATTGTGGCATGAGTTTTACCGGTGATTCAGCAGTACTATTTGGCATGGATGGAGCAACTTTGAGTGGGTTTGTCTGTGTTGCTGTTCCTATTGAATCAGACTGGTGGAAATTTGGACAAGCCAAACCAGGAGACATTTTGAAATTTGTGCCAACATCCAGGGTGGCTGCTCTACAACTAAGGCAGAAGCGCATTTCTTGGAACCAATACATCTCTACGCTGCCCAGTATTGATAAGGCCAAAACTTTCAATGATGATGCCTTTTCAAACATTGAAGTTGATGGTTCAAGCTCTATTATGTACACCAGACCCGCTACAGACAAGTTGCCATTTGTTGAATATCGTAGATGTGGTGAATCTATGATAATGGCAGATTTCGGGGTGGTGAATTTTGACTTGATGAACAATGGCCGACAGTTTGCAATGTCCCTTGAATTAGAAAAACTCCCTGAGTCTAATAAAATTAAGTCTGCGTTACAGCGGGTTGAGTGCTTTAGTGGTTCTCTGAATGTATGCTTTGATCCTTCGAAGCTAGATATTCGGGAAGTGCTTGAGCAATTGATGTACATAGAAGAGTCTCTACCTCCTTCTAGTGAATTGAAGATACCTTCTCGTCTATTCCACTTTCCAATGGTGTTCGATCACTCGGCGCTGAAAGCCTGCGTCGAGCGCTATGTTAAAACACAAAGACCACATGCACCATATCTTCCTAATAACATTGAATATTTGATGAAAACAAGCGCAATTGAAACTTTTGAGGAATTCAAGACTTTTGTTATTGATCAACCTCAAGTAGTAACTGCTGTTTCGTTTTTGTGTGCTCTGCCTCTGTTTGTTCAAGTCGACCCAAGAAAAAGGTTTATGTGTGCAAAGTATAACCCCGCTAGAACATTTACGCCTGCAGGATGTCTAGCTACTGGCAGTTTAACTAACAGTATATACTCTGTGGATTCACCTGGGGGATACCAGATGTGGGGAATGACTCTCCCTAATTCATGCTGGAATACCTTTAGCCGCCTCAAAGGATTTCCTCCTGATCAACCTTGGTTGATGAATATATATGATCAAATCACATTCTACGAAGTTACTGAAGACGAGCTTGCTGCTTTGAATGAACAGCTTATTACAGGGAAATACTCTATCCAGTTTGAGGAAACTATTTTTGATTTTTCGGCATATGCCAAAATGATTGAGGATACTAAAGAAGAGGTTGCAGACCTCCGTGCTCGACAAAATAAAGCTTGCGAGGACGTTATAGCTCTGGACGCCGAAGACTATCTGCTCTGGGAGAAAGAAAAGGAAGAAAGTAAGCTCAACAAAAGCGCAGGGGAGGGCTCCTTTGCGGATAACCCAGATGCTCTGAAAGTCAATTCGCCGATGAACGCTAGCGTTTGGAAGATTCAGGTGAAGCCTGGCGATGTTGTGAGCAAGGACACTGTGCTTATGATACTTGAAGCGATGAAGATGGAAATACCTGTTCGCCTGGCTGACTTGAAGGGAGAAATGAAAGTTGCTGGAATATTAGTCGAAGAAGCTGATGTTGTCTCCACTGGAGACCTTTTGCTTGTCGGCTTCAAGAATGATTAGTTATATAGCTTATACGATCCAAACTTTGAAAGTATAATCACAATACATTTTTTATTTTTACGGGACATGTATTTGTTTTCAAGTTCTCTATAAAAAATAGGCGAGGTTTAAGCAATCTCAGCAAGCAGCTCATTGATTTGCTTTGCCTTCAGGACTGCGTCAGGAAGATCACTATGAAGACAAATTGTTACCTCTGGTTCATCAGCAAATGCGAATTTGATCTTTTCCCCATTTTTAGAGTCGACTGTATCTTCGAGAAGGATGCTCCGGAGGGCATCTTTGACTTGATCAGTTGGGCGGCCACCGTATATGGTGAGCGACATGATAGAGCCATCATCGGCAAAGTTGACATCAGGGTATGCTTCTGGAATTAGCTTAATTCCATATTTCTTGCAGCATTTTTCGTGGAAAGAGCCCTTGACACCATAGACTGGGACTTTGAAATTAGCACAGGCTTCCATAACAGCGTCGCAATACTCTTCATCTCTGGCTGCTTCAATATACATAGCACCATGCGGCTTTATATGGTTCAAAGGGAGCCCCTCAGAATCCAAAATAGCACAGAGTGCACCAACTTGATAAAGAACTGCAGCTTTGATCTCTTCTTTGGTCATGATCATACGTCTACGTCCAAAGCCATCTCGGTCAGGGAATGAAGGGTGAGCGCCTACAGGGACACCGTGCTTTTTTGCTAGTCGCACTGTTTTTACCATAGTCATAGGATCAGACGCATGGAATCCGCAAGCAATGTTAGCAGATTTGATTAAAGGCATCAATTCCTCGTCTGGGCCAAGTTTCCATACTCCGTAGCCTTCGCCCATATCGCAATTGAGATGAATATTACGTTTGACCATGTTGTCTTTTCTTTGAGGGGATCCAGAATAGCTATAAGTATTTATATGTAAAAATGATTCACTAGATTTGATTATCTCCTAAACTCCGGGCGGAGCCCAGGAAAAAGTGTAAATTATCTAATCAGGTACATTTAAAGTACGACAATACGAAATAGGAAGGTTTAGGCGCTGTGTTTGGAAAGTAAATCCGCGCCCAAAACTCTAAGTACTTAAAATAAAGTTTTAATCACCTGTTGGTTGGTTCGATACCTTATCCCAAAAGCTAGAAACTCAGCGCGTAGATGGAGGAGATAATGATAAGAAAAATGCGGGGGCAGGAGGTAAGCAGTCAATCCTTTACGAGGATCAACTGACTTTCGTGACTGAGACAGTTACTTGTTGTTATGTACAGTAAATCAAATGTGATGCCATTCTTGCATTGTCGAGCGTTGTGAAGGAGAAGATCTAAATCATCTGTTACCACTTAGCCATTCCTCGATCTCAAGATACATTGATCCCTCCCGAATCAATACATGGTTTCCCAATACCCGTACCCATACCGTATATTTCTGTGTAGTAATTGAATTCTTGATGTACACCTTTTGGGTGAAAGAGTACCCTCTTCCTTGGCTCGATCCTGCTGATATTACTAAGTAAAGATTCGGTCTCCGCTCATTCAGAGCAGTTTGAACTGTTTCTATCAAATCAGTTGCAGCTGATTTGCTTTTATGCTTGCTCGGGGGACTTAACGGAAACTTTGACCTTTGAGGCGGTGTAGATCTGAGAGATAATTTAGCTTGAACCACATCAACTTTCGATGATAATGCTTCTTCGACTGCAGGATCAGAGATAGAATTTAGCACTGCAGAGTCTCTGGGTGAAGGAGTATGCATGATTAATGAGCCAGAATCTGCGGAACTGCGCAATGATGAGACGGAGAGACGACGTCTGATAGGAGTCGCCGGATGAGCAGATGGTGTTATGTTGCTTTGACTATATAGTTGCATAATACTATAAGATGATGATGTTCGTCCACTGCATGGACTATCTATTTTCCCAGTAAGCATGTCCACACTTATCAAAGAATTCTCTGTGTTGGGTGTCGATGGGATATCTTGGACTTTGACGTCTATGACCTCTTCAATATCGTCGTCTTCTTCAGGCATAATATCCCGAATTTCTTTGATGCTATTGGCAGGCTGCTCACTCCCAGTGCATTGTTCCATTATCTGAGCTTTATCCAGGTTCTCTTTAGAATGTTGATCATTCGGTGCTAACTTCAAGAACTTTGCCTGGTGATCAGTTGATATAATATTAGCAAGGTTATACGTCGTCTGCACCCCTATTGTGGTTAAAGGGCTGTGTTGTGCATCTTTATGTTGCATACTTTTACCGAGGGCTGTCAAGTGGGCGGATATACGGCGTGAATTGGCCTCTTTTTTGGCTAGCTGAAGTTCATACTTTAATGCTAATACTGAAAGAAGTTTCTTAGCTAATTCTGAAGTATCTTCCTGTGATATAATGTCACTGCCAGCCAAAACCTGGTCCTGCAGGGCACTGACTCTTCCCCACATGGAATCCAACTCGTCAGTTGTTAGCGAGTCATAGAAGTTGTAATTGCCTTCTTTATATGCCTTCTCTACAAATGCTCTCTTATGTGTTAAACTGTGTATCATCTCATCTAAAAATTCATGATCAGGTGTCATTTGGTCCATGAAGCAATAAGGATTAGAAACCTGTACATATGGTAGACCCGAAGTGTGCCCGTGCGTTCCGTATTAAGTATGTGCGGCTTATAAACTTACGACGGCCGCCTCAGGTGATATATACAATGCGCATCGGCTGCGTATCATTCAGACGAGGGACTCTTTTGCTTTCAATTGATGAAATAGTGTTTACCTTGTCCTTTTTGTTATAGGCCTGTCTCCGGAACGAATTGGCGAGAAAACTCGGCCTGGTAGCAGCTCATACATATCCCGAACTGCACTAGTTCCTCGATCGTACCTATTCCTCCACACATGTGCTCCAAGAGGGCGCAACTTCAGGATTTTTACGGCGTTACGGAATTTCCTTGCGGAATCGACTTCATTAAGCAGATTCGACATGAAATTAGCGTCAGCGACTTTCTCCTTTTGCTGAAATGCCCATAAACATAGTCTTTGATATCCAGCATTCAGCTCCGGTGTTGGTGGTATATATTTCACAGCTTCTGTTCCCTCGTAATCAGCTAGTGAGTTTAGAATGCTATACTTCACTTTTGTATCGGTAGCTGTTATAGGAACATTCGTCAAAGCCCAGTGAATCTTGCTTTCATAAGAGTCTGTCTTCAGATTAGGAATGTCTGGATTAATCAATATTACGGTATATAATCCTTCATCGTTAGCGTCAAAAGGCTGAATATTTACACTCGGGGGTCTGGCTGTGACAGACGTAGATAACACTGTTCCCGGTTCCACAATTCTAGTACGAAGACCAGGAAACCGCACTGAAACGTCCACTTTCGGGCGAAATGTAGGTAATGTATCAGGAATAACATGTAATTGTTCCAGTCGCTGCATCACTAGCATTTGACGCTTGGCTCTCCAGGCTTGGTATTTAATAAACCGGTTTACCGGTCTTGTCATATCGAGTGCTTTCTCCGGGTTAAGATAGGCCATTTGACTTTCAGGGCTGTTTATTTGGCTCTGTATATCGAACTTCAGCTTTTGATACTCCAGATTATTCTTAAGACCTTCATAATTAGAAGCATTGGTGTCCAGGTTGGCGATTTTCTGTTGAATAGCCTCGACGCTGGCAGCGTTCTTGGCTTCCAGGCTCTTCAACACAGATTTGGAAGCGTTGAAGGCTTCATTCAAAGCAGGGACACTGTTATATATTTTCCGAAAAGGAGTCATTCTGAACTACCTCGCTGGACCTTTTAGGTATCTGAATTAGAGAACTGCTTTCGAGGATTCCAACAAAAATTATGGTGTTTCTATAGCAACACAACCAATAAAACTTGTACTTAAACCGTGTTCATCCTCGAAAAGCTCTCTGAAACTGAACGGGTTTCCTACTTTGCAGCTTCTTTTCGGACAGGAGGATTCCTGCTAAATAAACAGAACACAATGTCATTATTCGCATGTGCAAAGAAGCCGCCAAGCCATGTATTGGCTACAGTGCGGAAGTTCCCTAATCTCCAGCCAATAAGATTACAACCTATACCAGCGGAGCAATTAGCTGCGCCATTACGAAAGGATATTTTATGGCGCGCTGTGGTTTATGAAGGCGATGCTGCTCGTGTGGGTTCAGGAAATCCTCCAAATCGATCCAGCATAGGCTATTCCACCCATAAACTGCGACCCCAGAAAGGAAGTGGAAGAGCCAGATTGGGTGACGCCGGCTCGCCGATGCTTCATTCAGGAGGACGGTCTCATAGTGCGGAAGCCCCTAATGACTTCTCTACTAAACTACCAAGAAAAATATATGCTCAAGCTATTAGAATATCGCTGAGTCATTTGTATAAAAATGGTATTCTAAGTGTGGTAGAGAGAGGGTCTTTTAAACACAATCCTGCTTTGGGCTCTCCGCATGCTGTGAACTCCTTTCTTTCTCATCATGGTCTTCTCGGCAAACATGTTCTTTTCATCCAATCTCGACCTGTAACTGAAAAAGAACGAGATATTGTTACTGAAGGATCGAACGGTCGAGCTGCTCGCTTAGACTGCACTGAGGTTGACGTTCGATCCTTATTGAAGGCTCGTAAGGTTATTGTGGAAAGTCCTGTAATAAACATTATGGCCGGAAACCCGCATGGAGCTGAATAATGAGGTAGGAGCAGCCCTTTTCTCCTCTTGGTCAAGTTATGATAATGAGCTCACACAGTTATCTCAGATGTCAGAGTTATTTGTACATAGTCCATAATGCTGAAATGACATGATTTATTTATTTTTGACGTAAAATATTGCTGTGGAAACGGCTGCAATAGATTTGTTGCTTGAACCCTGACAGTTCCATCGTCTTCCCAAATAGGTGATCTGTGGAGTCTAACCGAGTAAATTATCCCACCAACGAGCGAGGGGGGGCACCTATCTTAGAATTTACTAAACCTCAGACTAAGATGCTTAGAACAGGCTTTAGCAAGACTTTAGTTCGTCCTTATATATTTAATGAGAAGATTTTAATATCGAGATTCTCAGTTGCTGGTACTGTATCCCGGGCTGCCAGGGTTAATACGAATCCACTGCTGCAACTCAATAGTAATAAAGTGATGATGATTGATGCAAATGGCAACAAGGTAGGAATAATTGGTATCAGGGATGCGTCCAATCATTATGATGAAAAAACACAAAAGTTGGTGATAGTTCAAGATAATACAGATGAGTCTTTGCCTGTAGTTCGCATTATGTCCAAAGACCATGATTTTCGGCGAAGTTATAAAACGAAACGAGAGAAACAAAAGAAGCTGAAAATTTTTAAGATATCGTTGGTAATGGCACCTCATGATCATGAAAATAAGATAAAGTCGGCAATTTCTTGCCTGCAGAAAGGACACCCTGTCGAGTTTCAATTTGGATCTAGCAGTCCGTCAAAACGTAGAAGGTCATCCTCAGAAGATAAGCAATCTACAGAGCAGATCATGCAATTATATCGAGATCGTTGCACAAGATATGGAGTTATTAGTAAGCGCGAACTCAGTGCTTTAGATAAGGGTAGAATCCTGGCATTTCTACCGTTAAAGGAAAGTTCATTAGATGGTTCAGAGTAATATCGGAGATAGCTAATGTCCAACAACAATATCTGTAGAGCTTCTGTTGGTTTAAACTGTCTTGCTGAACCAACTAAATCCTGATTTTTGCGATACAAAGTATACCGGAACTCCAGCTGCTATAAACGCTAGCGTTACGAGTGAACTGATAGGCTTGGAAAAAACACCTCTAGACATGAGGAAGAGAGCGACACAGCAGAACACAATAGGTGTCGATAACCATACTTTATATGGTCTCTGCAAAGTTGGATCTCTAAATCGAAGAATAATGACCCCAAGAACCGTGATGAAATAAAACAAATATCCTGAGATTCCGTATATGACCACTAGTTGCCCAAAATTTCCAACTAACACATAAACCATTGCTAGCCCGGCATAAAGTAAAAGAGCTCGTAGAGGGACTTTACCCTCCTGGCTGATAGAGAAGTAGTTGGGGATATACCTGTTTTTGGCTGCGCTTTGAACAAGCCGTGCAGAAGTGAACATAGTAGCATTCAACGCACCAAAACAGGACAGCCCCACTACACAGGCAAATAACAGGCGACCAGTATACCCTAGAACTCGTTCTCCAAATGCTAAAGCAACTGTGTCACTTGAATTTATCAAATCCATAGGTAAAACAAGAAAATAAGATATGTTCACTACAATATATGCCACTATGACGGTAGGCATCGAGAACTGAACAATCTTCGGTAGCGTATTTGAGGGTTCACGCAAATCTGCAGCAATAAAATTGACATTGTCCCATCCGTCAAAGGCCCAAAGGGCAGAGTATAATGCGGCTGCGTAATGAGATATATCTGAAGAGGTGTTAGTCCATATTCCTTCTTGAAAAGCGCCGGTTTTGGTCCCGTCGACAGCACCTACAGCGGCATAAATAATACCAAACACCACCACAGTAAGTAATATGGCAAACTTGACAATCACCAAGACGTTGCTAAACCCTGCAGCCTTTCTTGTTGAAAACGAATTGAGTAGAACTGCCAGTGCAATTCCTGCTAAGGCAATTAGCTTGTCCAACCATTTTAAAAGAGTTGGGCTGACGTCCGTAGAACCAAAAGCCGCCCTATTAATATACTCTCCAAAAATAACAGCTATTATGGCAGCAGATCCGGGTTTCAGTAAAACAATAGCACACCAAGAGTAAAGAAATGAAGCGAAAGATCCATATATATTTTGCAGGTACACTTGAGCACCGCCATTATGAGGGAATGCTGAGCCAAGTTCAGCATATGATAAAGCTCCTGTCCAAGCCAGTAAACCTGCGACAGTCCATGTAGCCAATGCGGCACCAATGGAGCCTGTATTAGCGCTTACGTTGCCTGGCGATGCAAAAATGCCGGATCCAATCTGCAGTCCAATAACTAATGCCAGTCCACTGAACAACCCTAGGCGTTTTATATTAATTGGAGCTTCAGGGTCAAAAGTAGTAGCCAAAAGCCCTCCTGCTAACCCCAAAGATTCGGCAAAAGAAAGAGCCAATGAAGCTACCGACAAACTTCTGTTACGGCCATTGTCTGCCGATGTGAGTCCACTGTGGGGTGATCTCTGACCACTTGAGAGAAATTCATCTTCCGCATTATCAGAATCAGCTAATGACGACAATTCAAATGAATCGGGCATGATTACAAGCCGGTACGTATATTGCGTAAGCCCTTTTCTGTGTTCCTATAGGTGAAACCTAACCGGAGCACTCCCAGTCCACCTACCTTTGCGTGTCTCAATCTCTTATGTCGAGCTTGGTATTATAATGTTTGGAGACACTGCTGCTAATTTAATGTTAGAAGCCAAGAGGACAATGTCCCTTGAAAAACTCCCTCCTTATAATAAGGACGCTGTTCAGACTGTGTATCGTGAGATACGTGTCCTAGATGCGCAAATTGCAGAAGTGCTGGCTGATCTCGAAGCGAGAAACACTGACCCATCAGCAGATAGAACTGCTGCATGTGCCATCTTTGTATTACGTCTTAGCTTACTTCGGAATAAGCGATGCTTGTTGGCGTATCAACGCCTACGTGCGACCAAAATTGAAGAACTTGCATGGACTGGCCTTGAAGCGTCTGATGCAATAGCAAGCGGCCTAGCTGGAGAGGAAGACGAATATTTACGCGATTATTCTGACCTGATTGCTGAGTATAAGGGAAACTGGACTAATATAGATTTAAGTGGCTCTCTGGAACCGCCAAAGGATCTCTTTATTGATGTACGAGTCCTACAGGATGCAGGAGACGTCCAAACTGAATACGGGGTCCTTACACTGACTAAAAATTCTCAATTTTACGTCCGGCAATCAGATGTTGAGCGTTTAATACAACAAGGTATACTCCAAAGAATATAACAAGCTAATGACATATCTTCTAATAAAATACGTCTCATAGTTTCATAATCTTACGCATTAAATAAATAGTAAGTCGAAAACATAAATTTTCATGAATCGAGGATGTCAACGTACTTCTGGCGTATATTTCGGCGCCTCAAAGGTTGTCGGTTTTGCTGAGTACTCGCAAGTAGTTCGTCCAGCTCACTCATAGGTCCTGCCTGCTCCATGATCTTTCCGCGCCCAGACGGGCGGCCGCGGGAACCACCAAGGGGTGGGTTACCAGATGGCTTAGGAGGTGGAGGCTGCGATTTAGGAGAAACTGCAGAGCTCATAGTGGTATTAGTAACAGCGTCCTCAGGAGCAGGTTCAGGAGCAGATGGTTCTGTATACGCAAGAATCTCAACTGGCCGCTGGAGGTTCTGTAGGCCTCGTTGATACTGTTCGCTGATAGCTGTTCGCTCCGGTACAACGAAAGTTGCACGAGTAGCACTTTCAGCAACATCATTATATCTTGGTCCTACTTGCGGGCCGGGGCTAGCAGCCAAATGAGCCCCGGTACTTTCTTGGTCTTTTTCAATAGATCTCCTTTCGTTTTCTCCTTCCTTCGATTGAGGTGATTGACCTCTAGGATCATAGGAGGAATGAGATATCGATTCAGCCGGTGCCGGGGGAGTGGAAACGTTCTCAGTCTGCGCTCCCTCTGCATTGCTAGGATGAATACCAATTGAGGCTTGGAATGCTTGCGGAGTAGGAACAGGAAAATTAGGCTCGGTTAGAGGAGGTTTGCTAGCCATTTTATCTGGAGTATTATGGCTAGATCCAGAAGGCCTCTTGGGGGGCGGGGGAGGTGCGGCTTCATTTTCAGATTCAGGGGCGTCTGGGTTAATCCATTTCTGCTTTTCCTTATCGTAATACATTTTGTTCTCGTTTCCAAGTAAGGCCTTATAAACTCGTTTCTCTTCCTTCTTTTTCTCGGTTTTGTGCCAAGGAAACCATCCTTTCTTATCTGTTTTATCGTCCTGTGAGTGATCAGTGGTTTGTCCTTCTTGATCGCTATCCTCAGCCATGTCCTCCCTCTCAGCTCTCTGCTTGTTGGAAATAAACGAGTTTAAATCATCGTCTTCGTCGTCGTCACCTCTGACTGATGATTCCTTTGAAGAGAGTTCGGCAGATACATAATTAGGAACTGCAACAGTGGTTTCCACAGGCAAGCTTGAAGATGAGCTAGAAGTATCGTCGGGGCTGTATTTGCTGGGAGTATTATCCTGCTGATTGTCAAAATTTTGAACATCATTGAGCGTCGTATTATGAGTCACAGTTCCAACATCTTCATTATACGGGCTGTCAGCATATGCATCCAACTGGTCTACCGCTGTAGGAGATTCATATGATGGTTCATTATATGAAGGAGGGTTATATGAAGGAGGCTGGTAACTTGAAGTACCGGCTTCTTGCTCTGGTAAGATATCAGTTTCTTGTTGAGCAGGTGGCTCAGGCAACATGTCATCAGTGAAAGGATTCTTCTGAAGAGGCTGAGGCTCAAGTTGAGGTTGAAATTGAGATTGGGGTGCTGAGACCGGAATATATTCATCACCTTCAGTACCACGAGGTTTTTCTCGAACGATATTGTACTGCATAGCGGATTCTCTAGGATTAAGCCTGCCTTGTTCCCCAGAGAAACTCTGTTCATCCATCTTAGCATTAACAGCTGGCGCAAGCACGTGAGGAGGAGCTGGAAGCGCTGGTTGAGCCGGAAGGTAGGTTGTCTCCTGGTGTTTCTGCGCCACAGGTATTGTGCTTGTTTCCTCCGTGTGCATGGAGCTTTCCCTTAGCCTTGTAATACTGGAACTCTCCACAGGTTTTGGCGCCACTCGAGCTGCAGGAGTAAATTCTGCTCCACCGGGAGAGCTCTGAAGTGATATAGCTTCATTATTGGCCTGAGGCTGGCGCAGGTTGGTAAATTCTGGCTCTTCTGGCACTGATTGAGTTTGACTAATCAAAGGATTCGTTTTCGAAGCAGATACTAAACGATTACCAGTCTGTGGCGTGTAGCTATTCCTAGGGGGTACTGCTGAGTAAGTGCTAGTTTGCTGGCCGGAAACTGCTTGGTTAGATTGATCATTCAAATCAGAGGCGTACGGAGGAATTCTAGGTGGCGGAACGCTAGCTGTTTGCAGAGATCTCCTAGCGGACAGGTCGGTAACCGATCCCATGCGCGAAAGATTTGTATTACTAGCAACCTTGCTGAAACGCTCATCAGTATTTCTCCTTTCATTATTAATTTCAGATTCACCAGCAACAAATTTGGTAAAACTTTTGTCAAACTGATTCAAAAGATTGCCAAAACTCGGTCTAAACCATCCAGCATTATTATCGGAGGCTTTCTCTGCGAGCAACTCTGACGAATTTCGAACCATTTCAAGGAAACGAGCTGTATAATATGGATTATACTCTCTAGGAGCAGAACGAAATATGGAAGAAATATTGCTCAGATACTTAGACGCCTCTGCCGAAAAACCATGATCTAGTAATATCATCGCATGCTGATATTTATACCAAACGAGGTGGGGCCATTCCCTAGTCGCAGCTTGCTCTGATGCCAAGCACTTCAAGTACTCACATACTTCTGTAAGGCATATAGCTTCAATATCATTGGTAAGACTACCAACAGCGTGCTTCACTGATTTCGCACCGACAAGCGTAAATTCAGGTTCTGTGCCATCTAAAATACCACCTACATTTATCTTGTCAAACGCAAAAATTTGACAAGCGAGGGCTGCATAAACTCTACCACATTGAGTTAACTTACTTGCCAGAACCTTTAGAGCATTGGGGGCGGTAAAATAGCAAGTCGACATAACAGCAAATACAAGTAGAGGCCAAATGTCCAAAGAATCACGTGTTTCATGGTCAAATAAGTTGTCAGTAGAGCCAGACATTAGTTTGTACAGAAGTCCTAATACTCTATCTTTAGGAGTAGAGTCTTGAAGTAAAATCTCCTTGTCCGCAAACTCGGTTAACACCCTGCACCATTCATTCTTTCCAATGCTGCTACCAAACAAAAATGCATGCGGCCAGTCTCGCTTCTCAATTGCTAGATCAACAACTGCATTGGTACCCTCATTAATCAGTACATCCACAATGTCAGACGAAGAAACTTCCGATGCCGATATCTTTTGCTGTTCAAAACGCTGCATTTCTTGGTGAACAGTGTTTCCCATATCAGGAGAAGAACCGATCAACGCCAATCGCAATGATTGGAGAAAGTCTGGAGCAGTGCAAGTTTGTGGGGATATCTTACCATCGACCTGCACCACAACACATAAAAGTCTGCATAGAATTGCTTTATCTGTGGCTTCTCGCTTAAACTCTCCGAAATATGGACGGCTTTCCATTTCAATGATACGTGCACGAGTATCTAGCCACTGCATGACAGCTTTCTTGAGATTCTTAGACACAGCTTTTGCAGAAGGGTTATATAAAGGCCCAGGGAACTCAACTATACCTTCTGGTAACTGGACATATGAATTAGCATTACAAATCGAAATAGTATTTCGTTCAGACGCAAGCGCATCACTAGTAGGAAGCACAGTGATCACCGAACCGTTGGGGCTCCAGATACAAATTCCAAGAGAATGCTGCATTCGTTGAAGATCAGTTGAGGGTTGATTTTCGTTCTGAGAAGTTTGATGCGAAACACTAAGCATCGGGTTATATTGAGCTTGAGCTGTTGAACCATACTTAGCCGGAGAAAATGATCCGTTGTTGTTACGGGCTTGCGGTGTGGGTACAGTATTCAAAAGTTGTACATGTTCCCGAGTATTACCAAAGCTTGGTGCTTCAGCTATACTCGGTTGATTTTCTTCCGGTACAGGAGGATTCCCATATCCACTATTAGCCTGCTGCAGTGCCGAGTGATAGGTTCGAGAGGAATGCGTGTCTCCACCAGGAGGAATCTGATACTGAGGGCGCCGAGGAGGCATTAAGTCGCCGGTATTATGGCGATAGATCACAGAAGTTTCAGAATTCTGTGAATAAATACTGTCATCTGGCCCTAGCTTAAGATCAACAGCGGTATGCTGATCTTGGGGAAGCGACTGGTTGTATTGCTCCTGGTATATATCACCCTGTCCGGTGGGTGGACATTGGGCATTGTGAATATAATTATTCTGCCCGTAAAGATCAGGATTTTGATTTTTATAAGCAGGGGCAGATTGAAACTGGGCTTGAGACGAGTCATTTGGAAAATATGAGCCTGTTGTATTATTACTATTTTGGACAAGTCCGGCATCGTCTGAAACAGAATTGATGGTTTCGGGAGAAATATCAGCACGAGGAATTGATGCAAAAAAGTCTGAGCTATACTGGTTATCTTGCGCCTGAGAGGAGTACTTAGAGTGACCAGTGCTCTCAAGTGGCTTAGAGTGGTTAATCTCTGCATTATTCCAGGATAATCCCGTTTGTTCTGCACTGCTCATTGGAGTAGGGGTTGGTTTATACGAATCTCGTTCAGAAGGCACAGCTTTCTGTGTATGTTGCACTCCATTTTCCGGGTACTTATAATATCCCTGGTCATAGCTAGTATTTGACTGAGAAAAATTGGGGCTAGGTTCGTGATCAGCTATTTTTGTGCTGCTCAACCCTCTTTGAATATCATAAATCTGCTGTGAGGAGCTTCGATTGAGAATTTGAGAGTTCTGGCCATAACTCTGCTGCATTTGTTGGTCATAACCACCATTCGTCTGCTGTCCATATTCTTGATTGGTCTGTTGTTCATATCCTTGACTGATCTGCTGACCATATCCTTGGTTGTTGTTCTGTTCATAGGCTTGACTTGTTTGCTGACCATATCCTTGGTTGTTGTTCTGTTCATAGGCTTGACTTGTTTGCTGACCATATCCTTGGTTGTTGTTCTGTTCATAGGCTTGACTTGTTTGCTGACCATATCCTTGGTTGTTGTTCTGTTCATAGGCTTGACTTGTTTGCTGACCATATCCTTGGTTGTTGTTCTGTTCATAGGCTTGACTTGTTTGCTGACCATATCCTTGGTTGTTGTTCTGTTCATAGGCTTGACTTGTTTGCTGACCATATTCTTGGTTGTTGTTCTGTTCATAGGCCTGACTGGTTTGCTGTCTGTATTCTTGATTACTCTGTAGTCCGTATCCTTGACTGCTCTGTTGCCCATATCCCTGATTACTTGGTTGATAACTATGCTCCGAGAAACCATCATAGGCATGCTCCGATATAACAGAAGAGTGTTGAGGATTATAATGGGCATTTTCATGATGACCTACATGTTGTGGCATCCGCTGCGGAGGCGGAGGAGGCGCTTGGGGGTGCTGGTGTTGGTCCCCAATAATATAATGGCCAGGTTGAGAAAATTCTCCTTGAGAATGAGCATCATCGGGCCAACGCCTGAGGTCCTGAAAGTTCCCAGCATTCGAATACTGTAAACCTGATTCGTATTGTGAAGGTTCATATCCTCTTTGGTTGGTTTGGCTGTATCCTGCGCGGGAAGAGCCCGGGGATGTCTGTCGGTCAAACCTTGGGGTTCTTGCTTGTGTAGAAGAACGATAGTTTGCGTTAGTGAACTGATTTGGCCCTAATGAAGGGGTAGATACAGCTGAATGAGCAGACTGCTGCCGTTGTATGTGAGAGGAGTGTGACGCAACAGAACTGACAGAGGTGCGCTGGTGATTATGACCAATCTGCGGAGAATAGTGAGAATACTGCGAAGGTATATTAGGATTCTGCATAGTACTTTGCTGTAGATTAGAAGAGGGTAATCTCTGCATGGGTGCAAACTCATTTTGGCTGAGAAATGGTGACATGCTAGTAGCTTTGTGTACAGTCCGTTGAGTGGGGGGAGGGTAATTCTGGCTTACATCAAACGACCGATGGTTGTTCAGTGACGGCGAGTATCCCGTAGAGGGTGGAGGTGGCAATGGAGGCTGGCTAGATATACCTGGGCGAGGAAGAGGAGCAGTGTTTTCAGTGGTAACAGAAACCTGCGAAGAGGTGCGATACTGCTCATGTCCAGTCGGAGGAGGCATAGGATAAGAGCCAGTACCGGGGTGTCCGTGATGCCTCGGGGGAGCGGGGATACGCTTAGGCATGGGAAGCTCCTCGAAGAAAGGCGAGCTGGTAGTCGATATGGATTTGCGTGTCTGCACTGGAGGCAAGGAGGAGCCAGGAGGAGAGCTCACGGTAATCGGTTGATTGACTGGAGATAATACTGGACCAGGAATAGGGATTAAAGATGTGGGCTGTATATCTTGCAACTGATTGGATTGCTTCACAGTTTGGTCCTGTGGTAAATAATTCGAAGGATTATAGATGCTAACAGACGCGTGTTGCTGAGGAGGAAGAGGGTTGTCATCGTCCGACAGGAAATCTTCCTCAGCAGTGAGAAACGCAAGAGGGTCGGCAGACATTTTAGAAGAAAGTCTTAGAATTCAGGGAAAATTCTAATAGAAGCTATATCTTCGCCGACAATTGAACTAAGAGTTCTTTTATGAAAAGATTTGGTAGGGGTCCCTAGGGCTAAGTGTAATCGTGTTACACGCAAATAAGGTTCAGGGTTGTTTCGAGCTGTCCAGCTCCTGCTCTATACTTCTGTGTAAACGGCGTGCTATCGGTACCGTTCAGGGTTAACATTTCAGGCGCAGTAATGTTAAGGTTTGCGCATACTGCCTGCTGGCAATTCGGAGATTAGTTTCATTGATTAGATGGGAACCGGTGATAGCGCTTTGTGCTACTGCAGCTCAGACATGCTCTTCGCACAATTAGCACCCTAAATATATTTGTAAATTACTAGCGTACAGTTTATAGAAGTATAAAGCGTAATTGTGCCCTCTGTTTTCTGGGCCTCTGGTTGCCAGAGAACATTTACACTTTCGAGCAGTGTTACTGCGGCTGTTCGAGGTTCTTACTTTTTGCCCAAGCAGAGAACCACAAGGGCAAGCTACTTAGCTGCATTATCTCTTCTTCCACATATACACCTGAAAAGGAACTCATCCTCTTCTGTTGTTGTTGCCGACTGAACTGGTTTTCACATTTCAGAGACATAAGGATAATTCAGGTGGTGGTCCAAAGGGAAGCTACCTCTATCAGAAAAGGCTTCGATCAGCTAATGATATCTCCCCGTAAGCATACAAGGTCTCCGCAGCAAATCCAGCTACAATCATTTGACTCACCAGCTGTAAGTGGCGTTTCAGGTCATATGGATACTCATTCTCATGACTCTACTCGAACGCCTTTGATTTCTACGGATGATCCAGAACCTCATAACACTCGACACATCGATATCTCGTCAGGCCAGCAATACCCGTCCAATGCCATATCCAACGCAAAATACAACTGGATCACCTTTCTTCCTCTGACACTGTTTGAGCAGTTTCGGTTTTTTTTTAATTTATACTTCCTACTTGTTGCATTGTCTCAAATTATCCCTATCTTACGAATAGGCTACTTATCCAGCTACATTCTGCCTCTTGCATTTGTCCTCACTATCACTCTCAGTAAGGAGGCATGGGATGATATATGTCGCAGAAGACGTGATAATGAATCTAATAGTGAGACTTATGAAGTCCTCAATAGGTCTAACTCTACCCCGGTTATGAGCCGCGACTTGCTTGTTGGTGATATCATAGTTGTCAAGAAAGACCAGCGCGTTCCGGCAGACCTAGTCCTGCTTAAATCTGTAGACTCTTCTGAAGAGTGCTTCATCCGGACGGACCAGCTCGATGGTGAAACTGATTGGAAATTAAGAGTGCCTTGTTCTGTTACACAACCAATCACCTCCAACAGTGGCTTGCATTCTGTTCGCATAACTGCTTCTCCTCCTTCTAAAGATATCCATTCTTTTGTTGGTACCCTGGATTTACCACCTGAAAGTGCACCACTCACTGTTGACAATACTATGTGGGCCAACACTGTTCTTGCTTCTCACCCGATCATAGGAATGATAGTTTACACCGGTTTAGAAACCCGACAGGCCATGAACATGAGCAAACCTCGCACAAAAGTTGGTTTGCTTGAGCTGGAAATCAACTCTATCTCTAAGATCCTCTGTGCCTGCGTTTTTGTTCTCTCTTTCGTTCTTGTTGCTATCCACGGATTCGAAGAGCAGTGGTACGTATCTTTAATGAAGTTCCTTATTTTATTCTCATCCATCATTCCTGTCTCACTGCGCGTGAACTTAGATCTTGGAAAATCAGTCTACGCTTATCAGATCTCTCACGATAAGTCAATACCAGGAGTAATAGTGCGGACGAGCACAATACCAGAGGACCTGGGCCGCATAGAATACTTACTTACCGATAAGACTGGTACACTTACGCAGAATGACATGCAGATGCGTAAATTACATATCGGTACTGTTTCCTACGCAGATGAGTCTATGGAAGAGCTAAAAGCCTGTATAAGTACGTTTGATAGCGCATCGAACTCACAGCCATTATCCAATGCTTCTCAACCTATTGGTCAACGTGGAGGTCGCGATATTGGTAATCGTGTGCGCGACATTGTATTTTGCCTTGCTGTGTGTCACAATGTCACTCCAACTGAAGAAAGTGATGGTGAAGTAACCTATCAGGCTGCATCCCCAGATGAAGTCGCTATAGTTAAGTGGACGGAAGCGATAGGTCTGCGTCTTTATCGCCGAGACCGGACTTCTATAACGCTCTACAACAGTGAGCAGGATCGTTATATTGATCTCAAGGTGCTCAAAATCTTTCCCTTTACATCTGAGTCTAAACGAATGGGCATAATTGTACGGGATGAGTCTAAGGATGAAATTTGGTTTTTCGAGAAAGGTGCAGATACTGTTATGAGTTCCATTGTCCAGCAAAATGACTGGCTGGAAGAAGAGATTGGTAATATGGCCCGTGAAGGTTTAAGAACTTTAGTCATTGCTCGTAAGAAGCTCTCGGACAGCCTATTTAAAGAATTCAACGAAGCATATACCCAAGCATCGTTGCAGCTCGTTGACCGTGATGGTGCTATGTCGCAAGTTGTTTCTCAATTTTTAGAGGTTGAAATGGAGCTGCTTGGTCTTACAGGAGTTGAAGACAAGTTGCAGAGAAATGTTAAAGCATCATTAGAACTGCTGCGCAATGCAGGAGTCCGTATTTGGATGCTTACTGGCGATAAAGTTGAGACAGCTAAATGCATCGCTATTAGTTCTAAACTTGTTTCCAGAGGCCAAAGAATCTACTCCATAACAAAGCTCTCGTCAGTATTTGCGGCAAACAACGATTTGTCATTTCTGCAGGATAACACTGATTGTGCTTTGTTAATAGATGGTCAAAGTATCTCATTTCTGATTAGTCATATGCGAAATGAATTCATATCTACAGCAGTGAAATTACGCGCAGTAATAGCATGTCGATGCTCGCCCACACAGAAGCGTGAAATTGCAGAATTGATAAAGTCTTATACTGGCAAAAGAGTCTGCTGCATTGGCGATGGTGGTAACGATGTGAGTATGATACAGGCTGCCCATGTTGGAGTAGGCATTGTCGGAAAAGAAGGTAAACAGGCCTCTTTGGCTGCTGATTTCAGCATAACCCAGTTTTACCATCTTTCTCGTCTTCTAGTATGGCACGGTCGAAATTCATATAAAAGTTCGGCCAAATTATCGCAGTTTGTTATTCATCGCGGTCTGCTGATTTCCATCTGCCAAGTGGTATACTCGGCCTGTAGCCGATTTGAACCGCTAGCACTATACCAAGGCTGGTTAATGGTTGGATATGCTACAGTTTATACTATGATGCCTGTCTTTTCATTAGTTTTGGATCGTGATGTTGACGAAGATGTCGCTATGCTCTACCCAGAGCTCTACCATGAACTTACTGCAGGACAGTCATTGTCATACCGTACTTTTTTTATTTGGGTGCTTGTTTCTGTTTATCAAGGTATGGTTATTCAAGGCCTGGCTCAACTTCTTGTGGGTATTGCCGAAGAGGAATTTACGAAGATGGTTGCTGTGGGATTTACCGCGTTAGTACTTAATGAGTTATTAATGGTCGCTATCGAAATTATAACTTGGCATTATGTTATGATCGCTACAGAAGTCGCATCTCTCATTATGTATTTTGTGTCTATACCTTTCCTCGGCAATTATTATGACTTGTCCTCGGTCGTTACATTTGGATTTATATGGAAAGTCGTTCTTATCCTTGTGGCATCGTTGCTACCGCCTTGGGTAACAAGAGTTATACAGACGCATTTGCACCCACCTACTTATGCGAAAGTTCAGCAGTTCTAGTATCGTCTTCTATGCTTCTGGAAATCAGATTTGTGGTGCTTTAGAGCATTCCTTCTCTTCTTGCCAGGCTTTTTTCTCCGGACTTTTATGTCTTGATTCGTAATAGTATGTGCACGATTCTTATAGAAACATCTGGGCCATTTCATGTTTAGCATGGCTACTAACTGTTCATATTTGAATGCTGAAGTTGAAAAGTTTTGGCGATCTTTTTCTGAAGGAGTAAACTTGTAGTATGTTATTGGTCTTGATATAGTAGCTTCAGTTTCATCGGCCGATGTATTCAGGCTCACTTTCTCTATGGAACCAAAAAGATTGAACCCCTCATCCAAACCGCCGCCTATATCTTCTACAAACTGTGGTTCTATAGGTTCATACTCTAAAGGTACAACTGCTCTACTTTCTTTATCTGATTCATCACTATAAAGATCTTTTCTAGATGTAACTTCCATGGAGAATGAACCCAAGATTTGTCGGTTGGGAGGTATACGCTATTCTTCTGTCACCACCACTCCACAATGGTTCGACGCAGTAAAAGTTTAGGGTCCAAATTGAACTCTGTTCCTGGAATCAGCATTCTACATGGAATTATAATTGTATCTCAGTTGTGTTTGATGTTCAAGTATGGGCTTGTGGAGAACCCCGTGAATACGATGGCTACTTTCCTTGTTCCCTTATTCCTAATTCAATGTATATTCTCTTCAGACAAATCGTTTGCTGAAATCCTATCTTCTGCGGTCTTGAGTACAATTCTGATACCAGTATACGCTTTGACGATGGTATTGCTAGGCGCGCCGGCATTGTCATTGGTCAGTGAAACCCTTCTGGCTGCCTGCCATATAGGGTGCCTTATAGTACTACCGCTAATCCTCAATTTTGGAGTTGAGGCTAAAACCTGGAAGGCTTACGTGGAGTTTGATTTGGCTTCTACTGGACTCTCAAGACATTGGCTGTTTTATTCGTCAATAAGCGGTATCCTGGGTGGATATTTAGGAGCAGTGCCGATATCCTTCGACTGGGATAGAGCCTGGCAAAGATACCCCGTTACAATCATTACTGGAATATACATTGGCTATGGAATAGCTAGAATATTGTGTCCATTCGAACTAATGTTTTCATATAAGGCGAAAGGTAACAAAAGAGCCTAAGCCATCTTCTCCTCTTCGACCGTTGTCGTGTCATCAGTCATTGCCATGTTAATAGGCTCATTTCCAATAATTTGGCGCATCACTTCTTCAAGAAACGCAAAATCAGTTCGTCCGACCGCTGTAGATCTACTATTTACATGAACTGTCTTATGTTGCACTCTTGGATTCCAGTGGCTGTCGTCTCCACGGCTCCAATCATCTGTCCAGAATATCTCCGGAAGTCCTTCCCCGTCTGAACTGTTCTCGACACAGGCGTCGGTCACAGTAGCAATGTCTGCAATTGACTCATGCACATAAACGGGTCTATAATGTCTATAGTGCCATATGTTCCCGTCATATGCTTTTTTCCGCCATTCATGTGCTGGGTCTCCGGCTTTAACCATGGACCGTTCGATCTTTAATTCTTTTAACGCTTTAATAAATTCGCTTGCAGTGTTTTTGTCTCCTAACTTAACTATCGCCAACGGCCTCCAAAGATCCTTTCTAATATCTGGTAGCTTGTTTTGCCAGTTCGGTCGAGGAAACTGTTCCTTAATCAGTTCTTGCGTAATAATTCCCCGCCGAGAATACACTACCTGACCGGTCCGTCCATTCCGAAACACATGCACCACACTTTGAATCGCGGGATTGTTTTCCACCGATTTGATGAATCTTATCACAGACTTCGTCTGCGGTGGTTTAGGCGGTCGAGTCATGTCAAACGCTGTGTGCGAAGCTCTGTAGGTTTCGAAAAATCTCAGGCCTCGGGGGAGTGACGATGGAGGTCCAGGGTTCGAATGGGCAGGAGTCTAGTACTGTGGATAGGTTTCAGACGACTACGGTATCTGCAAGAACTTCCTCTGGATATATAAATCTTATTTACTCTATTTTTTACGCTTATTTATCTCAAAAATGACATATAAGTGCATTTGAAGCACATGAGAGACAATTAATGGTGAATCGATGATAGCTCCGTCAAACCTTAAAAAATACTGAAAAACTTAGTTCTTGCGCTACGTTTTCTCTGTCAGAACTGGAGAATACGATAAAGTGGCCTAAAGGTCTGTTCTTTTAAAATCTAGAACACCGGTGTAGTGGTCTTACGTAAATGGATTTATCTGCTACTATATACTCTTTATTGGAGCAAATATTGTCTCCGACAGGAGCAGAGGTTAGATCTGCTTCGTCCAAGCTCGAGAAGGATTGCTACACTGATCCTCATGCTGCTCTGGTTTTAGTCGAAATCGCTCGTACTAGTGAAAGGCGAGAGCTTCGTCAACTAGCCGCTGTTGAGGCGAGGAAACAAGTTGCGAAACATTGGCGTGATCTTATGACGTCAGAAGTAGAGGCTACATCAAATGCGAGAATGGCATTGCTTCAGTCCTGCTTTACTGAGTCCGATCCGCTTGTCATGCATTCTCTGGCACGTGTAGTTGGTTCAATAATATCTCAGGATACATCTGAGCAGTCTTGGCCTGAGATCACTAATACTCTACTTTCCATGGAGCCTTCTTCTATTACCGAATTGGAGACTAAGCTTTATCTCATTTATACCATTATAAATGCCTCTCCAGCTTATCTCACTCAGAATATTGATGCTTTACTAAAAATATTTGATCAGGCGTTATCTCTTCCTAATGCTCAGACTGCACATTTTAATGCTCTTCTCGGGTTAACCGAGATCGCTCAGATGATTGATCAGCTTGATACTAAGAGACTCGTCGCAGAGTTCAGATCAATATTTCCAAAGACACTTGCAGTGTTTAAGGAAGTGCTAGAGTCTGGTGATGACGAAAATGCATCAGAGGTTTATAACTTTTTCAATGAGTTGCTCTATGCAAGCAGCAGCCTTTTAGGATCGAATTTTCAAGATCTTTTACAGGCTATGGTACAAGTAGCTTCCTCAAAGAGTATTAATCCTGCTCTCCGTTGCCCTGCTATTCAATTCTTTATGGTCTGTACGGCTACTAAGAAGTCAAAATTACAGAAGTCGAAGTTTGGCCCTATTCTAATCAACATGGCCATATCTGTTATGTCGGAATCGTCCGAATTTGATGATGATGTAGGAGACGATGGTGCTAGCGACATTGACGAAGATGATGATTTCCAAGACTCTGAAGACCCAAGAAGCATTGCTCTTGATCTAGTTCGTGCGCTGTGTGTTTATCTCCCTGCCAGTCAGGCTGCTTCTGCTGTTGTTGATGCCATTCCTAGTTATATTCAATCCGGCGAGATCAATCAAAGAAAATCCATTTTGCAGGCTGTGGAAGCTGCTGTAGAGGGTTCTCCAGATTTTTTTGCTGACAAACTCGAAGCATTATTTGTATTACTTGAACACGGATTCAGTGATTCAAATCCGAAGGTTCGCATAACTGCTCTAAGTGCTCTTCATCAAATTGCCCTAGAATGTCCTGATGTTGTTAGTAATCATCATGATTCTTTAGTTCCTATGATTTTTAATGTTTTGAGCGGTAATGATGTGAAATTCTCTAAGGTTGCTATTCGCGCTTTAGAATCTGTTCTGGATGTTATGGGCCAAGCTGAAATACAAAAATATATTGAATCGGTTATGAGCTTTTTATTACAGTTTGCAGAACATTCGGATAATCCATCACTCAAAAGCAAGGTTATTTGTTCAATTGGCTCAACAGCACATGCAGCGAAATCAGCATTCAAGCCTTATGCTCCATTGACCATGCAACTTTTCGAGAAATACCTAGGCCGCGAAATTGAATCTGAAGATGATCAAGAAATTCTCTGCAAAGTGTTTGAGTCTCTTGGCCAGGTAGCTTTGGCTATTGGAAAGGAGGATTTTGCCTCTTTTGCAATGCCAAGTCTCGAAGTATCTATGAAAACTCTTGAAACTGTTTCAGAGGATCCTACATCTAGTGTTCCAGAGAGTATCTATACATTTTGGGTCAGTATGGCCGAATTATATGGGAAAGACTTTGCGCCTTTCCTTGAACCTATTATTAATGTTCTTCTGCCCAAACTGGAAGCTGCAGAAAGCAATTCCCTTCTTGATATTCTGGAGAATGACCTTTATGATGATGATTCCCTGAAAAGTGAACTTATTAACCAGCTAGCTCAGGAGTCCGCTCTGTCCTCTGAAAAGAGCATTGTGGCTGAAACTTTAGGCGATCTTCTTACTGCGTGTCAAGAGATATGTGCCCCATATGTTACAAGAATTGTGGCAGTTGTAACTCCGCTTGCTGGAAGTATGCACGAGAGTGTACGAGTTGGTGCTCTGACTTGCATCTGGCAAAGTATCACTATAATGTGCAAGGTTCAGGACCCAAACATGCGAAAGATCGATTTGTCTTCATCATTTCCTTACCATGATCTACAGGAGCTTTGTAAACCCCTTGTTTCACTTTCCGTGAAACTGTTATGCGAAGATGATGACTTAACAGTTGTGGGAGCTTGCTGCACCGCCATTGCTGATTTCATCAAGGCCTGTGGACCGGGATTGGTTATGGACTTTGTAGAGGAAATCTCAACCTCCTTGCTCTCTATTCTGCTAAAGAAGCATGTGTCTCAGCTCATTTTTGATGGTGACTATCTTGATGACGAAGACTTTGAGGATGTAGAAGAGGGCGATGAAAATGACAACGGCGCTAATGGCGATGAGGATATGTCAGAATGGCAACGAAGCCTGACCGAGTCGGCGCTGGATTTAGTTGAAGCATTTTGTAAGGTTTTTGGGTCGTCCTATTTTAGCTTTTTTGAAATGTGTCTTCCGCAAATCATGAACTTGCTGCAAAGTCCAGCTGCATCCGAGAGAGCATATGCAATGGGTATCCTTGCAGAATGTGTTGGTGCATTGGGACAATGTGTCGAGTTCAGGCAGCACATTGAAGCTATATTCAAAACCATGTACCAAGGGCTTTTTGATAATGGTGAAGAGGTTCGCAGTCACTCTGCTTACGGTATTGGAATTATGCTCATCACCCTTCCTGACCCAATTGATGAAATCATATCTCTCTACCCTAACATATTATCACAGTTGCAACAGATTATCGCGTCTGGCTATAGAGCACCGAGAACACTTGCCAATGTTTGTGGATGTGTAGGAAGGATGGTTATTAGGGCACCTGACTCTGTGCCTCAGGTAGAATCTGTGGTGTCGACAATTTTATCCTGTATGCCCCTTAAGGATGGTTTTGAGGAATACAGCCCAATTATTGACATGTTAATTGCATTGTATCCTGCACATAAGGCGCTGATTGACCATAACGGCGTGATTGTCTACAACATTGCTATTGATGCTGTCAAGTATAGCTCTGAGTCGGCGGAGTACGATATTCTCACACCTGGATCCAAGAGATTCAATGCACTGAAGGAATTACTTGTGTCCATTACTCGCGCGAATGCAGATACCAGTGATCTATTGCAGCAATTCCTCCAATAGGTTTTTGAAGAAGCTTGCTAACCGAACATATTATTATTATATATGATACTATAGTAAATTGTTACGCTGATTTTTAAGCTTCGCCTGTTGGGAGCACTATTACAGTTTAATTGGACCAGGTCCAACCCAAGAAAAAATATACTAAATTTTATTATCTTCATCGAAGCCAATTAACCACCTGGTTTATCAGCATGGCGAAGAAAATAAAAACACAGACCAGGAAACAGCATAGATTTTTGTCTTTTAAGGATCGTATTGACCGGATAACTGTCAATCCTGCTAGAAGTTTACGTCCGACTCATGAAACTGATACATCATACTTTGTCGATGCATATCTCAAATGGACTGAGCTCACATTAGCGACAGATTTCGTCGTTTTTGCTCGGCAAATACGGTCTTATGCTCAGTCATTTCCTCTGGTACTGCATCACCGGAATGCAATATTTAACAGTTTGGAAGAACACATTAAGAATCAGGATGTTCACTCTTTAGAGGCATTATTAGATCTGCTTACTCAGTTTTGCCATGATTTAGGGTCTGATTTTGAACCTTTTTATGCCAGATCTTTTCAATTATTAGATCTTTCTGTACATAATTTGAATCCTGATGTCATAAATTGGTCTTTTTCATCCATGGCTTTTATATTTAAGTATTTATCCAAACTCTTGATCGCCGACCTGAGGCCGACATATAGCCTCATTGCACCTTTGTTAGGTAAGACACGCCAGAAAGCCTACATTACAAATTTCGCCGCCGAAGCATTTTCCTTTCTTTTAAGACGTTCCCCAAGTGAAAAACTTCCTGAGATAACTACCTATATTTTAACTGATCTCAAAGAGAATGCCACTGCTGAATACTCTAATGGCTGTGCAATGATTTTCATAGAATCCATGAAAAACGTTAGAAATACGCTTCACTCCAAGACTAATGAAATCTTTCCAGTACTTTTACGCTCAGAATTGTCTTTTCTTCCTCTCCTAAGCAAAGTTATTGTGCAGCTTCTTCATACGGTGACTTCTCAAACATCTGACCCCTTGGAGTCTTGTCTGCTTGATTACTTGGAGAAGTCGAATAACTGCAGCACTCTGTACTCGTATATTTTGATATTCTGCCTTGTTGGCACAAGAAAGGGTACTAGAGTGAACCAATGGAAGCGCATTTCATCCATTTTAGAAACTCTTTACGAGCATAACTCTTCTGCTGACATAGCACAAGCCCGTCTTCTTTGTGCCTGTGCATATTTTCAGTCCTGTCCGTTATCAGATATATTGAGTCATGCTAATATTCTAATTTCTGCGTATGCATCTGATGAACCATTGAATTTCTTGCAGCTTTTATCTTTCTTATCTCATGCTCGTATGGATATTTTGAACGCCTTTTTTGCCAAAGATTTCATGGCGATAGTTGACCGTGATGATTTTCGCATATTCATGACCCCATGGCTGGTTACGCTTGTGAGTATATATGAGCGCTCCGCTGAAAATGAAATCGACACTAAAAAATTTTTACTTTCTCCTTCTCAACAAATGAAAGTTCTCAGAAGTATTAGCGAGCCCAGTGATGATGAAACCGTATCAATGCAATCGGCTGCTATCTTAGCACTATGCAAATTTACGCAGCCCTCTTCCGAAACTTTGCAGTATGTGTCAAGCCGACTTGACAGAGCTCTTAAATCTTCTAGCTTAATCAACGCTGCTACCTATGTTAACTATTGCTCTGCAGATATTTCTTGGTGTCAGGGGAACAGCGATGCCATTGTTCAGTGCATGAACGCTTTTATGATATACGAGACAGAATTCCGTCCTGGCGACATAATTTTCTTGTCATCTGTACACAAGTTCCTGCAGAATGTCCGTGATAATATCTGGTTAGATGAGTATTACGACACTTTTATTAGATTCCTCCTGAAGTTCCTCAGCCTGCATAGCCATTCGGCCCGACTAATGGCGTTAGAATGTCTTAAGCGTATCTGTGAACTAAGAAAATCAGATACACCTGAAGTCATATCTTTGGCCCTTCTCATAGAAACTATACCCGCTATCCCTGAAAATGCTCGTTCCCTGTCTCTGCAAATTCGAAGATTTTCTAATGCCGCACTTAGAATTTCTTCTGCCACCGAGAGTTCAATATTCTTACTGTATTGTTTTGGTCTTCTAACTGTCCAGTTTACCCCGATATGGCAAGAAGTTTATGCTGCTATAGCAGCCAATGCGACTAAAAGCTCAGAGCTGGTATGGAGCATTTGTTTGCGGCTGCTTAAAAATGAAACAATCTATTCAACTGATGAGCATATGGCTGAAGTAGATCTTGATATTTTGTATCCACTGTCAGATAGTGATATTTCGAAGGACTGCACTAATATTGAGTGGATACTCCAGTTTTGTCAGCAGAATTTTGCAGAGTATAGATCTACTCCTACTTATTTAGCTCAACACATTATTTCAAAGAATGAGAGGTTAGATAGAGCTTCTAAAAGTACGGTTGAGCAAGGTTTGGATTTGCTTTTGCATATGCCCAACTTCGTCGAGAAGCATTCGCGGGATATTGTGAACTGTTTTTTGCGTGAGTTTGAGACTTCTGATCCTACAGGTGATGATTTAACTACTGAAGAGGACAGTTCATTGGACATTAATTATCGCTCTCAACTAAAACTCCTGGAGCTATTTAGCCAACTGACTAATCCTAAGTCGATTTATAAATCTGCAGAAGTGAAACGCTTATTATTAATTCTTCTGGCAAGAGGTGATCAAGCAATACAAGAGCGGAGTTTCAAAGCTTTACTCTGCTGGAAGGATCCAGCACATGTTCGGTATTCTGAGAATATTATGAAGTTGATAACTGATATAAATTTTCGTGATGAAGCAACGACATTTTTGCTCCCTCAGAAAGGTGATAGTATTATTCAAGACGATTATCGAGATAGCGTTTTTGAAGTTGTTCTACCGATTCTTTACGGTAGAAGTCTTTCTCGCAAATCAAGGATAGAGAATAGACATGCTGTCCTTACAGTATTAGCGAATCTTGGAACCTCTATCATAGAGCGCTTTTGTGACATAGCTATTGGGTTCTCTAAATATCACCCCTTTGTGGATAAAACGGCTACTCCTTTCCGATTTAATGAAGCTGTTATTTCTCTAGAATCTGGCTCAGATTATCGCCGAGGAAAAGGTTACTGTTCTATGCTTAATGACATTATCAGTCATTTTGGTTATACTTTGGCTCCTATTGCCGATAAGCTACTTGAGCCTCTTCTTTATTTCACAATAGCTAATGAGTCCACTTCTGCCAGCTCTACACAGTGGACGAAGGCACTGAGACGTTCATGCTTCCAGAGCCTGCATCAGTTTTATCATTATGTTCATGAATTCAACTGGCAAAACTGGCAGTCGGAAATAATGAGAGCTGTTGTTGAGAAAAGAATGGATAGTTTTTCTACGGAAAATTTGGAAACCCCTTCTTTCTTGATGAAGCTTTTTACACTATGGGCTTCTAAAGATAACTATGTGCAGTTTTTATTCTACAAAGATTTCTTTATACTGGACCAACTTCTTCTTTGTTTTGAAAACCCATATGCGAAATCGCCCGTAATAGAATATGTGGTGGATTTCGTTCATTCTCTTTTCGGGATTTATAAACAGAATAATATTCTATCCCAAGAGTATTCTGCTAGCTGCATAAAGTTTATGACGAATCGCTACTTGCAAAGAACTGCTCAGCTTATTCCGCACACTAGCTCAACTCAGCTTTTGCAGAAGGAAATTGTTAGTGTTATTTACTTCGCAGATCTGGATCTTATAACGGATAATAACCTTGCAAAAAGATTACTTGAGACTTTATTTGCGCTCTTAGAGAAGCCTGCATTCTCAATGAGCAGACAGCAACGCTTGTCTATCTATAAATCTTTACTCAAGATCATTGGTGCTGATCACTCTCCCGATATATCATTATATGAACTGGTATTTGCGAAACAGTTTCTTATAGCTAAAGATCGAGAATCTCGCTGCACTCTATCTGATATTCTTTCTGCGTTGTCTTTGAAAAATTACCGTTATTCTGAAGTTGCCGATCTAGTGGTCAGCATTAATTCATACTCTTCTACCTTGCTAGATGAGCCTGATTTTGGTTCTCGGCTCGATGCTTATGCTAGAATTAATGAAGAACTGTCAAATTCCTTGTCCTCTCTCTCATGGCTTTACCTGATTGCTAACTCGCTGTACTTTGTTCAGGACCCTGAGGAACTCTCTATAAGGACTAGTGCTGGGTTATTAATAAAGCGCTTTTTGCTAAGCTATGCTCATAACTATGCCGCCTCTCCAAATGATTCAGAGCAGCCAGTTTCAATGAAAAAAATATATCTTGAACTGGTTTTTCCGTCGGTGAAAAAAGGCATACGTGATGATTCTGAGACTATTAGAGGTGAATGGATTCGCATACTCGCTGATTGTGTTGATATTCTTGGGGAGGAAAGTGGCATATATGATCTAAAGGCTTTGTTGTTTGATGGAGACACTGAAGCAAATGTTTTTCTCAACCTGCTGCATATACAACAACACCGCAGGCTTCGTGCCATCCGCCGTATAGGAAATATGTCTAGGAGTGGTATTTTCTCCTGTGAGACTGTAGCTTTCTTTCTCCTGCCAATAGTTGAGCATTATGTTCCTGGTTCGGATCAGGAAGGTACTGAAATTGGAGAGGAGGCCATACGTGCTGTTGGATCACTATGCACCCAGCTGACATGGAAGTATTATCGTGCCTTGGTCAAGAGATATTCAAATTCGCTTTCTATAGCTCCTAAAACTTTTCGTGTGAAAACTCGTTTACTCAGCGCAGCTACAATGGCTCTGTCAGATAAATCTGACCTGAATAACATTATTAGTCGGGAAGGTGGCTCGGAATCGCGTCTTCTTCAAACTCTTCCTAGTGCAGAAGAACTTCGCAATGTTATCCTAAATGAATTCTGTCCGAAGATGCTTCATTCACTCGTTTTCAAGAACTCTGAAGATGAGTCACTTTATTATAGGATTCCTATGGCTATACCAATAGTTCGGCTTTATCTTTTATTAGATTATGAAGATATTCGGCTAAAACTTCCTGGACTGCTTACTGGAATTTGCCAGAAGCTGCGCAGTCGAGAGGAAAATGTTCGAAGAAGTGTACGAACTACGTTGAGTAGGATTTGTCGTTTATTAAAGCGTGAACATTACCCTTTTGTTTTCAAAGAACTTAAAGATGCCCTGACAAGAGGTTATCAAGTTCATATTCTAGGTTACACGGTTCACTATCTTTTGGTGGAACTTCAGGGTTGTTTAGAAGTCGGTGATCTTGACTTGAGCGCCGGACTTTTAATGGATATTATTATGGAAGAAATTTTTGGTGCAGTCGCTGAAGAGAAAGAAGCCGAAGATTACATTAGCCGAATGAAGGAGATTAATACCCAGAAAAGTTATGATTCTATCAAGCTTCTTTCCACATTTGTATCAATAAAACAGTTTTCTTTGATTATATCTCCTATTCATGATTTTCTTCTTTACGAAAAGATAAATGCCAAATCTGAGAAGAAACTATCCGAACTGCTTCGTCGGATCAGTCTTGGAGTAGCAGATAACTCAGAGGCAAATGATAAGTCAACACTGGTACTCTGCTATGAGCTATTTCAAGAATCTCTACCCGAATCTAAAACACCGGTTAAGCTTGATTTGCTAGGGGAGGCGCCCACTATTGATGAGAGTCATTTTCTTGTTCAGGGCAGCAAGCCTGTTGGAGTTGTCAAATTCCCGGAAAACAAGAGCATATTTGCAAATCTTTGTTTTGATATTTTATCATCCGTACTTTCGCGCAATAAAGCTCTATTAAATGCTAATGCTATGCAGCAGTTTGTTCCGATTTTGATTCAGAGCTTCGATAATCCACGTGAATCTGTTCAATCATCCGGTATGCGACTCTTAGCTTCTATTATTGATATCTCCAATGGTGCTTTTGACGACTGGAACGTTAGAATAGCCAGTAATTGTCTGGCCGTTATAAAGAATACAGCAGATACGTCTGATCAGTTATTTCATGCTGCCTTGAAATTATCTTCCACTCTGCTAACTTCTTCCGGGAATCACGGATTTGATGATAGTGATATCGGATATATTCTGAATTTCATAAAGGGAGATCTTCTTGAACCTGATCGACAAGGTGCTTTCTTTACCTTCTTGAAAGCTGTGGTATCTCGTCACGTTCTAGTACCAGAAATATATGACATATTTGATATAGTTCGCGATATGATGATTACGAGTCATCATAAAACCACAAGGGAGACTGCTCGAGCGCTATACCTCAAATTTTTACTAGAATATCCACATGGCAAGAAACGGTTCTCGAACCAGTATTCTTTCTTAATAAAGAACTTGGAATATCCCTATGAGTCTGGACGCTTGACAGTTTTGGAAATGATAAATTCTTTACTTATCCGAGTGAAGGACGAAACATTTGAGGAGTATTTAGGTCCTCTATATGGAGCGCTGGTGTTGGTTATAGTAAACGATGATAGCTTAACTTGTCGTCATTTTGCTGTTATGTGTTTAACGAAACTTATCCAGCGAATGTCTGGCGACAAGCTCAGTGGCATTGTTAATACAGCCCTTGGCTGGCTAAATCAAAATGAAAACTTTAAGCTAATGCGCGGAGCTCTTGATGTTATATTGGTTTATATATCCTGTTCTTCTCCATCGGGTGCAGAATTTTGGAAAGTTTCCATTCATCGTTTGAGAGATATTCTTGAATTGGAAGATGCAGATAATAACTCAGCTAAATGGGAGCTATATTTAAGTGCTCTAACTCTGTTGGATAAAATTGTTGAAAGTCAAGAAGCAGAGCAATATCTGAACGAGTTTCAGACTTCTCTCTGGTGCAACGTTGAGAAGCTAATGACTCACCCAAATTTACAGGTTCAACTGAGTAGTTCTAAACTATTCGGAAAGCTACTTATGTTGGAAATCGATGAGGGCAGTCATATAGTTGTTAGAGATAACATCAAGGAATCCTCTTTTAGATCTGTCTTTGAACAGCTTCAGTCTAAAGATTTGAATCCAGCAGTAGCTGGAGAGTGTACTAGAAACTTACTTTTGCTTTTAAATGATTCTAAAGGCCGAAGTGATGACAAAAAGTTGATAGACTTTGAATTTTTTATGAATTGCTGTCGCCGGAGTACCATTGCTGATAAAATCAGGCGCGGCATAAGTTTATTCGAAAGCCGCAAAGCTATCTGCAATATTTTTTCTGGGTATATGGAGATAAACGATGTTGCTACAGTGGAATCTGCTGCATTTGACATTGTACGAATTGCACTGCCACTGACTAATGAGGACACGGAAGAAGTCACAGATGAACTTAGAAATCTAAGTGATGAGTTGCTACAAAAATTGAATAATATTATTGGTGGAACAAAATATGCTGAAGCGGTTGGAAAAGTACGAGAAGAGATGAAAGCTCGTCGGCTAGAAAGAAGACAAAAGCGATCCATCTTAGCCGTGGCTGACCCTAAAAGAGCTGCTGCAAAGCGACTGAAAAAGAACGTCAAACAGAAAAAGGTTCGAAAAGAAAAGGCTAATCAGCATAAAATGAGGCGCCTTGGCATGATTTAATGTACTATAATAATTCTATGAAACATAGCTCACAGCATATATAATAACTCCTGGAATCTGTGTATCTCAGAGAACAGAGTGCTACGTGTGTTGCAATGCAACTGTCAAACCTAAACTAGAAATGCAGTTACAGTTTCAAACTCTAAACGGATACCCCGGCTAAAGGGAGGTTCCCGGCTTCAGGTCGGTTATATAAACCTCATACTCATAATTTCGAATTAAACTATATTCATTCCCGCAGATCCAGTGTGGGGATCTAATTTGTGCGCAAATCAGCCTTACCCCATTTTATTTATTAAGTTTGCAGACTAATTTCATCCTTTGATCGAAGAGACACTTACTCTTTCGTCGATCTAACTCTTCTAACTGAGTCCTATAACACAAACTGTCGGTTATCAAGGCCCGCCTTCTTTAATCATCGAGGACATGTCTGATGCCTCCAACGCTGAATTCTCAGCGCGTGAAACTACTCCAGCCGGGCATGCCAGGCAACGAGCAGCTAAGGCCTGTATAAACTGTCGATCTCGTAAAATCAAATGCGATGCGTTATTGAACTATCCGTGTTCCAAATGTAAAGCATTAGGCGCACACTGTGAATTGGTAGAGAGCAGACGAGGCAGAAAGAAAGGAACCGTATTAAAGAAGACAAGAAAGTCTGTCGATCCTGAAGGTTCAGAAAGCATCGACACATTAGCAGCAGTAGCGGCAAGCATGTCGCCGAGTCAGCCCATCCAATCTCCGAAATCCTCTTCTAAATTGTCTCACACACAATCTCGTATTACTTCGACAACGGCTCATGCATTGCCTTCAACTGTTCCATCATCTAGAATGGATCAAACTAATATATCTCCCTCCGGTGTGTCAAACGCAACTTCCTTTTCGAGTAATACGTTGTCATATCTCGAAGATGAGCCCAAGCTGCCTTTTGTGACGAGTAATTCTGCATCAACCTCAAGTAACGGGCGCGGTTCTGCATCAGCACAGTCCGATCGAACCAGTACATTGCCACTTTCGTTTAATATGCGTTCTCCTGGCGCAGGTTTACAGTCTAAACTCGATAACTCTCAGGCCCCCTTATCAAAGATGGACTCGGAGTCACAAGAATCTTTATTCACATTATCTAATATTCTAGATAACATTGCTGAGCAAGAACAAAGAGACACCAGAGATTTAGGTTTGTCGAATGCCTCAAGAACCGACTATCTTGCTGCCCTCTTGAGAATCATTAATAATCTTTCCAACGAAAGCTTAAGAAATGCTGAAATAGATAGCAACTTGTATTACTCTGAGTTCTCTGTCTATCATTTTTTTAGAAAAAGTCTCGAAGCTAAAGCAAATAGTCTTGAGAGAGAAGAAGCCTCGGAAGGAACATCTGGTAATCGCTCTAGTGTGGAAGACTCTTCTATATCTAGTCAAGCGGGGCAATCACAAGGGTTCCTAGATACTAGCGGCAGGATGGGACATGCAATTGATACAGTTAGCAGATCTTTGCCTGCTGCTAACCCGATGTCTAATTATACCATTTCCAAGGACATTGACGGTTTAACTCTTCAATACCTAAAGCAGAAAGAAGTATTCGTTGTCCCTCCAAGACGTATATGTGTTCAGATGCTAAAACTGTATTTCAGATTCGTTGACCCTTGTGTTCCTGTTATTCACCTCGGCCAGTTCACCCGAGATCTATGGGCAGGAACTCTTTCGCCCTTGCTCTTGCATTCTATGTTATATATTTCATCTTTTTTTGCATCGAACGACATTCTCGAAGCATTGAATTACAAATCCAGAGTACAAGCGGCGGAAGCATTTTTTGCAAACGCCAAGCTAATTGAAGCTTTAGACCTTGAAAAATCTAAAGTTTGTCGCATTCAGGCATATACAATTATGGCATTTAATCCAGGGTTGACAGGGGATGATAAGAATTCCCGTTATTGGATTGGTCGTGCTCTTCGCCTCGCTCAACATCTTGGAATGAACCGCCGCAGCCAACACCAGAAACTTGATCCTGACAATCGAAAACTTTGGCTAAGAATATGGTCTGTTTTGTATGCACGAGACAGATACATCTCTATTTCCACTGGCTCCAACATGGCAGTGAATGATAACAACGTTGATCTGACAGATACTCTTGATGAGACTTACTTCTCAGATAGCAATCCTGAACCAATCCCCTTTGGATTTCCCACCTATCGCAGTGAGCTTAGTATCATGTTTAGCTTGTACTATATACGAATGGGTAATATATGTGGAGCAATTGCTCTATGCAACTATGCTGCCCGTGCTAATGGAACAGAATCTGAACGCCGACGTTGTGCCCAATTATTAGAAGAGTTTAATCGCGACCTTCCAGAAGCGTTAAAAGTATCTTCAGATAGTCAGGATAGTATTGATCTGGATGCTAATATCTTTCAGAGAAGTATACAAATCGGGTATCTCCTTGGTGTTATTCTCCTTCATAGGCCCGGATATGAAAACAATGAGCCTCAAAGTCGGGTGATCGTTGTAGAGGCTGCCTATAACCTGATTAGACAAGTGGAATTTCTTACCAGAGCGAATATATCTGTCCATACGGCCATAATATTCTTGTCGTCTTTATTCTTGGCAGTAGTAGTTGCTCTGAATGAAGCATTCAATAACCCCGATGATCTGACTGCAAGACGCAAACTAATAAGCGGATTAGACCTATTGCGAGAGATGTCATCCTCTTGGCACCAGGCTGGGATGTTGTATACGATGACTCGTCTTGCTATTAAGAAGTTACAGCTTGTCCCGGGCTCCACCTTTAAGGAGACTGTTATTGTTAGAGACCAAGATGACGTGGCGGAATTCTCGGGATCGAGGAACATGGAGAATCGTGAAGTTAGCAACAATGTTGCTTCTGCAGATCGACCCTCATCTGTTGTTTCCGGTGGTACTACAAGTTCGTTCGGTACAGATATATACCCTGGCAATTTAAACTCTTCTTCGTTATCTCAATCTCGAAATTCTGAACAGTTTGCAGGAGTCACCGAGGGTAATTTTAATGATGGTATCTTTGAGCCTACCACTTTGGGATCTAGTGGCATCGAAGACCTTGGCGGTTTGGATAAGATGGACGTCGATATTGATTTAGAGAAGATACTTGGCGTGGATGATACTATGGATTCCTTCTTTAACAACGACGGGCCTTTCTCTGGCTATGATGTACTAGGCAATACTCAAGCCTGGGGATATCTGCACAAGTCTACACTAAAGACTTTGTTTGATCCAGATTCATAGAGCATGCATAAAATTTTCTGTATATATATTATTTGTACTTATATTTTTGTGACCTATAATGATAATTATTCTTATACTCTTCTTTTAAGTTACCTAGTTGGGAAAATGTGCGGCCGATCAGTTTCCAAACCCTTTAGCGTCTAAGTTTCCCACCTACTGATTCACGTAAGGAGGGACTGCAAGTAACTGCATCATCGACCTACATAAACCCTCGTTACCACAACTAGACTTCATCACGCGTAAAGATAGCAGCTTAAAATGGTACATTTAGGACCTAAGCGCCCCCCAAGTCGGAAGGTAAGTTAAATTCTCCTTATCTAAATGAGTTCCTTGCTAAAGAGCTAGGCACTAACTCTTAATAGGGCTCGATGGCCGACGTGCCTAGGAACTTGCTCGAGCAGATCCAAAACTTCGAGGAGATCTTCACTGTAGATACTGCTAAGCTAAACGAGATTGTTGATCATTTTGTTAAGGAATTAGAGAAAGGCCTATCAAAAACAGGCGGCTCTATCCCTATGATTCCTACGTTTGTGATGGATTGGCCTACAGGGAAGGAGAAGGGGGCTTTTCTTGCCCTCGACATGGGTGGCACTAATCTGCGTGTTTGTGAAATTATACTCGGAGGCGATCGTACCTTTGACACTATCCAGTCGAAGTATCATATGCCCCCCGAGCTCAAGAACGGAAGTGCCGAAGCTATGTGGGACTACATAGCCGAATGCCTCGAAGCCTTCATTGCTTCCTATCATGGGTCAATTGAGGAAATTGAGAAATTACATTTGGGCTTCACATTTTCCTACCCTTGCACTCAATATGCTATTAATCATGGCATTCTGCAACGTTGGACTAAAGGCTTCGATATTGCCGGAGTAGAAGGTAAGGATGTTGTGCCTATGCTTGCCAATGCTTTTAAAAAGCGCAATCTTCCTATCACTGTCACTGCACTTATCAATGACACTACCGGTACTCTTGTAGCTTCAAACTATACCGATCCGACTTTTAAAATGGGTGTTATTTTTGGCACTGGCTGCAACGCCGCTTATTATGATAAGCTAGGAAACATACCTAAACTTGAAGGTAAAGTTGATCTCCCTCCAGACACACCAATGGCCATAAATACAGAGTGGGGTGCTTTCGACAATGAAAATGCTGTACTCCCTCGCACCAAATATGATGTCGAAGTCGATAGAGACTCGCCTCGGCCTGGTCAGCAATGCTTTGAGAAACTGATTGCTGGTTTATATCTTGCTGAGATTTTCCGTCTCAGCATATTAGATATTCATGATGCTGGTTTGATATTTGAAAACCTCGACGTGTCACGGCTTAGGAAGCCTTACTGCATAGATGCATCATTCCTAGCTATGATAGAATTAGATCCTTTCGAGAACTTAAGCGAGACGGAAGAACTTTTCAGGAACAAATTCAATATTAGTACTACTGAGCCTGAACGAAAGATGTTCCGTCGTCTTGCGGAGCTAATCGGTACTCGCTCTGCCCGCTTGTCGGCTTGTGGGGTTGCGGCCATTGCAAAGAAGACAGGTATGAAAGAATTCAATGTTGGAGCAGACGGTTCTGTGTACAATAAATATCCCTTCTTTCGCGAGCGCGGTGCGGAAGCACTCGCAGAGATATTTGAATGGCCCTCTAAAAAGCAAAAAGATCATCCAATCAAGATTCTTCCAGCTGAGGATGGATCAGGTGTAGGTGCTGCGCTTATTGCAGCCTTAACTCTTAATAGAATTGAACGTGGTGAGAAAGTAGGATATGATACTTTCCCTACGCAGTAAATATTTTGAATAAATATGTGTGTCATTAATTGTCCGCTGGTAACTCTTCATTGTGCGTAATGGTTGAGTCGCCAGAGTCTTATCTTTCCAACATCATTCCCTACCACAAGAATGCTGGCCATGTTGCTCAGTGCAACAGAAGTTACTCGTCCAAAGGGAGTACCACTAGTAGGCCAGTTTCTATAAGCCGTTCCGGTCGCAATATGACCCACTCTTAGAGAGTCTTTCTTGCCTTTAGATGCAAAGACAAGAAGCTGACCATCATATGACAGATTAAGAGATGTTATAGGAGTAACAATCTGGTCAAATGTACAGGTTGGCTTTGGTGGATTTAGTAGGAAGGATTGCTCATTATAAACATTAACAAGACCACTTTGAGTGCCAACAGCCACAACCTTCCCGCTTTTAGCCAAGCATGTACAGCCAAAATCCACCCATTTCCTTTTGAACTCTTTTGTAGAAAGATCCCAGTCATATATATCTCCTGAGTTGCTGCATATTGTCAGCATGTCATCGTCACCCCAGGCCACATCAGCTACCAGGCCTTCTATCTTAACTGCAGTAACCCAAACTCCGGCAGAGTTGACAATATTCACCCAGCCTTGTGATCCGATTAAAGCAATGTGTCCTGTTGGTGAAATCAAGAATTTCTCCATTGACCGTTGAGAATGTGCGTGCCCGTAGAGCCGAGATATCTTCTGCACTTCTCCAGTTTCTAGATTCCAGACGTACATATAACGCCTTCGTCCAGCAGCATATATGAATTTTCCAGTGGGATCGAATGCTGCTGTTCTAATAGGACTGGGCAATTTGAGGCTTTTCAAGTAGGTGCTTTCCTTTGTAGTTATATGATACAACCTTATAGTCTGGTCAAATCCTGCCGAAAGAAACAGCGACAATCTAGGATGGAAATCTAAAGCCTGAACAGCAGCATCATTTAATATCTGTGGATCAGGAAGCCTTTCAATATCAATGCTTTGTGGACTCAGAAACTTGTGAGTGGCCACTAAGTCTGTCGATGAGCTTAGGAGATCTGCCAAACCTTTAGTAGTAAGGGCTGAATCTTGATCTTGGAACTGTATCATTTCGGGCTCCAAGCCAAAAGAAGCCCATCTTGGAACAGGATTCAATTTTTCGAATTGCTTTCTCAGTCGTGTGACATACTGCTTACCAGATAGAGATCCAGTGCCTAGTTTCTTCAAGCGGTCAGCCGATAAAGAAACCTGATACATCTCATCATCGCTATCTTTCCATGCATCGCTATCTTCTGAATCTAAGTCTGACTCCGACTCGGAACTTGCCAGACTTTGATCTACCAATTCTATTCCGTCGTCGATATAGAATTCTGAGTCGGAGTCGGCAATATCGTTATTGAATTCATCAAATGGGCCTTCCTCTTCTGAATCTTCCGGCTGATAATCTTCACCAAAAACAGACTTCTCCAATTGACTCTCTCTAATTTTCTGATCCTCATCGTCCATTTTCTTTAAAACTCGATCATGTCGAATTTGCCGCAATGCAGCACTGTGTTTTTTTACCATGGTTTCGTTGATAATAAAGCAACTAACTATCGAATTTGGGAAACTTTTCACTTTTCTCTGAGACTTTGTGCTCTCATCGAAAAAGTCTATTCCGCTATGCCTCTTCGATTATCCTGATAATAGTTATTCTTCTACTATTATCCATACTTTCTACCCGTCATGAAAATTTTAGTACTTGGTGATCCAGGTGAAAAAGACATATCTGAAAAAGTAGAATATTATCACTCGAAATTTGGTCCTTTTGATTGCTGTCTTGTATTAGGGGGCCGTGAACTAAGATCAAATTCTCTTCCAACCTACACTAGAGGAACTCATACGCTAAACGGAATAACCATAGGCTTTGACCCTACGCAGCATGTTGATATTCTTCTCACTTCACGGTGGCCCAAAGACATATCAAGCAATTCTGCGGCGCTATTAACACAAGAGCCAAATGACTGTTATGAAGTAGATCGTGCTGCATATCACCCCCAATATCACTTCTCAATCGGTCCCTTCTTCGAGCGTGAACCTTTTGTAAACTGTCATGGAAGTATTACGCGATTTATAAGTTTATCAGGAATAGATTCCGGTTTGCGATTTGCTTATGCTTTTGACTCTGCTGTGAAATCCCACCCTACGTCTGCTAAAGACCCATGGTACTTCCTTGAACGATTTTCACCAAAGAAAAGGCCTGTAGATGGACCTTTCTCTGAGGCGAAAAGAGCATCGCGCGACAGCAGGCACATGAACTGCTTCATGTGTCTCTCGAATCCTACAATTGAGAAATACCTAATCATCCATATCGGAAACTTGTCATATATTACACTTTGTAAGGGCCCCCTTACAGTCCCCCAGAAACAATGGAACATGCCGGTATCTGGTCATTTACTCCTTATTCCTATTCCTCACGAAAGCAACCGCCAAAATATAACTGTAATGCATCCTGAATATAAGTACGAGATGCAACATAACATATTACAAATCGCAACGGTATATGCTTCGCTGTCATTTTATACTGTATGTGCTGAACTCATCCACAGCAGTGTCTCTCACATGTTCACTCATATTCTACCTGTTCACTCCAGTATCACTTCCTTAATGGGTATAATCTCTTTCTTCCAAGACGCGGCGAAAGATGCGAAGTTTAACCCAATATTATCATCAGAGTGCCCTGATAACGGAAACTACTTTCAGATTTGGGTGCACGATTCAGAGTCGCCTGAGAAAGCCATACATATGTATTTTAAAATTGATCTGAAATGGGTAGACTTCCAATTTTTTCGAAAAAACATGGCCAGATTTCTCAATTTGCAAGAAAGGGCATCTTGGGTGAAATGTGCCAATGAAGCAGTTGAGACTCAAGATGTCGTACAGTTTAAGCAGACTTTGCTTCCTCGCATGGACCTAATGTAGTTGAGGTATTTTTACTCATTTGTTTCAAGTATATCAACTGAGACTAACCTACCCAAATCTGGTAGAATCTCTTTGGTATTGCGATGTATATGTTTCTCCAAATTAACCATTCGTTTCCGCACTATTGGACCTGTTATGCGCCCGTCATCGCCTTTAATTCTCAACTGCACCCTAAATCTTGGAATATCATTAATAGTTATGCAGCTTGTTCGGAAGCTCGTGTGCTCGGGCACTGTGCCTGCAGGGTATACTGTACAGACTAGATGTAATAGGCATCCGAGACATGCTACCCACCATGCTAGGATAGGTTCAGTTACACATTGTCGCATTCGCCTCTTTATAGTAGAATCTGCGATATCTCCTCCCCATCTTTCGCAAAGGCCAAGTCCGATTAGGGCTCTTACCTCATGTGAGAGTCCGTGGGTAGCTGCAATTGGTCCAGTAGCTGCAACAACCAGTGCAGACATCGACTGAGATTCTCGCGCAAAGCATGTATGATAAAATGACATGTTCACCAAAGCAGGTAGTATCCTATCTTTTATTAGTTTTGGAACCTGATCTAATGGTAAAGCACTGTTGATTATTCTGGTATAGACGTCAGCATCTTTGGGTGCATATTGGTTTGTTGCAGTGACAAGAGGATCTTGGGCTCTGATCGATATGGGCAAATTCTGAAAGATAATCCCTTCTCTCAAACCTCCTTGTGAGAACAATATTTTGGCAATGGGTGGTAGAGCTTCCCACAAACAATTTGTAAAGAATATCGCAGCGGGTATTTGAGCCGCTCTTCGGCCGGACACTCGAAACTTCCTGTCTATTTGGTCTCTCATGTTCTTAGTATCACTAAGACCAGGTACAGCAATTTCGAGTAAATGTTTTACTCGACTTGCAGAACATGCAAACCCGTTAATGATCTGCATCGGGTACTCCTCAGACTTCAGCTGATTTGATAGCATCAATGAACCAAAACTGCGAAAGCCACCGCCAGAGGCATAAATTCGGAGTCCGTTATGACTTTGAAGAGACTCAGACAATATCTCTGGAGGGAGCTTGACTTCAGTAAAGGCTTGCTTAAGACGAGCGACAACCTCGGTGTGCAACACAGATAGGTCTTCCAACATTAGACGGTGGATCAGCTTAGCAGTTCCATAGTCAAGTGATACAGGGTGTTGGCACATTGTAATATCACCATCGTCGTTTCGAGCCCATGACAGCTGGACAGACGCTGTTCCTAACTCAACATAGAGTCCTGTTATGTCATGAAATGAAGAAGCGACGCTAAATACCCCTAACATGCTTTCTTCTGTGGCCGTCAAGATCTTGATCTTCAACCCTACTGTTTCATATATCGAACGACAAAACTCTTCAATATTTTGGGCTTGACCAACAGCCTCGGCAGCGACAGTGGTAATATTGTGAGGTTCCACCCCGAAGTCTTTACATATCAACTTGCATCGCACGAGAGCACGAGACAGTTCGTTAATCACATGTTCTGGTATTTCCTTTGTGGAAAATGAACTGGGGAAGCTCCTCGAAATCTCGTCTTCTGGAACGTCTTTATGAGTCTCGTCGAAGATCGATATAGGTAACCGATCCTGGAAAAGAGTGGGCATGATTCTGGCTGTTTCTGGTCGCAGAGACGTTATGGACACTCTCAAGCCATTTGTAGCGATGTCTATAATTGCGACTAATTGATGCCTATCTACATCTGGTTCGTAAATGGCATTAATAAAGGACATATCCGTATACTGCTAATTGCGGGTACTTTCCTGGTGTCAGGTTTACCCCGCATAATTCTGTAATTCTAAATCTGTCAGGTAGTACTTGATCATGACGTAGTATTATACTGGCAATCCCAGCACGAATTGGTCCCAAGCTGGAAATTTAAATAAAAGGATACACTATACGTGCTTTTTCATTTAGCAATCGCCAAGCAGCCTACTTAATGGTTTAACTCAACCCATATTGCTTTTGTGACTTAGTATCACTCTGAATATGTATTAGTAGTTGCAAAGGCTCTGTCTTGAGACTGGAGAATGAACACTTTGCCCTGAATAACCAGAGCAGACTACTCTGTTTTATCGGACTAGATTTTCTCGAATAAGTGCTGTGCGTTCGGGCAAGTTTTGCGAATACCAGAACTATTAATATGAATAGGGAGAGTGCACTGCACGTCCGTGACTATGAGTGTTCTCATGTGAATGCAGTATGTGTTTTCTATAATGACACCAGACGAACCACAAGTCGTCGGCCGTTGCATCATGGATAGTCTACGATTCCAAAGCTGAGGCGCTGCAGTGGTCAGCGCTTTGCTATTGCTGCTATTTTAGTATTAGTTGATGCTGACTTGTTTATTATCCAGAGCTCTAGTTAGTAATGCGACTGTGCTGGTATATGATCTCACCATCTTCCCACTGACACTATAGCAGATTATCTTCTGCAGCGTGCAGTTTCATCAAGAAACTCCTCGGCGAAACTACCAACAATGTGTTTAGCATGGAAAATTACTATAAATTAAACTACCTTTACACTAATTTCGACGGACCCACTCCACAGTTGCTGGAGGAGGAGGCAGAGCAATCAGACTCGTGTAGTCAGGCTGAGGGATTGTAATCTGACCTTCAGGCAGAGTCCATTTGAATCGACGAACTAAATTGGCTAGAACAGTGGTAATCTGTACGTAGGCAAATTGCTCCCCAATGCAACGGTGACGACCAGCACCAAAAGGAAGATAGGGAGAATTAGCACCCTTTGAAACCAGTCCATAACCATAATCTATTTTTTCCTCTCCAGAGCCGTCACTGCTGTACTTGGTCACATCCCACCGGAGGGGATCAAACTTCTCAGGAACAGCGAAATACTTCTCATCGTGCATGGGAACGCCTGGAGCTCCTAGGAGGAAATTTCCAGCAGGAATGACATACTTTTTGTCAGGAGTTATCATTGTTCTCATTACCTTCCTCATAATGGAATGAAGAGGGGTGTGAAGACGTAGAGTTTCCCGGATAGTGTAAGCGTGTAGAGGCAACTTCGAGAGAAGCTCATAAGTTAATGGAATTTCATTAGGATCACCTCCAACAGCCTCACAAAGCTCCTGATAGAGTTTCTCCTGCAAATCAGGCTGAGAACCCAGATGTAGACACATCCAGGTTAAAGTGGACGAGGAAGTATGCTGACCACCCATAAGAATACCAATGTTCAAGTTCGCGATCTCCTGATCAGTCATTTTTACTCCATCACGGTAGGTGCCATTCTTCATCAAAGCATCGATAAGGTCACGATCCTGAATGTCGTTATTCTTACGACGGGTCTCAACAATCCTCTTGTACACTTCAGAAATCTTTCGCTGAGCTTCGTCACGTTTCCTGTAGGAGGGAAGGGGTAAGTTAGGGAAGATGAAATTTAAAGGAGTGAAACCACGATCGAGGTCACCGTAAAGATCAGCAAATGTCTCATCGAACTGCATGCGAGCATCTTCACCTTGCAGACAATGCGAAGCAGTGAAGATAGTAAGTTCAGCCATCGCTTGTAATAAAGGGGTAGTTCCGGACGGCTTCGACCTATCACCATCATAAAAGTTGGGAGATCTTGTGACATAATCGTCTAATTCCTTGGAAATAATAGGCACGTAACGCTGGAAAGCTTCACGGGTCAGGGCAGATTTGGCAAACTTCTTCTGTTCCATGAGACGTTCATTCGGGCAGTCGAAAATGACGCCTTCACCAAAGGTAGGCGTCGTGAGATGCTTGTAAGCCTCTTCAGCAGAAGCATCGGAGTGCTTGGCATTGAAGATGAAGTCGTTGCCAGCAGGACCCAAATAGACAACCATTTTCTTACCTAACATAACGAATGAAAAGACATCGCCGTATTTCTCACGGCAGCTATTAAAGAACTTGTAAGGATCCATGCCATAAGCAACCGTAGAGCCGATGATAGGGAAGAAGTGAAAGACCATTGGAGGCTCATTTTTTTTAGGGAAAAGTAGCTGGTTCAAAACATTGATAACTACCGTCAAAGTAATGAAGCCGACTATCAGAACCGGGATTCTTACGCCGAGCGGCAGGCTGTGAACATACAACGCAGCTTCCTGCACGGGAGAAGGGATATGAATATTAGCTAAAACGCCCATATTGCTTCAGATTAAAGAGAGAATAGACGTGCGGTGAGCAGTGGGGAACCCTAGGGGAGGAGGGGGGTAAGGTAAAAAATACCACAGCGATTAAGGTTGTCAGGCCACCTTGAGCTGCTGAACCCATACTGGCCCTCTAGCATCCCCAAAGCGCCCAACCTTTAACTAGTAAACACCGTGCGAGCTACTTACGCGCTATAATATTGGCTACGTTTACCGAGGGCGTAGTTCTGGTCGACCAGCGAGTTCAGGGGCAGGCAGGCCAAGGAGTGTCCGATTGGGTGGAGCTAAGCCACAATGGCCGTCTGATATATTAATACAAGCGAGTCGTAGCCATTGTAGTAGAGCACAATAATACCTGGTGCTAGTTCCGGCGTAGTCGCATATACGCGACTGGCAGCCTACATTTACTGGGGACGACTCTATTGGACGGCTGTGTAGCCCGTTGCAACTGCTTCCACTGATCGTGGAAAGCTCCCAACCCTCTTTTCGAGCTTCCCGGGGCGCGACCTGTAATGAAGAAATCCAAAGAATCAGACAAAAGCGGGCGGAGGAAGTCGCAGCAGGCCAGTGCACGACAGTCTCCTGCACCGGCACACGCTACTGAAGCCGAAGAAGCAGTGGCTTCGTCGATGAACAACTTGGCAAATGAAGAAGAGGAAGAGGATGATGAAGATGAGGAGCAAGGCACCGCCTTGCAATCTGTTCTGGATGACGCAGACAAGCGCCAGGCTCAGCTAGGTCTGCTATTGGAAGCGATGGACAGCGATCAAATGGCGAGATACGAGTACTTCCGCCGTGCAAATATAAACAAGAACGGAGTCAAGCGGCTAGTTAATGCGGTTCTCGGACAAAGCGTGTCACCCAACATAGCGATTGCGGTAGCAGGGTTTTCTAAAGTGTTTCTCGGCGAACTAGTTGAGCGGGCTAAGCAAGTTCAGAAACGAGAAAGAGCGATGATGGTCGCAGACAACGCAGCAGAGACCATTCTCAAAGACCTTGCACAGAACGAGCACGAGCCGTCGGAAGAAGCCAATGTTCCTTTTAACGCCGAGAAATACGGTATGGTCGACTTAGATGGCATCGATCTAGGACCACTGCAACCGCATCATGTAAGAGAAGCATGGAGGCTGTATAAAATCGAGAGGGGAACAGTTCCCGCCGCGCGATGGCGCACTTCGTTACGACAAGGCTTACTACGGTAGGCTTATTACGAGAAATGACAGAATCTTTAGTTTATTTAAGGAAATTAGAGGTAGACTAGATTAGGAATAGGGAGCAATAGCTATACTGCTAGAGTCGACGCTGGGCGATTACTGAGTTAACCAGCCCGGCGTCTTTAATGGAGATCTGTCTATCGCTGAGTTCTTGGCGTGGGAACATGGTTTGCAGAACATATGGAACAGACGTAGACGACTGCAAACTGTCCAGGAAATCATATATTACCTGTACAGGGTCGGATGCGTTGAATCTGGGAGTAAGTCTGGTGCCATCGAGAAGGCGGACCTGTACCTGCGAATCACCCTCCGTGGTCGCAGCTGCCGCTTGTATAGGATCGCTCTCGGGTTGCGGAGTTTGACTTTCGGGCTCAGGGGATTGTGTAGTAGGCGTTTCCCCAGGCACCGGAGAGCCCAAGCGATGTCCAGACCCGGTGAAGCCTATCTTTCGCGCAGCACCTTGGGGAGGGCGGTAAGGTTCATCTAGCCGGCGATCGACATTCACATTTACAGGCTGTCCCGGATGCACATTTAGAAGTTGTAGCGGAGCCCTACCAGAATTAATAGCTTCAAGGGCCATTCTATTCGCAGGGTCATCATATCTCATCAAAGGGCCATCATCGACGGAAAATCCATCCTGCCAGAACGTGAGCTTCCTGGTGACTCTTCGAAATGGATCTTCGTCTTCAGGATTTCCCAGGCTAGGAGTGGTAGAGTCTGCAACAGCTGCGCTGCTTGCCCCAGGGTCTTCGTCACTTGTACCTAAGCGGAAGCCCGAACCGGTGAACTTCTGTTGTTTGGGACCTCTTGAGCTCGTTGCGAACCCGGAATAGGCAGAGGAGTCATCCTCGGACTCATCATCGTCGGGCATTGGCCCTGTCATTTCTGCCTGCTTCAGAATGGCGTCCACTAAGTTTGAGTTCTGGAAGTTTCGTCTATTATTGGGATTCTGGACTGCCAAGCCAGACTTTTCGCCGCCTGTGAACAGGTCGCGGGGGTTTCGGTTGGTGTCAGGCATGTCGGAGAGTGTCGCCACACGAGGCCCCATTCTTATCCCCCTTGCAGGAGAAGGCGATGCAGAGGTATGGCTGGCAGTAGGAAAAGCTGTCGACGGCACTGCAGGCCGAGGGGGCGGGGACTGCGTGGTATTTGACCGAGCTGTTCTAGGGCCGTCCAGGATGGAGTTAACAGCATCCTGAACGCTTCCACAGTTCTGCTCAAGCGCGTCCTGGGCTTCAGAGGGCGAGACTCCTGTTAGCTGGACAATATCTGCAATCTTTTCATCATTCATTCTCGGATGAGTCGAAATATGACTTCCAAGTCTCTAGTAGGGTTTCTCGAAATTGAGCGACTGGGGAGCAAAGCAGCGGTGTGCGGCTAAACGTCCCAACCTTCTCTCCAAACCCAAATTTTTTCTTCTTTCGAGACATTATGAGGTGCGAAGCGCTGATCCTGGACGCTGCTCCTCTTATTAACGAGCCTGTGTCTGTGTTGGAGAAGCGGGCGGACTCATTTTATACCACGCCAAGCGTTTTTAGCGAGATCCGGGACAAAGACGCTCGACGAAAGCTCGAACTATGGGGGGATAAGCTTATTATTAGACAGCCTTCGAAAGAAAGCAGAGAAACAGCCGAACTCGCCAGCAAACAGTCCGGAGACCATTCTGTGCTTTCGGCGCCCGATATTGGGCTCATAGCGCTATGCTATGAAGTCACACGTGAGAAGAACAATGGCAAAGTGCCCGAAATCAAGGTGCCCCAGAGGGAAGAGCATTCGCACAGCTCTGAATCGACATCAGAAAAAGATCCGTCTGAAACTTGCGAACAACAAATAACAAGTGCGCAAGAAAGCAGCAATATCGAACAGCTGGACGGTTGGACCACAGTAGAAACGAAGCAGAAGAAGTCATCGAAAGGCAAAGCTAGAGCTGCCTATGACTCAGACAGATGGATCACTCCGGACAACATTGCTTCTATCCACGAAGATGAGTTCGAAGTTGTCGAAACTAATACTGGTGATGTGTCACATGTCTGTCTGTCAACTGGTGACTTTGCGGTGCAGAATGTTGCCATGCACATGCACCTGCAACTCATGAACATCGGTACGGGCAGACTTATACGCACCATTCGCTCCTATCGCTTGAGATGCCATGCATGCTTTACGCTGGTGGCTCCGAATGCATCTAAGAATCAGAAATTTTGTCCTTCCTGCGGCGGCGCTACGTTAACCCGAGTTACTGTCTCTACATCTGCCCAAACAGGTGAGTTACAAGTACATTTGAAGTCTAACTTTCAGTGGAGTAATCGGGGCACCCGATACTCTATGCCGAAGCCATTATCTTCGAAATCACGCAAAAACGGTGCTATTACGAACGACATCTACCTCCGGGAAGACCAGAAGGAGTACCTAAAAGCGATCAAAGACTACGAATGGCGCGAAAAGCACCATCAGAAACAGCTGGACGAATGGTTCGGCGATGCTGGGTCATCGGTGGATGTGGGAAATACTCCATTTGCTATCAGCAGTTCAAACAAGGCCCGTGGTTCTGGTGTACGCGTGGGCCTAGGTAGAGACGCCAACCGGCCCAAACCTCATCGCAAGTAAGTGGTTATTATAGATTCCCTTTATAAATATTTATGACTTTACGAACACAATTATTCGTCCTTACCACTGAAGAGGTGGTTGTTGAGTAGGCAGAAGCCCAAATCGTCGCTTCAAAGTGACTCTCTGGCGAGAGAACTTATCGTCGGGAGAGAATCGCGCAGGGTGAGCACTGAAGGTGGGCTCACCATCGTCTGTGGTTTTCTTTAAAGTGTATTTACGGCGCCCCGCATCGTCTAAGCTGTACATAAGATGCATTGTTACTAGTAGGAAGCTGTCGAAAAAATAAAAAATAAGCTTTATCTTCAACGAGAACAAAGCAGTTCACACAGTAACCATAGTAACGGAGGTATTGAGCTCAATGCCCGCTGTAGGTTGCTTGCTCGGTTTTCAGCATTATAGCGCACATAGCCCATATTTTTCAGAGTTAGTGCGTTACTTAAACCATGATCAGTAACCACTGAGAGATATGCACAGAAGCCGCTAGTCATTTGGCAAGTAGATCACAGCATCAGACCGGCTTACACATGGCGATCGCTCTCCAGGGTCGTTAAACGCTTCTGCATGCGAGACAAGCATTTAGATAGATCTTTACCCGGGTGCATATGCTGCTTGCTATACAAAATTCGATGTACAGAGTCTGCGAAAGCGCGGAGCTCTTGCAATTCAGTCTGCTGGTTTCGATATTTCAGCGCTGACTGCTTGACCTTTGAGAACGGACAGTCGAGTTGAATTAGAAGGTTTTTAATGAGATTATGTGCTTCAACCAAACCCAATGACTCGACGTCTTGCAGTTCGTAATGTGAGAACACAGTTTGCTGCCGTGCCAGCTTTAGTTCTGGCCTTGATTTGTAGTAGGGAGACTCAATCGGTATGTCTTCTGCTTTGATTGGCCTCGCACTAGTCCGTGGCGTACTGACAGTTTGGTTCGGTATTTTATTTGCAGTGCTGTGCCTGATTTCTGGTGCTGTGAAGTTGTGCGAGCTTTCTATGGCATATGTAGGATCACACGACGCATTTTGAGCTGTAGCTCCCTCTTCAGCAGTCTGCTCAAGGGTCTCTTCAGTATGGTTTTCAGTAATTTCCTCACCGCCATGATCATCAGCGCTGTGGGCTGCATGGTCTTTAGATTCGTCGAAAGGCGGTTCAGTTGGCAGCTCTTCATTACCGTTAACATCAGAGCTGATTCGCTGTATGACCTCGCTTGAATCGTCATTCCAAACCTTAGCTGTACCAGATGGCGAGATGTTTGTGACTTCTCTCAATACATCGCGATCTTCCGGCTTATGAGGGGTCGAAAACATCTTGATATTCTTTTCTGGCCCGATGCGAAGATTATCCAGATCTGCAGCCAGATTGTTAGACAGCGCCAGCCTTTCACCATTTGACCTTTGATCCGCTACCGCAGGAGAACTTTCAGTATACAAATCGGAGGACTCGGTCCATTTGTAATGCGTGAGGTCCGAGCTTTCAAATTGATCGTCCATGACTGTCGTACTCAGAGATTTCGAGTGTAAACATTGGGTGCGGATAGAGTTGGAGTTTATCAGCCGCACACTTTTTCCGGTTGTACATAGACTGCACCAAGCGCGGTTACAGTAGGAAGCAGATACAGTAGGTATTTTCTAGCAATTTAAGCTATGCGGTGCTGCATAGGATGGTAATGGATCATCCTAGCAGACAGGCCGAGTAGCCGAAGCTACTCAGCTGGCGCGTTGAAACGCAGTCATACACATCATTTAGAACATAGTCCGGTAATAAAGTCGGTGGCCTTGCTGAGTCCACATTGCAGGTTCACTAAACCAAATATGGCGTACAATGTATAGGCAGAAGCGGACGCCAGGGCTCGTTGCCGCTCGATGGGGTCTATGGATTGGAAAGAATGAAGAGTAATGTCTTGCAAGCCTAAACTTTCAGCCCATCTTCCGACCTCCTCTGGTGTTCTAGCAGGAATCTCTGTGGATGTCTCGGCCAACATTTCGTAGAGCGATCTGCCGATCCTGGAAAGCCGATCGTTATAAGGCACTGTGGCATGACGGTAGCTTTTATGCACCAAGCACTGAAGCAACAGCTCATCGGGGATCTCTGGAATATTTACAATGTGGCGTACGGTATCAATCGATGACTTGCGAGTATTTCTTAGCTCGTCCACTCGCTCCTCTATGGTGTGTTTTTCTGTTGCCAGTGTTCCTCCTTTTACTCCTCGGTCCTTCATTCTATTGACGTACAGCATTCCTCTTCTGGTCTCCAAAGACCCTAGCCTCCTCAAAGCTTGCCGGATCATAGTATGTTACTGAAAATATGGCATACGCACCGACAGGCCCGTCGAAAAATATGCAGCCCGGATTGGTTTTTAAGGAAAGATTAGAAAATGGCCGGGCTCCAGAAAACTTTAATCGCTCCGAACCCTAGGCAGGGTTGTCCCGCGCTGGCTCCGCATATAGCGATTCCTGCCCGCTGAACTGCTAGCTCTGTACTACAGATGGCGAGAAATATCAAGCTGGTTGATCCTCTACCGAGCGATACGTTGCAACTGCCATACACCAACAAGCGCAACTGGCTGCTGCACTGCGAAGAATCCGGAAGCCAGTCATGGCGCTACTATCCAGATGGCCCACCGCGCTTGCAGTCGCCATTCGAAAAGTATGTCATGGGCATCGAGCCAGGCACCAAAGAGTACCGGACCTCAGCGAAGTCAGTGGACGAAGCCATTGAGCGCGGTATGTCCTACTTCACTGGTTTCCAACAACCGAAAGGCATGTGGAGTTGCCAGTACGGCGGGCCTATGTTCCTACTCCCTGGCCAAATCATCGCCATGTACGTTACAAACACCCCTATTCCTCCTGAATGGAGCATAGAAATGACTCGATATATTGTAAATATGGCCAACCCTATAGACGGCGGCTGGGGACTTCATTTCACGGATAAATCAACTGTCTTTGGCACCGTGCTCAACTACCTGGCTTTGCGCCTATTGGGCCTCTCTGCGGGCCACCCTACCATGCGACAAGCCAGGACAACTCTTACTAAGCTAGGTGGCCCCCTGAAATGTCCACAGTGGGGTAAATTTTGGATGTGTATACTCAACGTCTATTCCTGGGATGGCATGAATCCTATTCCTCCAGAGTTCTGGATCCTGCCATATTGGACACCTGTACACCCCGGTCGGTGGTGGTGCCACACTAGAGCAGTTTATCTTCCTATGAGCTACTGCTACGGCAAACGTATCGCCGCTCCTGTTAATGAAATGATCTTACAGCTCCGAGAAGAGCTGTACGACGTACCTTACAGCTCAATCAACTTCTCCCAGTACAGAGACGTTATTTCTGAGGTCGACGTATTCTACCCTCCTACAAGGATCTTCAAGTTAGCTAACCGATTGCTACTGACTTGGGAGAAATACTTCATGCCCGAATGGGTTCAGAAAAAGGCCCTTGACGAGGTACGAAAGCAAATCTCCTACGAAGATGCAAATTCAGACTACCTTGATATCGGGCCTGTTAACAACGTCATGAATTTAATGGTTGCCTTCTTTGCTGACGGTCCTGACTCTGTCGCCTTTAAGCGCCATGCCGAACGTTTATGTAACTTCAATTACATGACGCGCGAAGGCATGCTTATGTGTGGAACCGATGGAGTCCAGGTTTGGGATACATCTTTTGCTATTCAGGCTATCATAGGAGCAGGCCTTGGAGAATCTGAAAAGTATGGTCCAATTGTCGGACAGGCATACCAATTCTTGAAGAATGCTCAATTTGTCTCGAACGCTATTCCTGGTAGCTACCGGGAAGGCAGACTGGGCTGCTGGGGATTCTCTACTAGAACTCAGGGCTACACTGTTTGTGACTGCACTGCGGAGGCTTTGAAAGCTGTGGTCATGACTGAGTCACTAAAGACATTTCAGCCTTATGATGAAATTCCCAGAGAGCTTCTAAATAGTGCCGTGGACGTACTGCTTTCGTTGCAGAATACCGGACGATTTGCTTTTGGCTCCTTTGCTTCTTATGAACCAATTAGATCTACTCCTCTTCTTGAATGCATGAACGCAGCTGCAGTGTTTGGAAATATCATGGTCGAGTACCCCTACGTTGAATGCACTGATTCTGTGGTTACTGGCTTGAATTATTTCCGACGTATATCAACCTACCGATCTGCAGATATAAATAAGGCTATTAATAATGCGTGCGATTACATTTTAAAAGCTCAAAGATCTGATGGAAGCTGGGTCGGTGCTTGGGCTGTCTGCTTTACGTATGCTCATATGTTCGCAACAGAGGCACTAGCATGCCAAGGATATACATATGAAACAAATGAGCAAGTCAAAAAGGGCTGTGAATTCATGGTTGCTCAACAAATGGAAGATGGCGGTTGGGGTGAAAACTTCAGGTCCTGTGAACTCTGCGAATATGTTCCAACCAAAGAGTCACACTGTGTGCAGACGGCATGGGCGATGATATCATTGCTTAATGCAGGATACCCCAGAAAAGAGCCGCTTGAGAAAGCTGCGCGCCTACTCATGTCGAAACAAGATAAATACGGCGGCTGGCCGTATGAGGAAGTGGAAGGAGTGTTTAACCGATCTTGCACTATAGAGTACCCGAACTACAAGTTTTATTTCCCTTTAAAAGCATTGAGTTTATACAAGACAACATGGGATGCATGATAACGGATAGGTAATTAGCGAATAAAATAAGAATGCGTAATCTAAGTGGTAAGGTATGTAGTCATGAGCTCTGCATCTGATGATGGAATAGGAAACTGGTCCACAGTCTGAGTATGATGGTTAAATACACTCACAAGCCTGATAGTACCATTCTTATCAAGTTTTTGCAACTCCTTAAGTGGAGTCTGGACACTCACGCCTTCAGGCAGAGGACCTGAGAGGGTGATTACCTGAAACTTTCGTGTGAAGGACTCCGGAAGAGAAGGATCTTCCAAAACGCTCCTCATCTCAGCAGTAATTTCAGGGTCTTTATTCTGTATATACACATCGAGTAGCTCCATTAATTTATTCTCAGTTTTTTCGAGATGTTCTTGTAGAGCGGGACCCTCGTATGTCGGTTCCCGCTGCTTTTCGATCTCAGCAAGCTTTGTCCGCACGAGTTCTCTTTGAGCTCTGATTCTCGAAGCAGCTTCTTCTTCAGAAATTATATTTTTTCGTACGTCAAGCTGACATCGATACTCAAAATCACTGGCGATATCCTCTCTGGCTTCCTGGACGGTGAGACCTCTTTTGACGAGCTCTTGTTCATACACCAGTCTAGTAGCAGCTAGGTTTGCTAGATCGTCATCGAATTGAAACTGAGACTTGAACTTTTCGATATTTTCTTGAATCAATTTGGCGATTCTTTCGCTTCTGGCAGCTTTTGCGGCTGTAATCTCGGCTTCCAGAAGCTGCTCTTTCCTCGGCTTCCACTCAATAAGTTTCTGTTTTATTTTAGGGTCTGTGACTTCTACTCGGCCAAAGCGGCGAACCGTTGGCTGCCAGTGAGGAGTAGGCAATCGCAAGTTAGGCCCTAAAGCTACGCCCACCAGTTTCCTAGCAGGATGGAAAGGGTCTCGGTAGAATCGCACATATCCGGACTCATTTGCTATGATTGTGTGGTCTCTACCGATATTGGCATTTTCTCCAGGCCAGAACTTAGTACCACGCTGTCGCACGATGATATCTCCAATACCTACAGCAGATCCCTCTCCTCGCTTTATACCTAATCGTCTACCGGCGGAATCGGAGTGTCTGCTGCCGGAACCGGCCTGTCGCTTGGTGGCCGTTCTCACAAATATTAATGCTCGGTGCCTGGTCTCGTGCGAGGACAATACAAACCTTGTCGCATTGATAATTCGCGAAAACAGCATTTCCTAGGCAAACAAATAGCACTCTGCGGTCCGGGAGAAAAATCGCTTCGGAAAGGAGGTAGGGTTGAAGCAGCCGCACACGGCTGAGCCCAATCTAGGTTCCGCAAGAAGGCTCCTGCATCTAATACCCACGTCTTCTGCCAGTATTGTTCTATAGTTTGGACCTGAGGCAGGACTGAAATGACTGATAAGCGGAACGGAAGCAAGAAAGACGCTTTTAGCGATCTAATCGACCTTGCAAAGCCTGAACCGTCGCCGCAGAAGCCTCAACTAGGCGCCTCGAAAGGTGCTAATGCGCTGAATAATGCATGGGATTTTAGTGTGTTTGAGAAGCCGGTGGTCTCGCATTCAAATAGCTCAAATGGGTTCAGTGAACTGATTGATCTCGGACAGCCAAGTGTGAATCCCGAGCCCAAATCGTCGCCCGCAGACGAAATCCTCGGCGACCTTGCCCGCCCTTTGAGCGAGTACAACGACCGTCAGTCCGGCGCAGATCATGTACCAACTCCCGAATCAGAGCCCGCCAACACATTGCCACTTGAGGAACTAACAGCAATGGGGTTCAGCGTCGAGGATGCCCAGCTTGCGTTGGACTCTACTTCTACAGGCAACAGTGTCGCAGAAGCCATAGATTTTCTGCTCACTAGAGCGCACGAGAAGTCAAAAAAAGCCAAACAACCAGACTCGGTGCTAGCAGCGTCGAAGGAAGAATATCTTCAGTATAGAAAATCTCAAAGACCTACTCCTCACTCTTTACCTGTGTCTGAAGAACAGCTGACGAAGATGGCTGCTAAACTCAAAGTCAGTGCCTTTTCATTGTGGTCAGAAGGTAAAAAGAAAGTCGCAACTTTTATAGAAGATGTACAAAGTCAGTCTGATTCTTCTCTACCGAAATGGTCTGCGCAGTCATCCTCTACCGACAGTTTTTATTCCAGAGATTCTTCACCTATCCGCAACCTGCCCACAAGCAGACCTCTTTCGCGTCTCTCTCCGAAAAGTCCCTCCAGACCTACCAGCTATGCCAGTTCACATAATGACAAACTAGAGCCTCTGATAGGCGACGAGGCCACTGAACACTATGTCTCGAAAAACCGACACAAGCGTCCTGTGACTAGCTCAAACACACCTACTCCTCAAACTATACCCGTGAAACCGGTAAGCCAACCCATTAAAGTCCAAGATCCTATTGCTTCAAACATTATGTCGAAAATCGATAGTGCGAAGGCTAAAGCAGCCGCATATTTCAGAGCCGGAGACTTTTCATCCGCGCAGGATTCTTACGCTTCACTTCTGGACCATATACCCAGAACCCATATTCTTCGGGCCATTATTCTATCTAATTTGGCTGCCTGTGAACTGAAGAATGGAAATCCTAAGTCTGTGATAAGCCACTCTGATGAGGCCCTGAGGATAATAGGTGACTCTAAGGGTGAAGGAACGACTTATGAAGGTAGAAGCGTCAAAGATATTTGGAGTAAAGTGATGCAACGCCGAGCAGAAGCCTATGAGAACTTGGAGCTATACAGAGAAGCACTTGATGCATGGATAGAGCTTCTTAACGCTGGTACAGCATCCAACATAGCTCTGGAAGGTAAGAGGAGATGCAGCAAAGCACTGCAACCTCAGAAGCCTGGGATACCCCCACCAAAACAAAGAGACAGGCCGAGTAAAACAGCAGATGCTGCAGTCGCCAGAATAAAAAAAGCTGCCGCCGATGCGGAAAAGACAGAGTCGGAGAAGTTTGCATTGTATGACACTGTCCAGGCACGAATAGATAACTGGCTTAAGGGCAAGGAAGACAATATACGGGCATTACTTTCCTCGCTGCATCTGATTTTATGGCCCGAAGCCAATTGGAAAGAAGTTGGAATGCACGAATTGGTCCTCCCACAGAAGGTTCGATTAGCATATATGAAGGCAGTTGCAAGAACCCATCCAGATAAAATCCCGTCCTCAGCTACGGTAGAGCAACAAATGATTGCACAAGGGGTTTTTGTTGCCTTGAATAAAAGCTGGGACGTTTTCAAGCAGCAAAACAACATGAACTGATAGGAACCAGGATACGATTTAATTGCGACAACATTATAAAACAATCTTTCTAATTTTTTCTATAATGACTTTTTAAGAATGATATAAAAACCAGTGGATAAGATGATCAGCGATAGAATACTGGATTACAGGGTGGGTCAGTGATCACTGTAGGCGAACACTAAGCACGAAAGGGAGAGAGGCTTTTACATGATGATGGATGGGATCTCGATATTAGATGAGATGGTTTTATGAGGAAGAACCGAACCACCATTAATGTAGATCTCATCGGAAACCGAGACATCATCACCGAGGACCGTAACATTCTCGATACGGGCCCATTTTCCTACTGTGGAGTTCCAGCCAACTATAGCAGATTTGACCCACGCATGATCTTTTATGCGAGAGCTGTCGAGAAGGACCGATCTCTGCAAACGAACGCCATCTCCGATAACAACGTTGGGGCCAATTGTGACATTGGGACCTATACGGCAGTTCTGGCCGATCTTGGCAGATGGATCAATCATAACGTTTCCACCGACAATATAGGGCTCATTAGGACTGCAGAGGAGCTTAGAGTTTTTCCTGGCGAGAGAGGTGAGGTAGAGACAAGTTCCAGAGAGGAAGTCTTTGGGTTGACCGACATCCATCCAGTAGCCTTCTAGGTCAAAAGAGTAAAGGGACTTGTCCTTAACGAGTTTTGGGAAAGTTTCCTTTTCGATGGAAGTGGGGCGTAATTCAATGAGATCGATCACAGACGGGTTTAGAATATATATGCCAGCGTTGATACGGTTGCCAACAAACTCGACAGGCTTTTCGACAAAGCGGTCGATACAGCCAGAGCCATCGGGGGTCGTGACAATGACTCCGTATTTCGAGGGTTCCTCGACTTTGGTAGCTACGATGGTTCCAGCACCGCCATGAGCCTTGTGGAACTCGGCAAGCTGCTGGAAAGGATATTCGCAGATGACATCGGAGTTAAGGACAAAGAAAGGGGAGTCGTCCTTCGTGAGGATGTCTTCGGCAAGTTTTAAGGGGCCCGCAGTTCCGAGAGGCTCGGTTTCAACTGAGAACGTGATGTTGACACCGTACTGCTCTTCATATTTCTTCAGAGTGGACACCATCACTTCTGGACGATAGTTTACCGCCAAAACAATATCAGTGACTCCGGCAGCTGCTAAAGCTTCGACCTGGTGTAAAATCATCGGTCGATTACCGAACTCCACCAGAGGTTTGGGAACGGTCAAAGTCTGGGTATTATGTTAGTTAAGGACTAGTTTCAACCTATGAAAGCTGCGGTTGATCGAGAAATCACCGAGCAAAGAGCAAGATGCTCTGCAATCACTTACCAATGGGCGGAGACGTGTTCCATAACCACCAACCAGGATGAGTCCTTTCATTGCTAACAGGAATAAAAATATCTATGAAGGACGTGCGGGTGAAAGAAACCGAAAAAGGCGATATTAGAGGCAGGAAACCAAAACTCGACGTAGCCTGTGAGCTGGAGAAAATTAGTGCTTTTAATAGAAAGGAGGCAGGATGACGCGCTCTGGAACCTAGCATATAGTGGGAGTTTTCAATAAACTTTAACATCTTAACTTTAATGTGGGTTGCAACCTAACTTGCTTTCAGTAAATGCATAAGATAGGTGCCACAGTACCTGTATTCGAGCTTGTATGAATTATTATATGTATTACCGGAATGGCTAAGTGTTTTGCGAAGAAATACTGTCCGCCCATTGCAAGTCCTGCGACTACTGCAGCGTAACCAGGTAAGATCATTTGGCCTCCCTTTTCTCTTTAAGCTTCTTAATGCTGTCATTTCTATTGGCTAAACCTTTCAAGGACTGCCAGCCTGGCCTCAACTAAACTGTAACTCCTTCATTTGGAAAGTACGACACTAGCTTCTACGAAATCTTACTAACCTAACGAGGGAAAATCAAATATAGATAAGCCTAACAACCCCCGCGGAGACGAAGAACAAGATGCAGAGTAGACTCCTTCTGGATATTATAATCCGATAAGGTGCGTCCATCTTCTAGCTGTTTGCCAGCAAAGATCAGACGTTGCTGGTCAGGGGGAATACCTTCCTTCTCCTGTATCTTGGACTTTACGTTGTCGATCGTGTCAGAAGACTCGACTTCGAGAGTAATAGTCTTTCCGGTGAGGGTTTTGACGAAGATCTGCATACCACCACGAAGGCGGAGGACAAGGTGCAACGTTGACTCCTTCTGAATGTTGTAGTCTGAAAGTGTTCGTCCATCCTCTAACTGCTTACCAGCAAAGATCAAGCGCTGCTGATCTGGAGGAATACCTTCTTTTTCCTGGATCTTGGACTTGACATTGTCAATAGTATCAGACGATTCTACTTCAAGGGTGATGGTCTTTCCGGTAAGGGTTTTAACAAAGATCTGCATTCCTCCACGGAGGCGGAGGACAAGGTGGAGGGTGGATTCTTTCTGGATATTATAATCCGACAAGGTGCGTCCATCCTCGAGCTGCTTACCCGCAAAGATGAGACGTTGCTGGTCAGGGGGAATTCCTTCCTTTTCTTGAATCTTAGATTTCACATTATCGATTGTGTCAGACGACTCGACTTCAAGAGTGATGGTCTTTCCCGTGAGTGTCTTGACAAAGATCTGCATACCACCACGAAGGCGGAGGACAAGATGGAGAGTGGATTCCTTTTGGATATTGTAATCAGACAAAGTGCGCCCGTCTTCAAGCTGCTTGCCAGCAAAGATCAAGCGCTGCTGATCTGGAGGAATACCTTCTTTCTCCTGGATCTTGGACTTGACATTGTCAATAGTATCAGACGATTCTACTTCAAGGGTGATGGTCTTTCCGGTAAGGGTTTTAACAAAGATCTGCATTCCTCCACGGAGGCGGAGGACAAGGTGGAGGGTGGATTCTTTCTGGATATTATAATCCGACAAGGTGCGTCCATCCTCGAGCTGCTTACCCGCAAAGATGAGACGTTGCTGGTCAGGGGGAATTCCTTCCTTTTCTTGAATCTTAGATTTCACATTATCGATTGTGTCAGACGACTCGACTTCAAGAGTGATGGTCTTTCCCGTGAGTGTCTTGACAAAGATCTGCATACCACCACGAAGGCGGAGGACAAGATGGAGAGTGGATTCCTTTTGGATATTGTAATCAGACAAAGTGCGCCCGTCTTCAAGCTGCTTGCCAGCAAAGATCAAGCGCTGCTGATCTGGAGGAATACCTTCTTTCTCCTGGATCTTGGACTTGACATTGTCAATAGTATCAGACGATTCTACTTCAAGGGTGATGGTCTTTCCGGTAAGGGTTTTAACAAAGATCTGCATGCCTCCACGGAGGCGGAGAACAAGGTGGAGGGTGGATTCTTTCTGAATGTTATAATCCGACAAGGTGCGTCCATCCTCGAGCTGCTTACCTGCAAAGATCAGGCGCTGTTGGTCAGGGGGAATACCTTCTTTCTCTTGGATCTTAGACTTAACGTTGTCAATTGTGTCAGAGGACTCTACCTCTAATGTGATGGTCTTGCCTGTGAGTGTTTTAACGAAAATCTGCATGATTGTTTGTTCAGTGGTACTACAAATAGTGGAGGTGGCAAGATGCATGCTCCCAGCCGCTCCTTATATAGGGCCGCCTCTAGGTATTACCCTAACCCACATTCCAATTCCGCTCGGCAGGCTGGAAATGAAGTTCACTCGGCGGGTGCAGGCTGTCAGGCACTAGCTATAAATCACTAATAATTTATGTTCATGGGTATGTAGGAAAGTGATAAGATTTGCGAAGACGGCGAGGAGTGCTGGGTCGGGAGTGGAGGCTCGTAAAAGGGTCCTGTACCAGGACATGTATGTTGTTTCTCATACTCAAAGGTAAGTAGTTCACCTTGACTTGTGGTGTATTATCCATTTCCGAGTATCTATGCTTGCGCTTTGTGCTATGCGATATAGGTTTAGTTCTAATTCGTCGAGATTGGAAGTGATTCCAGATTCGTCCCAGATCGCTGTATTTGGATTCTGCGCATGATTAAACACTATAGCTGCGCGCTGTTGGAGAGCAGTTGCTGTGACCTGAGCAATTCTCAGAGTTTCTTCATCTTCTGCTGACATATCTGATATAGATAACCATCTTTCTACCAGGCGATAAAAGTGTGTTGTTTGATTCCGAAGGTTCACGCTCATCGGGTCGCCTTCTAATGCGTTTATAACTACTGGAGAGAGGGCAGAGGGCGTTGGTAAGCTAACGAAAGTTTTATCGCTGTCAGGTAATATCTGACTCAGGGACAATGTAGAAGCAAGCCATAGCGGGAGTTCTACTTCTGTACCTTCTTTGATAGAATCTTTAGAATTATGACCATACAGAAAGCCCAATCCGGGCACCGTTATTTCAAATGTGCAAGGAAGTTTAATTCCATCGGTTAAAATATCGTCTATGTCATAGTAATCGCCTGCGGACGACATACTGAAGAAGTGGTGACGCTCAGTTGTTGTATGCGTTCGCGTAGGAAAATGTTGCTATGACAAAGGCCGTTCTAACGGTCTTTCAGCGAAGCTGTACATGTGACACTCAGGAACATGCCAATGTGATTCCGTCGAGGTTTAAGGGTCCTTTAGACCAAGATGCAGTAAGTTAATTTATTGAGTATTGATATCCAGTGCAAAGAAGCCCACGGGGATATCGGTGATCGCTGCTGCAGGAGAACAGCGTTTGCCTACAGTCCAGTAGTGCTACGTCTTAAATTACACCAGACGTCGAGACCAGGGTGTACGATTGTAACATTATATTAGAATTCTTCTTCATATAGCCAAGCGATTGGCACTTATAAGTCCCAGTTAGCTTTATTGGCGTAGCTTAAACAAAGAACCAAGCTTTGCCGGATAAACACACAACTCGTTCCTAATAACTAACTGACTTACTGCGGTTAGCACGGCGGAATACTGCTAGAACTGCGGAAACCATGATATTCCTGACAGCCGAAGACGGGATTATAATTACCCAATTGGGTGAAGGTTGGTAAAGGTACAACCCCTGAATGAGAGCTACAGTTTGCGATCGATCAGTTGTACTACACAAATTAGCGCTTAACAAAGTATAGGCGGGTGAGATCGCTACTACTGTACGTGGTCTACGGCTGAGACCTCACCGTGGCCATCGTTGTAAATGCAATGTCGTATTTGTTCAGCGAACTGATAAATTCCGACCAATAAAATGCCACACGCTAATTACACAAACAAGAGTTAAACATGATAAGCACCTGTTCTGAGCAGTTGTAACCGGCTAACGGAGTTCTGCCGCATTGCTGGCCCAGCCGACCGCCTCACTCTGCCTAGAACATTCTGAGGGCGAATTAACGACGTATGTGGAAGCCGGAAGTGCTCGACCACCGACGCGACTGATGCGTTTTAGGGTCTGATTGGCCAGTATAAGGTTATAAGGCCGTTTTCATTATTTAGTTTGATCAAACCCTCGGCTTGCATACTCCTAAGAAGAAGCATGTGACGAAATCTTATGCGTTTTAAATTAAACCTTGGCGTCTTATTCTATCTGCACCATCGTATTTACTTCGCTCGCCATATGGCTACACCTACTACAAATACTCTAGATACTTCTTTTTCAGGCTTGATACGCAATGTACAACGCCATAAAACATTCACGGTAAACTCAAGGCTCAATTTGGCAGTTGGCCTGACAAAACCAGCGAAGACGGCCAAGTGTAGAGCGCTAACTCGCCAAGCTAGTTTTTCCGCTTCAAAGCTTATTGGCTCAGTGGCTCTGTTGATTGGCCTGACAACGAGTCTAAAGACACGCACTGTCGTCCACATGAATCTTGAGTTCTTCGGGGGTAAAATAGACCGAGTTCCGGCAATAAATTAAGCACATTGGTAGAAATCGTATATATGAAGGTTGACTTCACAAACACTCTGAGCAGATTCGCCTAAAGCCTCGTAATGGCGTCCCTCATAGAGATTTCCAGAACTATCAGCACCACACTAGGCCGGCGACCAACCGAGAAAGTCATAGATATAGCAGAGCTCAAATATGATGGTCCTGATGACCCGGCTGATCCGCACAACTGGTCCAAGGCTTACAAATGGTACATAACACTCTCTATCGGATTTATGTGCCTATCGGTAACATTTGGATCCTCAGTATATGTTTCCGGTGTTGTAGAAATCATGTATGAAATGCATGTTTCTCAGACCGCAGCGCTTGTCGGCCTGTCAGTATATCTTTTTGGCCTCAGTGCTGGACCAATGGTCGGCGCTCCGATGTCAGAATTACTCGGCCGCGAAATTGTGTACGTACTCTCGATGCCTTTGGCCATTCTTTTCACAGTAGGAGTCTCTCAAGCAAAGAACATCGGCACAATTATTGTTTGTCGATTCTTCGCCGGAATGTTTGCTTCACCTGTCATGGCTGTTTCAAGTGGAACCTTGATCGATCTGTGGAACCCGAAGGAAATTGGCGCGGCGGCCAGCGTTTTCGGCCTGATGCCATTCATGGGCCCTGTACTTGGTCCTCTGATTGGCGGCTTTGTCTGTTCCAGAAAAAACTGGCGCTGGACTGCTTACGTCCAAATGATGTTCATGGGAACATCGTTGGCCCTTGTTCTGTGCTGCCGTGAAACTTATAGAACTATCATTCTCACCAGAAAATACAAGAAAGCTGGCTACAAAGTTACAAAACCACCAGGAGGACTCCGGATCCTTTTGACTGTTGTGCTGAAACGACCCGCCGTTATGATGGTAGCTGAGCCTATCGTCGGTTTGATGAGCATTTACACTTCTTTTGTTTTTGCTGTCCTTTTCGCTTTCTTCGAAGCTATACCATTTATCTTTGAAACTGTGTACGACTTCACCCTCGAACAGATTGGTCTCACATTCATAGGCATTGGAGTTGGTTTGGTTATTGGACTCGTATTAAATGTTGCTATTCAATTGATCATATTTTCAAGGAAGCCAGGAAATCAAATCACTCCCGAAGACCGTCTGACCGGTGCATTGGTTGGTTCCCCTCTAATTCCTATTGGATTATTCTGGCTGGGATGGTCTTCGCGCCATTCAGTCCATTGGATCGCTCCTGTTCTCGCAGGCCTACCCTTTGGCGCTGGATTGGTTCTTGTATTCTTGAGTATTGTTACATACTTTGCTGCCGCGTACTCCTCACTTGTTGGTGCTTCTGCAATGGCAGCCAACAATTTTGAGCGTTACATTTTCGCTGGCGTGTTCCCTCTCTTCACGATCCAGATGTACAAAAAGCTAGGCATAGCTTGGGCCTGCTCCCTTTTTGCTTTTGTTTCAATAGCAATGGTTCCTATACCCTGGCTTTTTAGATTATATGGCCCTCGCCTTCGAGCAAAATCATTATATCGCGCCGAAGATGAACTGTATAGAACGAATTCGGCCAAGGATGAAGAAGACGGCACATTCCCAGACTTTGCTAGTGTTATGGATGAACTGGAAGTAATAACAAGCCGACAACAGGCAGAGAATCCAAATATTAACTCCTCAGCACACTGAAAAGGGGTTGAATTTCTTGAAACCTCAATGATCACTTAAAACTTTTCTATAATCACGACTAATAACCTATTAATAGCATTTACATGTTTAGCAGTTTATAAACTAAGATAGTCATATAGTCATTACAGTTAACACTAAGAGTTCAACAAGAACAAGCTATCAAACCACAACACATATCAAACAATATCGTCAATCATTTCGAGATTAGGAGGAGCAGAAGCAATCGACTCTAACCTAGTAGATCCTGAGCGAGCCGATTCAGGGCGGGAAACAAACGCACGCGCGGGTTTCTCAATATCCAGATCTGAAGTCTCTTCAGGAAACCACCAATACACAGGGTACCGCCGTCGGAAATTATTCATTATTAAAGCAGTTCCAAGCATAAGTGCACAACTTGTAAGAATGGTTGGAAGGAAAAACCATCCCATATCACCCACCTGCTCATCTACCAACGGCAGGATAGCAGTTGCACCGCTAGGAGGGTGAACTGTTTTGGTCAAATACATTAACAATGAACATAAGGAACAGCTGATAGCGCAGGCCAGCCAAACATAAGAAGTCGGATCATCCATTAGCCAGAAAAGCTGCCTTATTCCGATCCCTAGTACAGCGCCTATAACATGCGAAATTACAAAATTGCGCGGCTGCGACACTGGCGCTTCTATAGCATTGAATAGTAACACGGCAGATGCGCCAAAAGAAGCAATCAACAGGGGTGCATTATGTTCTGAGAAGACAGTATGTGCTCGGAAAACTGCACCAGGTATCAGCAGTCCAACAAATGTAGAAATAAAAATCCACACACAGAGAATCGCGTCGTGTATCCCAGAATCGCCGGGGTGAGCATGTTTTGGATCGCGGTATCCTAGAAACCGGCTGATTTGAGGCGGTAGCCTACTTAACCATTCATTTCTCGACAGGTGCCGAAACGGACGGTCGATATCTATTTTAAATGCCATATTTACTCTCCAGTAAAAGTGGCAATTGGTCAATCATCAAACTTATCGAGGCAAAATCTCACCGAACTGTGCTGAGGAGAGAAGTGTTTGAGTGTGACTCAACAGCTTATATCATCAGGACTAGGAAACAGGTAGAAGTAAATATGAACTTGCAACATAAGTGGGCAAATTAACTTCAGTATTAGAGTTCAGCGTGGCCCACCGCCCAACAGTATATGACGCTATTCGAACAAAGGTAGATGCGTTTACGCCGGCAATGCCTGGTTGGTCGATATAACATAATATCCAAATTAGCTAGATGCAGATTCAGTCATCAGGGCATCAGGTTGCCGACTAGCCACCCATGTGTTATGGGGAACACTGGAATGTCGACCCTCAGGATGCTGATATATACATAGAGGATCAGTGCAGTTTATACCGAACTTGCACTGCACTGGAATAGAATGCATAAATAAACAGTTTGGACGCGAGCAGGCATCTCCATCCCGACAAGGAATAGGTGATTTGGGATGCCTGAATTTGCAGACAGGGTTGGTGCAGTTAGCACCGTAACGACATGTAGGGTATAAAGGTTTAGAAGACCCAGGGATCTGCTCAGTAACAGCAGAAGGAGCAGAAGGGACAAGTCCTTGATCTTTCTGGAAGTTTCGAATAGCCACAGGAGACGAATGCCCAAAGTTACAGTCCGGTGTTTCACAGGTCAGGTCGTTAGGGCACTTCTCATGGATCAATGGATCTGTAGAGGTTTTAAATCGCGAGGGATGTAAGAAATAGCACGCAGCATTTTTACAGGACAATCCGAACTGACAAGTTTTCAAGGAAGGATTGAGTCTGGCCGCAACAGGAGCCTTGGTTGGTAGAACCCCTGTCTCTAAGTAGACAGCTGCCTCTTCTTCACTCATGTCTTCACCGACATGTAGTTTCGGGCAAGTACCGTACTTCTTAGGGCAGTTTGGATAGTCCGGACACCTCTCGTGAGGATGCGCGTAGGTGCAGTTTTGAACATGGCAGTTTGGCCACCGATTGCAACGAGTAACTCCGACAGGTTTCTGATGATTTTTGGGTGCATCTGGATTGGCTGTTCTGGATGGCTTCTCATAAGGAGCGACTTTTCTGGCATTGTTGTGGCGGTCACGTCTCGAACGTTCGGGTCCGAGTCGCCTTAACCCTGTAGGTGGTTGATCGGCAGCTGGCAGGGGAGGAAACTCGATCTTGCGGCCCCACTGTGCTTCGCAAAAGTTGAAGATAGCCTCAGCCAAAGGATAGGCCTGAGAGTCCGAGTTCAAAACGCTTCTGAGCTCCTCGGTGACCTGCATGAGAGACTTTTCGTTACATATAAGGATTGTGGCGTACTCAGCAACCAAATCAGGGTTGTCTGCGTCGACGTTCTGTTCAGAAATGGTTTTTACAATGTACTGGCGAAGCAGTTCAGCCTCCGGGGTGCCCTGCTGTATAGAAAACATGATTAAAGAGGCGAAACCGGTGTAGAGTGGGAAGCGAAAACATAGAGCGGGATATATAAAATTTAGTTATCACGTGACTACGTTCTGGTTCGCGCGGTGCTACTGATTCAGGCGATGATCATTCCGGAGTCGACAGGAACGGCCGTGCCAGTAACCGAAGTGCCTTTAGCTATATAGACAAAGGCTTCTGCGGTGTCGGAAATGGTCGGGGCGTGCTTGAGCGGAAGGCTGCCTTCTATTTTAGCGATAATTTCAGGGCCGAACTTCAAGCCCCATTCAGTCAAGAGCAGGCCCGGGCAGATTGCATTGACACACACGTTCGGTCCTGATACCTTGGCAAGTCCCTTAGTCATATGGATGAGGCCAGCCTTAGTGGTCGAATAGGGTAAAGAGGAGCCAGCGGCACGAAGACCTGCAATAGAAGCAGTTACTATGAAGTGCTGAGTGCCATTGCCCTGCTTAAGATGCTTGTGGCTGTATTTAAAAAGCCAGAAGTGAGATTTGATGTTCATGTTGAATGTGCGATCCCAGTCGTCTTCGGTAACTTCATCGATATCTTCAAAAGGCACGAACCTTGTCCAGCCAGCGTTAGATACAACGATGTCCAGGCCTCCCAGCTTCTTGACCGATTCGTCAACCAGCATTTCCAGCTCGGACTTGCTGCCCATATCTGCTTTGATGACATACGCCTTGACGTTGTACTGTTGAGAGACCTCTTGAGCAAGCTCGTCGGCTCGGTGCTGGGTATTGGCGTAATTAATCACAATATCGCATCCTTCGCGTGCAAGTTTCCTGACTACTTCGGCACCGAGACCGGCAGATCCGCCTGTAACGAGCGCGCGCTTGCCCTTGATGGAGTTCGACATATTCTGTGAGCAATACCCGCTTGATCGGCAGCTGCCCCTTATATAGTGGGCACGTTGCGGGGAGATACTGAAAACCTTAATACCTGTGGGGCACCGTAATAGTGTGGGGTAGAAACTACGCTTAGCTATACAGAATCTGTTTAAGATCGTGCATTGTACATACCATTTAATAAACGCGCTTGCCCGGAGGAACGGTCTTGCACTCATTGGGGTCAAGAGTTTCTGAAATGACTGCGCGATACTTCAGTTCGACGGGCTCGCCAGGATTATGTTGCCATGACAGAGTGTGCTTCATCCAGTTTTCGTCGTCGCGTTCAGGGTAGTCTTCACGAGCGTGGGCACCGCGGGACTCCTTACGGGCAACAGCACTATAGGCGGTTTGCATGGCACAGGTGAGCAAATTCTGCAGCTCCAGTGTCTCTACCAAATCAGTGTTCCAGATCATAGATCGATCCTTAATACCGACTTCCGGGAAAGTGCGGTCCACTGCGGTCATGTTTTTGACACCGTCTTCTAATGAATTCTGCATACGGAACACAGAGACATCCTTCTGCATGGTCTTCTGCATAGCAAGGCGGATAGACGCAGTCGATCGAGGTCCATCGGCAGTGCGCATCTTGTCCAAGTTAGCAATAGACTCCTTTCCTAGGTCTTCGGACACAGGCTTGTGCGGGCTATTGGGGGCGCCCTTGCCCTGAATAGTGTGAGCCACAGCACGACCAAATACGACTAGATCAAGAAGTGAATTGGCTCCAAGGCGGTTGGCACCGTGGACAGAGACGCAAGCTGCTTCTCCGCAAGCATAGAGTCCAGGCACAACCGTATCCTTTCCATTCTCATCGATAGTAAGAACCTCACCAGTCCACCTAGTAGGAATACCGCCCATATTGTAGTGCACAGTGGGAATGACGGGAATAGGCTCCTTCGTGACATCAACACCAGCAAAAATAGCTGCAGTTTCAGAAATACCAGGAAGACGTTCGTGAAGAATAGAGGCAGGCAGGTGAGAAAGCTGGAGATAAATATGGTCCTTTTCAGGGCCAACACCACGGCCTTCGCGGATCTCAAGAGTCATGGATCGCGAAACAACGTCTCGAGAAGCCAAATCTTTGGCGTGAGGAGCATAACGTTCCATGAAACGCTCTCCCTCGGAGTTCACCAAGTAGCCACCTTCACCGCGGGAACCCTCGGTAATGAGACATCCAGCACCGTAGATACCTGTAGGATGGAATTGAACAAACTCCAAATCTTGAAGAGGAAGCCCGGCACGAGTCACCATACCAAAACCGTCACCGGTGCAGGTATGAGCAGAGGTGCAGGAGAAGTAGGCACGGCCATAACCACCAGTAGCAATTACGGTGTGATGAGCACGGAAACGGTGGAGAGTACCATCTTCTTGGTTGTAAGCGATGATGCCAACACACCTTCCATCTTCCATTAGGAGATCCATGGCAAAGTATTCGATGAAGAACTGGGTGTTATGTCGCAGAGACTGGCCGTAAAGTGTGTGAAGCAGAGCATGGCCAGTTCGATCAGCTACAGCGCAGGTACGATAGGCCTGGCCATCTTTACCGTAGTTTCGGGACTGACCACCGAAAGCACGCTGGTAAATACGGCCTTTCTCGGTACGGGAGAAGGGCACACCGTAATGCTCAAGCTCGATGATGGACTGAGGAGCCTCCCGAGTCATGTAGTGGATGGCATCCTGATCACCAAGCCAATCGGAGCCTTTGACGGTATCGTACATGTGCCAATGCCAGTCGTCCGGGTGCATGTTACCCAAAGCGGCATTAATACCACCCTGGGCAGCGACCGTGTGAGAACGAGTAGGGAAGAGCTTGGTGACACAGGCAGTGTTAAATCCTGCCTCGGCCAGACCAAATGCCGCACGAAGACCGGCACCGCCGGCACCGACAACAACGGCGTCATATTCGTGATCTACAATAGCATATTTACGAGTCATATGATCCGGAGCGGCCTTGCCCTTGACGGGCTCATTGGCAACTACCTGTGCCGCAGGTCGCGATGTGTGGAACGATCGTGCAATCTATATAAATGGTTAGTCTATACTATTCTGCATTTTGCAACCAAATTGCGGTTCCATAGGCTCTGGCCGCAGAAAGAGGTCTTGCCGAAAATCGGAAGAACTGCTCCAAAGCAAGCGTGGTACCACGCCAGTCTCCCCGCCTGCATCGGCAGGAAAAGTACGCCAAAATTCTACAGAAACTATGTGGTACTTACCCTTGAACGCACGCCTAGTCGCAACATTTTCTTATGTAGGTAGGATCGAATGAAGAATCCAGGTTATGGAGTATCCAAGATATGGGAGCGTATAATTGGAGTTTTGGCCAATCACAGGCCTTGGAATTGATCCCACAGGTCCGGCCAGTACCGAATTCAAGCAAGCCATGCTACGAAAAACTCTACTTCCACCCCGCACAACTTTAATTTTCGTAAACGGATCTTCATACTAATTGTATTGCAGGTATTCCGATGTCGACGAGAACTTCAGGTTGCCCTTGATGACCTTGTCTACCGCGGCCAGAAAATCTTTTTCAGTAGCGACTTTTCTGCGCGACCGGATAGCAAACATGCCTGCCTCGGTGCAGACAGACCTCAGCTCGGCGCCGGTAGCATTAGGGCAGAGTCTAGAGATCAGCTCCCATCTGATGTTGCGGTCGACCGACATCGATTTGGTGTGGATTCTAAAGATGTTTGCCCGTCCCTCGACGTCTGGCAACGAGAACTCCACTTTGCGATCAATACGCCCGGGCCTTAGCAACGCGGGATCAAGGGTGTTCGGTCTGTTTGTAGCAAACATCACCTTGATATTACCACGCGGGTCAAATCCGTCGAGCTGTGTGATAAGCTCCAGCATAGTTCTCTGAACCTCGTTATCTCCACCCGCGCCGTCATCAAACCGGGCTCCTCCGATGGCATCGACCTCATCAAAGAATATAATACAGGCTTTCTTCGACCGCGCCATTTCAAACAGCTCGCGCACCATTCGGGCACCTTCTCCCACATACTTCTGTACAAGCTCAGATCCAATGACCCTGATAAACGTAGCATCTGTACGATTGGCTACGGCTCGCGCACAGAGCGTCTTACCCGTGCCAGGCGGACCATAGAGCAGTATGCCCTTGGGAGGGTCAATGCCGAGCTTGACAAAGCGCTCAGGAGAGAGGAGGGGCAGTTCCACGACCTCCCGCAGTTTTTCTATTTGCTCCTTGCAGCCTCCAACGTCCCCATACGTGACATCTGGCTTCTCCTCGACTGTCATCATCGTCACCGAAGGGTCGATTTTGGGCGGTAGCGGAAGCTGTATCTGGTACTTATGGCGGTCGACGCCGACACGCATCCCTTCTTCAATGTCAGTCACCGAAACTGTGTCACCCAATGCGACCACAAACTTAGCAATCTGCTTTATATTGATCACGTACTGCAGTTTTTCCTTGTCTTCCGGGTCCTCTATAATCTTGGTGCACCGAGCCACCTGCAGGGCCTGTTCTGTCATTATGCTCTGCTTGTCGGCATTCACGTCCCACAAGTGAGGCGGCGCCAGCCCCGTGTCCGACTCTTTGATGCCGACCTTCTCGCTGATTCGGGCTTGCAAGTCCTTGATGTCCTTTTCTATCGCCTTCAGTGATTCGCCATATAGGGCCGCTCCGTACGTCTTCAGCACCTGGATGTCGCCTTCCGACAGAGGAACAATCTTCTCCTCCTTCTCGTCCTCGTCAACTGGAGGCCTGTACTTCTCCCAGTCGGCTTTTGGTGGCATTGCTGCTGGGTTGTTTATCGTGCCTAGTCGGTGGCCAAGTCGGTGGGGAGGGCGCACCCTACATGTGTGGTGCACAACCCTACCGCGAATTTGCCCTTCGACTGAGATTCCATACCCCCTGCACCAAATCATGGCTCAAGGCGTTTATAAGGACAAGGAAAAGCCGCAGGAGGTGCGCAAGGCGAACATTTCGGCCGCCCGCTCGGTTGCAGACGCAATCCGCACGTCTCTCGGCCCCAAGGGAATGGACAAGATGATTCAGACCTCCTCGGGTCAGGTCATCATAACCAACGATGGTCACACCATCCTCAAGCACATGGCCGTGATGCACCCGGCCGCGAAGATACTGGTCGACCTGTCCGCTGCCCAGGACGTCGAGGCGGGCGACGGCACAACCTCTGTAGTGGTCTTGGCCGGCGCGCTCTTGGGCGCTGCTGATAGACTGTTGGCGCGGGGCCTCCACCCAACCGTCATCGCAGACGCCTTTCAGCGCGCCACAGAGCGTGCCGTGGAAATAATCAAGCAGATGTCCGACCCCGTCCAGCTCTCCGACAGACCAGCTCTCATCCGTGCTGCCGCTACGTCGCTCAATTCGAAGATTGTTTCGCAGTTCTCCTCTCTTCTGCCACCAATGGCCGTAGACGCTGTCCTGCGCGTCATCGACCCAAACACCGCAGAGAACGTCGACCTAAACGACATAAAACTTATCAAAAGCCTGGGAGGAACCCTGGAGGACACTGAGCTGATCGACGGCGTCATCCTGAACTGCCCCGCCATCAAATCCGCTGGTGGCCCTACTAGAATCGAGAAAGCAAAAATCGGCCTGATCCAGTTCCAGCTCTCCCCGCCTAAACCAGACCTCGACAATCAAATAGTCGTGAACGATTACAGACAAATGGACAAGATCCTCAAGGAAGAGCGTACATACCTCCTCAACATATGTAAGAAAATCAAAAAAGCAAAATGCAACGTCCTTCTGATCCAGAAGTCTATTCTCCGCGACGCTGTTAACGACCTTTCCCTTCACTTCTTGGCAAAACTCAATATACTCGTCGTCAAAGATATTGAACGTGATGATATCGAATTTATCTCGAAGTCTACAGGCTGTAAGCCTATTGCTGACATCGATTCTTTTACCGAGGATAAATTGGGAACCGCAGACCTTGTAGAAGAGGTCGCGCTTTCTGGGGGGTCGAGAATTGTCCGGATCTCCGGTATAAAACTGACCTCTCCTCCGGTGCTGAACGCTGCCCCCCCTGCTTCTATATCCTCGCCCACCGTCTCCATCTTACTTAGAGGTGCCAACGACATGATTCTCGACGAAGCTGAAAGGTCTCTCCATGATGCTCTGTGCGTAATCAGGTGCCTGGTCAAACAAAAATCCATGGTTGCAGGTGGTGCAGCCCCCGAGATCGAGGTTGCTAGAGTCTTGACCAAGGAGTCTATGACCCTCACAGGCACCCAGGCTGTCTGTTGGCAAGAATTTGCCTCAGCTCTCGAGATAATCCCCACTACGCTTGCTGAGAATGCTGGACTCAATTCTATAGATATTGTTACCGACCTGAGAAACCGCCACAGCTCTGGCGACCTCAAAGCTGGTGTTTCCATTAAAAAGGGCGTGGCTTCCGACATGTCTGAGGAGCATGTCGTACAGCCGTCTTTGGTCACCATCTCTGCTTTTCAGCTTGCTTCCGAAACGGTAAAAACCATTCTACGTATTGACGATATTGCTATTGGCCGATAGCTCGACCAATGTGTATATGCTACCTTGTTTCATGAACTTCATATACCGTAGGTGTTAGCTTTTGAGATGCCCTAACAACCTTAAACCACCCATCATCCAATTAAGTCCACTGGTGCCATCTGATAAAACCTCCCAAAACCTAACTGCCCGCTTTCTAACTGCTACTTTCGCATCCCCGACTAGAACGTCTTGTCCAGCCCTGACACCTCATCAAAGAAATGGACGACTCGGAGATCGCTGAATCGGAAATAGCGACCCTCGATAAGCCATTGCAGAGCGACTCCTTGAGCACGTACCAGCGTATGGTTGCTGCATCCGCTGGTTCTTTGCTGACGGCGCTTTTCATGACTCCTTTAGATGTGGTGCGCGTGAGAATGCAAATACAAGACTATCACAAGCCGGCCCTTACAGATGATACGCTAAAATCGCTTCTGGGCGATAGCATGCTGAACCGACCTAAAGCCGACCTCGGCGTCACTGCATGCTGTCGCGATGTGCTTCCTATGAGGGGGACCATGGCATACTGCGTGGCTTCGGAGTTAGATTCATGTGCAGTTGAGGAGGTTAAGCAGCGCCGGTTTGTTGGAACATGGGAAGGACTTTCCAAAATAGCCCGGAACGAAGGACTAGTATCTCTGTGGAGGGGCCTTTCGGTCACCATAATGATGGCCGTGCCCTCGAACATGATCTACTTTGCAGGATATGAATACCTGCGAGAGATGCCACTTCTTTCAGAAAAGTACAACAGCAACATGTCAGTATTAAGCCCATTAGTTTGTGGCGGTATAGCACGGATCATTGCCAGCTCAGTGACTTCTCCTCTAGAGCTCTTTCGAACAAGACTACAATCACTTACCACTGTAAATATATCCAGTGAGCGGCCTAAAATCTCTGCATTCCAGTCAACCTATCTGGAAGTCTCAAAACTTGTTCGAAATGAAGGGATAACATCGCTATGGCGTGGCCTGTCTCTTACTCTCTGGAGAGATGCCCCCTTTTCCGCCATATATTGGCTTGGATTTGAGCGTCTCAAGGCAGCATATATCGAGCAACGGCCGGATTCTGGCGCGTTTGCTCCTGCATTCTTTGCCGGCGCTGTATCTGGCAGTGTTGCTGCTCTAATGACCACTCCTTTCGACGTCGGAAAAACACGCCTACAAGTGTACATCGACGGAGAAAAGGTGCCCAAAACGATGACTGCCACAATGCTGGAAATAGGTAGGACAGAGGGAATGCAAGGACTCTTTAAGGGCCTTGCCCCTCGAATCCTCAAAATATCTCCAGCTTGTGCAATAATGATTTCTTCTTACGATGTGACGAAGAGCCTTTTTCACCATTAAAATACGATTTACCACTGTATATGACTATTACATGCTATTTCACAGATACATCTGCTGATCGGAATCCTGATATCGTGTAGATGCCCAGATCTCGTTGAATACGTCTCTTTCATCTGCGCCAGAGTTTTCTTTGTGCCCGGAATCCTCATCATGGTAGACATGAGGAAAGTTAGTGTGCGGGACCTTGTTGGTTGTATGGTACGTGTTTTCTATATTAGACATTGCGGGAGGACTCTGTAAATCATGCGAGGGCATCGAGATCAGGTTTGATCGAAATGAGTTTCTTTCAAGCGTGCTATTGTCAAGGTTCAGGCCAGCCTGTTGAGTGCTTGACGGCGTATTGGTATGCTGTGGTCTCAATGGAGTCTGAGTCCTGTGGGAGTTGGTATCGTCATCATGTTCAAGCAGCCTGTTCAGGCTATCGATTATTTCGCTGACTAACTCAGAAGTGTCCTCTGTATCAGATATCTTCGTATGATAAGTATCAGTGGTGAATGACGCATCTGCATCATCAATAGGAGTCAGGGTATTCGCCAAACGAAGGCCACATGCGGCGATTATAGCATCTTTTCTGGCCTTGACCTCCAAAGCATGGAAGTATATCTTTAGGGCTCTGTGCAGACTATTGCGCGTGACGACAAACAACTGATTCCATGCCATACTTTCTTGTACCTGCAGTCTTTCACGCTGTTGTTCCATGATCCGCATTTTTTGAGCAGTCACTGTAGGGCTGTCTCTGGCTCGGTGAATTGACTCTTCTATGTCGTTGCAGTGCTTCCTGATAGGATATACGCTCGATTCAGTGTCTCTAATGAGCTTAAGCTCTGCTCGATAAAGATCCATAGCCGAAGCAAAAGCAGCATCTACTTGAGACATTTGTGTAAACAAACTCCTCATGCCACTAGTTATAGAGACCACGCTACTATCCACGCAGCTAGACCCCCAGTCAAATATGGCATTACTGAGTTTGAAACGAGCTAGAGCCGAGCGGCGCAGGTCATCTTGAGCATACTTCTCCTGCTTGATTATTTTGAATAGACGGTGGGACATTGAGGGAAGACTAGACCTTCTCAGCGGATCAAAGATTAGCTTGCTGGCGACCCGGGACATCACAGACTTCGGCCTGGTTAGTTTTGGGTCTTCAGAGTGGAAAGAAGGAATAATATCTGGACCAATCCGGGAAGGCAGGCCAAATCGCGGCAGGCTGGAAGCTCGAGACAGGACAGACTGGGTTGACTCACCGTGCCTGGTGCTCGCTCTTGACCGGCCCCGCGTCGGAGGCTCGACTGCTGGCAGCCTAGGCGATGGAGTCATAGACTTTCTTAGTGGAGAAGTGTTGTCAGGTAAGTTCAGAGGCAGTATGGGCCGCTGGTTGATGGCATTGATGTTGGTATTGGTATGCAGGGAGTAAAGCTTGTGCGGAGTAGTCTGGTGCCTGGAGGGGTGGAAATGATCTGTGTAGTCCGAAGAGGCGTCTGACTGGTCACGGTGTAGCCTATTATCGAGATCTGACAATGAGCTTAGGCCCTGATTGATGCCAAGGTGGTGGAGCATATATGGTGTTGTAGTGTGGGGGTGCTGCGTGGGACGCGCTTATACGTGCAGGTGGGGGTTAGGGCTGAGTAAGTGCCGACAGCTATACTGGAGCTTGTACGGTGTCGAGGAGTTCAGTTCTATAATCGGTCAATACTAAGTATTCGAGGGTGGTGTGGTCCGGGGCGTGCTTGTTATGTGGTAAGAAGAGGCATGGTGCGGCGAGCATAGCACTAATCGACATTGAGCCCGGTGAGCTTGGCAATGTACTTCCTCGTTTTGGATACAGCCGAGGTGAGCGAGGAGGAAGCCTGCTTGGTGAGCTCCTCAGACTTCACTGCGGCGTTCTTGAGCGCGGTGTCGGCCTGTAATTGGGCCTCCACAACAGAAGCAGGCGCCTTTTCTTGCTCATACTTCCACAGAAGTGCCTTGGTATTGCTGAAAGTGTTAGGCATAGTGTAGGCAAAAGTAATGGTAGCAAGCGTAGGCGGAGCAAGGAAACGGACAGGGAAAGAGCGGGCCCGAGCAAAGATAGAGCCCGAGAGGCCGGCAATGATTATGTAGATAGAGGAGGTCAAGAGGGGCTCGTTGGAGTCTTTGAGACCTGCGATTACAGCAGTGGTCTTCTTTTCAGTAGAAACAAAGCTCGACACCCAGCTGTCGATCTTGTTTTCGGCAACTTGGACTTTGTCGGCTGTCCAGAGCCTGGCCTGGTGGACCGAGTCCATTAGCGACGGGACCTGTTCAGGCTTGATAAAGGCATGCACAGAGGAGTTTGGAGCAATGGGCTCAGCCTTTGTGGCCTCGGGGTTAGGTTCTGCAGGCGCATCTTCGTCGTAGAAAGGCTTCATTGTTATTTCTAAAGTGCCTCGGTCGCGATCGGAGAGTAGTGTAGCATTAGGGTTGTTAGGGCTACTGGAAAAACAGCACAGAGGCACGGCAGAAGCGGTCTACGGGCCCGTAGTGCAGGCTGGTGAGTGTGCTGCACGCTAACGCCAGACATAGAATGCGGACTACTGGTAAAAGGAGGTCGAGACGGTCCAGGTCGTTGGCCGATCAAAACTGAGCAAGTGTATTATGAGACATATAAGTGAACCGGGGTCCTAATTAACTAAAATCAACCTTTGTATGGGGGAGCTGGGGGCTGACCGCTAGGGTTATAATAGGAGTAGCTGCCATTGTATCCGTTTGCTGGAGACTGGGTGGCATAATAGTTCGAATCAGCACCTCCAGCGCCAGGCTGGCTGTAGGGGGCCTGACCGTTTGGCTGCTGGTATCCCTGCTGGTAGCCCGGGTACTGACCATACTGTGGCTGTGTGGGGGGAGAATAAGGAGGCGGGCGGCCTATACTGGTGTAGGGTATCATGCTCTTGCCCTTTCTGCGTCTCCAGAAGGCACAGAGCAGAAACAGAATACCGAGACCTAGAAGAACGCCGAAGAGGACCCATCTGCCCCAGGAGTACCATCTGTTATTATCGTAATCTGAGATCATGTTAGTCGAAAGGAAGCTGAGAAGAGTCGCAGCGATCGCTGGCGCGGTAGTACTTACAGTAGTAATACATGGCGAGGGAATATCACAGTGCGGCTAAAAAAGCAGGGCCAGAGGGAAAATAGACGCGCTTAATTTGGGCTGATTCTCGAGAAATTCCAGGGCCACAGAAAGACACACACAAAAAGCACTTTTCCAGAGGTTTATTCAGGTAGTTGCTGGTGTGCGGGGGCTGAGCTCTGCTGTCCCTGTTGGCTTATATAGAGTTTCTAGTTAGCTCGGGCTCATACAGCCTCTGCGGCGCGAGCCAAGCACTGGAATCCGGAGCCAGTTCCGGGTCGTTGGAGCGTAATATCGGGGCTTTGCTGCACGGCTGCGCAGAACAACGGAGGAGAAAGCCTGACAGGACCGCTGCGAGTGGTGGAGGCGCTGTAGAGGGCTGTGGAGACGTTGCAGAGGGCGGTGCAGGCTCATCGCCACGGTTGGATCCAGAAAAGAAAGGCCAAACCTTATTTCCACGTGATGTCATCCGGTTTCAGCCTCAGCGCGGCAGGCGTGCGCAGTAACTCGGCCTTGGATTCAGGCACCATTACCCGGCTGCAGCGTTCGGTGCCTGCACACGTCCATGAATATTAGTCCCGAGGATACGGCCGGGCGACGCCGTGGAGCGACTGAAGGCAGTTGGTGCGACAAAACTCTAATGTGGGCTATTCTTCCCGACCAACCAGGCCCGAAGCTTTCCTCGGAGCCACTCGCTAAAATAGATATGGCTGAACCAAAGAGCAAGCAGGCACCAAAACCATGTTGCGTCTGCCTCGACGAGAAGCGCGCGCGGGACGACTGCATGCTGAAGTTTCCGGACGGCGAAGTAAAGTGCAAGGACCTCATTGAAGCTCATAGAAAGTGCATGAAAGGATACGGGTTCGAGGTGTGATTCGGGCTTGCTTGATCGGCCGCAAAGTGTAAATATTAGACCTTCTTTTCATTATTCATACGATAGTCGTATAGCGTAAGCGAGAGCATGTAGACGTGCAAGTAGACCCAGACCATGCAGAACACTCCGCAGGAAATGATCACGTTGCCGACGACGTAGAGGTCCGGCCAGCGCGGAGGAGGAGGGATGGCCATCTCGCAGCCCAGCAGAACAACCATGGCTAGTGCGCTGACCGCGATAGGAATGCGCAATGTCCAGGACCGAGGTACGATCTGAGTGCGGTCGACGAAGATCCAGTTCCACAGGGTCCAAACCACCCAGAACTGCAACTGCAACTTGTCTAGCTGCATCAGCGGCCACAAGCTGAAGGCGGCCACATTTGAGAACCAGTATACGACGGAAGCAAGGTTGGAAGGCCTTCCCGAAGGACACTCTGCCAGCAACAGGAGCATCGGCACGAGGGGAAGCAGTATTGACTTCTCGTGCACTTGGAACGAGCACAGAAAAAAGGAAAGAGAGCAGGCAGCCAAGGCTGGCACAAGCAAGCGGCGCTGGAGTCTGGGCGGTGAAAAAAACACAAGCAGGCAAGAAGGGAGAGCAGTGGCCACAGTGGCTACCAGGCTGAGCAACTTCAAGCGGGATAAGTCGTAGGACTCCTTGAACTTGACCAGGACATTGGCTGCGCACCAGATAGACGCGACTTTACTCTCCCAGAGACCTCTTTCAAATGGGAATATTCGGTGGGCAGCCTGAAACAGCTGCACCTTGCAGTTTGCGAGGGTCAGTCCGTCAGACAGGACGATTGGAGCAAACAGGGCAGCGAAGGTGAGGACAGTGGCCAGCGAGATGAGCAGAAACTTTCCGAGGTTGACGTAGAGCGGGATAAAGGATATGACGCACTGGGAGAGGAGGTAGAAGAAGACGACCGGGGCGTAGAAGAGGGCCATCTGCTTATAGCAGAGGGAGCAGACGAATGTGATTGCGGCAGTTATGGAGTTATCCTGGAGAAGGTTGCAGATGGTGAAGAGGGAGAAGCCCAGCATGACCGAATTGTACTGGAAGTGAGCGTGGTCGATGAGCAACAGGCTGGGGTTGAACAGTATGGCTGCCAGGGTCGCGTTTCGGAGGATGGAAGGCTGCTTCCTGATGCTGAGGTACCAGAGCAAGGGCGGCACGAAGAAGAGGAGCTCTGAGAAGACGGCGGTAGCGCGCATGTAGGTCTTCAGGGCAGGAGCCTCGAGGGCGCGGGAGGCGTCGAGGGCGAACCAGTCCGGGTTGAAGAAGGCGCCGATTCGGCCTAGGAGCCAGGAGTGGTAGGCGGTCAAGGGCGGGTAGTCGAGCCCCCACCACTGGAGGTCGTAGAAGTACCAGAGGCGGGCGGGCAGGTGGAGGGTGATTTCGAGCCAGTGGCGCTGGGCCTCGAAGTCGCCGTGCATGGGGCCGGCGCCGAAGCCTGAGTAGGGACCCAGTCCCAGAGCGAACCTCATGGCGACACCGAAGAGGATGAGGATTGATCCGACCTGGTTGCGGACCGAGGGGAAAAAGGGCAGGAGCATGAAGACCACCGGGGACGAGGCGTGCGCCTGGTCGCGGACACGGGGCTGGGTGGGCTTCTGTTCGGAGGACCGCTGCTGTCTGACCAGGGAAGCCATGGTGTTGGTGGAGGTGGGAGGAGAGGCAACCCAGAAAGCGACAGAGCAGCACATGGAGGCCATCGCGCAGAAGTACAGAGGAGCAGCCGCGGAGGAGGTGCCGACGGTGCGGATGAAGGCCATGGAGCCTGGATTCGAGCTGCCGCCGGTGGCCAACCCGGCGGCGTTTCTGCGGGCGCACACGGACGACTCGCGGAACCCGGACTGCGCCATCAAGCTTGCGCACGGCACGACGACGCTGGCGTTCCGGTTCCAGGGCGGGATTATTGTGGCGGTAGACTCGCGGGCGTCTGCGGGGGACTGGATTGCGTCGCAGACGGTCCGGAAGGTGATCGAAATCAACCCGATGCTGCTGGGCACGATGGCCGGCGGCGCGGCGGACTGCCAGTACTGGGAGACGTGGCTGGGGACGCAGTGCCGGATGCACGAGCTGCGTGAGAAGGAGCGCATCACGGTGTCGGCCGCGAGCAAGATGCTGGCCAACCTGGTCTACCAGTACAAAGGCATGGGCCTCTCCATGGGCACCATGATCTGCGGTGTGACTCCACGAGAGGGCCCCGCAATCTACTACGTCGACTCGGACGGCACCCGCATCAAGGGCGACCTGTTCTGCGTCGGCTCCGGCCAGACGTTTGCCTACGGAGTCCTGGACGCCAACTACCACTGGAACCTCTCCGACGAAGAGGCGCTCGCCCTGGGCAAGCGCAGCATCCTGGCCGCCACCCACCGCGACGCCTACAGCGGCGGCTCCATTAACCTCTACCACGTCAAGGAGGACGGCTGGGTCTACCACGGCAACCACGACGTCGGCGAGCTCTTCTGGCAGACCAAGGAGGCCGAAAACTCCTTCCTCAACGTCCCCACCGAGCTGAGCTGACCGCGCACCCACCGAACCTTATTTTCCTCTTCTCCGACAACGCGTCCCGCACCACGGCATGGACCTATTCACCGTAGAATGCTTAGATGATGAGCTAATACCTAACCAGCAGATAGCACAGAATACGCGCAAGCTAGCACACCCTTCGCGCTGGAACTCCCGCGAGTTCTACTTCTACTACCTCGTCTTTCTTGTAGCCCTGCCCCAGATGTTCCGCATTGCTGTCCGCGCTACGGGACCCCACAACCCCGCCTACGAGTACATAGACAGCCGCCTCGTTGACGGCTGGTTTCTCGGCATGCGTTTTGACAACTCAGACAACCAGTACCGCTCCTTTCGCAGTAACTTCCCCGCCCTAGCACTCGTCATCATCCTGCACCAGATCGCCCGCAAATGCATCAGCGCCCCGCGAATCTCCTTCGACCTCGGCTTCGCCGCAGTGTTCCTCATAGCCCTCCACGGCATGAACTTTCTCAAAATATGGGCCCTCGTATCCGGCGGCTACTGGATAGCTAAGCGACCGTGGTCCCCGCGAGCCGTGAAATGGACTGCATGGATCTACGGCCTCTCCCTGATCTTCCTCATCGATTGGTACGACGGCTTCTCCTTCAAGGCGCTATTCGGACTACCCATAGATCACCTGGTCGGCGGACTCCTTCCCAGCTGGGCAGCGCACTTCAATTTCGCCATGCTCCGCATGATCTCCTTTACTGTAGACTACCTGGAAGCCAAGACGTCTTCGGACGACATTGAGGTAAGTGTGCTCCTTAGCTCGCTGCGCAGAATGAGTACTAACAATTGTCCCAACAGAAGAGAATAAAAGATGGCGACCGCCTCTCGGAGAAGGTCCGTGTAACGACCCCTGCGCGAATCGAGGACTACTCCTATCGTGCCATGCTGGCATACGTAACCTATACCCCTCTCTACATTGCTGGACCGATAATCACTTTTAACGACTATATTTGCCAGGTGAATCACCCGCTTCCGCAGAATTGGACCAACATAGCAAAGTTCGCAGCGAGATACTCCGTCTGCCACCTCACAATGGAGATCCTCCTGCACATAATGCACCCAGTCGCCACGGTGAAAGCCGGAGCCTGGCTTACAATCAACGGCAGCGAGATCTTTATGCTGGCATATTTCAACCTGGTCGTAACCTGGCTTAAGTTGTTGATTCCCTGGCGATTCTTCCGGCTATGGGCTATGCTCGACGGCATCATCACGCCTGAAAACATGCTTCGCTGTATGAGCAACAACTACTCCGCAATGGCGTTCTGGCGGTCCTGGCACAGAAGTTACAACAAGTGGGTTCTTCGATACGTCTATATCCCGCTCGGGGGTAACAACCACACGCTGCTGAACACTTTGATAGTGTTCACTTTTGTAGCCTTCTGGCATGATGTGCAACTGCGTCTCTTTATATGGGGCTGGCTTATTTCGCTCTTCATCCTCCCGGAGTACCTTGCACACGTCCTGTTCTCGCCTAAGGTCTGGGGCGGCCGGCCAGTCTACAGACACATGTGCGCAGCAGGCTCTGTCTTCAACATCGCCCTTATGATGATAGCAAACACTGTCGGCTTTGTTGTCGGCGTACCGGCGTGCAAGAGCATGCTCTTGCAGGTGAAGAACACCTCGAACCTTTATGTTCTGATTCCAACCCTACTCGTCTGCCTCTATGCCGGGGTGCAGGTGATGTACGAAGTCCGCGAGTCGGAAATACGCCGGGGTATTAATCTAAGATTCTAATGACACGCCCAATCTCGAACTGACTAGCTGGCCATGCTGTCGGGCCGCACACCCACCACCGCACACCCACCACCCTCCCAACTTCACCAACCACAGCATGAAGCTAGTACGGTAAGTACGACAGCCCGCGTCCAGACCCCACGCTAACCAGTAGCTTCCTTATGAAACTGAACTCAGAAACAGTTCAGATAGAACTAAAAAACGGGACGGTCATATCCGGCACCATCACCTCAGTATCCCCGTCGATGAATACCACCATGAAAACGGTGAAAATGGCCATCAAGGACCGCGATCCGGTCGCACTAGACTACATCAACATCCGCGGCAACACTATCCGGTTCATCATACTCCCGGACGCACTGCCACTAGACACGCTACTGATCGACGACGCCCCGAAGAAGAAAAGCACGACTAGGCCCCAACCCGCGCGCAAGAACATGCGGGGCCCTCCTGGCGGAGTGCGCAAGAGACCTTTCCGCAGGTAATTACGACGATTAGTTCTAAAAATAGTTCAACTGTATTATACATCTACTTGCATCTCTTCTCGACTATAGCTGAACCGGCTTCTTCGTACTCCTTCTTGGAGATCCACATCTGGTGGAACGTGCCAAGACTGGACAGGACGCTTCCGCCGATCCAGCCCCCGAATTTCCGTTCAGAGCTGTTGCCCGCCGCGTAGATTCTGACCTTCAGTCCGGGCAGCAGAGAAAACAGCTCCTGCTGGACTCTTTCGGTGAAGCCCTGCACAAGGCTCGTACCGCCAGTAATGACTATGTTATAGGCCAGATTGGCTCGAGCATCCACGTCGCACGCCATAATGCTGTTGTAGACCAGTTTCGCGGCGCCAACTGCGTCTTTCGGAACTTCGATTGTAGAGTCCGTGTATTTTATGGGGTCGAATAGCGCCTCGGTCATCTTGAATCTGTCCGCAGCGACATTGATGTTGAATCCGTCCGGGAACTCGAACGGCCTAGGCGGGCGGGTCTCGGCAGCCCCCTCGCTGAACGGCGTTTCCATGACCTGACATACACTTTCCTTGAACTCATGCAACACTCTTTCTTTTTCCATGCTCAAAAACGACCCGGTCAAACCCAGGTCAGCCGCGTTTTTCACCACGGCACTCTTGGCGGGCTGGAAAGGGTCCAGCTGCAAGGCTTTCTTGGTGACTAGGCAATAAGGGGTGATTCCTATATCCTGAGCTGACAACTTGGCGACTATCTGCTGGCTCAAAAACTCTCCACCATAGGGCGTATGCAAGCTGGCCTTCTTCAGCACAATGCCGTCGTACACAGGCGTAGCGCTGACGTTCCTGTGTCCGACGTCGAGCACCAAAGCGGTCGCTTTGCCAGCAGCAAAGCTGGTGCAGACCGGGGAACGGGCCAGGTAGAAGGCTGGCACATGGAGCTCCTCAAACGCCACCTCGAGCGCTTTTTTGCGGTCCGCAATAGAGGTCCACACCGGCTCTGTCATCAAAAGAGGGTGATCAGCAAAGGAGACCCCTAGTTTCTTCGTAACAGCATAATCCCATATCTTCACCGCCCCGTCCCAGTCCTTGACGACTCCGTCCTCCATCGGGTTCGCCACTTCGGCGCCTGACCTAGGAACATGGATATAATCGTCTCCGACATAAGGGGGTTCATGCTTGATGTAGTCTGTGGGCACCACGGCCTTCGGACTGTCTTCACCAGCATACCCCGCCCGTGTCCACTGCGATCCCGGGTCTAGTACAATCGCCGCTATTTCATCTATCGCAGGTTAGTTATTTAGTTCTCATTATTCGTGCATAGTTAGCTTACCTCCGCCGTAAACAGCTGGAGCCGGGGAACTCATGGTTGGTGTAAAAGGTGAGGTTGGGAGGTTCTCGCGGAGCTGCATCATTTCTTCAGCCTGTATCCTTTGTTGTACTCCAGGAACTCGTCTTCTACCAACATATTCAGGTAGTTCACCAGTTCCTGCTTGGTGTATCTGTAGGGGTTTTCTTCGCTGGCCAGCGTGGCAAGAAAGCCGTGTATGCGCTCCGCAGGCAGCGTGCCCAGGTTCGTCAGCATAGCTTTGATGAACGGGTGGAACGGCTCCATGCCTTTTCGCAGGTCCTGAACCTCGTCCTTTGCCGCCACCTCGATATCCTCGGCAAATATATCGGAGGCCTTCTTCGCGGACGTTTCCTGCGCCCTGTAGACAGAGTCCACCAATGTAATCGCTCCTTGCTTCTGCCAAAATGCCGCAGCTGTCTCCGCAACCCGTTTCGTGCAGCCCATACGGTCAGCAATAGACTCAATTGTATATCCATCGCCCACATCGTCAAAGAGAGCTATGAAGCTAGCCTGCAGCGGCGTCACTTGGTAACTCACGGTCCGATCCTCGAATTCCAGCTCCAGGTCAACGCGACCAACCCCGTACCATTTCAGCTTCCGCATCTCCTTAGCTTCGTTAAACTGCTCGGAATACTTCTCCTGTGCAGCTAGAATCTCCTTAGGAGGCCTGTACGGCTCTTCCTTCAGCGAAGGCCAGAAATGCCGTGAGATAATATGCGAGTGGAAAATGCTCTCATCCAGCCCCGCATTCATGCATATCGTCGCGTCAATGGACCTACTTTGAATTATGTCTCGAATCATTACATCGCACGAGTGCATAGCAGACTCCGGAAACCGCTTTCGCAGCAGGTCAAGCTGGGCCTTGATTTGATTGACGTCGTAGTCAATAACGTTCAGCAGGTCGTTAGAGAAGCAGTTGGCTATTTCCCGTATAAAAACATCGTTTGACTCGTATATATTCAGCAGTGATCCGACTATATCCATCGAGCTACGACTGAAATCAGGCGCAGCATCTACGGGGTCTGGACACCATCGAGGGTCATTATAGTCATCTCCTGTATCTTTGTAGGCATGCTTCTTTTTTGAAATAACTCTGGAAATGTAATTTATTGACGAAGTGGGCCGGTTCAGCATTCCTGCAACTATGAGCGGCACTGTGTCGGGCCTATCGTGCAGGTACTCTTTAATGGAGCGCGACACCCTGTCGAGAAGAACACCACGGGGCTCTATTCTTTTGAATGCCTCCATCGTGGCAATGTACCGACTTATTATCTCTTCGGTGGGCGTGCCTGCCCGCAGGAGGCGCTTGTCAGTCTCACTCAGGAAAGTGTTTACCAGGCTCAGGCGAGCTTTCGGTGTACGCAAAACCGCACTTAAGTCGTAGAGTGCCGGCTCACTTTCGGGCATTCTGCATATTATGTCATAAATCTCGCTAATCCGTAGCGTAGCTAAAGCATCAAAGGAAATTTCGTGAGCAACGCGAAGGGAAGAGTCGTCTAGGCCGGTGATAACAGAAAGAGAGCATATGACGTTCTGGTAGGTCCACGAGACTAGATCGTCGTATATGGCCCGATCCCATACCTTCCTGCAAGAAGTCTCAACATGTGAGGCAACTACAGCCTGTAGAGCAGACGTTAAGCAGGAGTCGGAGAAGGTGTAAAGCCCGCATTCCCGGAAGACAGAGTAAACCATGCGGGCTTTCTCGTTGACTCCGGTCTCGAGGGCGTTTTGGTAAAGCCCGAAGACCAAATCCTCGAGCTCCGGCGGCAACGACATCTCAATAAGAGCGCTACATCTGTTGAGGAGCTTGTCTGTGTACGGTCGAGGGCCGTTCAGTCTGTTCCAGCGAGTGATGTAGTGCTTTCTGATCAGATCGATTGACTGCGCCAGCTTGTGAGCGTCGTTGTCACAAGAATCCAGGGTCAGCGCGCGCGAGGCGTTCTGCAAGAAGTGTGAATGCAGTGCCGCGCTGTATGATTCGAAGAGGGAGTCTATGTCCAGGGACTGGAAGGCCAGCCTGGTGTCTCTAGTAGGGAACCCGGGCGTCTGGTCCAGATTTAAATACTCCCATACAAGGCTCCAGGCCTTGCTTTCTACGTAGCTGTGGTTGTTTAGGGCAAAGACCTGTCGTAGCCGGGTTTGTTTATTCATCTCGGACGGGAGATGGGGAATGCTAAAGCTAAAGCTACATGGACAGAAGAGTCCACCACCAAGGCGCGCCGGGCCGCTTATCTTTTCTGGCAAAGCCTAACTGACTTCTTCGCGCGGGTCGCCGACACCGTCTTCGTATATGGCAAAGACCGCCTCGCTCTCCGGCAGGCAGGGCGAGTCGACGATGCGGCAGATGCGCTGCTCGGCACGGCCCTTGCGGAAATAGAGCCGCGTCGTGGAAGCGTGCGCCATGATGTTTCCTCCAATGGGCTTCTTTGGGTCTGGATTGTACATGTTGCTCTGGCCGTCGACCTGAGACACGACCTGGTTGGTGATCACCACCGCGACGCCAAACTCATCGGCCAGCCGCTGCAGAACCCGCAGGAACTTGGCGAGGTGCCTCTGCCGGTCTGCAAGCTCTCCACGGCCACTGAAGTCCGTGCGGTAGAGAGCCATTATGGAGTCGACGATCAGCAAGGAAAACCGCGACTCCATCATCATTTTCGCAGCCTGGTCCAGAAACGCCATCTGCATGTCGGTGTTGTGCGCTCTAGCATAGGCGACATTGTCGAGCACGTCGTCAGCATTCAGTCCGTAGCGCTCAGCAACGGACTTGAGGCGGCTGGGGCGGAACGTGCCTTCTGTGTCGATGTAGAGGCATTTCCCTTCTCCGCCGCCCATGTCGATGGGCAGCTGGCAGTGCACCGCAAGCGTGTGGCACAGCTGGCTCTTGCCCGTGCGAAACTCCCCGTAGATCTCTGTCACAGAACCAGTCTCGATCCCGCCGCCGAGCAGATTGTCCAGCTGCTTCGAGCCGGTCGAGATGCAGATCAGGTCCTGCCTTCGGCGGTCGAACTCTTTCGCCGTGGTGAACCCCATCGGCACTAGCTCCAGCGCCTCCGCAATGAGCTTGTCCGCCTTGGCCTCCGAAATGCCCTTCACACTCACCAGGTCCTTCTTGGTCCGGAACGCTACAGACTCCACTGTGTTGAATCCACATTCCTGCAGCCGCTTTATGTCGCCAGCCGTGATACCGTTCTTCTCCAGCTTCGAAATAGGAACCGGGCCGTACTCCTCCTCCTCCTCCTGGAAGTTGTCAAAATGGGCAGCTGCCACTGGTACCTCGGTTTCCATTACTGGCGTCTTGTTTTGACCGGTCGAAGCTCTGGGAGTATGCGTCACGGTTCGCCAGAGGCACGCTCGCACGTGACACAATACACGGCTAGCCGCAAGGAAACCGCCCTGCCCTCTCAGCCGCCGCATTGCGGTGCTGCCTCCGTACACCCGGTCCACCGGAATGGATGCAATTAGTAGATGCTTCGGCCTGAGCTGCTTGGGCGGGCGTGCTAGCATCAGCGGGCCTCGGGGTGTCGGGGCTACTAAGGCCCATGTGCACGGCTGACAACCCCACCATCCGCGCCAGTTACTGCGACCCGCAGGCCTGTAACAGCTGGGCTTTTACTTGGAATGCGCCAAAAGAGCTGGGATTGAGTCTGCAGCCGCAGGCCGAGCGTAACGCTGGTTGCGCCGCCCGCTACACATGCGCCTGCATCAGCCGCACCATACTGAACCGCACCAAACCTTCGATTTAACTTTCCGAAAATGGTATGTATTGATAGCCTGACGAGCCTGGCACGCAGTGTTCTAACTTACTTACATAGTGGCTGATTAGCCTACTACCGTTTCTGATTACTTCTGTTGCAGTCCTGCTCCTCATTAGGTACTTCATCTCTCTCCGATCTACTCCTCTCTACATTCTGGTACCGGTCTTCCTCGCAGTGTACATCCCCTCCTCCATCATCGCCCTACTCCCTATCGACATCTCTTGCTCGTCCACCCATACCCCCTTCTGCATCTCTCCTACAATTACTCTAGCCATATGGCGGGTCCTGTACTGGCTCCAGTTCTTCCTCACATGGCTCATACTCCCTATCCTGCAGGGCTACGTCGAAAGTGGCCAAGATCAGCCATCCAAGCGCCTGGCCGACTCCCTGCGCTACAACGCAAAGTTCCAACTGGCAATGCTGGCTGCCGGAATAGTCGGTCTCATCTACTTGATAGTATCCACCGGCTTGTCCGTCTCCTCCGTCAAGGCTCTTGTCATAGCTCTTTCCCATTGCTATACCCTGATAGGCGCCATTTGGCTACTCGGACATGGTCTAGTGAACGTGCCCCGTCGACTATTGATTTTCTCCTTCCCAAGCGCCTATCTCAACCGACTCTACAGGTCGGCCTCTCGTTCCCATGACGCCTTCATGGATGCCGAATCCGACCTCTCGGAGATCTACTCGGAGGTACTCGCATTGCAGCCAATAAAAGCCGGGCCCTATGAGGAGTGGATCGATTCACTGCTCTCCATGATCCCTCCTTCAACGTCCAGTCGGAGGCTATTCCGGTCGCCTGACCCTTCTTCAATTTCGCCCAAGACTCTAGCTTCTCTCTCGACAAGGCTGCAATCTGCCCACAGGAGAAGAATCCGCGCTGAGGCCGAATGGAACCAGCTTGTCAGCTCGGCGACCTCCACAAGAGATATACTCGACGCCTATTCTTCGCACTCCCTAACATTCTCCGTCTCCAAGTCTCACTTCTCTCCCACAGTGGCCTACATTGTCCATGCACATATCCGCCCTTGGCTGCTACGGCTCCTGGGCGTATGCCTCATATCCATCTCCTTCATACTGGTCTCTTCGGAAGTCACGCATGGTACTGTCTTGAACATAGTAGGCCTGGCTGTTGCAAGCACCAGCGGTGTTGGCCAACAGACGTTATCCTCCGCCATTCTCCTCTACATCTGTCTGACTGCTTTTTACAGCCTTTCCCGGGTCCGTGTCACCCAGCTATATTCTCTTGTCTACAGGCATACAGACTGGAGTTCTGCTCTGTTCTACTCGATGTACTTATGTAGGCTTACAATCCCACTGAGTTACAACTATCTCACCCTGCAATACGACAGGTCCTCGATGTTCGAAGAGTTTCTTGGCAAATCTATCAACTTAAGTGTCATATCGGAATCTATCAATGACTGGCTCCCGAGGTTTATCCTGCTTCCTGTTATTCTTACAGGATTCAACATATACGACCGCCTCTCGAAACTGCTCGCCTATGACATCAGCCTCGACGAAGACGACGATGCTAGTGGTGACAACTTCAATGTCGCTGAAGGTCGTGACCTGATAACCCGCGAAGTCCAACTACGGTCTTCGACGACAAACTCTCAGGACCACAGGAATGTCGAAACCTATCATGTGTCAGATTTCACCCCGGTAGTCCCTTCATACTCTGATTCGTCGTCTGTTGCTCTCACACACCCGGCAGAACCTGACAATCCTCAGCCCTCATTCGTTGACAGCGCCAGTGACTTTGGATCAGCTGTCCGCAACAACACATCTAATGCTATCAGAGGTCTATCGCGCTTCGGACGCACTATTTCATCGCGGTTATCGTCGATTCGACAGAAAAATTCCTCAATTCAGGCCGACGGCTCTCTGCAGATCTGATACAAGGGTTAGGGCATCTGCAGAGCGCGTCTTATCCCGGTCTCACGCTGGCAAGGTTCCCTTCTTACGCTCCACTGCAGACCTTGCTGCTCCTGCTTCGCTAAAAAGGCAGCTTACCAGCCATATAAAAAACCTTCAGATCCGTTTCAAGCAGCCTTGTTTCTATAGTTTCGGAGTGTTGCTGCTGCTGGAATTGGATGCACAATACTCCCACCTCCGAATATCGCACTCACCGAGCAAATGGACGAGAATTATGCCGACAAACCCAGAGAAGAGCGCTCCTACCAGGATTTTCACCCCGAATTGGATATCCGAGAAAACCTAGCAGTAATTTCGAGTAAAGAAACTGACAACTTCCCAGACCACAAACCTGATGGATTCACTATCCCACCTCCGATGAAGAGGTCGCGTACTGCTTCCCCAGGCGCCGGTGACGCCATTCTGTCAGCTAAAATCAAACCACCTCACAAACCGTCATATAGAAAAGTGGCACAAATATCGTTTCCGAATGATTATGTGGATGTGGTGCTGTCAAAGTTTGGTTACCACCTCGACAGCCATTTCGAGCGAAAGCCTGGGTACTACCGAGAAACAATCGAAGACCCACGCATTCTGAATGATATATCTCTAATCTCAAACCCTCGCTTTGTTGTCGAATATGATATGGATGAACAGGATGCAAAATTCCTGGATTTAATTAATAAACGCCGCTCCAAGGACGGATCAGGTAAAGTCAGCAGGGAACTGTTCGAGATCATAATGACTAGCATCGAGAAGGAATGGTTTAAACTGGAAAAGCTAATGCTTCCTAAACGGATAGAAGTTAAGAAACAGCTTCAAGACGAAGACGACCTAATCGATGCTAAGTGTGCCGTCTGCGACGACGGTGAAAGTGAGAATAACAACGCTATAGTGTTCTGCGACGGTTGCGACATTGCTGTTCATCAAGACTGCTATGGCGTGCCATTTATCCCTGAAGGCCAATGGATGTGCCGGAGGTGCATTGTTTCGCCGAAGAACCCCATTTCGTGTGTGCTGTGCCCTAACACAAACGGGGCTTTTAAGCGGACCGATTGTAACAACTGGGCTCATTTGGCATGCGCAATCTGGATACCTGAAACCAGTATAGGGAACTTGGTGTATATGGAACCCATTCAGGGTATTTATAATATTCCAAAGAGCAGATGGAAACTGACTTGCTTCATTTGCCATCAAAAACACGGGGCCTGCATACAATGTTACAATAAATCGTGTTTCTCAGCATTCCACCCGTCTTGTGCTAAAAGAGCTAAACTATACATGCACATGAGAAACGGTACACAGGCAGCAATCCTGGATCCGAATACCCTGGAAGCTTATTGCGATAAGCACACACCTGCAGACTGGAACCAGGCTCACGAAACAGAGTTTCACGTTATGCGAGTTCAAGAAGAATATCGCTACTATGTGCCTCAGCGAGGTAAGGAAAGGCACAGGAATGAACATTCACCTAAAATAACACTTAATATCAAATTGGGGAACAACAAGCAGAAACGGCTTAACGTGTCTGATATGACATTGGCTGATCGATGGAAAACCCCTGGTGGTGGCCCTGTCATCCCTTCTAAGGTCTACGAGGCTGTTATTTCTGGAATGAAGCTTATCGCCATCGGAAAGAAGAGGAAGCTGGTTTCAGATATATGCAGATATTGGACGTTAAAACGGGAAATGAAACGAGGGGCCGCATTAATTAAACGCCTGCAGTTGGAGTTGGAAGCGTTGTCTGACCATTCTGAGCTATTTCTGGCTGAACTTAAGGAAAGGAAGAGTCTTGGTGAGTCTTTGCGGGGAGAAATAGAAGAACTAGGTCGGATAATCGAGCTGATCGGAAAGAGAGAAGAACTGAAGCTAGATAAAGAGCAGCTCAATCACAAGGCCTTGGACATTGTGTATAATTTCCGAGCTATATTTTGCTACGAAGTTTTGGGCTGGGCTATGAAGATGGACAGCAGGAAAAAAGAAGTGTGGAGTCTAAAAGATTCCGATGAGTTCAAAGCGAAGTACCCTGGTACCAAATCTCTTAGCGATCTGGTAGAAGAGTGCCGAAGTGGAGAAATGCAGGACTTGGAAGAGCTTGAGCTGAATATGCGAGAGCTATTTGGATGTGCTCAGGAGCACTATTCAGACAGCCCCACAGAGAAGAAATCCGTTTCCAAGATATGGGGCTCCATTGCAGAATACATGCGAGCAGCCCGTAAGCGGATGGCCAATATTGAAGTAGACGAAGAAACACTGAATATGAATATAGAAGATACCGGGGTTGCAAGCGGGTCCGAGATCGCTGCGCTGCCCTGGCCCGGAGAGACTCTGGAAGAGGGCGATAGCCCACTTAGCTCAGCCTCAGAAGAACAAATCACACAATGGGAGCGTGAATTCGGGTAAATCTGATTCAATAAAGCATATTTTAATAACAATGGTTAACATGTTAAAAGACCTGTAGTACGCCGCGGGCACTCTTAGCCACGTCGACACTCCCAAGACCATCCCACACCACTCGCCATCGATGAAGCTCGAGGTTTACGGACTGGTAAGTACTGCAAATACGGCAGACTGAGGATCCAAACTAACGTGCTATTAGACCAGTGCCTTGCTGGTGGTCACTGTGGTTATTATTTCACTCTACCAACGGCCGAACTTCTATTCGGCCGCTATATACCTCTCCCAGAACAACGCGGCCTTTCTGATTCTGTGCAATCTGGCTGTAGCGATCACTATCTTCATAGAAAAGCTCGCGCTGAAGATATTCTTTGGTAATCTTAGAAACCTGGAACTGGAAAGATTGTATGAGCAGCTCTGGTACACTGCTACCGAGACTGGTCTAGCTTTGACCATCTTTCGAGACGCCTTTGATCTGCGCTTTCTCTCTGTGCTATTACTGCTGATGTTTGTAAAAGTGTTCCACTGGCTTATCTACGAGAGAATCAAATACTTGGAGCTCATACCACACTCCGAGCGGAGAACGTTCCACATTAGAACCATAACCACCCTGCTAATGCTCTTGGCTTTGGATACTCTTTTAATCGATTACTGTCTCCAAGACATGTTCAACAAGAAAGCGAATCAAATGATAATGTTTGCATTTGAATTTGCTTTATTGGATGTACAGGCATTAAGAAGTGCTTGCCACTACTGTCTCGATTGCTATGAAGTCTACATATTTCGCAGGGCACTGAGAGCTCAGTATGTGCAAGAAGAGATCGAAGACGACGACGGCATCGACGAAGAAACTTGGGAAGCCAAGGCCTCTTACTTGTTTATATTCGATCTAGTGGCTGATGTGCTTTCTCTAATCATATACGTGGCATTCTTTGCTGTCGTCATTTCTTTCTACGGTATTCCGCTACATATAGTTAGAGACATTTACCGGACGGTGAGATCCTTCATCACCAGAATTAGGGACTTCATTAGATATAAGCAAGCAGTCCAACAAATGAATACTTGCTATGCTGATCCTACACCTGAAGACCTCGAGAGAGATAATGTTTGCATTATATGCCGAGAAGAAATGACCTTGAACCCGAATCAGCGCCTGAGAAAGCGCCCAAAGAAGTTGGCCTGCTCACACATCTTGCATTTAGGCTGCCTACGGAGCTGGCTCGAACGACAACAACGCTGTCCGACATGTAGGCGTCCGGTTCACCCAGACCGGCCGCAGCCGCAGTCACAATCGAACGCTGATGATCAAAACCAACACAACACTGCTTCGATGACGCAGAATTTTAGATCCGCTGGTGACCTTAGGGAGCTAGCAAGCACCAGTATCTCTGGATCAGCTTCGACGCAGACGAGTAGCGATGCGGTGCAACGGGAGCACGAGCCCACTAGTTCGAATCAGCTCAGTAGCGACGACATACCTTGGCCATTTGCTTCACCAGCCCCGGAGGAATTTGTTGTTTTCCGAAGGGTAGACACGCCACAGGGTCCGGCAATATATCGTACCAACGGCGATCCTATACCGTTGAGCACGCTTCAAGACCGCATATCCTTCACCTCAGTTGAGCTCTCTATGCCAGTGCCTGAAGGCTCTACATTCAGCGTTTCTACTCCAATAGTGCCCACAACAACATATACTCCTTGATTACATTGTTGCATGTCATGACTATGTCGCGAACATTGAGTCGCGTAGACCTGTTGATTCCAAGCATCGTTCCCTCGAACCCTTGGACCCTTGCCTCGGGACCGAAGACCCGTAATAGACTTTCCGCTCCAACTTGCCTCTGCCTGTGATTGGCTGGGACATCGTAGCATCACACGGCTCTTTAGCATTTTATCCATACTAGTCATCGGACAAAAGTGGAGACTTCGATATCTCGTCTCTTTTCATCGCCTCTAACTTGAGAGATTTTGTTGCCTTCCTTAAAAGGGCGCTGCACTGGATTCCATTTTTTAGAGCATATTATATTCTCTAGTTTTGGTTTCATTAACTGTTTAATTTTGCGTCAGGTAAGCATCTTCTCAATCTGAACATCCATTTCTCCGGCCTTGGGAATAGCTCTACATATCTTCCGAGGTTTGGCAGAGTCGCTGAATTCACCCTGTCTTCAGTTTCTTTGCTATTCTTGACGTTTAATTGTATTTAGCTGTAAGCTTTGCAAGGTGTATTGCTGCCTATGCCCAGCCGGAGAGCCCCTCTTCTCCAATCTATCTCTTATGTCCGATAGGCTTCACGCACAATGCGACTCTCGTATCCATCAACAGCTTACTAACTACGTATAAAGTAACAATGTTTTCCTCTGCACAGTCGAGTAGTCGTATAGAGGCTTCAAAAGAAACTTTTATGAGGTTCTCTAGCGAAAATTCCGATGGCCAGAGGTACATGACCCCGGAAAGCTTTGTTAACGCCGTGGCCCCAGAAGGTGAGAACTATACCGTAATCCCGAGGAGTTCCTATATTGTTTTATTTGCTGCTGCAGATAGGACAGGCCGTGGCTTAGTCTCTCTCGATGACTGGATTGATTTCGAGCGTGTCCTCAACACACCTGATGCTGAGTACAAGCTGGCTTTCAGACTGTTCGATCCGAAGCGCACTGGGTCTGTAGATTTTGATCAATTTGTCAAATTTTATAACTCTCATAAATCTTCAGATGCCCTCCCATTTGACTGGAATAACAGCTGGACCCAGCTGTACGTCGGTAGTAAGAGCAACCGTCATAGCCTAACTTACGAGCAGTTCAGTCAGATGCTCAAGGCATTACATGGGGAGCGCGTTCGCCAGGCATTCCTATACTTTGACAAATCTCGCTCTGGCTACATCTCAACCGAGAATTTTAAAGAGCTTCTCATGAAGACTTCGGGTCATAAAGTAAGCCAACAGTTACTTTCCAGCCTTGATTCAATAGACTACCTGAGCGACAAGGTTTCATATGCTACTGTTCGAGCTTTCGAAAATCTCATTAGAGAATTTGACATTGTTAAAATGATTGTATACCGCGCCTGCAGTAAAGCTCCAGGTGGGAAAATTTCAAAAGCCGAGTTCTCTGAAGAGGCTGCTCGTTCGACCCAGTTCGGTATATTTTCCCCTCTAGAAATCGACCTCTTGTTCCGCTTTGCTTCATTGGACAATCCTTCTGATCTCCTGTCAAAAGAAGATTTTGACCGTGTACTTGATCCTTCTTGGCGTGATTCAGAGACTATATACCGGGCTGCGACATCTGCAAAAGCGGATGCTGCAAAGAAAGCAAGCATCCTAAAGCCTTCGAGTTTTTTGAGCGAGGTTTTTGAATCTGTTTATCACTTTGCTCTGGGATCTGTTGCTGGCGCGTTTGGCGCGACAATTGTTTACCCCATTGACTTGGTGAAAACTAGAATGCAGAACCAGCGAAGCAGTGTACCCGGGCAACTGATGTACAAAAATTCTTGGGACTGCTTCAAGAAGGTGATTCAAAGGGAAGGCTTTCGCGGTTTGTACTCAGGGTTGGGGCCGCAGTTGGTTGGAGTTGCTCCTGAAAAAGCGATAAAGCTTACTGTTAATGACTTAATACGTGGAAAGCTGTCGAAGCCAGATGGTACTATTGAATTAATGGCTGAAATAGTGGCTGGTGGCTCTGCCGGAGCATGTCAAGTGGTTTTCACCAATCCTCTGGAGATTGTGAAAATCCGCCTTCAAGTCCAAGGAGAGGCAGCTAAGAGTATGGAAGGAGTCCCGAAGAAATCCGCTATATCTATTGTGCGATCTTTAGGCTTAGTTGGCTTATATAAGGGCGCCAGTGCTTGTTTACTTCGTGATGTTCCTTTCTCCGCTATATACTTCCCTACTTATGCTCACTTAAAGAAGGATTATTTCGGCGAAGCTAAGGGCAAACAGCTAAATATCGCACAACTACTTGTTGCAGGAGCTATTGCTGGAATGCCTGCTGCCTATTTCACGACACCTTTTGATGTGATCAAGACTCGATTACAGGTAGAGGCCCGTAAAGGCCAAACTCATTACAAAAATCTACACCATTGTGCCACGACCGTCTTAAAGGAAGAGGGAATTGCTGCATTTTTCAAGGGAGGCCCGGCTCGTGTTCTGCGATCTTCCCCTCAGTTTGGATGTACGCTGGCCATGTATGAGCTTTTACAGACCTTGCTTCCTGTTCCCGAGCACCTCCGAACTGGCCACTCCGAGGCCGGGCATGCAGTTCCTACAGGCACAGCTCCTACCACCAACCAAAGTCCCATAATGTTCCTCAGAAGCCGCAATGCTCTTCGTGTGCTTATGGACATTGACCAAAGCTTTGGTCGGCCAACCACTCTTACAAAAGAGCAGTGGGCCTTAGTGCCGGGCCTGAAGAAGTAGATCACTCTATGACTTGGATGCGATGAGCATATTTTCTTCTTTAAGCCCCACTGTTTATTGGCGAATATTGGCTGTCCATATGCTATATACCAGAAATTAGAGATGCAATAGACATACACTTATCAAGCGTAATTCAGCCGCGTGCACCGAGAACTGAAGAAGTCTCCCAACAGGCTTGGCAACCCTTTCTTCGATCAACCTCGGCAGACCTGTTTGCTTTCCACTTCATTCAGAATGTCTACATTTGTTACTTCTACCTACTTACACCAGCTCCGCTCTTATCCTCATCTAAATAAAACCTGGTACCTTGTTGCCGCAGCAGCTCTGTCGGTGAGCAACCGTCCCGATGATGTACCGATACTCTTCAAGTATGCGCTAGAACACGAAGCAGCGCCTCACGACGTCGCGGCTCAAAAGGAGGTAGCCGATAGGATTCGTGAGGCTATTCTCAAAAGCGGGGCTCTCGGAGGAATTCCCAAGACTATCAATAGTCTGATGCGATTGAAAGATGCTACTCCTGAACACCTGCGCCAGCAAACAATCATCAGAAAAGAACGGACTGACGAGGAAAATTATAGAATTGGGCAGGCGTTTTTTGACAAAGTATACCAAAAGATCTCCAAAAGAGTCTTTACTCAGATGTCAACAGCATACCCCGATCTGGCGCAATTTGTCATTCCACATGCCTATGGAGCCTTACTGAGCTTCTCTGACATCCTCACCCCTAAGGAAACCTCTCTTGTCATTATCGCTTCCTTGGTTCCTCAAGATGTAAACCCCCAACTCAAGGGGCATTTAAAGGGCGCATTGAATAACGGAGCCACGAAAGACGAGACTATGAGTGCTAGAGCGATAGCCTTAGACATAGCCACCAATTCTGGAATCCAGCTGAAAAGCCCGCCTGCCAAACTGTAGGTTCATGCATACAGTGACTCAGCTCTGTTTTCGGTATCACTTTTGCTTGGGTCCAGCAGACCTAGTTGAGAATTGAACGGTTGCACTATATTAGGAATGAGTAGACACATAAACTGCCGGATAGAGTTCACATCACTTCCGCCAATAAGCGATGAATTAAATCGAGCTTCATGTCTTTCGGGGCACCAGCCCCACCTTCCGACTAGATAACTGGCTTCAGGCGGAATAGTTCCGCGATATTGAGCTGCTGCCCTAAGCCGTTCATTCGAGGGGTAGGCCTTGATATAAGGCCGCTGATTGGCTATAATCAAACTTTACTGGGCATTTACCCCAGATTTCTAAACCTTCAACTAGCGGAACTAATCCGAGAGACATTAGGCCAACTAGTATAAATGGTCAGTGAAACCGAGGTCTCAGCAGACACTCTGCATTTTTTTCTAGCCAATATTACGCTGCTTTGAGTAAAGAGGATCTGTTCAGATTTACCTGGTGCCTTCATCCTCTGCTGCATATATCTTCCCAAATAGGAACTGCCAAATATCAGACCATATTTGTTCTCTGTTATCTTTATAAGCGTTATACTCACTGATTCTATCAGTATCTTAAGCAATGATTCTATCTTATACTCAACTTGCAGGCGCAGCTTTAGCGGCGATCGTCTTTTATGTCTTTGCGGACTGGCTTTTAGGCCTTGGCACTGATATTCCAAAAATTAAAGGGCTTCCTGAAGTGTCAGGTTGGCCTATTGTCGGCAACCTATTCCAACTAGGTAACAATCATGCGTTGGTCTACGCTGAATGGTCTAAGAAGTACGGGCCTGTGTTCCAGGTCCGCCTCGGAAACCGACGAGTTGTCATTGCCAACTCATTTGATTCCGTACGCAAGCTCTGGATTGATAATCAGTCCGCCATGATCTCCCGTCCCACACTCTATACTTTCCACAAAGTGGTGTCTTCCTCTCAGGGATTCACTATTGGTACATCCCCCTGGGATGAGTCTTGTAAGCGTAGACGCAAAACCGCTGCTACTGCTCTTAACCGACCGGCTGTCCAGTCGTACATGCCTATCATCGACCTCGAGTCTTATGAGGCCATCAATGAGCTTTATAGGCAGTCTAATAATGGTCAGTATGACGTGGATATTAAACCAGTTTTCCAAAAGTTTGCTCTGAACACTTCTCTGACACTCAATTACGGAACTCGCTTAGATACTGTCGACAACAGAATGCTCAAGGATATCGTTGAGACAGAAACAGGTATTTCCCGTCTTCGTTCGCATACAAACAATTACATAGACTATCTTCCTTTCTTGAGATTTTTTGATTTCTCTAAGAAGGCTGATGCTGTTGGACTTCGCGAACGCCGCGACGCATACTTAAAAACTCTTTTGAATAAACTCAAAGAAGAAATCAGAAATGGCACCGACAAGCCTTGTATTACTGGAAATGTCATCAAAGATCCAGATGCGAAACTTAACGAAGATGAGCTCAAGAGTATCTGTCTCACTATGGTTTCTGCTGGCCTTGACACCGTACCAGCTAATCTCATCTTAGGAATAGGCCACCTTTCTCAAGAAGGATACGGTCAACGAATCCAACAAAAGGCATATGATGAGATTATGAAGGCTTATCCAGCAGGTGATGCTTGGGATAGGTGTCTTGATGAGGAGAAGATTCCGTATATCACTGCTCTTGTAAAGGAAACTCTCCGTCATTCCACTGTTATTCCCATGTGTTTACCTCGCCAAACTACCAAGCCGATCAAATACGAGAATGCAGTTATACCGCCAAACACTACCTGCTTTATGAATGCATATGCTGCAGACAACGATCCCTCCTATTTCAAGAACCCTCACGAGTTCCTGCCAGAACGCTACCTTGATCCTAAAATAGCTTCTGCTGGTACTCCCCATTACGGATATGGCGCTGGTCTCAGAATGTGCGCCGGATCTCACCTGGGTAATCGTGAGCTCTTCACTGCTTTTGTCAGAATGATCTGTGCGTTCGAGATCCTCCCTCCACATAACCCCAAGCATGCCATGAACCCGGACCCCATGTTATCTAATATGGCACCATCTGCTCTTGTTGCTGAATGTGCACCGTTTTTACTTCGCCTACGACCCAGGGATCCAGCCCTAGTAGAGTCACTCTTGGAGGAAACTAAGCAAAGAGTAAGTGCAATGTAATCTACTCTGATATTTATATATATGTTAACCATCGAATGCGTAATAAAAATATAACTTATAAACATATAAATAAAAAGGCTTACATAATGTGTAAATCAATAATATCATGTGTTCAAGACGTCAAACTCCAATTTAGTAAAGAAGAGATATCCAGCCAGTGATCAGATCCATTGGAACCAATAGGGCTTGTTATCTGATATGCCTTTGATTGATTGCTTTCCTCGAGGTATCTTTTTAGTTCGGTGACGCAAGACTGAGATAAAAATTCAGAAAATTCGGTAGACTCAGTGTGTTTATCCGTAGCATCAGCCTGTGAGCTTGTCTGCGAGTCTGACACTGGCGCTTGATGCGGTACGCCTGGTGTGGTGCAAAGCGTCGGTTTTCCGGCCCTTTGTTCAATATCACTAAGTGTGTGATCGATCCCTACTTCAGTTAACACTTGAACAAGGCGGTCAACACATGACATCACCCGCTTGATTGTCGATGACCGCCATACACGACATGAGCCATTTTCAAGAACGTTGAGCGCTGTTTTCAAGTTAATGCAATTTTCGGCCGAGAAAAATGAGTTAGGACAATTTACCATAATGCCAAATAAAAACATGGTAGCAGATAACAAATACTGGTCCAGGGGGAATACCCAGGAGCAGAATACTTCAGGCCATCGTTCGAATATCTCAGAACACAGCGTTATTACAGAGGATGCCACTTGCGCATGAGTCTTCGCACAGTCCAAAAAGCCGGGTTGTGACAGATTTGCAGAGGAGAATAGCACTGTTCTTGCCGCTAAAAGCCGGACTTGCCAGCAGCTAACATATAAAATAAGACGCTGCTTACAAAGAGTTGGAGGTATCCTAGTCATATTGTGCTCAACAGACAATGTATCCCATTGCAGATACGGAGGAACCTGGCTTTGCCAGTTGTCCAGCTTCTCACATATCTCGTTTATCTGAGCAACTGATACCATTTTAATACGTGATCCAGAACAATAGAGCGTTCTCCACATGGAACCACCTATATGTACAATGTCCACATTATGCCGAAGAAATGCTACCTCTGAGACTGCATCTTCAGGAGCATGCAGAAGATCTAAGTCTGGCGAATTTGCTGCTAGACTTACATTGACAGTGTCATATTTATCGTTGTCCAAAGTCCTTAGTCTTTCGTACTCCTTATTTGTTATCTCTAGAGGCAGCTCAATATCTGCAGCCATATGTACACAGTACGGTAGGCCACCAGCAATTGCGGTTCTATGGTCGATGGCCTGTAACGCAAACCACAGCCTTTTGCGTATTTCGGCATCAGTAATATGAAGGAATTCGTAAGTTTCAGATCGGTTAATACCGCACATGAGAGCCAGGCGTAGTGCTTGCTGCAAAGCTGCCTGAGATTTTTCATAGTAGTCCAGTCGGTAGTAGAATAAAGCTACCAGTAACGTACACTGCAAAAGTTCGATAGAAGGTAGTTTCGTAGGCTTGAGAGAGAAAATATTAAAGTTGTCGTTCAAGCGGAGCAGCGTCTCAGCAGTACTGAAATACTGTGTGCCGGGAGGTACATCTAGTCTAAGAGTAGATTCATCTGCAGGTATTTGCATAGATTCGGCTATTGCCAAACAAAGGTATACCTGAGCAAGTCTTTCTTTGAATAGGGTTCCGTAAGAATTTATACGTTGCGAAGAAACCAAATCTGGGGATTGAGAACCTATGGAATGCAATGCAAAGAAAAATTCCCAGAGAGCTGGGGGGTGGATCACAGGATAAAGAACGTTACACTGATTAAAGAAGACTTCGAGAAGTTTCGCCCAATGTCCCATGTCGCTTCCAAATGCAAAGATAATAACAGGGTTTGAAGGAGAACTGAGAGATGTATGTTCTGCGGAGTGCTCTATGTCCTTGCCATGAGAAGGCCTATTCTGGAGCTGCCTGGTGTGCGACTGAATATGCAGCCCTCTGAGAGGTCTTCTGATTGAGGTAGTGAAAGATTGCTCTATAGCATCCAAAACCTGATTAACAGATGATTCACCGATGAAAACTGGATCTCCATCTGAAGAAGAGGAGATAGAGTTACACGGGGAAGGTAAGCGATTACTAACCGATTCGTTATTAAACATCAGCTTGGGGTAAGTCAAAGACGTGATCCCCGATCTCCTAGACAGTCCGAGACTAGAAGTTGCATAGGAGCAGGAAGAGTTTCGCTTGAAACATCGCTTGCAGGGCAGCTTTCCGTCGCATTTAACCTTGCGTTTTTTGCAGTGGTCGCAGGCCTGATCGGCGTACTTGGCTCGTTTCTTGTGGGGTACGCCTGTGGAGCCGGATGCAGGCATAGTTGTGTCAAACGAAGCGTCACTGCAGCGAATGAGTCAAATAATAAAAAGAACGGCAGAGAGAGGATATGAGAGTCTGTTAGGGCTTAAAACCTTCCCCATCTATTGAACTATTGATTTAACCATTTATGAAGGTTTTAAAGCTTATTTTGCCTTTCGAAGATTGCGGGGTAGTGTATTAGCCAATCACAGTCGTTATACAGACATCCGCCAATTGTATACAGTTATTGGTATTGCTTCATTGGATGAGTTCTGTAGGGATAGAGACTCAGGTATGAGACTCAGGTATGAACCCCTTGCAGGTATATGTGCCACCTTATGCAAAATTGATCCGACCTGGATGATGTTTCGCTGGAGGCCACGCGCAAATGACCTTCAGTAAGGCGCATATACGGGGACCCTAGATCTGCATGAAGCCAGCTGAGAAATATGAAAGCATACAAGTACACCCTTTGTTCTGTAGAACCTGCAGAACTAGATCATGACTTCGAAATCGGATAGAGGCGAAGGAAATATCGAGATCACTAAGTCTGCGCTTGGGGAAAAGGTATCTGAGACACACGAATCAGTGTTCTTGTCTGAAAACAACAACCAGCCAATAAATGATCGCACTTTTATACGCAAGGTCGATCTCCATGTCATCCCTATCCTCTTCTTGGTATTCTTATGCGCTTTCATAGATCGTGTAAGCATCGGAAACGCAAAGATTGCTGGCATGGAAAGCTCATTGCAATTGCAAGGTAACGAGTACAATGTAGCCCTTTTGGTGTTCTTTGTTCCTTATATTATCCTCGAGGTGCCAAGTAATTTTATCTTGAAGAAGACAAAACCTGCCATCTGGATAGGTCTAATTGTTCTCTTATGGGGAGTGACGGCAATTGGAATGGGGTTTGTAGCCAACTTCAGAGAGCTTATAGCTGCTAGGGTGTTCATGGGGGTATTTGAAGCTGGATTGATGCCAGGGAGTGTGTACTTGATTTCCATGTACTACAAGCCTTATGAGCTTCAGAGAAGAATTGCGGTTTTCTTCTCTGCCAGTATAATAGCTGGTGCCTTTGGAGGTCTTTTAGCATATGCCTTCGTAAACATGGATGGTTTGAGCGGCCTTGAGGGCTGGAGATGGATATTTATCATGGAAGGGATTATATCAGTTCTTATAGCCCTTCTCGCATTTGTGTTTGTTCCGGATATGCCTGAAAATGCGCATTTCCTCTCTGAGGCTGAAAAGAAGTATATGTATGAACGGCAAACAGGATCAGAAGGTCCAATTGGAAGAATGGATGTCCTGGACAAGTTTTCACTTACACTGATTCTTTGTGACTGGAAGCTATATGTAGGTACTCTCATGTACTTCTGTATCAATTACTCTGGGGTTTCGTCGACAGTGGTCATGCCATCGATTGTAGTTGGGTTGGGGGATTTCTCACCGCAGAGGACTCAATTGATGTTAATTCCAATCTATATCATCGCTGCTATTTTATCTTTTGCCTGCGCCTATACGGCTGACAAAGTCGAACAGAGATATCCTGTAGCAATTGGTGGAGTAGCTGTGATGCTGGTGGGGTATTTCATACTATGGCTAGGGCAGGAAGCTGTTGCTTCTGGGGTATTGTACTTTGCATGTTTCCTCCTGGTGAGTGGATGCTTTACAGCCCAACCATTAGCACTCACATGGCTTCAAAATAATATATCTGGTCATTACAAGAGAAGTGTGTTCTCCGCAATACAAATTGGAGTCGGAAATGTCGGCGGGCTAATTGCGTCGATTTTGTTCGAAAGCCAGAACGCGCCAACGTATAGTACTGGCTACGCTACCGGCGTAGCTCTAACTATAGCTGGCGGGATTTCATTCACAGCATTTTTCTTACTGATTTGCAGATCAATTGAGATCAGAGCTTCAGGTAAGGAGAACTGGAAACTCATGCTGCCTCAATCCGAGGTCGCCAATCTCGGCGACGGCGATCCTCGGTTCAGGTACGCTTTGTAAGCACAATGACGTAGCAGTAACATATTAATTTTATAAAGCGTCGTCTGTATACTAGGTATTCAGCGCCATGGATCCTGAGGTGGCCGGTGTGTCGCCCAGATGTCGTGCAGCGAAATGGTCCGATCGCATTTAAGTATGTCGAAACGCCGGTCACGTGTACAGCGATGAGGTGGATCTGATATAAAACTCTATTGAGATTTAGGTTAAGCCCTGGGGGTGGGGTACATACGCAGCTAAAGGCTTCAAAAGTGCCCAAAACAAGCACATTCGGTGCATAGAGAACTTTAGCGCGACATTTATTTTTATTATAACGTCTATGAAACTTTAAGAAACATTTGGGGACCACGAATGGTGCAAAAGTTCTGCAAAAAACGGTTAAAGTTTTAGGGACCGCTTACTGTGTCCAGCTGTTATATAAAGGGTAGAGACACCCGGGGAGTTTCTCCCTTCACGCTTCTCAATGTCTGACCTATTTAGCTTAGAAGGAGTTACAGCGCTAATCACAGGCGGGTCTCGAGGGATTGGCCAGGGAATGGCCCTGGAAATGGCTAAGGCCGGCGCTAATCTGATCCTAGTCCAGCGCGATGCTGCGAACGTCGACACGAAAACCAAGGCTGAGGCCATGGGAAGAAAGGTAGATGTGGTAGTTGCTGACTTGTCGGTCAAAGACGAAGCCTACAAGGTCATGGAGCAGGTAGACAAGCTGGGGGTGGAGGTGAGGGTCTTCCTCAACTGCGCCGGGTTGACTATTCGCAAGCGTGTGGAGGACTTCGATGATGAGGCATATCTTCATGTTCTTCAGGTGGACCTTATCAGTTGCTTCCAATTGGCTCGAGAGGTCGGCAAACGGATGCTTACTTACGATATTGATCCTGTCATTGAGGCTAGAGGAAAGATAATAAATATCGGGTCTCTCCTTTCTTTCCAAGGTGGGGTGTATACGTCCGCCTACTCTTCAAGTAAGGGAGCAATTGCACAGTTAACCAAAACAATGGCTAATGAATGGGCTTCCAGGCATATTCATGTAAATTGTGTTGCTCCTGGATATTTTGCAACCGACTTGACTTCCACTCTCCTTGAAAGCGAGCGTGGTAAGAAGCTTATGGACCGTATACCCGCTGGTCGGTGGGGTAATCCCAGCCAAGACGCTGGCGGACTAGCTGTGTTCCTGTCCACCAAGGCATCCAACTACGTTGACGGCGCAGTTATCCCTGTTGACGGCGGATGGCTAGCACACTAGACATCTAGAATGTTCCAGCTGCTATTCTTCGTATCTTCCCCGTAGATCTTCGGTAAAATGGTGGGGCCATTTAGAGTTTCCTCCCCCACGCTATTTAACCCAGCTCAATTTACCCGTGCTCCAACCGCGAGGCATATATAAGTTAGTATGACCTCCGACCCGCCTTTAAACTTCAGTTATCACAATGTCAAAGCCAGTCGCTCTTCTTCTAGGTACAGTAGATCACGCAAAAGCTGAATGGGATTCACTGGCATCGTTAGCTGAACTTAGAGAACTCAATGGGGGAACTCGAGACCAGTTTATCAAGGATCTCGATGCTGGTGTCTACGATAACGTAGCGGTAATTCTACACACTTTCGCCTCTCAGACTTTTGTTGGCCTGTTCGACAAAGAGCTTATTTCTCATTTCCCGAAAAGTATCAAATTCATTGCTCATCACGGCGCCGGATACGACCAGATCGACATAGACGCCTGCACCGAGAAAGGCATTCTCGTTGCTCATACTCCAAAAGCTGTTGATAACGCTACGGCAAACATAGCTTTGCAGCTCATGCTCGGTGCCCTCAGACGGGCGTATATTGCCGAAACGAGCCTGCGTGGAGGAAAGTTCCGCGATGGCGTTCCACTAGGCCATGATCCAGAAGGTAAAACCATTGGTATTCTTGGAATGGGTGGTATTGGTGAGGCCTTTGCAAAGCGATGTTCGGCATTCGATGATGTGAAACTCATATATCATAACAGAAACAGAAAGCCTGAGTCCGAGGCCAAGATCGGAGCGAAATACGTCACGTTCGATGAGCTGCTTGCCCAGTCAGATATCATTTCGGTCCATCTACCGCTGAATGCCCATACCCGCCACTTTATTGGCGAAAAGGAGTTTGCTAAAATGAAAGATGGAGCTGTCATAGTCAACACCGCCAGGGGCGCAGTCATTGATGAGGCTGCCATGGTTGCTGCACTTGAATCAGGCAAGCTATTCAGCGTAGGACTCGATGTCTTTGAAAAAGAGCCAGAAATTCACCCAGGGCTGCTTAAGAATTCAAAGGCTTATCTTCTTCCCCACATTGGCACTGCTACTTTTGAAACACAGTATAACATGGATGCCTTGGTAATATCAAACGTGCGTGAGGCCATCGAAAAGGGCACTCTTCTCACTATTGTGCCGGAGCAAAGATAAGGCCCTTGCGATTCACTTAGCGCATTGGTCGCATCAGCGTGGCGCGTTAATGCAAACTCCCAGACGTAATATTTTGTGCTATATGAGGACCACTTGTACCTACAGAATAATAGACCCTTAAATTGTACCACACCAGCTTACAGGAACCTCTCGATTGACTATGTCTGACGCAAAGAAGGGGAAGCGTACGAATTGGAAAACACGCCGTATTCCTAGAATAATAGTAAATAATGTCAAAGAGGAGTTTCTTCCCGCAAATGATCGGCGTCAGAGTGCACCTGATGCATTGCAAAGGGGGCGGCGAGGAAGCAATAGCAACAGTCAGTCAAGTAGTTCCTCTACAGAATTTGTGATAAGATATGGCACGAGAAGGTTCATTAATCCAAATATAGCGAAAACATATTATCTTCCGTGCGATCCAATCGAAATACTGCGCCAAACATCCAAGTACTACCTATACAAAAATGTTATGGGTAGATATTTGTTTCTGAATTCTCGGAAGCGCAGAATACTAGATCTCGGGTGTGGCGCAGGAGACTGGATCAAAGGGCAGCACGAGTATAGCATGACCTTTGCACAGGGTACCGACACCGAGTATTACGGGATAGACCTGCTAAATCTTACTGAAGGAGTGGACATGCCGGCCAATTGGACATTTGTAGAAGCTAATTTGAGTGCTGCCAGGAGTCTGCCATTCGATGATAGTTTCTTCGAGGCGATTCATATTCAAGACATGTCCGGTGTGTTGAAGTATGCACAGACCAAGGATGTGCAGTTTCTGAGGAGTGAGATATCAAGAGTTCTCCGCTCAGATGGAGAGATACTGATCACTGAATCGGAGCTATGCATTTTCGAGCCTGTAACAGATAAGATGAAAACAAGAGTGTTGCGGTACAAGACATCCCAGAACGAGGCGGTGAAGTGGTTCAACGCTCGGGTCGAAAGGCTTCATCGACGGTTCCAACTGGCACCACATCCAGCAAGCCAGGTATATGGCGGAACACTGCATGTGTTTCCCCGTATGGATCGCGTTCGGTGCAAGCGGGTGTTTGTTGGGTTTAACGACAGCAATCTAACGATCAATTGCGGAGCCAACGATATAGCGGGTCGGGATCTACCTTTGGGGGTAGTCTGGAAATCCGACGACACAATACAGTTTATGGACGGGTCCAAGCTGCCTAATGTGGATGCTCGTCAGGTTTACATTGATCAAATGGAGGCTATGAAGCATGCAATTTGCATAACTGAAGAAATTGCCTTCCCGGCATATGAGAAGAAGCTTGCGGAGCTTCGCCGGGCCTCTGGGGGCTTTGAGACTATAAGTATACTTCTACGTAAGAGAATATAACCGTATCTGGTTTCTATAAAATGCCATGTGAACGTTTATCCAGTAGGTAGATTATTCTATCGTGGATGGCATCGATCGAACTTTTTAAGCCGTGCGAGAAATGCCTATTTTTAGCAGAAAAATTACCTGAAGCCAGGAGTCTGAGTCCTCAAGAAAGTGGCTACGCAACGCCAACCAATGATATAACGGTACAGGAATTGTCAACAAACTTAGATTCAGACGCGAGCTGATAGGTACGGAACTTACGCCAGGCCGGGGAAAGGTGACGTATCCTGCTGCGCTAAAGAGGAGCACATTCTCGATAGCTTAAAACCTTATAGTGCTAATCAGAGTTTTGTGGCTGAGTATGCGGGATCGGGTTGTAAGGAGGCTCGGTACCAAAGGGTATTTATTGAGAAGGTGCTGGGACGACTATCTACTTGACGTTACCGCAAGAGAGGAGTGCAATTTTCCTTCATTGACAAGAATAACCCGGCTAGAAGGCAGGATTCGAAGAGTTCAAGGGTGTACTAAGTTGCCATAACGACTCACCGGAGACGCAACCTACCGGCCAATCAGAGCGCGGTACCCTAAACCGTTGATCTTAACAATATAGCCAAGCCTGTGTGCAACCGAGCGACAAGCCAAGCCTGAGTTATTAAAGCACAGGGCCCGAAACCCTGAAAGATAGAAAGAGACAGCAAAGTACACCTGCTGGATTTTTTGCAAGAAAGTAGGGGCTTTTTAGGCCTGAAAGGCAACAGAAAAGACAGAAATACTTTTTAACGGTTGGCACTGACTCCTGGGCGCCCGTGCCGCACGTTGTTATTGGAAAGTGCGCGTCATTCTCCGAAGTCGGCGGTTCAAAATGCGGAGAGACTTGCTTATTTTCGGGTTCTTGCTCCTGTCAGTCGTGGGATTCCTTTTCTCACAGGTGTTTACCCTCTTCACGTTGCTGTTTGATGGAGGAAGTAAAGATTATATATCTCTCGAAGAGCTGAACGATGCAAACCTACCTGAGCTCGTCCCCAGAATCATCCATCAGACTTATAAAAACGAGACGGTGCCGGATTACTGGAAGGAAGCCCAGACTTCTGTGGTGGGCCTAAACAGTGCGTACAAATACATGTTCTGGACGGACGAATCAGCCAGAAAGTTCATAGCTGATACTTATCCTTGGTTCCTGGAGACTTTTGATTCTTATCCATTCCCCATCATGCGCGCCGATGCTATCCGATATTTCGTGCTTTACCATTACGGTGGCGTATACCTGGACCTCGACATCGGATGTCGGCGCCCTCTAGATCCGCTCCTTAAGTTTCCTTCCGTCCTTCGACGCACCGAGCCAACTGGCATATCGAACAACATTATGACTGCAGTGCCCGGACACCCTTTCTTTAAGAAGGTGATGGGCTCTCTGAGGCATTACAACAGGAACTGGGGCATGCCTTACGTGACGGTCATGTATTCGACAGGCCCTCTATTCTTGTCGGTGATGTGGAAAGAGTATAAGAGAGATTTTGTCAGTGACCCAGACTATTCTGCTGTTCGACTGTTAACTTCAAATGAATACTCAGATGCCTCAGATTCCTTTTTCGACTATTATGTCGGATCTTCATGGCATAGAGACGACGCGAAAGCTATTATGTGGATGAACGATCATTGGAAGCTTGTCACCTTCACGGGATTTGTGGTGGGTTTCAGTGTTGTTGGGTTAGTCTTTGCGATCTACAGGTTCTGTGGACGATTTGCAGAAATGAGGCTACGCCGTCGTATGAAGAACTACTACCGAAAAGTTGATGATTATGAGATGAATAGCATCTGAACCCTCACCCCCACTTGGTTTACCGACAGCCCTTTCCTATATCATCTTCTTTCTCTTGCAAGAGCCTGTCTTTTAGTTTTTCTCTGGTAGGAGCCTTTCTTACTGTGCATTCCTTCATTGTGTTATTTCGTTGGACTACTAATATTTTTTCCATTTCCCTCATTTGATTATACTTGTGTTAACATAGCCTGCGGTACCTTGAATATATGATGAGATGGTATCCTTTAGCGTATACACCTTTCGAGGCGCGTAGTTTCATCCCAACGACACGCTCCCTGGCTCAGATAAGGCATGGCTGACGACACCAATTTTGATCCGAAACGCCTGCAGTTGTTGACGGATTCCTTGTCGGACATGGCCATCAAGTTCCCGCAGAGCCAGTCCAACCCTGCTGCGGCTGGCCCAGACGACAGCGCCTCCACCGACCAGATCCTTCGAGAGGCCCAGCTTGCAGATGATATCAACGGCGTTGTAAGAGCATTAATTGACGCCCTGAAGAATTCAGAATCGAACCTGGATGTCCTCTTGCAGAATCTATCGGATTCCGACAAGCTGCTATCGAAGTACGCTAACTTATTGTCGCAAACGCACCACCTAGGCTCGAAAATGACGGACAAATGAGAGCGTTCACAGGATCGCTCACGCTGTATGTATTGGTAGGCTGGTATGACTGTAATTATTATTTCGGTAATTTGCGTAGCACCTGCGTAGCGCCTGGCTCCGCCCCTAAGACCGCCCTCACCCTTTGCATCTGAACCTTAACCATGACCAAGTACAGCGTAATCCTGCCGACGTACAACGAGCGCGCCGTAAGTACAACTGCAGTGCAGTGATGCAGATGTCGCAGATATAGCTAACCAATAGAACCTTCCGATTGTGACCTGGTTGCTGGCGAAGTCGTTCAAGGAGAACAACATAGACTGGGAGCTGGTTATTGTTGACGATGCTTCGCCAGATGGAACCCAAGAAGTAGCGAAAGAGCTTATTAAAATATACGGCGACGATCGCATAATTCTGAAGCCGCGGCCTGGTCTTTTAGGACTTGGAACGGCGTACGTTCACGGCCTGAAGTACTGCTCGGGCGATTTTGTAATCATCATGGATGCTGATTTTTCGCACCACCCGAAGTTCATTCCTCAGTTCATTGCTCTACAGAAGAAGCACAACTACGACATTGTAACGGGTACACGATATGCAGGTAACGGAGGCGTCTACGGCTGGGACCTGAAAAGGAAGCTCATCTCCAGAGGTGCTAATCTCCTTGCAACAGTCCTCCTGAACCCGGGCGTGTCCGATCTAACGGGCAGCTTCCGCCTATATCGCCGTTCAGTGTTGGAAAAGGTTATTTCTGAAACAACCAGTAAAGGCTATGTGTTCCAGATGGAGATGATGGTCCGCGCCAAAGCGGCTGGCTGCACTGTTGGTGAAGTGCCCATCAGTTTTGTCGACCGGCTATACGGGGAAAGCAAGTTAGGCGGTGACGAGATAGTTCAATATCTGAAAGGAGTGCTTCTTCTCTGGAGAACGTTCTGAGTCCTACGATACTGCTTAAGCCCAATACTATAAGGTAAAATAATACATGTCAATCTAGCCCAGCAAACAAAGCAATCTATCCATGCTTCCTTCTGGCCACATTCAGATCTTCGTCAATCACGTTAGAGCTCATCTGAGCTCCGTGTCGAGAAGAACATAGTGCCTCGGCCGTTAGATTCTTGTTTTCGTCTCCACGCACGCCTCAGAAGAATTCCAGTCTCGTATTTCGTCCGCTGAAGCTCTGCAAGTTTGGATTTGTACCTCTCGAGCTCGACGCGAATCTTTCCTAGTGCACGTTCGTCATGGGTGCACGGGTACGGCGGCAATAATCGCTCCAACACGTATATCTTCTTTCGATTCTCCTCGATCTCTTGATCGATCGTCTTGATCTTATCTTCTAGCGTGTCAAGATGCCTACTGGATTCACTTCTAGGGATCCTAGCCATCGAAACGCCCATCAAACTAGGAGGAATAAAATCCGAAGCTTTGGACTCCCGGATACTTCTGGCTTTCTCGGGTACTGTGCGGACACTGTTGGACTCTTGGAGAACTGACTCTGTATCAGTGCGGGCAGTTGATGCCGAACCGCTTTTCGTTAGCTGGCTCACCGCTGTTCGCGTGGTAGTCTGAGATATAGTAGTAATCACGCTTTCTGTATACTCTCGATTCAAGCCGTATATCGAGGCGCTCGAAGGCAGCGACGACAGGAGCGAGTCGTGTGAGTGCTCTTTTTGCATGTCGATTATATTACAGTCGATTCTGAGACTCGGGTGTGTGATTCTTCTAGTCGAGCGTCAGCGCTAAATAAAGCGCGGGGGCTAATTAAAAGGGGGTGGATCACGAGCTACGCGAGGTAGGCCTACCCGGGTAACGAGCAACCCCTTGCCGTTCAGGGCTGGGACATTTCGCAGTCAGCGCGCGGCTGAGCCATCCACGCATGTCACTTCAGTAATGTATCAGTGGCAACAGCGCAATGCTAATGGTCAGACCAGTTATAAACTTAGGTAATAATGTGTTGCAAGTCTCTTTCACGTAGTATCCGATCAGCTGTGCTTTAGTCAGCCAGCCATTCCGGAAGTCGCTAGAGCTGCCAGATGAACCTTAAACAGACCATTAGCCAATAGAGTAGATCAACGTCAAATAAGGTTCATAGCGAGACCTAACAAGGTTTGCCGATGTCATGCCAGCCTTTCATCAAGAAATAATACACACCAGGCCCAGCAACTGCTATTGGCGCAAAAAGGGCTTGAGGACATTTTGTAGGAGTGAAAAGCCAAATTGAGTTCCTGTCAATGTCCTATTAGAGACACAGCCAGCCTCATAACGCTGTTGAAGAGATATGGTCCAAATATAGCCAGCCCAGTTACATACTATAAATCTAAAGCCAGGACATATGTTACTTCTCATTTCCTTCGACATACATATCGTTCCAGAAACTAATCTCACCCGACCGTAGTCACTCATTTAACTTCTTTCGCTCACTGTTTTACTTATTTCCAACTTCCGACATTCGTTTCTTACCCTCAATCTCTATATAACTATCAGGTCCGTGAACCTTATTGAATAATGGTGGGTCTTCATAAATCGTTTCTGACCCTAGCTCTGGTAGCAGTCAGTGCATCTCCGCTCAACGTCTTTGCAAAAAGATCAGACTCAGCGGCCCTGCCGACTCTGACCGAGGGCTGCTATGTACTAGAGTACCAAGTGACGGTTGAATACCCGGTCGAGTGCTCAGGATGCAAGCCAGACAAGGCAGCGGTCTCCAAAATAGCTCTCCAAGACTACACAACTGTCCCAGTGATCGCGCCAGTGACCACTATTGTCACCACCAAGATAGATCCAACTACTCACGTCGAAACGACAACATCCACCACTCGCGCCGAAACAACAACTTCAACGACTCCTGCTGCCCCTGCTACTCATACTACCCCGGCAGCTGCAACCACTAGCTCCGTCAACAAAGCGGTTGACGCAGTTTTTCTCAGTCCTGAGGAATCGACCTCCATCCGTACGTTGTATTCGACTTCCACAGTGCTATGGACCTCATATCAGACCGACACAACCACAGTCACTCTTCCAAAGATGACAGCTGTTATGGCAGCTTTCCACAATGGAACCGTGACAGCAGCTCAAAACACTCAAAGTACAGCTTCGCCTACATACATTGCCTCGGCAGTTTCGCCAACCTATACGGGTTATGATTACGACATGACCGATGAGGAGTATGCGGCCACCTACTCGGCCTGTTCCTGGTATAGTCAAGATCTTCTCTCGTTATCGGCGGTCAGCACATCAACCACCACGATAACTAGTACTGTCACAATCTATCCAACCAGCTAGCACACGCTGTGAAACTATTCAGGCCAATTACGTGTTTTCTGTATTAACTTCTGCTGCCGCCTACGGCGTACCATAGTTTAATCCTAATTTAAGTTCGCTACATCCCAAAAAGGAGCTACCGGCCTCCCACCAACCTCCAGCCCCATGGCGGACTACCAAGACACCCCGCCGCCGTACGATCCACACGACGATCACAGTTGGCTCATCGGATCTAGTGATGAGGAGGATGTCAGGCATATCCGATCCGAAATGGAGCACTTCGAGATTGAGGATCCGGCTGCTTCTCACTCGGGTTTCAACATTGCGGCCATGCTGCAAAAGACCCGCAGTTTCACCGCGAGTCTCAATTTCGTCCAACCTGTAGCCCAGCGATGGAAATCTTTTGAGGTTCTGATAGATCACTACATCGCCAAGATTGGCAATCCTATTCTGATCAAGCGACTTGCCTTCATCTTCACAGCCTCGGTTATAGTGTTTGTTGGGTTCAATACTGGAATCTTACCACTTCCGGGCAGCAGCGGCGGTTCGCTATATTCTCCTCGCTTCTATGACTTTGACCAGTTGAGCGATTACGTCCATTCTGCCATCGATAGCGACGGCCTGCTGGAACGCCTTCAGTACCTTACCTCCATGCCCCATGTGGCGGGCACTGAGGGCGATCTTGCCCTTTCGGAGTACATTCACGAGGAAATGAAGTCCTGGAAAATGCCCAAAACTTTGAGGAACTCGGCTACTGTCTATATTAATTATCCGCAGCCGGACTCCGAAGTCTCCGTGTTAAACGCAGACTCTACCCAGTTATACTCGGCATCCCTTGCGGAGGATATTGGCGACAACTTGCGCGCCTTTCATGGCTATTCTGCCGGTGGAGAAGCACGCGGACCTGTAATTTATGCTAACTATGGCTCATTAGATGACTATCTATTCCTCAGGTCCAGCGGTGTGAATATATCACAATGCATTATACTGCTTCGGGATGGAGGCATAACCTTGGGCCGTAAAGTGGCTCTAGCTCAATCTTACGGGGCTGCAGCTGTTCTTGTATTTCCTGATTCCTCTTCTACCCATTTTGATATACCACAGGACGCCATTCTGAGATCTGGAGTCGACCTGCCCTACCCTGGCGACCCCAACAACTCTCGTTTCCCTAGACAAGACCCCATAACGATTCCCAGTATCCCCATTGCGCTCGCTGATGCAAAAGAAATTTTGACTGTGCTGCAGGGAAGTGGTTTACCGGTACCTGCTGATTGGATTTCAAATAAACCACAGGTCGATGCATGGTTCACGGGGTCACAGGACTCTCAATACACTGTCCGTGTTAAGAATTCTGTAGCTGAGAGACCTCAGCATGAGGTGTGGAATATAATAGGATCTATTCCTGGGTTGGAACAAGAAAGAAAAACAGTCATTATTGCTGCACCGAGAGATAGCTGGTGTGATGGCGGATCTACAACAATGACATCCACCCTGGTTCTCCTTGAACTCATGAGAATTCTTTCCTCACTAGCAAACAAGCTCAGCTGGAGGCCTCTTAGAAGCATCCATTTTGTTTCCTGGGATGCTCATTCATATAATATGGCTGGCCCAATGGCATTTCTCGACAATCACTTGGTGTCTCTATTTGAAGAGGCATATGCATACATTGATTTAAGTAATTTAATATCCGGTGATACTTTGCAGTCGCGCGGACACCCTGCATTTCTCACGTTGATTAGAGAGGTTTTGGACAAAGTAATGGATCGCTCTAATGCGCCAGACTCTCTGCTAAAAAACCTACAGTCACTTAGAGACAGTGATCAATTTCTGGCTCCTGATCCTTATACTGGTGGAGCTAAAATATTTCAATCATTTGCAGGAATACCATCTATCAACCTGGGGTTTTCTACCTATCGTGAAAATCCACTGTTGATTTCGTCGCTTGATCAATTCCCAGCTGGATCATGCTACGATAGTATAGAACTCCTGACGTCGGTCATAGATCCTTTGACGTTGGTTAGACAGCCCGATGATGAAGTACAGACTATTCAACTTCCTAAAATAACTTCATTGGTGGAAGCTATAGGGTTGATCATTATACGACTGACCAACGACGCAGTGTATCCATACGACCCCATCGAATTAGGCAACGCGATCACGAAACACGCTCGAGCTCTTGGCAGGTATGCTGATGAGGTCCTTCCGAAAGAGTTACGACATCTGTTTTCGATTGACCCACTCTTGGAAGTCGGAACTGCCTTTGTCAGTCAAGCCAGTGACTTCAGGATGTGGAAAGCGTCTCTTGACCATCAACTTTCCGCTAATAACGGTTTAGAAACACCGCTGTGGACAGTTCAGAGATGGACATGGAACGCACACCTCATGAAAATAGACAAACACATGTTAGATGGTGGGCCCTATATTCCAGGCGGAAACAGTATGCCTGATGAGTATAAGGCATTGTGGGTTAATAAGAGTGTAGACGGGTTACATGAGCTTTATGGCACGGGCAATGAGAGACTACAATTCTATAGGCATGTTCTGTTCGGCCCGCAAGAGTGGCCTTCAGTAAGAAAGGATCCCTCTGACGGAACGTTTCCTGGCATCCGGGATGCATTAAGGCTCGGAGACGCAGAAGTAGCTATGTCGCGCGTCCTCAGGGCATCTTCGGTGATAGGAACGGCGGCACATAAGTTCTAAGTGTTTACGACATCGAGTATATGATGCATTGACTATGGAAGGAATTATTCCGAAAAGCAGTTGAAATTGAAATTAGACTTTGCTAGATCCCCACAATCCTCAAGTGCCGCAACCTTACACTGAACACACACCTCATCCGGCATTGATGGCTTCAAAGCTCATTTTGTTTTTCGCATTAACTTTGGCCTACATTATATATAAATTACTAGGGTCGAGTCGGCAACTGCGATCTATTCCTCAACGAGACAAGAATATACGTGATGCCACTATAGTCTTCGAAGACTATACACCCAAGACCCTCGCCAGATATAACGGTAAAGATCACCCAAAGATCTTGATGGGTGTCAAGGGAAAGGTCTACGATGTAAGCAGAGGTGCAAGTTTTTATGGGCCCGGCGGCCCCTACCACAACTTCGCAGGTAGAGATGCGTCGAGAGGGCTGGCCTATAACAGTTTCGATCCAGAGGTTCTCACTGATATCGACGAGCCCATTGACAAGCTCGAAGACCTGTCGGCGGCTGAACGCGAAAGTCTCGACGAATGGGAGGCTCGCTTAGCTGCGAAGTACCTGCTCTGTGGCAGACTTGTAGAAAATTAGATACATCCTCACGATCTTCACGTGATCCAGCTCTGGGCTCCAAACCTGCCTCGATTTGGGAAGCAGCGGTTCCAAAGCCTTCGCGAAGCATCAACCAATCAGGCGGCACTGGCTTACCCAAACCCCAAGAACCTTATTGTTTACATTTCCATTTTAGGGTTTTTTGCTATTAATAGGGAAGTCTGCGTAGCTTATTACGTCTCATTAAGAACATTACATTCTGCTTTTTGATTTGCATTCCCTTTGTACAGGGCCACCTACTCCCACACTCGTTTTTGTCATTCTTCGGTGCCGTTTTCGCATTTTCCCGATACCCTTCCCTCTGTTTTCGAGGCTATTACGCGCACCCAGTCCCACGCAACAGGCGATCTGATCCCTTCAAAGGCGTCTGCTATTTTCCTTGTACGGCTACTATAAGCGTGAAAATCGCAACTTTCTCGCTTACTGCATTCCAGCTAGCACTGCGCACTCTTTTACTGTTATTTAGAGTGGGATTCTTGCGAAGGACTCTAATCTGCAATGGGCTCCTTTTCTGCCTATTCGTCTCCTGTTCTCCGGACATCCTTCCCTTCAAAGGCCGATGCATTTGCCAGCTCGGATAGACCTGCCTGCTCCAGCCTATCTAATCTCACATACCATGACCTCGCATCCATTTTGCCGAAGTTTTCATCCAAAACTGGCTTGACTCAAGCAAATGTTCTTCGTACGTCATTATTACCCTTTCTACGATCTTCTTCACAGCTTGACTCCTTCTCTTCCTCGACAGAATACTATCGCTGCATCACTGTATTCTATAGCTGGTGGGTCAAGATCCTTAGCTCTTTGATCGACTCACAATCTCGCTCTACACATTCCATCTCGGCGTCTGACAGGCCTGCTTATCTCGAGGCACTTTCTGGCCTTATTTCTCGCCCAGAGTGGCTTGACCCACTCGATAATTCAGGAAAGGCCTACAGTATGTATTCCAAGGCTCTTTTGGCGACTGCAGACTTTATGATGCCTAAGTCAGAAATAAAAATGTCTCTTCCACTCGCTGCATTTTCGGGCAAAGTACTGGCATATTGCTATTTTTATGTTGAAGGCTTCTCAGCCGAATTCACCAACAGACTCGGTATGCCCACAGATTGGGCGCAGCAAACTCTTTCTACCCTGATCGACCCTTCTTCTTGCACATATCAGGATGCATTAAAAGCTACTAAAAAATCGGTGGTGCTCCGATTTCAGATTGCTGCCTGTGGTGCCACTGACTTAACGTCTACTTCTTCTCCGAACAATGCTGTCAAGCATGCACTGTCATCTGAGTGGGTTCCAAATTTTCGCGCTTTGCACTCTGGCATTATGTTCTCTTTCTTAAAGCATGTGTTTTCGTTGGCGGCAGATCATCTGTGCCTTTTGAATATTGCCCCGGAGTCTTTACCAATCGAAAATCTTATAGCAATTCCTGGCATGATCCAAATACTAACACTTCTTCATTGCACTCTCTGCCGAATTACGTATAATTCAGAAACGAAACCTTTTCCTGGAAAATCGAACTCTATCAATGTCACCCAGGAAACTGTTCGAGGACAGTTCTCAGCCACTGACTCGGATATTTATAGAAGAAAAGGTTTTGTTAAGTTTTTGGAATTCATGAAAGACGTTCTTTATGCTGATGAGGTGTGTCTTCCATTTTTCACGGTGTTTGTTAAAATGTTCGATAAACTCCTCATCGCCAACATTTCCCTGGCAAATGTGTATGATTGTGAAAATCTTAATACTGTTTGTGACTTTGCTGAAGAATATTTAGCATGCATGCATCTAGGTCCTGATTATCCTGATACGGTATCCTGGTCCTTTTGGCTATTGGTTTTTGAGCGAATGTTTGCATCTTCTAATATGATTTGTGAAATTAGAGGTTTAGCTCTGCTTTGTAACATTTGGCAGTTCCTACCTCAGTACTCTGACGTTTCATATGATGACAATACTGATAATACATGTGTCCATTGGAAATTTACCCAATGGATACTCTCTCCTAAGATTTGGAGCAAATTCTTCTGTCACTGGTGTCCGCTTGTTCGCGCTTACTACTGTAGACTTATCTGCTGGCGGGTAATTGGAATGTCTACTATATCTGAAACGAGAACGGAGCTAGACATTAAAGCACAGAAGATTGTTCTTGATAATCTCAACTTTAGCAAGGATATGTTTCTTCGGTCGTATAAAGGCAGGCGAAATATTGAAACTCATATACTACCGGGTGGTCCTAAATGCCCGGTGCCAAATCGACAATTATCAATCATATACATGGATCCCAAGCGTGAAGGATCTTCCTTTGGAGCATTTTTACGATTTTCACGCGCTAGTGTTCCTTCAATGCAAATGAACGGATACCTCCGTGTAAGTTCGTTTGATGTCTTTGACGAATCTGTCTATGTAGGGGAGATAACCCCCGCTGTTGAAGGGTACTCAAATGTGACCAAAAGTAGTGCTCTTGACTCCTTATCTAAGAAATTTCAGCACCTGAAGATCAAGTTTGGTGGCAGTTCCAGTGAAGATATTGCTGCGGTGTATGACGCGAATGATGTCGGGGTGGACTCCCCTGAGCCACCACTTCTACCACCTTCGCTCCTTTCTGACTCAGGGTCCTCGTCAGGACGAACCATGACGTCTTCTGGCACTCCAACTGAATCCTCTCGGGTGAATTCAAGGAGGAATTCCTTTGATAGTGATACAGGTGGTGCGCACACGAATATACCTCGAACGCTGGGCCGTTTAAATCGTCTGACTCGAAGCTATTCAGCTCGACACAAGCAGCCCAGTCTATTACAGTCTTCTGTGCCTCAGTTTAAGCTTAGTCTTGAATGTTCGAGAAGTAATCGAGATTCCAGTGCAGCCAGACCTGACCTAACCGTAGGCATGGTGCAGAATCTCCGCCCAAGACTACCGTTTACCAGAGCTGGTAAGACGGCGGATAAGCCTACCGGGCTAACAGGACTGGGTATAGAGTCTATGGAGGCTTGGAGTATTGAAGAGAAGTGTGAAAACATTAAAGGGGTCGACTTATTTGATACCACTGGCAGTACGAATGCTTGGAAATACTCTGGGTGGTCACTACTGGAATGGATGTATACGGTGGAACAATTTGAGAGATTTGTAAATTATCGCCGACAGAAGGAGGGTATAACTAGTGCCGAGGATATTGGAGCGCCGTATTTGAAATACGAATCAAGCGCCAAGATGCATCGAGAAATAGATTAAGGTAAAATGAGATAGTCATTGTCTGTTGATTTCGTAGCGTTAATCACGATTTGATAATTTTGGCCACTAACTGCTGGCAAGTGGATTCGCGGTAAGACTCCCAGGAATGGTACAAGGTCAGAAGTTGCTGTACACAGTTGGAAATATCAGATAAGTCGGCGCCCGATTGAGCAAACCAGTCTGCTAAGGTGGATAGTCGCGTGCCTGAGATGCCAGATTCAGAAACAGAGCCTCTTGGAGCCCGAGTCAGAATTGCAACAAATAGGGCGGCAAGTGCAATGATGTATGGAGGGTATAACAGAGGGAGATCACATATATACGAGTCATTCAAAATAGCCCAGGCAGTATTCATCTCATCCGGCAGTATGACGAGCTGTCCTTGATAGAGCTCTGACATTATTCGAGAGAACTGCTTGAGAGATCTATAAGGTTGATGGACCAATAAGCACATGTCCATTTCTTCTATCAGATAGAATTCACACTGGCCGATGATAGTGGAGTCAGAAGATATATACTCCGGCCACAGTGCTCTGGACTCGGCAGTGATGCTCCTGATGTGTTGAGGGTACTCCTCGATCTTGCATGCCAGATAGATGCATGCGGTCACTATTGCATAGGGGTTTGTCTCCTTCACGGATGCTTTGGTGAAGAATCTTGAAAGGTATAGTTCAGCAGTGGCCAGGACTTGCTGCCTGCAGCTTAATCTGTGGCCGAGCTTCGATATTAAGCCGTGAAGGAAGATGCGGATGTGCAGGGGGTCCCCGAGGTCGATAGAGGCATTTGGGTGGTTTGTGTCGCGAAGCCTTTGTTCAGCAGCATCTCTCCAGTTTTGAAGCGACTTCGACGAGAGCTGCCAGTGCTTTCTTTGTGTGGACTCCCAGTAATTGGCAGCCATTGAGCCGAAAGTTGGGAGAAGGAGTCTCGAGGCGGGAACGGACCAATGAGAGGCGGTAGGTTGGGAGTTTTTACATTTCTCGGGAGAGAACTGGGTATTCAGGAACCTTTTTTAGGCAAATGTCTGGCGACCAGGACCGGAACAATGAGCGGGAAGAGTCATTATCGGACGCACGTATTCGGCTGTTCTTCAAGTTGTTTGACAGACAGGGCTGCGGGAGTCTGAGCAAAGAGGACATCAAGCATGGACTTGATCAGCTCCAGATCGCCGAAAACTATGATGATCGCAGCCTGGACCAGCTGGCTGACGCCATTTACCAAGCTGCACTGCCGCAGCGTGGTGGTTCGTTTGATTTCCATGTATTTTATTCTTTTTTAAAGGAATCAGAATCGCGCCTAAAAGTCATGTTTGCGCAGATCGACACCGACCACGACGGGTTCATTGACTACGCAGATCTAAAGGGAGCGCTGGAAAAGCAGGGCGCCTGTGATATCGATGAAGACACGTTTGTGCGGTTCTTTGAATCTATCGACCGAGATGAAGACCGCATGATTAGTTTTGACGAGTTTTGTGATGCCTTTCTCTTCCTTCCTTTAATAGAAAAACCTCTCTCTGCCCTGTATAGACGCTTTGTTGATTCTTTGGAACTCTCTTCTGAAGGAGATGTGGTCTTTTCGGACGACACCTTGCGCGGTTTGGGATACTTTCTTGCAGGTGGGCTTGCAGGTGTTATATCCAGAACAGCTACTGCACCGTTTGATCGTGTGAAAGTGTTCTTGATTGCTCAGACCTCTACGCCAGTACCACATGGATCTAAACCTATTAATCCCCCGGCGGTAATAAAGCCACTGGTGAAGGGCGGGCAGATTACTGCAGAGCAGATCCAGCAGCATCTGGCCCGGGCCAAGAGCCGCCCGGGAGGAAGCCAGATACTAACAGCTATCGAAATACTCTGGAAGCAAGGTGGCTTCAGGTCTTTTTATGTGGGAAACGGCCTTAACATTGTCAAGGTAATTCCTGAATCAGCAATAAAGTTTGGTACTTTTGAAACAGCTAAACGACTCTTAGTGACTTTAGAAGGATATGAAGACGTGTCTGACTTGAGCAGACTCGCTACCTTCTTAGCTGGTGGCATAGCCGGGGCTGTATCGCAATTCGCAGTATATCCTATCGACACCTTAAAGTTCCGGGTGCAGTGTGAAACTCGGTCACACCAGCAGAAATCCCTAATATGGAGCACAGCAAAGAATATGTGGCGTACTGGAGGAATCGGACTTTATTACCGAGGCCTTACAGCTGGGGTTACAGGAATCTTTCCTTTCGCGGCCCTGGACCTCGGAACATTTGAGGTTATGAAGCGTGCATATGCCAAAGCGCAAGCAGCCAAGCTTGAAATAGATCCTTCTGACGTCCAGCTGTCCAACATTGCTGTGCTGTCGATGGGCGCACTCAGTGGCAGTGTTGGTGCGACTGCAGTCTATCCAATTAATCTTCTCCGAACCAGACTGCAAGCACAGGGCACTCGAGGTCACCCATATACCTACACTGGATTTATGGATGTCTATAGGAAAACGATTATGCGAGAAGGGTGGCGAGGACTCTTTCGAGGGCTTGCGCCGAATCTTGCGAAAGTGGCGCCTGCTATCAGCATCAGTTATCTTGTGTACGAAAACTGCAAGCGGTTAATGAAACTAGAATGACTTTAACGTTAATATCATTATGTCTATATATATCTACCCCTCATAAATTAGTCTCACTGAACAAATCAAAGACCAGCGGCCCGATGGAACAGGATCTAATAGGGGCTGTCCTAACGGACGATCGATCAGTTGTGGCAGATGCGGCCGTAATCCATAGGTTCGACTCGTACTCCGCTTTATTCGAGGTAGGGACTTTGGTTTGATCTTTAGTCTCGATGACAAAAGTGAACTGACAGTCACCAGGCGCTTCTCCTGTTATTGAGGAGAAAAGACGAATCAGCACTCCTCGGTAGCCTTGTTCCAGATCAGACATAGTCCATTCGCCATGATCCACATCTGCGTACAGATGACTGACATTGAACACATATCTCTCAAGTATGGTATCATACTGTGTGACTAATGCTATAGAGATCGACCTCACGTTGCCTAGTTTCAGCTGCTCGTAGATCTCGAGGGTAGAGTTGTGGATCCACTCCCGCAGTCCTTGATGCCTACTCCGCCGCACACCATACTGATACCGTCTTTCGAGAACAAACGTATCCTTTGGATATACTGCTTTTTGGTACAAAATTTGGTGGGTGGCTATTTCCAGAAATGATACAAAAGACCGCAGCAGGTCTTCCCCAGATATCATGAATTGTGGTATCGGGAAATTAAAGTTAGCCCTACACGTTGTCCTCATCTTGTCCTTTCACTTAACACTCGCGACAAATGGCTGTGCTTGTCACCGGCGGCGCTGGATATATCGGATCGTTCACAGTATTGGAACTTCTTCTTGCTGGGTATAAAGTAGTGGTGTTGGACAACTTGTACAACGCCAGCGAAGAGGCCCTGGAAAGAGTGAAGTTCCTTGCTGGCTCGAAGGCTGGTAACCTGCTGGCGTTTTACAACATCGACATCCGCGACAAAGAAGGACTCGAAAAAATCTTTGCGGAGCAGACCATTGACTCGATCATTCACTTTGCTGCTCTCAAGGCTGTAGGTGAATCTTCGGTGATTCCGCTCGATTACTACTCTGTGAATGTGAACGGCACCATCGAGCTACTACAGGCTGCCAAGAAGTCATCTACGTGCCGATCGATCGTATTTTCCTCTTCAGCAACTGTGTATGGTGATGCTACGCGTATACCTGGCATGATACCTATCCCAGAAAGATGCCCCCTGGACCCAACAAACCCGTATGGCCGCACGAAGTACTTCATAGAGCAAATCATCGCGGACCACGTGAAGGCCGAGCGCAATGCCGGTCGCCCTTGGACCGCCGCCATTCTTCGATATTTCAATCCTGTCGGTGCCCATCCTTCTGGCATTCTTGGCGAGGACCCGCAGGGAATTCCACTCAACCTGCTACCTATTCTTGGCAATGTTGCCGTGGGCAAGATGGAAAAACTCAGTGTCTTTGGTAACGACTATCCTTCTAAGGACGGTACGCCTATTCGAGATTATATCCATGTGATCGATCTCGCTAAAGGCCATATTGCTGCGGTCGACTATATGAATGCGCATGAGGATACTCCTGTCAAGTATTGGAACCTGGGAACTGGTAAAGGCTCTACGGTTTTTGATATCATACACGCGTTCTCTAAAACCGTTGGACGTGACCTTCCTTACGAAATCAAGGATAGAAGGCCCGGAGACGTCCTTGATCTCACTGCTGACCCCACTCTCGCTAACAAGGAGCTCCACTGGAGCACCAAACTGACATTGCAGGATGCGTGTGAAGATCTCTGGCGATGGGTGAGTAACAACCCCCATGGCTACCGCAAGCCATACCCGGTATCGCTCAATCCGAAACCACTAGCCTAAGTCTTTCGATACACTTGGTTTTTTTGAAAACACTTCTGAAGCAGTCACCACGTAATCTAGAGGCTCATCATGCTCGTCCACAGGTATGTCGCAGACCTGCTCTTCAGCCGCAATACCTATCAAGATGGGCTTCTTATTGCACTTGATCTGATGATATTTGATGTACGAATCGTAGAATCCTTTCCCACGCCCCAGCCTGGTGCAGTTTTTAGAGAATCCCACGCCTGGTACAAGTATCATGTCTAGTCCGCCTAAATCTAGAGCGTCAGTGCCTTCCCCTGGTTCTCGGATACTATAAGGGCCAACTGGTTGTAACGCATCGAGTTGCTGCTTGGATGTCTCAACCATGGTGAGTTTATGTGTTTGCGTGTCAAAAATCTTTTCGGATTCTTCTATAGGGTCTATTCTAGGCAGGAATACACATTTATTGTCATTGTACAGCTTGTTCAGTAGGCTCGTTGTAGGAAGTTCTTTCGGCATGTGCATATAGCATGCTATGTGAGTGGCACTGGAATATTCTGGGATAGAATCCAAGTGTCTTGATATCAATTCGCCTTGCTCATCGAGAACGAGATCTTTTAGTCTATTTATCAGTTCTTTACGTGCCGCTTTTTTAATGCTCATAGTTGTCTAATGCTAAAACCCAGCCCATTCGATCGAAAAGACTGTCATGGATTCCTGGACCTCATCATATCCACCTAGCACCCATGCTTTTTTCACAACCGTGCCCAGTCGTCCACCGGACACAATCTCCAGCATATCTATGGGGTCATCCAGCCCTACTGCATTCACTATCAGCTGACTGTGGAACCTCAACGAGTCCCCGGGGTAGGCCAGGTACCTGCCTCCAAACCTTAATCCTGGGGAAATATAGTATCCGCGATCATGCAAATACTCGTATAGTTTCTCGACGTTGAGCGGAACTTTCGAGAATACAGTACTTGGCGGGTCTATTTGTGGCAGCTCCGGTGTTTCCAGAAGGGTGGTTGTCGGCACGGGTATGCGGTCAAAAGCGCGGTCGATATCTTCTGGATTAAGTTCTCGACCGTGAGCAGCAGCTTTCGAAAGTGCTCGGCTAACGTATGCCTGCTTCCTTTTTTGGAGCATATCGTCCACCTTCTTTTGCACTGCATCAGAGGTCTTCAGCTTTAGTTCTGGGTCGCTAACTAACTTCTTATGCGCTTTGTGAGAATCAACAAGGTACACGATATTCCTCTTCAGCAGATGCATCACTTCTTCCGGCAGCAACTGCAACGGCAAGCCGAGAAAGACCGACTGTTGCGGAAAAGCCGGCAATGTGCCCGTCAAAGTGCCGAGGATTCTGTGTTTCTCTCTAAGATACTTTAGGTCGTCTACATTGAAAATAAAAAAATCAGCACCTATCACATGAACAGGTATCATTTTCTATGAAGTTAGCTCTGCACGGATTACAGAAGGCTGCAGCACATCATAATATACAATCATCATTATATTTCAGTGGATTGACAGATTGTAGATTATAGTATATAATCATATTGCGGAGCTAATAGAGCTTACCTAAATGTTAGTTCTTCTGCATACTACAGCGAGTCTCTTTGGTCAGTGCTTCTTAGAGGTTAAATTTCGAAATCATTATGTTTCATAGATTGTTCACAACCATCATTCCAGTGATGCGACTCGGTGCTTCGGGGTCCACATACCTTTGTGTGCCATGTAGAAAAAAACCTTTGGCGGAGATGGCAGAAGGAGAAGGCGGTGGTTGGGAGAGGGTTACGGAGGCAGTTACGCCGTAGGGTTCTATGAAAGCGATGTCCCCGCGTACCATTTGCATTAGACCATAGGGAACTAAGAATATGAGAGTACAGGATTCCGAGAAAGAAAAGGATCTTCTCCAAAATTTGAGACTTAAAGAAAGTAGTCGGGGGTCCTGCGAGAGACAGAGGGTTCGCCGGCACGGGGAGAAGGATCGAACTGGAGAAAGGTGTATTTGAGGTCCTCATCGATCTCCATGATGGCGGCTTGGTTACCACAACGGTAGCAATAGTTTGGAGCTGAGAAAATAGTGACGACTTGGTTATCCTGTGACCATGAGTATCCTTCCATGACGAGCTGGTGGGCTCGAGCGACAAGAGATAAGTTATTATTGTGATTGAATGCTTCCGAAATATCCTGGCCAAAAGTGTAGCCGGCGCCTCTTGGTGAAATGCCCCATCCGGATCGTTCATCTGGGTCTGACCATAACAGATCGCACATTGCACCCTCATGGGGCACTTCCTGTACTCTATCTAGGTCTCTGACATTATCGAGTGTATCAATTGAGGGACTAAGTCCACCATGCAAACAGAATATCTGATTTTCGATCAAGGCCGTCAATGGGAGGTAATCAAACAAGTCTGTGAAGTATTTCCAGACATTGGCATTCCCGTACTTGCGTAAACATTCGTCATAAAATCCATAAACCTGTGTAATCTGGCGCGATTCGTGGTTGCCTCGGAGGATGGTCAGACGACTGGGATACCGGATCTTCAAGGCGACTAGTAGGGTGACTGTCTCGACCGAGAAATACCCACGGTCCACGTAATCGCCCATAAATAGATAGTTTGTGTCTGGATTCGGTCCTCCGATACGGAAGAGTTCCATTAAGTCATGAAATTGGCCGTGGATATCGCCGCATACTGTTACGGGGCAGTTCACCGGCTGCACATTGCTTTCCTGTTCCAATATTTCACGTGCTTTATCGCAAAGTCTCGAAACATCGGTTTCGCTCAGTGGCTTGCACTGATACAATTGCTCAATCCACTTGTCGACGTCGTTAATGCTAGCTTCCGGAGCGTCGGCCGACATCGGCGGTGCATCGCTCATAGGGACGTCCATAATTGGAACTTTGATTAGAAAATCACGAGTTTCCTCGGAGTAAAATCAGATATAGTGTATCTTACGTAAACACGGAAACACTTTTTGCGCAAGCAGTGTCTTTTCTGCCTCGACAGCGTCAAACCCTGGAAAAACGGATCTTGCCGAGCTCAAAAAGAACCTCTTTGCTCTGGAAAGGGCAAAAACTTAAGTTGCCTTCCTCTAGTATATTCCAGGTAGACTAGACCGTGGAATAAAACGCAATAATCAAGCCTGTATACAAAAAAAAACTAGGCACGCGTTGCAACAGCGGCGGTTTGGGGAAGAAACAGGTGCCAGACGGGTGGAATTATCAAAAGACCTTCCTGCGTTCTTGGGTTTCCAATCTACACGTGGAAGAAAAAGTAATGCTGGCCCCGAAAATCGGCAATTCGCAAGGCTAAAACGTTTCTTAACTAATTAAGATACAATCAATCGCAACTGCCTCTTAGAAATTCTACAGTCGGGATATGCAAAAGCAGCCGATTGGAAAAAGAGCAGCAGAGGGCGGTTTTGTTAGGGGTTGCCGTGTGCAGTATGTGTTGCTTATGTTACCTGGGGAGCCGTGGTAAGGGTAACTACCTTCCCGCCCAAGCACCTTCGAGTGCGTTTACCCAGTTAGGGTTGCTCCCACTCTTTTCCTTTAGGGCTCCTTTCTCAACGCCAAAGCGGATGTGGACTGCTATTGTCGCCGCCTGCAGGCCCGACATGGGCATCGGCATCAACGGCTCTCTGCCTTGGCGGCTCTCGCATGATATGAAGTTTTTCAAGGCCGTCACTGCTGGCGCCGCTGTAGTTATGGGTCGCAAGACCTGGGACTCCCTTCCCCCGAAGTTCAGACCCCTTCCAGGACGGAAGAACATCGTGATTTCCCGCTCAACCACTGAACTGCCCGGTGCCAACGTAGTTCAATCTATTGAAGAGGCATATTTATTGACTTCCGCAGCCATGGCCGCCCAAGAACGCGTCTTCCTCATCGGTGGAGCCCAGATCTATAATGCTGCTTTCGCGGCCGGGCTGATCGAAAGAGTGATCCTCACAGACATCCTCAACCCCTTCGACACTGACGCTAAACTCACCTCGTTTCCTCCAGATGACTCTTCTCGGGAAATGAAAGGCTGGATTCGAGCCTCGCATGACGATCTAAGAGCCTTCGCAGCCCTCCCGGACTTACCGCCTTCCATAACCGAGAATGATGTCGATTACTCCCACGTAATGTATAATAAGTCTAATGAATCTATATAATACAGCTACCTCTTATCTCGAAAGTAATCAACATGTTATAAACCAATCCTGCTATACCTAAGCCAACCAACACAATAAGTAATCTTCCCACCCGTAACTCTTCTTTCAAAGTGATTGCAAGAAGCATCACATCAAAATAAGAGAAGATCCCAAAAATATCCATCCAACCACAAATAAAACGTTCAAACTCCTCCCCATATCCATCATAAATTCTCATTCATATACAGGCGATTCATAGCAACTATCTCCCGGCATAATGTCACCCAATGCACCGGGCGCTTGGCACTCGGCCTGTGAGTCTTTCCGTTCTGCTCCCACAACATCAGTTCATACATGAACTTCAGATTAGGTTGTATGATAACATTCAGTCGGCGAGTTCTTACATATAAGTACGCATCTGCCAGTGGCATGTTGTTTCGGCGCATCACCTCAGCAATGCATACACTGGCAGATCTGCTCACTCCAACTCGACAATGAACCAGCGTCTTGAAACCCATCTGCCTATTGTTCTCAATAAACTCGAGGCAGTCTTCCAACACGTCTAATATACTATCGTTGCCATCATCTTGTACATTCATCACATGTTTGTACCCGAATTTCAGTCCATACTCAGCCATATCAATTTCTCCTTGTGTTCCTCCAGCCCCCTTCTCCATCCAAGAAGGCATTTCTCCCACAGACAGAATTCTTGTTATACCCAGCCTTGCTAATAATGGCAGATTATTAGCATGTCTGATATTCCCAAGGTACAGGTCATTGAACACCTCGGATGGAAATGATCCATCTAATGATAAAAACCATAAAGGTGCTTTGCTTTCACGTTGAACAATCCTCACATGAGTAGAACTTGGCTCACTATGGGATATCGCAGAAAGCTCTTTAGGGTTGTCAGACTTAGGAATTAGCTTCTCCTGCTGAATTTGTCTCGATCGAGCCATCAAGTATGCCTGCATATAATGCAAAAGCGGTACATCATCAGGAAAAGAAAAGAATGGTCTCTTACAAGCCATGTGAAGTGTCAAATAAGCTTCATGAACTGGCACCTGCAATGAATATATCATATATGCGATAGCCAGTAGTGTAGTTTCCGTGTAACCGTCCTGGCATAAAACCAAAAATCTTATATCATCCAATGAGGCACGCGCATGCATCCACTCGCAGAACTTCACTACACTCATCACATCTGTCTGACTCGTATCGCCTAAACTCATCGTCCCAGAGGAAGGAAACAGCATGTGCGCAACTGTATTTGCAGATTCGATTATACTAGGCAACTGTGAATTACCTTCTAACTCCTGTTGAGTCCCATTCCGAGCAATCTTGCGACACGTTAGAATCCTGTCAATTTGTTTCAATAACCGCAAATCAGGGATATCTGAACCCTCAACACATTCTATGAAGACATCGTACTTCCCATGAACTTCAGCGGGTTCGACAGGCTTTCCAGGTAGTCCCTCTATGTCGCTAATGTTGCCTAGCCATATATTCTGCGAAATTTCTGTGGCACCTGCTAATTTGGCGGTTTCTTCTCGCTCGCGAAATACAAAATCCGTGTCACGAGACCATACTAGTCCTGCCATGTCGACTGCAACATGGTCTCGGTGAAACAGTTCAAAGACATCGAACGGACTTGTTATAATAAAAGTGTTATAATCCATTTGTACAGCATCCATCGTGTTGTTCTCCCCGGGAACCAAAGAGCGATGATATATCTGAGCTTGTCGTATTCTTCCTGCCACTTCCAATAATCCACTCATGACAGATTCATCAAAGTTCCCAGAGAGTTCACCATCAGCTGCCGAAACTGGGGCATAAACAATAATATCTGATACAATTGCTAGTTTTCGCACCTGGTTGCCAAAAGACCTTAAATTCAAGCCATTGGCGGGCCTGGGGCGTGCGAATCCCATTTCTGAAGGATCCTCTGGAAGGATCTCGTGGGGGTCCACTGCGCCTTTCAATAAGCCATACTGAAACGATCTACCTGAAAGCCTACCCATGCTTCCTGAGTTCTGAGAGCCATCCGAATCAACGGACATAAGAGACTCACCGGAATTAGCAGAAGAGATTGACCAGTTGCGCGACTTGACGTTGGCACGAACCAACATAACATTGCGCACTTTGGGGGGGTTTCCTACATGCATTGAACATGGGTCCAATAATGACATCTGAATATAGTTGCTCGGAGAAAGGCAATGCAGCCAAGGAAACATCTGCGCTGCTTCTGGCATCGGTGATGAGGCCTGCGCATCGAGAACAGATATTGCTTGATCAGCAGTGATCCCATATATTGGCCCTGTCTTTTCCAAAATCCTCAACTCATTTGGGGGGTATAGAGAGTGAACTGCAGTCTCACTTGGATTCTCAGGGGTGTATAGTGCCGAAGAAAGGGTATAAGAGGCATTGAGTGAGGGAGAAGCACCTGTAAAGCCATGCTCTACAGGACCCAGAGTCTCCACAGCAGAATTCTGGCCCAGCATAGCTTTCAGATGCATTGCCGCACTTGTGCCAGAAGGTAACGCGGTAATAGCATCCGGATCATTCGCGGAAATATCAATGGCAGCAGACATGGTATGGAGGTGAAATCGACAAGAGTATGAATCCGTACTTCTAGATCGAAATGGCTAAATAGAATCACTATGGTGCTGTTGCTTAGACTTCACACTTTGTGGCAATACAATAAGCGTTTGCAGCTAGGCAAACGAGATTCGCGGGATTTTCCTTTCAGAGACGAAATGTCCTGATCAGCCGAAATACGGCTGTAAATGGAAATCTATATCGCTTCAGGGTAAGGCAGAGGGCAAATTATATCGGTCAAAAGCCCAATTTTCTGGAGTGTACGAAGGCTTGATACAGTAAATACAGGTCGTGAGAGGGTGTGTCGATCGTCAGATTAATGTGAGCGCAGCTGTACGAGAGGAACTACGTCAAACCGCGATTGATTAGATAAAGTTCAGATCACTGGGTTTGCAGCCAATCAGAGCATCTAATTAATTAGGGTATGGGTTTAAATTGGATAAGTTGCCGTGGCAACTGCCATATAGCGTTTTTGTGCATACTTGGCGGGCTAGCGCCAATACGCGAAGCCAGCCGTTCGAGGAGAGCAACTGGATATGTCTGCCTTCGCTTCGAAAACATACGATGCGGCGCAGTATCTGGCTGCACGCCCACAGTATAATTTATCAATGTTGCAAAAAACTCTGCAGTATCACAAAGGGCCATTGGATCGGGCTTTGGATGTCGGCTGCGGCCCCGGACAAGCATCTCAGCTATTGGCACAAAAGTTTGGTGAGGTAATCGGTATAGATCCTTCCGAAAAAATGCTTGAGGAAGCCATTGCCGCTAATAGGGCTAGTAATGTGGTGTTTCTTCAGGGAAAGGACGTTGACCTGGGATTTGATCCGGGAAGCTTCGATCTAGTGATGGCCAGCCAGGCTGCCCATTGGTTTAAATACCCAGAGTTCTATAAAGAAGCGGCTCGCGTACTCCGCCATGATGGTACATTGTGTTTCTGGTGCTATGGAGATGTGAGCTTTTCAAAAAGGCCTGACTTGACAACGATCTTAATGAAACATATGTATGGAGAGCCATTAGGTCCATACTGGGAGCAGCCCGGCCGAAAAATGCTTCGATCCCTTCTTAGGGATTTAACTCCCCCCGAAGATCTCTTCAAAGATCGTATACGTTATACAGCAAGCTCAAAAAGTATTCAACCATTATCTACATTAGTCTCACCAGAACAGTTCGCGCAGTATGCCCAGACTTGGAGCTCAGTTAACAGTTACCAAAAGGACCACCCTGACGCAACAGTAATAACTGATATGATGAGCGACTTACTGAAGGCAGAGCCTAGTTGGGCTCAACATCCTCTAAAAATTGAGTGGGATCTTTTGATAGAACTGAATACACGCAAGTAGACCAAATATATAATCACATCACTTGTGCATAACTATTCGATCATCGGGCACTTTTTTCCGTGGATGTATAGTTGGCCATACAGTGTGAGACACCAATGAGAAAATTGATCGGCTCATTATTAATGCAACAATCGCAATGCATACTGGTATGCATATATACCAGAAATATAAGGTCGAGTTGTCTAAAGCACCAAACTTCTGAAAATTCATTCCAAAGTATCCTGTTAAGAAAGTCAGGGGCAGAAACACCACTGAGACAATTGTCAACTGTCTCATTGTCTCATTTACTCTATAAGACAACGTATTGAAAATCAAATTGATTTTACCTTCGGTCAAATGCTCCATATATTCAAGGCTATCAGTGAAAGAAATCGCATGATCTGCAACATCAGCTAGGTATAGTTTAGCCATTTCAGATATGAATGGAAATGTAGCGACTCTACTCTGAATCTGTCCATCGTTCCTATGTTTTCTTTGGCGGTTGGAGTCTCCGCGTTCAATGCTATGAGAGGAGAACGGGCTGTTTCCTCTTCTGGCAGCATATTCGGTCTTCAATGGCCCTGGAGGCCTACTATCACCAACATGATCCCTCAAAGCATTCATCAAAGCAGTTATAGGAACCAATGTTCTCTTCAGCATAGACATCTCAACTGATAAATTTCTCAGAGAAATAGTGTCCCCTACCGGTGGGATAATATCATCATAACGAGCAGCAAAATCGGGCCCTACAATGCGATTTTGGTATGCAGTTACAATTGGCAAGACTAAATCAACAATACCATCAAGAATAGCCTGCAAAAGTATACTTGGATCACATGATTCTCGTAAAATAGTACTCTCCAAAGCAAGACGACGAAAAATAGGCTCCTGAATTTCGTCAGCTGAATGTTCAAAAAATGAGATCACAGTGTTATCCTTGGTAATGAAAAGAGAAACCTGCTCAACGACTACAGCTTCATGATCAAGACTGAGAGCCTGCCGCGTCTCGGGGGAAAATGAAGATTTCGCAGTGGGTATATTCCATCGTAATAATGTGATGTATCCATTGTCTGTTAAGTATTCCTCAACTCGTCTATCGGCATCCCACTTTCTCTTCTTACGCGGCGCAAAATTATCAAGCAGTCGACTGATGATTCCCTCATTTTTCCAGTACCTTTCAAGGTACTCTTCTGGGATAGTAACCAGACGATGCAGTGGGAGACAGCAGAACATATGATTGATGTAATAATCGACTTTTGTACGCTGAGGAATATCTACCATATCCTCTATTGCTAGTCTGTGTAATCCGAAATGTTGAGATATTTCTCTCAAAGTGCCCCAAGACAGTCCATTTACATTTACCCAGCGAACTGTACCCCAGCTAGGTCTAGAATTAAGAACAGAGTGAATAGTTGCGTCAGAGATGCCTCGCTGTATACGGTACTTGTCATAAGAGTAGTCAACCACCGTAACAAGAGAGTAGTCGCCAAGCTCTACGTCAGTGGTGCGGATATCAATACCAGGTTCCCAGCCAGGCTGCTCTTTCTCCACCGAGGTTCTCGTTTTGGAAGACTCGGAATCAAAAGAATATGTAGAGTATTTACGCTTCTGCCGTTCCTCTCCAGATGATTTAGAGTCTGTTACACTGAGCCGCTGTCCATTGACAACTTTATTACCAGAATGAGAAGGGTCGGCATTTTTTTCTGCGTAAGACAAATCAAATTCAACGGTCCCAGATCTTTTGCGCGTCCCTGATTGTTTGTCTTCGCCAAGTGGAGTCGGGGATTTCTCTGACAGCTCAGTAGAGTTATTCAAGTTTATTTTTGGAGGCATTGCTGCCCGTTTATGCTCTTCGTTTTCGGAACTATCCTCATTATCGCTCGCGAATCCATCATCGATAGCGTATTCTGCATCTCGAGACAGAGCTGAATGCCTCGGCCCGATATTACTCTGATCTTTGCTTTGAAGAATTCTCAGTATATGTTCCCTTCTAAGACGAGAGTTCTCTGTATTGCGTCGACCAGCATTATTATTCTCGAAAACTGACGACGAGGCCCCATCTGAGTCTCTGGAAGCAATATCATCAAGATCAGATCGAGGTTGAGCAACACTGGGGAGATATCTCGAACTCACAGATTTGACTTGAGAATCAGACTGATGAGTGCTGTAATCGCTTTCCATCGAATTATGGTTATTAAGTTGTGATAAGAACAAAGAAGAGAGGTGATGATCTAGCAAATAAAGCGCCAGTGGCCTAGCGTAAGGGATCCTAAGCAAATCTTTAGGTTATCTGTATCCAATCCTGAGTCAAGCCTGCAGTTACTCCAAATAAATAGAATTTTTTCTGGCTATTATGTCACCTTAGCCTTCAGATAAAACAGAATCGAGAGGTCTTAGCTGGTGTGAGCGAGATCAACGCACGTGCTGTTTCTATGCCAACCTTGCTATTGGTCCAACTGGTAACACCAGACTAGAGAAGTGAGTTATTCTGGAGAAACAGTTTTTGCTGACAAGGTGAAAAGGCCATCATAATGTGCTCCAAATGAGAAACAGTTAGCCCCACCTCCCAGAATAAGCATTGTGCTGTTACCGGCGGGGGCAACAGCAGGGCCTATTAGCAGAGTGTGCTCAACGGTGAGTCTGGAGATCTGAGTGATCGATTTCAGGTCGCCTGATAATGTAATAAAAGAGATTCTTCCATTTCCGTGGTTTGTTTCTGTACAACTAGAGTCACATGTTCCACCAACTAGAGCAAGTGTTGTGGGATTTAATGCAATTGCACGGCTCCCAATGGCAGAAACAAGGCCTATAGATTGCTCTATGCGGGACATGTTCAACTGAAGTATGTTGTGGCTTAGGTGTGCGCGCCAGGAGTATAAATGTGTGTGAGGTGTACCATATGAGTCAAATCCTCCTCCACAGACACCACTCTCACCAAATGCTGCCAGGATGGGAGATTGTGGTGAAAGGCGGTAGTCAGAGTTGTAGGCATTCACATCCCCAGTTAGTACCACCTCCAACAATTTGTTGCTGTTAAGTTCTATATACACAAAATGCGAAGGATCATCTGTCCGTCCACCGTAGACAAGTACTCCTCCATAAAGTGGTACAGACGAATGTCTAAACCGTCCATACGCAAGATCCGGGAGTCGCAACCAGGCTGGGTGTTTTTCTTTCACAGTAAGAATCCAGCAGTCTTTCAGTGGCATTGCTGGGTTAGATCTTCCTCCTATCATTATTGCCTTAGTCTCACCTACTTTCGTGAGTGTATGAGACATTCGTTCAGGGGGTGATATATCTGTGGGATATTGGTGATCATGACCATAGATAATTGACAAATCGCTCGATCTTCCGTCGTTACGCGATAGACCGGCATAAGAGAACATCAGCCCATCTAAATAGACTATGTCACTAAAGCGTTTAGCTAGTATTTCGGAGGTGTCAGTCCTTAATGCTTTAGCGGCATAGGATGCCTCTTTGACTGGAGAGTAGAGTGTTTGCGGTGAGTGAAATGCAAGAGTGATGTTGCTAGTTGTAGCATGCAATATGTAGTAGTGTTGGCAAAAGATGAAAAACTCCTCCCATTCATCGAATGGTTCGGCGGCATTCACTTGACTACGAACAGAATCACTCATTGAGTACCAGTATGCTTGCAAGGTGATGGCCTCGACAGCTGAAAAGCCTAAAGACGAGTATCTTCTGACTGCACAAGGGATTGATCTATATTTTAGGGGACTGTACACAGGGGCATTCTGTGCAGCCAGATGTTCCAGCATAACATTAGAAAACGGGCCGTCAAATGCCATCTGTTCCAAGGCGACGAACTGGGCGTCGGTGTAGGTAGCGCACAGCTGGATCAGATCATCGCTTGAATGGCCAGGCATGTACACGGTGGATACCTCTGCAAGAAATATAAAGACCGGATGGTCCAAAAGACGAGCAACTGTATCCAAAGTGTCTTTAACAGCTGGCAAATCGCTGAGATCGCACGCGGCTGTCCAATAATTGTCGGTAACGTTAAGGTTTGCGATCCGCCGAAAGGACTTGCCAAACTCTGATGCCACGATAGAGGTCTTTTTGTCTATCAAGGGTGGGAAGTCTATATCTATAAAGAGCACGTCGCTAGATATTAGACCTAGAGGGTCAAAGCCCGCGCCAAGGCTGATCACGACGGGGTGATCAACAGCAGACGTAGCGTGAAGAACGGTATTCTGGACTGCTACCATTCGCAGCCAGTAGCCCCGGTTGATTAAAGGGGACCGGCGAACATACTTAGAGACAAAGGGTCTGAAATATTGGCTCCATGTGTCTGTATCTGGATACTTAAGTCTGGTCACCGAGTATTTTGACAGAATGCTCTGGGAATTGGTGCCAATAATGGAGTCCATGGGAGGAGCTTGGGGAGGGCTGCGTTACCCTAAACTTCGACGACTAAGGGTGGTCGAATGAAAATCTGAGCCAATGGAGGCGCTGAATTTTGTGAATTTCAATCAAGATTTCTCCTGTATTTCGATCGGCACCCGTCAGGGCTACCGCATCTACTCTTGCGAGCCCTTTGGACAGTGCTACGCCCAGAGCGAAGGAGGTATGGCCATCGTCGAGATGCTGTTCTGTACCTCACTTGTAGCAATGGTAGGAATGGGCGACGACGCTGTCCTCTCCCCACGGCGTCTGCACATCACGAACACCAAGCGAAATACTGTCATCTGCGAATTGACCTTTCCGACCGCAATTCTTGCTGTTAAGCTCAACCGCCGAAGGCTGGTTGTCGTGCTCGAAGAACAAGTGTACATGTATGACATCTCCAACATGAAACTGCTCCACACAATCGAGACTTCTCCTAACCCCACTGCAATTTGTTCCTTGTCATCTAGCAATGACAATTGTTATTTGGCATATCCTGCTTCAGTGCCTGGTGCTGGTTCGCCTTTTTCTAAATCCTCTAGCACTCCCGGAACTACTCCCAGTGCCGGGGCCAATGGTGATGTCGTTCTCTTTGATTGTGGAAGCCTACAGCCTGTGAACGTCGTAGAGGCACATAAATCACCTTTGGCCCTGGTCGCGCTGAACTCAGAGGGTACACTTCTCGCTACTGCATCCGAAAAAGGTACTATAATCCGAATCTTTTCCGTCCCTGGAGCCCAAAAACTGTTTCAGTTTCGCAGAGGAACCTATCCCACTCATATATACTGCATGAACTTCAATCTTGCCTCATCTCTATTGTGTGTATCTTCATCTTCAGACACTATTCATATATTCAAATTAGTAGGGCCGGACGACCGTGTCAAGGCTCTGGGAGGTTCGCAACGCGCTCGGTCTGTTACTACCACATCTTTGCCAAAGAGCCCGGTTTCTGGAGGCCCTGTTGATGATGTTAGTGGCTCTCCGATGTCTGGGAGTAATGCTTCTGGTGATGGTGGTGTGCTTGGCACGAATAGCGACGCAGGCTCGGTTGAGAATGTACCAGTATATTCTTCATTCGGCTCTAATGCAACTGAGTCGTTGTCGGATATACGAAAGCGTAACGGGACTGTAGCTAGTATGATTCGGAGATCTAGTCAAACTATTGGACGATCAGTTGCTGGGGCATTTGGTGGATATCTCCCCTCTGCAATGACGGAAATGTGGGAACCTGAGCGTGATTTCGCTTATGTGAAACTACCCTCGGCTGGTATCAAATCGGTTGTGGCTATGAGTTCTACTCTCCCGGAAGTCATGGTCATTAACCAGGAAGGATATTTCCTGCAATACAGTCTTGACCTATATAATGGCGGCGAATGTACATTGATTAAACAGTACTCGTTATTGGACAACGAAGGTCCATAGAGACTAACATGCCGCTCTACATAGCATGCAAACGGTTCATGAAGTGTAAGCAGTAAGGGGAAACTTTCTTTTCTTTGTACATTAATAACTTTTCTAGAGGTCCTTTACGTATTTTACTTAAAGTCATAAGCTTTGCCAGCCATTAGCAGGCCAACAATGAGTCCGAAGAGGCCCAATACCGAGCCAAAAATCTCAATAACCAGGATCTTCACAAATAGGCTCGGGTTAGCAGCGTCAGCTACAGCAGCAGTACTACCTGTAATACCTACTGCAACACCACACACCAAATTGCAGAGTCCGACAGTTATTCCGGCCCAAAAGAGAGCATATCCTGTGTAGTAGTTCTCTGGGGTGTAGAGTCCATCGCCTTGAACCAATGTGAGTTTTGAGGAAAACACGATGGACATGATCACGCCGTATATGGCAACAACTTCACAGAAGATAATGCTGATGAGATTCTTCGTCCGAATCCTTGGAGCCTTTACTCCTCCACCGATAATGGAAGTTCCTGTCACGAAGATGCCCCAAGCTGCTCCACAGACCGATAACCCTATGCAGGCTGCTATTCCCAGACAAGCCCACATATACGGGGTTGTCTGCAGGAGAAACTCGCCAATATCAAACTGCTCGCCATCTCCCGTAAATAGCATATATCCTGCAACGGTGGCAACCGCCAGTCCAGCGACCGTAGCCTTCACCGACATCCTTTTCTCTATGTTTGGTGTGTGGGAGATTTTAAGTTCACTCGGGCTTGGAAGCGGAGTGGAGGTCCTATAGGAGGTGGTAAGTACTTTCAGCTGTAACAATGTATATAGATAGTTATTTAGTATGCTGATATAGGAGATGCGCTAATAGCTATCATCTAGGGTTCCTACAAAGTCCGTAGTGCTGAGAGAAGGAGTCATGCTGGTGCTGCTCGACGTAATCGTCTCCGAAGAGCTGCTTGAGGTAATCGATTCTGAAGAATCGCTCGACGAAATCGAATCTGCAGAGCTGCTCGACGTAACCGACTCTGAAGAGCTGCTCGACATGTCAGAAGCGGTCATGATACTCATCATCACCTCAACAGGGTCTGCGCTGTGAAACTTCGCCAGCGCATCAACGTGATAATCGACATCAATAATCTCGGGCTCCTTTTCCTCGTCGCTATAGTGATTGTCAACGATTTCAACGACAACAGCGATTGCTTCCGGGGCCGGGTTAAAGTCTCTCTTCGAGTTAGAATCAAGGGATGCTTGAGAGTTGCCAGCCTTCGCAGCATCTGGAAGCTTGAATGTATTTGCACCTCGTAAAAGATTTGTCTCGGTGGTGCTAGTATTTGTGAGGTTCGTGCCAAATGCTATATAAGCATCATAATATACGTAGATTCCAACTATTTGATTAGCAAAGTTGCTAACCCGAGCAACAATTCGCAGAGGAAACCAGGAGCCTTTTTCCACTAGAACATTATCCTCATTCCATTCACCCTGCTCATTCACTAACATCACGCCTTCATTGCCGATGTCCATCATGTTGTTGCAGTTTCCGCCAACGGTACCAAGAAAGGCCCACGCTTGAATGTCCAAGTTTGTAGAATAGTTCTCACCAACAACTCCAAATAAACTAACATTTGTGATATCGTTCGTTAAAGCTGCCACATACGATAAACATTCGAATATCACTGTATCATTAGAATTGGGCTCGTAGAAGCAACTGCTGTAGTAAACGTTCTCGCGGTTAAGCTGAGTGCGCCCTGCGATGACAAAACTGGAGCGATATATGCCGTCTTCTATTTCTTCGTCCGAGACTTCCGCCTCATAGTCATAAATCCTGGTCAAGACATATCCATAGTCGTCAGCGCTTAATTGTGGGTCCGAGCAATCGGGAATATCCGGTCCTACAGGGCAACCCCATTGATCAGTAGGCTGGCCCCGGATGAAAAGCTCGTGAAAGGCCAGAGTAGGAGAAGAAGAAGTGGTAGTGGGTGTGGTGCTTGTGTCGCTGTCATTTGAATAATCCCGTTCAACGCTCTCGAGGTGACCTTTGGTAGGTTCATAAGAGTCAGCAGATACAGAACTATCGTCAGCGTTCCGCTGCAATAACTTCTGGGACAAGTCTTCTTCAGCACGATGACCTGGTTTAGGGACACTAGTATCAAAAGGGGTAACAACAGGAACTTCTACTCTGGAACTAGAGCCACTCGTCGTGGTGACTGTGGTTAAGATCTCGTAATAATTCCAGGTGAAAGTAGTAGAACCCTTCACCAAAGGTGGTTCCAGTACTATGGATGTCTGGATCGGTTGGCAATAGTCACAGTAGGACCCATAAACTATAGTCTCCATGGCCTGACAGTTCTCATCGTACACAGAGAGTATACCGGAGCCAGTGGAGTAATGACGTTCATAGCCGACAGTCGGAACAGTGGGGGGGTTTGAAAGAAACACAGCAGTTACCTCATTCGCAGTAGAACTCGTGAACCCCGCGAGAGCTTTCGGAAGAAGCGGAGACATAGCGCTGGACGTGAAACGTTTGGCGTAGCTGAAAGGAAAATACTTAGGCAAAATCTTTAAAATGCAGGGTGGTAAAGCCAATGACCTAGAGGTATCTCATTTAGACACATTGCAACTAGGTTTCGCACTAATATTATCGTAAAGCTTAATAAAATATGATCAGATTTGAAAGCAGCGTATTTTAGTGTGTCTAGTGCATCTAGTGCATCTTTATAGAACCAGCGAACGAAAATAGAGTCATTTGAACCAATAAGCTTCTGCCAAAGCTGCTGGTGTTGCAGTACTGTTGTGTTTCGAAACTCTATTTTCGGCGACGCTATCTGCACAAAATCATCCATTGCTCTGCAGGAGCGCAGAGGTCTACAAGAAGGGAGGTCTCTATTGTTCTTCTACAGAGAGCGCAGCTGTTTTTACCGCAGTTTTCTTCGTAAACCTGCATATGAACCGGGTTGTGGCACGCTTACGGCGTCTACTTAGAGATTATATTTAGGTTAGCGTTTTCTGCTAAATACTGAACCAGTTTAGAGTGTCCGTCTTGACCTCTACAATTGGCTGTAGACTCTGTTCTACCTGTATCCTCTTTTGGTTCTTCATGCTGCACAAAAGTATGGTGCTCAATCCTAAAATAGACCTCGCGTAGCGTTCTGCCTAGTCACGGCTACCTCAGGCCAGATAAAGTTGTGTACATTCCGCGTTCAATCTCAGTCTTGCAACTGCGATCCTCTCCTTGTCTTTCGTGCTACTGAACCCGTTGAGTCCTGCATTCCGCCGCAAACTCAGCCTGTCCCACCTTTGCTCATTAGCTTCGGTACAGTTGCCATGCCAGAAGAAGCCGGCCCTACTTGCACACTGAAGGTGTACTGCGGTTGCTCTGCGGTGATTGGTTGATCTCCGCTGCCGCCTAGCAACCAAAATTTCTCTACTCAAGAACGAGATTCCAACGTAGAAAAAACGACCAGTTTACTGACGAAACATGTCTAGCAGATTTTTTGCGGCCGGTTATAGTGACTCTGACCTGAGCTCGTCTGATGAAGAGCTCGACTCCGAGTTTGATTCTGAACAAGGCTCCGAGAGTGGAATTGATTTCTCGGAAGACGACGAGGACGACAGCGATTATCAGCAGAAGCAAAGGATCGAGAGCTCGGCTCCTTCTAACTTACCCTCACGGTTTCTGCGCGGTACAGCTTCCGATAGTGAAACTGATTCCAGTGATGACGATTCGCGCCGTGTAGTAAAGAGTGCCAAAACCAAAAGGCTCGAAGAAGTGCAGGAAATCGTCGAGTCTATCGACACTGCGAAAATGGTTAATGAATGGTCTATTATCTTGAACGACTTTGACAAACTGGTTCGATTAGTCACTCGATACTCATCCCAGGATGGTTTGTACCCAGAATTCATTCGGTGTCTGGCTGAGCTTGAAGATTTCTCCAATGAAGTCGCCAAAAGCGAAGATCGCAAATCTATGAACGCAACTCATGCTAAAGCTCTAAATACCGTTCGCAACAGACTCAAGAAGACCGTTCGAACTTACGAGACTCAGATCGACAGGTTTAGAAAGGATCCAGAAGCCTTTATGAATGGTGCGGACACCACGTCCGAGCAAGCCTCGACTCCTAAGCCTGAAAAGTCGCCTATTCCTTTCGATGACGAAGGGTTTACTGTAGTTAGCAAGGATGGAAAGGCTAAGCCGATCACTACCGAATATGTTCTGCAGACCCTCAGGAACGTTGTCGAATCTCGTGGTAAGCGTAATATCGACCGTGTTGCTCAAATCAAGACGCTTGAGGAGCTTCGCTCCAAAGTTGGTTCTATTTATCAGAGAATTCGTGTCCTCCAAGTTCTTATCGCTTGTCGATTTGACATGATCAACGTGACCGCAAATTATATGCCCATTGCTCCTTGGAATTCAGCTGTTGTTGAACTTGGAGAGCTTCTTACCGAGCTTGAAAATGCCCCACATATTGTGATTACTGAGACTGCAGAGGAGTACGAAGACGACGCTAAAGACCCGGAACCTAATGAGAACGGTGTCTTGTTTGTCAATGGAAGTGTCACCTCTTTCATCGAGCGTCTTGACGACGAATTCACCAAGTCATTGCAGTATATTGATCCCCACTCCACTGAATACGTCGAACGCCTTCGTGATGAATTCAAAATCTATAACTTGCTTCTTCGTGGACAGATATATATGGAAACTGTTAATCAGCCCACAAATCTGTATGGGTTGCTGGTTCGACGCCTGGAACATATCTACTTCAAATCTGAGGATGTCATAAAGCCCGGGGAGATCGCTGCTTGGTCAACAATCCCCACCTCAGGGCGTTTGAGCGATTCCAAGATCACCCCTCGTGTGGCTGAAAATAGCTCTTTCTCACTTTGCACCCTAATGCGTCAGCTTTGCTCTCCTCTGTATACACAAGAAGACAATGTGCTACGTACCAAAGCTATGCTGTACCAGGTTTACAGTTACGCTATCCACGATTTCTATTACAAGGCCAGAACTCTGTTTTTAATGTCTCATGTACAAGCATCTATTACGAATGCAGATGTCAGTGTGCAAGTCTTGTATAACCGCACGCTTATCCAAATTGGATTTTGTGCGTTCCGTATGGGTCTGATTTCCGAAGCTCAGCAGTGTCTCCAGGAGGTGTGTGGCTCTGGTCGCACCAAAGAACTATTGGCCCAGGGATCTCTTCTACAGCGATATGGACCAGGAAGTCCAGACCAGGAGAATGTTGACACACAACGGTTTATCCCATTTCACATGCATATAAATCTGGAGTTATTGGAGTGCGTATATTTGACTTCGTCGATGATCGTTGAAACTCCCGTTCTTGCTGCCGCGGGCAGCAATGCCGATACCAAGCGCAAACCTCTTATCTCTAGGCCTTTCCGAAGGCTATTAGATCACCACGACCGTCAGGTGTTTGTTGGCCCCCCTGAAAATATGCGTGATTACATTATGCAGGCAGCCAAAGCCCTGGCTTCTGGAGACTGGAAGAAATCAAGGGAGTTTATCTGGTCAATTAAGATCTGGGACTTGGTACCTGATGCGGAGAAGATCAAGGAGATGCTTGGACAGAAGCTGCAAGAAGAAGGCTTGCGTACGTATGTCTTTACCTATGCACCTTTGTACGAGGCGATCACTTTGGACACGCTTGCTACATTGTTTGATTTAAGTGTTGCTAAAGTCACTTCGCTTATTTCGAAGATGATTTATGACGACGAAGTTGCTGCGGCCTTGGATCAGCAGACTAACTCGCTGATATTCCGCAAAGGGTTTGAAGTGAGCCGTCTCCAGAGTTTCGCTTTGGCGCTTGCCGACAAGGCAGCCCAGCTGTCCGACTTAAACGAACGACAAGCGCAGCAAGGCCAGCCAGGTAGATATGAGCGTGATGATAGGCGTGGTGGCAACCGCTCCAATAACCAAAGATCTAGACCTATTAAGGCTTAATGAATGAGTGTTCGCTAATACAGTACTAAGATAGCAGTAGGCAGGGCGCAGCGCACGTGACTAGTTGCCAGGTAAATAGAAGAGTGCCTGCACCTTCTGAACTAAAGCATCGACGACAGTAAATTATGGCAGACAAAGCGCTCATTCTGGTAGGTGATTAGCGATGGCTAGAGAGAGTAAATGACTAATATTTTAGGTTGGTGGTGGCACTCGAGGGACCCGTTTTCGGCCGCTAAGTTTGGATGTGCCGAAAGTGTTGTTTCCAGTAGCAGGAAAACCGATGCTGTCGCACATTTTGACCGCTATCAGTAAAGTTCCTACTATTAAGGAAGTTTTACTGATTGGATTCTTTGATGACTATGTATTTCGGGACTTTCTGAGTGATGCGTCGAGCGAGTTTCCTCAGTTTTCCGTGAAGTACCTGAGAGAATACACTGCTCTGGGCACCGCCGGGGGAATGTACCATTTCAGAGATGTAATACTTCGAAACGACCCTAAGAAGTTCTTTGTCATACATGCAGATATCTGTTGTTCTTTTCCATTGGCAGAAATTCAGGAACTAGCTGAAGAAAAGAAGGCTGGCGCTGTCATTATGGGGACACGAGTACCGTTCGAAGACGTGCATAACTTTGGCGCTATTGTTGCCAATGAGCAGGGTGCGGTTGTGCATTATGTCCAAAACCCTGAGTCTAGAATTTCTAACCTGATTAATGGCGGAATTTATCTGTTTGACTCCAGTATCTTTGATGTGATCAGAGAGGCCCAGAAAGAAAAGTTTCAGCAAGCTTACGAAGAGCCATTGTCTCCTAATCCGGACGACAACAAGCAGATTCTCCGTTTAGAGCAGGATATACTGGGCAGACTCGCTGATAAAGGTACATTATACGTGTACGAGACTAATGCGTTCTGGAGACAGATCAAGGCGGCTGGTGCTGCTCTTGCTGCTAATGCTTTGTACCTTCAGAGCATGCACCAGCGCGACCCCGAGTCTCTTCCTGCCACTGGTTCTAACATCGTTCCTCCTGTCTATATTGATAAAACGGCTCTGGTGGATCCCACCGCCAAAATTGGGCCGAACGTGTCTATTGGACCGCGATCCAATATTGGACATGGGGCCCGTGTTAAGAATGCGATAGTTTTAGAGGACTGCGAAATCAAGCACGACTCATGCATCCTTAATGCTATTTTGGCCAGAGGAGCAAGAGTCGGTGCGTGGGCAAGAGTGGAGGGATCAGCTGTGCCTCTAGACTCTCATGATACGACTATAGTTAAGAACGGATTGAAGGTCCAGGCCACTACGATTTTGGCTACAAACGTTGCAGTTGGCGACGAGGTGCGTGTATGCAACTGCGTCGTTCTTCCTCATAAAGAGATCAAAGTTGATGTCAATAACGAGGTCATTATGTAAAAATGAAAGAACAGTATCTTCAGCTAGCTAGAAACTCTTCACAATGTACGAACCGCTAAGTCAAATCCGACCAATAAATAGTCGCATTCCGGCTTATTTGGGTTCCGTCGATCTAACCTCTTTCGGCTACCGAATAGTCGAAACCATCGTATCGATTTCCAGTTATAGAACCACGAATATCTCGGTTCTATTGAAAGAGGTAACGTAAAAGTTAGGTTCTTCCCTACTAAGGTTCGTGTTCTCCCGTAGGTCTCCGCTACTGCTCGCACGAACACGGCAACTCAGATGTCGGACCTGTTCCGAAATATTGTGTTCTACTTAATGCCCGATTGTCCGGACTCAGCTGTACTTTCCGAATATATAATAACAAATGGCGGCTCGCGGGTCTATATGATGCCTAAAGACTACACAAAGTGGAATAAGCTAGACATGTACCTGGCTGTCGGAGATCCCTCGAAGCTCGAGAGATATAACGCAGAATTCCCTAACCTGAGAGTCCTGAGCTATGCTTACGTACTGGATTCAGTCAATGAAGGACGCCTTCTCAGCCAAGTTCACTATTGGATTAAAGATCATACGGTATCTATACCTAAGCGTAATGCTATGTTCTCCATCGAAGAAGATCGCCAGCTAGTAGACCATATCACTAAATTGGCGTACGATGGGGCTACTTTAGCATTCCTCTTCTCAACTTCTGCATATAGACGGCTCTCCGGCTTTCCTAATCGTACTGAAAGCTCTCTTCACAACCGGGCTTCTCATTATCTACTGCCTTACCTTCTACAGGCTTCACTTGCATTGAATAGCGACATGACATCTCTCTCATTTCGTAAAGACAGGCTTCAAAATGATCGCAGCTTCTTGAATTATATCTTTGACTACTGTTCCTCTCATAAAGCCCTGTCCTTGAAGGTTTTCACCGAATACGTCGACTCGGCCAACCCGCCCAGAACAGGTTTCGCTGCTCCTATTGTTGTCGGACCAATTCGAGAATTGTACAAACTTCCTCCTCTAACGGAAAAGAGTTCCTACGAGGTTACTGCTAACGATGCGCTCTTGAGATTCCATACTCTCTGTGCTGCGAGGCCCAGTTCACTGAGGCCCAACCTCTGTAAGATCGTCGACCTGCCCTATCCTATTCAGCAGGGGTTTTTCCCTGTTATGAGCAAAGTGTTGTGGATTTTTAAGCGCCGCTCAGATAAGTACCCTGAGTACTCGTTGTCGGAGTTAGGCTTGACGGAAGACAGCCCGGCCGAGCTGATCGATTACATAGAAGGCATTAGCAGCACCGTTCCACGCATGCCAAAGATACGTAACATTGTATCTGAGGTTCAATTTTATCCACCCAACACCTCGAAAGATGACTCTGTCAATTTCATGTTCTTCAACGAGTACAGTGTCTCTCCTGCTGTGCGGGCGCAGATCGTTGAAGCGTATGAGCGAGCTAAGCCCGACACGGAGTTAGTATATAGCGAATTTCCGCTTCTTCCAGAACTGGATGACTCAGATGATGAAGATGCCGCCGTAACTACGGCCTCCTCTAAAGATATAACTTGTCCTGTGGCTTCAAATGAGATACCGCTGTTACCCCCACTGGACGAGCTCTCGACGGACAGTGATTCGGAAATTTCAGACACAGAGTCGTCGGGCTATTCTATACATGCCTCTGATTTGCAAAGTACAAATGAGCAGGACTTTGACCTTTTCAGAAAACCTTTTATGGAATGGGCAGACATGATGGCTCGAACTTATAATGTTCTGCTGACAGACGTGCTCATGTTGTCTCATTGTTGTCGTACTGTCAGGATTCTTGCCGAAGCAGCTATTCTCTCTTATAGTAGGACAGGCAAGTTCCCTTCTCTTCGAGGGTGTTTTAGCCGTGAAGATGATGAAGTTATACTATCACATAGAATGACCGCTGAGTATCGAGATTTGAGGCGATTTCACGGCGACAAGCAACTCCAGTTGCGGCTCATCTTTCTAGAATCTGAAGGCCGAAACCCGCTGCAACTCTCTAAGCTTTAGTCAGCCTAATTTGTTTGGGCTGTTGCTCACTAGGCTTGTATACATTCAGCTAGCAGCATGCATTGTTCCCAATAAGGAATCTGTGGACGAAATTATAAGGCTTGCTCATACGTTCACCGGACGCCACGGTTGTCCACACCTAAACATTTAGCAGCTAATTATTTCAGTTGATCACTCGTAAAGCATGTATGTATCTCACTACTCAATTGACTCGTGAGGTTCTGTCGTGCTTTCAAAAGCTGTCGTGCTGCCGTTTTGTTTAAGGTTTGCTTAAACTCTATCCTAAACCTCGCAGCCTTCCTACCCGCCGTCTTCACATCTCCCCATAACCTTTGATCTCTTGGTATTTTCGCCGTTTGGGTGTATTGAATTGTTACTACGTGAAATCTCACTGATTTTGGATAGGTTAGCTTTTTTGTAGATGCGCGTGTGACAACAGTATCGTATCATACAATGCCTAACGCTCCTTCGACTTGCATGAATTCAGGGACTCGTCGATCTGCATCAACCAGTGCTAGAAGAGGTAGTCTCCTAAAGAATGATTTAGAATTGGCATATATTTTAAGGGGGCATGCGAACTTCGACAGAATTAGAACTATGGACTCTGAAGACCTTCCTGCCCAGTCGTCTAGCGATTTGGACTCGCTGAAGGCCAACTCCGGCTCCCCGTATGCTGGTATCTTAAACCGCCTCTACTCTAGATCCCTCAGTAGACGGAAGATCAAGCTCATTTCTGAAGCGCGTGCATCTTCTGAGGAGAAGCGGCTTTCTGACTTCGAAACCATGACTCTGCAGGAGCGATTCCAATTTTTTGCTTCTGAATACTATTCTGAAACAAACGAACTAGCGTTACACTTGCTCACAAATGGATTCTCCAATGGGATGTTTAGCGATATCACAATTGTAGCTTTTGGACAGGAGTATCACTTGCATAAGCTTGTCCTGGCTGCAGCGGGATACTTTGCAAAATTGTTTTCTGGAGAATGGAAGGATTCTGCTGAGAGTCGCCTTGAACTTTCCTTTGAAGGCTTTCCCTATATAACCCAGTATGGCTTTGAAACTGTTCTATTAGGCCTGTATGGCCAGTTTGTTTGCAATCTAAAAGCTGACAATATACTTGAAGTGATCGCCACGTCTTCTTATCTTTCAGTCGACAGCATAACCGAAGCTTGTGCTGCTGCTCTTGTTCAAGAGCTAAATTCAGACACTATCGGGCCTATTATTGAATTTGCTTTGTCATCAAATTATGGTCCTGTGTCTGTGCTTCTCCGCGACGCTTGTTATCACTTTATATATAGTTCGGGATGGGAGCTTGACGTAGACGTTTGGCTAAATGTGTCTCCTTCCAAGATTGGAGAAATAGTTTGTTCAGATGCTTTCTTTGTTCCTACCGAATATGACAGGTGTTTGTATTTGTGTGATATTTTGTTCAGGCACTGGGAGTATGAGCTTTCTCAGGCTGAAATTGTTGAATCATGTTCAGAATCTGCTGCACAGTCGGATGAGTCGAAGTATCACAAGGAAGATAATGAACTCTACGAAGAAATTTATCAAACTCTTTCCCCAATATACGAGGCGCTGGCTAAGGGTATTTATTATTACTTGATCCCTATTGCACACTTCAGCGAACTAGAAAGACTGAAGGACCCTCGTGATATGTGTGTAATCAAGCCTTCTATCTTCCAAGCAACTGTCTGGGAGCAGATATCTCTTAGAGATAGGATCTTAAAGTCTGCTCAGGTGGAGAAAGAAAGTCAAGTGTGTGATAAGGAGGACTATAAGAAATCTGGTAAGGCTTTGAGTCTCGGAATAGTGAGCAATGGTAATCCCAGACCATATGTTGAAGATTCACGTTTGATATTTCTCCTTCCGGATGATGAAGGCAATTCTTCTCCCCAGTTTCCTTTATCGGTATATTCTATGCAAGAACATATTCTGGAAGATATCAAAGTAAATGACTCTTTGTGGAGTACAGTACCGCCCTGTCGATTCTCAATGGAATTTCATAATCTATCTGCTCTAAAGCTGGATCAGAGGGTCTATTCTCATTCTGTATGGTATGCAGGATCATACTGGAGCGTCTACATTATGAAAGGTAAAAATTCTAAAAAATCATCCGGTTACCATTTACGGATTTATCTTCGAAGAGATCTTAACGGTCCTCGCTCTGTTTCTGAAGGTTTCAATATCCGGAACCTGCGAAATCTTCGCAAGAAAAAACTATTCTCCGGTGAAAACAGGCTTTCTGTGACTAGCACAGACAGCTTGTCTTTGTCTGATATTGACACCTCTAACGAAGAAGGGGAACGCAGAATCAACATCAACCCTCCTGAGATAGACACTGATATCACCCAGATTGTGAGCGAGGTTATTTCAGACATTCAGAGATGGGATATAGGCGAGCGATCTGAGCCTGAGATGCAGAATTCTTCTTTATACTCTGGCACGTATGGCGGAAATGCGCAAGTAGGGTTAGATTCTTACGGAAACATAAGCACTCAAATGGAAAGTGAACCATGGAGATTCAGCAGTGCATCTGATAGGTCCAGTGTACACTCTGTTCTTTCCTCTGCTGCATTTCGTCATCAGCCCGCTTATGCTGCAGCCATTGCTGCGACTAACAACCGAGTGGTTTCGGCTCCTCAGTCTGCATTTCAGTTCGGTCGCCCAGCCACGGTGAAATCCACTGAGTCGAAACCAACTTCTAACTCTCAGGAAAGTGATCCTCTTCATGACGCTTTATTCTCTTACGTGGATGACCGGTCAGAGGTAACAGCTTACTACAAAATATTTGTCCCTACCCCGTCATTGCCGTATAGTTCGAACTCTCTCGGGGAGAGTCTTCCGACGAAGTTCTCAAAGATAGGAATGACCTGTTTTTCGTCAAGACCAGACTCATTTGAGAAGTCAAGAGGCTGGGGTTGGAGGTCGGATGCATTATATTTTGTGGTAGAAGAGCAGGCAGCCCGAGACGCACCATTGAAGATAACAGTTAATATAGGGTATGTCTAGTTATGTACGGTTGATTTTTGGTCTTTATAAATCTTAATTGTATTCCGAGTAGGGTTTTCTTCCGATTATCTATTGAACGAATAGACATAAGAAAGTAAGGTCCTCGAGAAGAGCATGCGCCAAAAGGCGATGATGGAAAGATATATGTACAAAACTTGTTCGTTTTAAACTCCAAAGTAAACAAAAAGCATACAAAGGTCGGCATTCAGTCATCAAGATTGTTTCTGAGGTATAAGTTCTCTTTATGCTGCGAGAGCCGCGTTCGACGAGCCGGCCTCGGGGATCATCGGAGCTATAGGTTTTGATTGCCATGCCATATATCTCTGCATCATGATGCCCACTCCCTCGAAAATCGCCAATAAGCATGCACATCCAATAGCAGAGCCCCTCATGTGTTTCCATCCGCCACGAACAGCAAGCGCACCACCTGTGAAGAAGCCAGCAATGATTGCATTGAACGGGTCTTCTTTGCGGCGGATTCCTTTGACAGCACAGTCAAAAGTAGAAAACAAGCCACCCCAAACTCCAAAGTTGCCGCCCACGACAGGAGCTCTGGCTTTTATTGCTGAAATAGCGCCGAGTCTTCGCTCACCTATTGGGGAGTTTCGGAATCCTTTTATGCCATGCCAGACAGTGCCGCCAATCGCCTAAATTCCGGTCAGTACAAGGTATTTTCCACTGGCTACAAAACTTATACTTACACCCATAGCAAAAGCTCCACCAAAATCATTCAAAATAACAACGGGACACGGGTCTCTAGAATGATCAGCCATCGCTCTCTAGCTTGTCTTGGACGTTTCTCCGATAGCTAATTGTCTTCAAGGTTACACCTAGAGGAAGGCCGGCGAAATTTATTTCATTACCCTAACCCACTCTGCCAAACCGCGTATCGTGATTGGGCCATTCATCCCAGCTCTTCCTTCCTGGAGCGATGCTAAGGGCCTGTTTCGGAAGAGCCAGACGTTTCTACAGTATTGATTCGCAGGAGCTTCGGTGGATCCGGGATCACTTCAGATCCAGCTCTGACCTTGTTTCAGCTGCTGTGGCCAGGAGAGAAGCTGGGGAACCCCTACAGTATATACTGGGTTCTCAGCCGTTTGGACCTCTCGATATTATATGTAACTCTAATGTATTGATCCCTCGTCCTGAAACCGAGCAATGGGCTCTCGAGTTATCGCAAAAGCTTCCGAATGACTCCAAAATCCTAGATATTGGCACAGGATCTGGCTGTATTGCATTACTACTAGCGGGCTACAGCAAATGGGTATGGGCTCTAGATATTTCCGAAAGGGCTCTGGAAGTTGCTCGGAAAAATGCTGAGTTCCATAGTGTAGACAACATCACTTTCATAAAAGGCAACTATCTAGATCTGAACAGCATAACTTCAAGCCTCCGTGACCACTCAGCCGACCCGACCATCGTGGTATCCAATCCCCCTTACATCCTTCAGTCAGAATTCGTGCATCTTTCTCCATCAGTAACGCAATATGAGCCAAAACTTGCTCTCCTAGGAACTGACGACTCCGTTTTGGCGGTGTTTAAGGTTGCTTCATCTTTGAAAAAATGCAATCATTGCATTGCCGAGGTTGGGGGTACATCTCAGGCACAGCGGGTGCTGAATCGCTTGGATCGCAACATATGGAAACATGCCCACATCTGGAAAGATTTTGCAGGTAAAGGTCGCTGCGTAGTCGCAAGCCGTATAGGATTACCACTGACATGATCTTCTCTAATTCTTTGACTCCTTCTTTTCCGCTCGTTGCTCAAAAAGATCTTTCATGCGCGCATAATGTGCCAACTCCTCCGAAGAAACACTGGGCACAAGAGCATCATGAGCCCTCTTGAAGTCATCTAGTGTCACTTCTACCTTCAAATCATCTCTGCATATGTGTTCAAACCACCATCTCGTAGTTACAGGCTTTTCTCGGCCAGCATTGTACTCCTTAACCTGCTTATCGACTTCCCCAGCAGTCCTTGTCATGGCATTTAGCATGGCATCAGAACAAAGAGCATAGAAATCTGCACCAGTGTATGAATATGCACACATATCTGCTACAGTTCTCATACTTAATCCCTGTTCGAGAGTAAATTTCCGGGTCAACGCTTCCAATATTTTCACTTGTTGGTCTCGTGTAGAGGCTGTACCAAGATACACCATTTTATCGAATCTTCCTGGGCGAAGTAAAGCTGGATCGAGAAGATCTGGTCTGTTTGTCGCTCCAACCACAAATACCCCGCCTTCACTATCATTTGACATTCCATCCAACTCAGCTAGGAGCTGAGATACTATACGGTCCATAACACCTCCAGAATCGCCTTGGTTTCCTCTCTTTGGTGCAACCGAATCTAATTCGTCAAAAAATACTACACATGGACGGGAATCCCTAGCTCTCTGAAAAACATGTCGCACATTTGCCTCAGATTCTCCTATATACATATTGAGTAACTCCGGGCCCTTGACGGAGAAAAAATTTAGCGAAAAGGATGTGGCAATTGCTTTCGCCAGAAGTGTTTTTCCGGTACCTGGGGGACCATAAAATAAAATTCCCGATCTTTTCTTCACTCCCGAAGCAAAAAGTTGCGGGTGCTTTAGAGGAAGCTCAATAGTATCAAGAATGTCCTTTTTAACGTCTGCCATACCTCCGACGTCCGCCCACTGAACATTAGGGATCCTAGGAGCTCCAATAGAATCTGAATATTTCTGTCTTGCTTCAGCTATAGCATCAAATAGGTCTGATGCAGACAAATTGAATATACCTCCGTTTAAAATTTGAGCATCACCAATGCTAAAATTCTCCCCTTTTTGGAGGCTTTTGCACTGCGCTACCTCCACGATTGCACGGATATCCATGGGGGTGAGTCCGGCGCTCTGTAGCGCTAAATCAGAAAGCAGAACATCAGGGGCTATACCAAATGTGATTTTATCGATTATATTCTTATTCGAAGGGTTCTTCAGAGAGCCAGAAATCGGCAGCCCATCGCTTAGAAGAAACTCGAAACATTTCTGTCTCTCTTGCGCACTAGGGACAGGTACTGGGATCTCAAACATAAAAGATGTTCGTGCTGCATCAGGAAGTCTATCTGGCTCCACTACAGTGCCAATAACCACCACGTTAGCCTGCTTTAATACATCAGAAAATCGTGACCCATCCATCGGAGAAGCTCCACTAGGGCTGTCTCGAGCCAACGCTTCAACGTGAGTGATGAGTACAATAGCATGAGAGCATGACTCAGCTCTTTCTAGTCGTGCCTTAAGCGTTCCGAATGTTTTCGCATCTGTTTCTCCTAAAACATCGTATGCAGATATTTCGGCGAGGTGAAGGCCTAATGATGCGGCGACAGCACGAACGAGTGTAGCCTTACCCACGCCTCTTTTAGAAGAATGTACTAGTATTGAAGGCCGAAGTCCACGTAAAGATGAAACCTCTACTAAACTTCTAAGGTACTTGCCAGCGTTTGAATGAACGATATATTCCGGGTAAACAGGGAGATCGTAGTATGTTCTAAACGGTACCTTAGGTGTTGGTGGCTGTAAGCAGTCCTCTGATCCAGATTGTACAAGTCTGGTTTGTATAGGGTCAACGAGCACCTCTGAATTTTCGGTGGAATTGGAAGTGATCTTGAACCAGACAATTGCGTCTGGATCGGAGTACGAGCTCTTGTCAATGAGGGAATCTAATGCGTATTGATCAAAATGAGTATTTAAGGAAACAGTGCCAATAATATTCTGACCCTCGCCATTATCAGTAGATCCGTTATAAAAAACAGAAGACAATCTGGTATCTATAGGAATTGGAATAAGGTCTCCAGTATGGACCACTCTTGTTTCGTTCTCGAAGTAATTCCGCAAGCCGGCCAGGTATGCAGGTTGGTAAGAGCGCTCTGAAGACAAAAAAGAGCATACTCTCATTATTGTGACTTCTTTTGCAACAGAACAATTGTTGATGTTAGCCTTTTGTACAGTTAAGATGGTCGGATACTGCAAGTTATACCAGAGAACTGGAGGGATTTGAATGGTTTTAGTCTTTCCTCCGAGGCCAACTTGTACATATGTAGCCTTACCAGAGGGTGTGGTGATCCGCACAAAGTCGCCAGTCATGACTCCTAGTTTCATTAAACAATCATGACCAAGCAAAGCTTGATCAGATTCTGACAGTCGTTTAGATAAGGGAGAGCACGGCAAGTCCAGTGAGATTTTTTGAGCTTCAGAGCTTAATTCGGACATTAGATAATTGGACATATCATCAGCAACTTCATCCTCGGGGTCATCGGACATGGCTTCCATCGAGGCAGTATAAAAGTTGGCTCTAAACGCCTGAATTGAGGGGTTGTAAATGGCAGTGACTTTGGTAGCAGAAGTCACTAGTAACTGGTTCAATGGCTCAACTAAATTACATTTGATAATACTTTCACGAAATATCTGCGAGATAAGGAGTTGGCCAGTTCGCAGAATCATGTCGTCGAAAAGGCGGTGTAGCAGTGAATGCTCCGCATGGAACTTTTCGTAAGTAGCCAAGTCTCCAATTGAAAGTATAACATGAGAGGCAGCTGGTATCTGCTGAACTTCTAGCCTTATTACCGAACACACTTGCCCTCGGAGAGAACCGATGAAAACATCCGGTGGGAGAAGAGCCTCGGCACAACTTGGTAGCACAAAGACATGCTTATTGGGCGCATTTGGGCCAGCTGGTATGCACCTGAAAACCGTCCATCGTGGTTTATTGTTCCATGCTTCCGGTACAGCTTCTATGGTAGAGTCACTGTTGTCTGCTGATGGAAGTAAAGCAATATAACCGGATGTTTGTCCAGGCAGGAGTTTCTCGAAGATATCGGGAGAAACCGAGAGAGAGTACTCGTCTTGCAAATTCAAAACATCTCTATCACTGACTAGTAACGATACCGTTATTACTTCTTGATGAGATGCAGAGCTGGGGACGATCGCCGGCATTCTCCGTATTGAAGAAACGGTGTAAGCGTGCCTTACCCCACACCGATGAAGTATACATCCCAGTGGGTCCTCAGCCGCATATAGAGTCATGGAGACGGTTCAGACTAGTTCACTACAGAGCCTGAAGTAAATGTGACAGTAGGAAGCTTCGCTAGCAATGTATATATCATATGGTGACAATCTAGATGTTTATTTTAGGGAAGTGCCAGTACCTGCCCACGAACGGGTGAGTCTACATCTAGAGGACTTGAATCTGGCAAAATAGTGGAATCTGCCTGCTTTTATGCGCTAAGATGACCATTTACGGAATCACGCACAGCATAGCACCAGTTTCGTAACGAGAGTTACTGTATTGTGGAGGTTTTGGAGGGTGTATAGCTCTTGCTTTGCGACAGCTACTGCAACGCTGGCCGCATTTCCGCTAGAAGAATGAGCACGACGAAAATTACTAAAATGATGGTTTTGGAGCTTTATTTAAAAGCATGTCACGACTGAAAAATCATATATGGGTATATCTAATAGAAAGGGAATGCTTTGTGATTTGGCACCTGGCTGAGATATAATAAAGCACATGAACAGCTAATAAATAGTATGTCTTGGTCTCATTTTATAACTTCAAACACTGCATAATTAACGGTATGTGAATGGATCACTGGACACGACTTGGCTCGAAGATACAGAATACTGAACAAATGAGATGCCGTCACTCGACCAATCTGTGTTTAAAAAGAGATTGTTCCACCTGCAGCAGATTCCGAATAAGTCTGCACTGACTCTTGGCTTGTAGAGGAGGAGTGGTACTGTGTGGAAGTTGGTTAACGTAAGCTATTCTCGCACATGTTCTGCAGACAAGGGGTTGAGAACACTATAAGACACGAGAATATGTCTACTACAGTCTTCAAACCGCAGAATTTTAGTGATTGGTATGAAGTAATATTTATCTGGCTGAAGAAGCCTGATACAGTATATGTGGGAAACAAGACATTTATCTGCAGTCAATGTTCAGCAAGGGTGTGAAGATTGGGTGAGATCAAGATCGCTTCTGATTGATAATGATGTAGCAGTCAACCCGGTTTTTCATTGCAATAGAGACAAATTGCTCAGCTACCACAACAGTACCGTCTGCGAGCATGTTGATGTTACCACGAGATCTCATGCCTTGTCTAGATAGACACGAGGTTATACGCATGATCAGTAGACCCAGATCGGCAATAGGCAGTTATCAGTGATTATAATGACAGAAAGACGGCCCGTTATAAACCTTTGCGGCAGCACAGCAGTCAGATGCTGGTTCATTTGCGCGGTAATGGAGAAGTAAGACTACACAGTGAGACAGGCCTTGTCATAAGGCGTGGGATTGAACTAACAAAGTCGTCTCATTTGAGCAGCTATCTGTTTCATATTACGCTTAATATCGGCCTCGTGGTCTTCGCGTGTCTGGATTTGCAGACGACTCTAGCGTATAGGTGCAAGTATCCGCTTAATTAAGTTTAGACCCTGGTCTAGGTAATTAGCGTTCCTAGCGCCATTTCCGAATGTGGCCCGTTCTGTTTAGAGTTTCAGAACCAGAACTAGGCCTCCAATTTATTGCTTCCTTTCACCTGGCACGCCCAGTTATGCCTGAGTTGAGTCAGTTCCATGGTTTCGCTGGAGCTTTTTAGCCAACTATGACAGGTATAATTACAAGGTGCTTACTGATCGATTGCGTGTATGGAGCTTCCAATACTGTATCGTGGATGAATTAGCTTTCCTGCGGAAAACGACCACGCGAGGTATCGGAGTCCGCAGATAATCCATGCTTAATCAATTCCGCAAAGGGTTGTTGATCGCCGGCGCACGCGGTTCGGTTCATCCGGTATCTACCGTCCAACCCTCTGCATGAAAAACCATCGCTAGATGGAACCTGTCCTTGTTCTTCAGATCGGTGTATTTGTCAAGAAGAGACATCGAGTTTCAAAGCATTTCAGCCAAGAAACTACTCTGCCACCTAACCACTTTAATATCAGGAAATATTAATATGCTTTTATAAGTCAGGATAGAGTTACAAGTGCTTAAACAAGCTTCTGCGTGTCAGCCACATAGAGTACTTAGCTGGCAAATATAGCCTCTATCCTTTAAGAATCCAATTGAGGTAATGTGGCTGATCGGAGAAAGGCTAGCTATGGCACAAGTATGCTCTCCATTCATCCGTATGCACGGGTACAGTCGATTGGAACCTAAATGAAGGGAAAATAGCCCTTGAATGAAAATCTGGAAGCATACCAGTGTCCAAGGCGCAGGTACCTGTTAAACTGTTAACTCTTAATTAGCGAGATAATAATTAAATGAGATGCATAATTTATTATTAGTCTAGAGGCAAGCTTGAAATAAGGTTAATCGTGGAAACCGGTACTCTCATGTGATTGGTAGAACCACACACTATATCGCTATATCACAACGGAATAAGGCTTCGGCTGTCTTGTTCGGTCAGGGGCCACTAAATTCTGTCGAGAAATCGCGCTGATGTCTTCTTTAGTAGCAAAAGGATGAGAAAGTCACCCGGTCACTGTGATGATCTAACCTCTGGGGCATAAAAGTCATTGTTACCACCTAACTCCGAATCACAGAGAACCATATTTTACTTTGTGATAAACAGCCCTGGCTTACTACATGACATCATGGCTCTTGAAGGCGAGATCTCCCAAACGGTAAACGATACCTGTCACATCCTTGTAACTTTGAGATCTAGTGGAATAGGGAGAGCCGGCGGTCGGGCGGGGCCAGACCTGCGCAGCAATGGCATTCATAAGAAGCTTGCGTGCAGTGTGACATATCTGTATGTACCCATGCAACGCCCAGTCTGCAAGATAGCTGTCCTTATGCAAGTAATCACGAAGTCTTCTTTGACTCCGAGTTTCAAAACAACGAAAGGCGGTCGTCCCAGACTCGTTGGCGTGCGAAGTAATTAAGCATACTAATTGAAACCTTATCGCCAACTAGACGGAATCGAAATGAATAAATTGATCCATGGCCAATGAAAGGGCGCTTTTAGCGAATTACGTTTTCAACGGTCTCATTATCTGTATAACCTTAAACTCTAAACTCTAGACTATTGCAATCTTAATCGGGGAATTTTCGAGCCCAAATATGGTGGGCGTATACTGTCATGATATAAAACTTCGCGTTCCCTCTGTTTTTTACATTGTATTTGAATTCCGTTAGTTACTCTCTCAGCACCGCCCGTCAGGTTATTTAGACTGTAAACGACTAGAGGCGAATAAATCTGCTCCGGAAATAACTTCTGCGATATACAGTTGACTCTCATCCGCCTTAGACACCCGCTTTCCGCCGTTCTTCTCTCCGCTTGAAGATCATCATCGCATACAAGGCGTATTGCGAAAGTCCTGGCTTTGTATTTCTCTCTATTTTCACAGTTAGGACAGTTTTAGGTGGCTCTTGTTTTCTGTCGACAACAATTTTGTTGCTATCTGCTTCTATTGTCTGAGCCAACGAGATTTTAACTGTCGTTTCCGAAGCCGTCTTTATATATTTAAGCAGCTCTAGATTGACATATTCTACCCATATTTGCCTCGCACAATATCTCTGGTGCAGTATATTGTCTTCTGCGGCAGTACTGGAGCAATATAGAAGGAGCCTTTAAATACGCATTCCAATCTAAACAATCGCAGAACAGGAGTTGACAGTCCAGTGAATACCGCTTCGGTATCTCCTATGTCGGTCACTTCTGTAGAACAAAGACAAGGTCTACCCCCTAGTCTTGAGCCTCGTATACTCTGGGATAATAAGCAGTATCCTATGTCACAGCCACGAAAGCAGCCAGAGAATAGCTTCAAACCTTACTACGATAGAATAGAACCTGAAGCGGGCTCTTCGCATTACCCTTCAGCTCCTGCTAGTGCTGCTGGGCCAAGATCGGCCATAAACATGTCAGGCTATGATGATATCAATGCCCGGACCGTGAATATGCCGACGGAGGCGTCGTCATCAAGTATACCTATCTCAACTGGTCCAGGCCCCAGTTCCAGCATTTCCGGTTCGACGTCTTCACCTTACTCAGCCAGCAGTATGTCTTATACTGTTATGCGGTATGACGACGGCACCTCTGCGTATAGGGGCCAGCCTATGGCTCGTGCCGATCAGTCATACGCACCCACTGTCACTACTCCAGGCACTACTGGAAACATTCCTTCACGGAGCGGACCAACAAGTTGGGCAGAGTACGCTGGCACACAGTATCGTCCGTGGACAGAATCGAACACTGCACCTGCCAATCCTGACCCCACCTACATTTCCAGAAATGCAGCAGTCCCTGAATATGGATATAGCGCCCACCCGGTACACCAAAGCGGTGACCAACAACAGCGCATCATGGGATATGAAGGCTCAGGGTCTTATTATGATGGACGAATGTACGCTCCCAATGTGTACAACCGGCCAGGAGCGGCGACTCCGGCCACCACGATGGCTGTGGGTGCCGGCATTCCCCATCAACAACAGGTCTCGCATCAGCGTACTTATAGCCGATCGCCGGCCTTAAGACAAAACCACAAGATTGCTGAACGACGGCGGCGTCGTGATATGGCTGAGCTGTATTCCCGTCTTCGAGACCTGCTACCAGATAATCGAGGCCCCAAGAACAGCAAACATGAAATTCTGCAACTAGCAGTGAACTACCTTTCAGAAATACGGCATATGTCCTCGACCGAAGTTGAAGGGAAGGAAGCCAAGGATCAAGCTACAGGTGGCCTTTCAGATGGCCACCACCATGCCGCAGGTGACTATGCCAGCACCTACTCCAGCATGCCCAATAGTAATATTCACGACGCTCCCTTGCCGGCACCTTCTCTTGCGGGCTCATTGAAGCCAACGTGACACCAATGTTTTTCATATAAATAATAATGATGACTCCTAACGCGCCTGTTTTTATCCGAAAAATAAATTATGATATCGAATCATGTTAAATTGTAAGGCTCTACGTAGGCAATTTGGGTGGTAGTTTCAGGCCCCCGAGATGGAAATTAGAACCTCTTACTTTAGAGTTCGACAAATCTCGTCAACAGCAGCAGTCAGCGAAGCTCTGCCGATAAAAGAAATGTCGAGTGTCTTGCCATTAGAACTGATTGATAGTGCCATAGGATCGGAGATTCGGGTCATAATGAGAAATTCCCGCGAGTTCGTGGGCACACTGGTCGGGTTCGACGACTTCGTTAGTAAGTATCTATTTTTCATTGATTGTTCTTTCCCGGTTTGAATCGCTAACTCTTTCAAGATTTGGTATTAGAGAACGCTACTGAGTTCGAAGACTCCCAGCACAAATCAACTAAGAAGACTGTCCTGATCAACGGTAACAATATTTGTATGCTTAGCTTATGACAGGATCCCTGATGTGCCGTCCCTTATTCCAGAACTATCTGTAGCAACTTGTAAATTATCTAGTTGTCGATGTAATAAGTGTATTAGCTACGTTTAATCTATCTGCTGACCTGCTTTCGGCGGCTTGGTCATCCAAGCCCCGCCTCTACAAGGTTTCCTTCCTACCAAACACTATGTTCCGAGGCCGAAAGCAACTGTTGGTGATAACCAAAGCCAACCACAGAGTCCTGCGCAGCTACTCGACACCGTCGCAGAAGTTAGTATGCGGACTCGAAATTCATACGCAGTTAGATACCAAAAGGAAGCTATTCTCTCCTTCGAGATACTCGATGACCGCACCAGCTAATACCACTATATCCCCATTCGATCTAGCCCTGCCTGGCACAGAGCCCATATTGAATTATGAGGCTGTATATCTCTCTTTAATTGCGGCTACTGCTCTAAACTGTACAATTAGCCAGAGGTCTACCTGGGACAGAAAGCATTATCTATATGCTGATCAGCCGGCAGGATACCAAATAACCCAGCATTTCTCTCCGTTGGCTACAAACGGCCGTGTCAAGTTAGACAATGGTCAAACTATTCGCGTATCTGAACTGCATATTGAGCAAGATACTGCCAAAACCACATACATGGACGAGCCTCGCATGAACTCTTACATAGATTTCAACCGATGCAACCACCCACTGATCGAGATTGTAACTATGCCCGATTTTACAACACCAGAAGGCCCTGCCCTCTTTGTGCAACATATACAACTTCTCTTTAGGCATTTAGGTGTCTGCACCGGTGAGCTTGAGTCAGGAGCAATGAGAGTTGATGTGAACGTGTCTGTAGGCAACAATCCGGTCCGCACCGAGTTAAAAAATATCTCCACCTTGGCTGCTATGACAGCAGCTATCAAGGCTGAGTGGCTAAGGCAATGTCAAGAGCTGGATAACAACAGGAAAGTTGCTTTCGAAACCAGGGGTTTTGATGGTACAACCACTTTCAAGCTGAGAGACAAAGATACGCAGTCCGACTACAGGTATATGTCTGATCCAGAACTGCCTCCTTTGGTTTTTACTGCGGATATCTCTCGAGAAATACAAGAAGAATTGCCTGAGTTGCCATCCGAAGCCCTAAGTCGTTTACTAAATGACCCCAAGCATATGTTGCGCGAGAAAGACGCATATGCGTTAGTAGCGCATCCAGATCTACTACGCTACTACAATAAAGTCCATTCGGAAACATCTCATATGCTCGAACGCAAAAATCTGGCTCCTTCTTCACCTAGAATATGTGCTAATTGGATCGTAAACTCATTGCTAGGAATGAGTTCCGAGTGCCGACCTGAATCAGGTAATGTCATTGGAGCCGAGAACTACGTAACTATAAAGCAGATGGCCGAACTTATTACCTGTGTCGAAACAAATGTGCTGACTGCAACAGCTGCCAAGCAGGTTCTTCGACATATGGTATACAACCCTGACGCTTCTGCAACTGTTTTGACAATTGCGAAAGACCTCAATGTACTGGCAGGCAACGAGCAGGACCTCGAGCAGGTATGTGAGACTATTATTGCTCAACATCTCGAAAAGGCAAAACTTGTAAAAAGAAAGCCAAATTTGATTAATTTCTTTATTGGTGCGGTGATGAAAGCCACAAATGGGCGTATTCAGGTGGACAAAATCAAGCCAGTCATATCGAAGAAGATATCCGAACTGAAATAACTCAACTGACATCTACTCCAAAGAATCGGTTGATGTGGAACATAAAATCAACTCATTATTGCACATAAATGTAATTAACGACCCATCATCCTTAATGCTAGGTAGTGTAGGGTACAACGTCTTTACCGGCGGCAGTATGAGGACACTGTGTACCACATCAGAAGTAGGTGCTGCTTTTAAGTGCGTAGTGACATTAGAGTGGCGCAGGGCGAAAAGCCAGTCACCATTAGCACTAAACCGTGCCTGTAGAGTGGTGTTGTAGGACAGGCCAGTATCTTCATCCCACAAGTCGGCTATAAGCTGAGGTTCATTATAGGCGCATCCACCCGAGAGTTGGGAAAGAGACCAAGAGAACAGATTAGTTTTCGTCAGTGCCAATATATTGTTGCCAGTTGGATCAAGCGAGATGTCGCAGATATCCTTTCTATGGTCGGGGGTAATATAATACACAGATTTGGGTTCGAATGGATAGATGTTGAGGATGAATTGGAGCTGCTCGATATCAAGGAGCCGAATTGTATTTTGGTTCAGCACCAGCAGCAGGTGATCATCGGCTTTTCCTAACGCTGGAGATCCAGTAAATTTTAAGCATGTGCCTGCATCTGTGAGAGAAATAGTCCGAGGTTCGGACTTGACCCATATAATCAATAGACCGTTATCGTCAGCAGAAGCTACTATACCGTGTCGGGAGACCGCGATGCTAACTACATGCGACGTGTGGCCGGACTGGCCTTCGAGAATTATTGGCTCTATCGAATCTTTGGATGTGTGAAAATCTATAAGAGAAATAGAGAAATCTGGGTGTGATACAGCGAGATAGCGCTGGTTTTTGCTAGCAGCGACATGGATAGCAGGTTGATGCAACTGTATGAAAGAGGGCTCCATCTTGTCCTGCTGACGAAAAACTGTGACTCCCTGATCGTGTCCACATAATAAATCGTCGCCATACCATTCCATGCAATAGGGATTGGGGATATGCGGCTTTAGTTTATACGGAACTAGTTTGTTTGAATTCATCATTGGCGTATTTGGGAGGGTGGAAGTTGGGTGGTGGTTTATATTCGGGGATCCAGGTACTCCACAATGGTCATGCCAAGAGCTGTGGAGGGCACATTGTACGAGAGTCTGGAGCCGAGCCCCTTTATCAATGAGCGAAACAAGCCTTGCTCCTTCAGCAGGTTCGTCACCACTTTCCACAGCCCTGCCCGATCGTCGGGTCTCATAGCTAGGACTTCTTTCGAGTTGGCTAGCTGTTGTCTGGTTTTTATTACATCCAGGAAATTAGACACTGTGCAAGCCGACGTTGTAGCTATGCTGGATGCAATTATGATCTGAGGATTTGATATTGGCCGGTCCTGGCCCCGTGTCAGAAACTTCTTCGACTCCTCATATGATACCCACCACACTACAGTATGGGGCATGAATACTACTAATCCCATCCAGTATCCTCTGTAGAACCCCTTTATGCCTGATTCTTCATATATCTCACGAATTACTGACAAGGTTCCAAGCGATTCCGCCGAGTTGAGGTTCATTATCTGCAGCCGACCCTTGATAACCTCCATCGGGTTGTACAGGAAGGAGCTCATTATCTCGGCACAAGCTCCTCCTACAAAGTAGGAACTTATTGTCTTATCGCCCAGAACTGGTGCAACCTCTCGTTTCGTGTGTTTATATACATGTAAATATGTCGCATACGCAGGTATGTTAAGTAGTATCGATGCAGTTAGCCCTCTATAATATCTAAGTAATGGTATTTTTGGTATCCCTTTAGTATTCGAGGTCTGCTGGAGTGTCCGCAGAGTATCGAGTGGGTGGAAAACCAGTCGAGTAGCCACTATACTCGCACTATACTGTTAGATTCCCAACTAACCAATCAGTCGGCACAGTATCTACTTACGTTGTAGCCGATAACGTCGCATATCCGTCCATGGAATACCGGTTCGGACAATGGCTGCTAATGTGCTAACCGCTGAAAGCCCGAGAAGCTCGTTTAAACTTTTTTGATGCCGTCATGTGACTACTATCCTTACCCCAGGTACCGTGACCGAGTGGTTGAATACGACCCCTTATTGCGGCCCAGAGCAGATTCTCCTTGATCTCTGTAGAAATCTCCAATATACCTAAAATCGCTGTTTAAAGGTGATAAGTCGTCTTCGTCAATGTACCCTCGTATAGACATGCTGTGTTTCATCTGAACCACTAGTTCGATCCATATCTCGTCGCCCTTAATTGTCTTCAGCCGTAGCAGTTTCGGCTTGAACGGCAGTCTATCTTTAATTAGTCTTAGTAGCTCATTTATTGAGAAGCTCGGAGTAGCAGCCGTTTTGCAGCGTCGTTCGCTAAATAGATCTTCTACCCTTGTATAGGAACTAGCGTGTGTCTGAGACAGGCCTATACTTGCAGAAGAGTATTGGTATCTAGGATATGGTAAGTTATTCGCCTGTATACTAGGCTCATCTCTCCCAGTACGGCCTGGGTGTTGGTATCGTAGAACTGTGGGTATATCGTGGCATTTAATACACGAGTTTTCCTTAGAGTCTTCCTCGGCGCTTCCACATGAATCACTATAACACCTGTCAAGATAGTTACACACTTCGGCCATGTCTATTTCAGGAATCTCTTCCAGAGGTGTGCACCATCTTAGCGTGGCCATCTAAAGAAGGTATCGACTAATGAACCTGCTGTAAGTTGCAGCTATATATGCTTGACACCTTATTAAAGTTTGCTTCAGCCGCATTGTGTGCTGGTATAAGCTTTCCAGATCCAGAAAATCCTTTGTCCAATCTGCCACAGAAATACAGCCATGTCTAAACCTGCGGAAAATAAGCTGTGGGGTGGCCGATTCACCGGTGCCATTGACCCATTGATGCAGCTGTACAATGACTCTTTGCCCTATGACAAAGTTATGTATCAGGCTGACATCGACGGTACCAAAGCCTACACTTCAGCTACTGCTAGGGTCGGAATCCTTACTGATCATGAAGTCAGCGAGATTCACCGTGGACTTGATATTATTGCCGATGAGTGGAAAAATAATAAGTTTGCGATCCAGAGAAATGACGAGGACATCCACACCGCAAACGAGCGCCGTCTTGGCGAGATTATCGGTAAGGATATTGCAGGAAAGGTACACACTGGCCGCTCTCGAAATGACCAGGTCGCCACAGATATGCGGCTCTATGTTAGAACTCAGCTCCGAGATATTAGAGACCAGTTAGTCGCTTTGATCAAAGTGCTGCTGGCTAGATCCAAGAGTGAAATTGACGTCATCATGCCTGGCTATACTCATTTACAGCGTGCACAGCCAATAAGATGGTCTCATCTTCTTCTATCTTATGCTACTTATCTTGCAGACGATCTGCAACGCTTAGAGCAACTCATGGCTCGTGTTAACCGCTCTCCTCTTGGTGCGGGCGCCCTAGCGGGAAACGCATTTGGTGTAGATAGAGAGCAGATCGCCAAAGACTTAGGATTCGATTCTGTATTGCCGAACTCTCTGATGGCAGTGGGAGACAGAGATTTTGTGGTGGAGATTCTGTTCTGGGATAGCTTCGTTATGAACCACATCTCTCGCCTGTCAGAAGACTTCATTATCTATTCTTCGGCCGAATTTGGATTTTTGAAACTTTCTGACGCCTATTCTACTGGCTCCAGTTTGATGCCACAGAAGAAGAACTCCGATTCCCTGGAACTTTTGCGAGGTAAATCGGGCCGTGCTTTTGGACAGCTTGCTGGATTTATGATGACCCTTAAAGCCGTTCCTTCAACTTATGATAAGGACCTACAGGAAGATAAGGAGCCTATGTTTGATTCCTTAGTCACCACGTCCCATTCCATTCAGATTGCTACAGGTGTCATTTCCACCTTAGTAATCAACGAAAAGAAGATGCGTGAAGCTCTTACCATGGATATGCTTGCTACAGATTTGGCGGACTATCTTGTCAGAAAAGGAGTTCCCTTCCGTGAGACACACCACATTTCCGGGGAAGCCGTAAGATTGGCTGAAGAGCTCCAACTTGAAGGTATCCATCAGTTAACAATGGATCAGTTCTTGGGTATCGATTCAAGGTTTTCTCCTGACGTTATGGAAGTGTTTAATTTCGAGCAATCTATTGAGCGACGCTGCTCGACGGGTGGTACTGCTCGTTCAGCAGTACTAAGCCAGATTGATGCTCTCGAGAAGCTTCTTGCTAAATATTAAGGTAAAAGAGTTTAAACTATTTAAAATTTTGAATAGAAATCGATTATATTTCCGTAAAGCCTATCCTAACAAATTTGTGTGCAGAGAAGATAAAGCAGTCAAGTGTATGTACGAGTACTTAGTTCATGTATCGCTTGTATATGAGTCTCGCGACATTCTGCCCTGCTAAGGTTGACGTCTCAAGTGTGCTTATAAACTGTTCAATCCCATTCAAGTACCATAGCCCGCTGTGATCCAAAACAAAGGGTTGAAACCGGACCATTGGTTTAAGACGAGGAAATGAGTACCAGTCCTTCTTGTGGTCCCAGAATATTTCAGTTCCTGCAGGGAAAAGAGATGAGTAGTGTTTCGGCTTTAGAGCCGCTAGAGAGAATATTTTATAGATATACTGGCAAGAGGTAGGAGTGGAGCATCTAGTCTGCACCAGTGAGATAGAATGAAAAGGTATAGTTCGATCATGCTTCGCAGGTTGGCAATTAATAATTGACTCTGGAGCAGGTACGCTGGTATCTAGGTTAAAGAACATAGGATCAAGCCGCGAGGAAGCCGATACGAGTGTGACATGCAGGTGAACGTATTCTGCCTCTTGGACTTGATATGTCTGGTCTTTGGAGGAAGCATGGGCTTGTATTCCAGACTGGTGGTAAGGAGCTGCGATGATGACATGGTCAAACTTTTCAACGCCTTTATCAGATTTGACCAGCCAAGACTTTTCTGAAGCCGAGTCGGGGAGGATATCAGTAACAGTGCAGCCTAGACGTACCGTAGCAGAAGAATTGGAAAGCATTCTGTCGAATATTTTCCAGTTTCCTCCCTCGATAGAGTAAGGGTCGTCAGTGGAGAGCGACACCATAGCAGCGAGACCATGAATTTGGTCGACTTCCTGGACATAGTTGCCTCTTGTAGCGGCCTGGCCAATTTCGTCGATGAATTTGGGCCCTATGCCTAGTGATCTGTAAAATGAAAAGCCATCTGACATGGTATAGTCACTGAGACCTAAGGAGTAAGCTACATCGGTGAGGTCCTCAAAGGGCTTTTCGTAGAGTTCGAAGAATGTTTCCAAAGCTCGGTCGTGCTGGCGGTTAAAACGGATGATGTCCAAGCCATAGCGGTACAGCAGCTGTGCAAAAGACCACAGCTTGCTGGAGGAGTGTCCAGTCTTATACAAAAACGTTTTGCCGTTCCAAATACCAAAAGAGTCAGCATTCACACCGTCCGACGGACCAAATGTAGTGTTGGAACGATAGGAGATCAACGGAAGTTCAAGGTAGTTAGCCGCATCCATTAAGTTCCTGTTGGCTTTGACAAAAATGCTGGCACCTAGTTCGATAGGAGTGCCTTTCCCGTCATCAAAAGTAGCAGCACGTCCTCCTACACGCGATGATTTTTCATAGACAGTGATATCAAACATATGGTGTGAGATATTCTGCAGGTAGAACGCAGCAGCGGAGCCTCCGGCTCCGGCTCCAATTACAGCTACCCTGGGCCTCTCTATTACCAGACCCGTTTGTTCGCATGCCGCTAGAGCTATGCATATCATCAGAAGGAAGCAAAATATCCCTGCGGACATTCTGGAGAGAGTGTGTGAACCAAGACTGCAGTCGGGTGATAGAAAGTTTGGGAGAACAATACCCGACGCGAACAACTCTAATTCCGGACTTACCGCGCTCGGATGCTTTGGTTACGTCTTGTATGTGTGGTACTGCTTAGCCTGCGCAGTGTTAAGAAGCGATCGCTTACTCTCGACGGTGCAATTGTTGCTTCGTTGGTGGGTATCATCCACTGTTTGCATCCTTGGATCGGATTTACGTGCGTACTGCTCGCCTTTTACATCCCATCCTCCATCCTTACCAAGGTTAAAACAGAGTATAAGGCATCGGTCATCGTATCAGATCACAAGCCCCGCAATTCCATCCAGGTGCTGGCTAACTCTCTTCCAGCTACCATTCTGATATGTTTACATATACTTCTGTCGAAAGCATATTGTTTCGACAACCAGGACAAGTTGGCTGTGGCCGTTATTGCCCAATATGCCGCAGCCACTGCAGATACTTGGTCCTCAGAAGTGGGAGTTTTAAGCTCGTCCGCGACGATCCTTATCACCAATTTTAAACCGTGCCCAAAGGGCACTAATGGCGGGGTGTCGGTTCTTGGCTTATTTGCTGGCTTCATTGGAAGTTATTTTATAGCTCTTGTAGCCTTTGTGTTCTTTCCGGTCTGCACAGACGTAACGGGCCCGCTCTACATCTATATGCTTGCCAAGGTAACTCTATTAGGGTTCCTAGGAACCGTTCTCGACTCTCTGATCGGCGCTACCATCCAAGGCTCCTTAGTTAACGAAAAGGGTAAAATTGTTGAGCATCCAAATGGTGCAAAGATCCACGACGATAAGCTCAAGTCAATTGCTGGCAAGGATTGCTTGTCGAACAACCAGGTGAACCTCTTGACCATTTCGACCATCACGGCTTTAGGCTATTTGCTACCCTGATCTTCCCAACTACGCGTTCTGCCTTCGTACCCTTTCACACTTACGTAAATAGATGAATTACTCAGCTCACCTCTTAGGCAAAATAAACCCTTTGCCTAATTGGTCTGCTTCTCCTGATGGGGAAATTCTCTCATATAACTCCGAAAAAGCTATCTTGCATAGAAATAATATCCCCGACAAGATATTCACTTTCAGCCCAGAAACCATAGTAACAGCTCTATTCGCATCATTTCCAGATTGCTCTTCTCTACCCATCGTTATCATTACCGATGCTTACATTCACACATTCTTTCCTGAAGGTCGCTCTTATCAGACTTCGGTTCCTTTCGAAGTCCGATCCGCCTGGTCCACCAAGCTCGGTATTATCATAGAACGGTCTGATGATCCAGAGGTTTCATCACCGCGCTTCCTTGTGTTCTCTGACCCGGTCAAGAATTTCGGCCTAATTCACTCTAATGGCCCCTATCAGGTTATCCTGCCAAAAGAAACAATTTTGCATGCTGTCGACTTTCCCTCACACACAATAGTGGTAACATATAGTTACCCGAACTCTGCTATCCATGTATATAGTCTTTCTCCAGTTTCTGATACCCTCTTACCTAATGTTGACACGATTGAATCTCGGTCTCTGAGAAGGCGTTCTTCGAAACGAATATCATCCCTCGTTACTGCTTCCTCTAATATGAGTGATGATATTTCCCGCGATCTATCAACAGATAAATCCTTGGACTTGGATTTCTCAACCAATGTATCCCGTGCTGAACTCTCCACCGGGCACGACCGCATGAGTTTTGCTGAATCTTCTAAATTGCAGTTGGACTTCGACTCTCTTTCTACTGTTTGCTCTTTTACCTTCATAGCCTCAATTCCAACCTCTAGTGATTTCCTGGCTTCACCGTCTCGTGTCATTTCTGCATCAGGCCCTCAAGGATTTCTCCTCGGTGTTTTTGAATCTCGCTCCTCTCACATGGCATTGCATTCGTTCAAATTTCCTGATGATTCGACTTTACCTTCCTATATTCGTCCACATCCGACGAAAGTCTCATCTTTCACTCTGCCAGCCTTGGATGCTCAGCCACTGTACTTCTCTGCGGGACTCTCTTGCTTATTTCTTCTCTTAGATCAGTCTACAGCCTACCTTTACTTCCATGGGCTTCAATTTGCCCCTGCTCTGGCATTCAAGTTACCTATTCCAACTCTGGCCCTGATGAATTCCTACCGCAGCACAGTCCATTTGCTCTCAGCTGAAACTAGTACCCCTTTTGCGTATCAAGTAACATTGCGTCCGCAATCTCAAACTTATTTTGATATACTTTCCTCAATAGCTAACGCCAATGTTGTTAAGTCTCCTTCCTGTCATATATTGCATATATGGTCTTTTTTGAGGTATAAGTTAAACGATGATGCTAAAGCTCTAATGGCTACTGTATTATCTCTCGTAATTTCCAGGGCTGCTTTTGACTCTATCATATTCCCTCCTCGATCAAGTATTCCAAACCTAGCTCAGGCTCTTTTGAACTCTGGATCTTCTACGGTATGGGCAAAATTGTCAGGTGCCTCTCGCCATGACAGTTATGTTCTAGCTTGCGTAGAAGCTGCACTACAAGCACGAAATATTTTTCCTTTTTCCCAAGTGGATATTCAGAATGGATCGCTTTTATTATATACTTTGCATTTGTGGTTAGAAGAAATGTCCTTGTCTACTGCAAATACCTCGCATTTGGCCTTCTTCTCTGACGTATTCCTGCATATCATAACCTGGAGCGGTTGGGGTTCTGAATGGATAGAGTACTACTCAACGTCCAACTCCGCTATTGTTCTGAAACTGTCTCTGCAATATCCAGAACTCTGTCCTACCCCGCCTTCAGTTCTTTATGTGCTATCGGAAATATTGTCTGGTAACCTCCCTGATCCGGATTTTTTATCTGTTCCTCGGCAGTTTGCCTTACTCGGTTCTCATTCCTCGGTACTTCCTATGACTCAAAGAGTACTCGAGCTCTTTCGCTTCATATCGTATGACAAAGCTAGTCCATATGATATCGTGACAAAGGCTCTAGCAATTGGTATTTCTCTTTATGACCTTAATCAATTTCCTCCTGGTGTGGCATTTCCTCTTATGAATTATATCGCTGGTCTAACTGATGCGGTTCCATCAACCTGGCAAGAGTCAGCGTTAGATTTCATAGGACGAGACGACCTGAAGGCTATTCAGTCTGATAGTTTATTCAGTAATAAGAGCTACAAATCAGTCTTACCTGCTGACCCCCATCATATTCATGACATTATTCAATCTTTAAACCATGATGACGATACTAATTATGATGACGTTTTTGAGCACGACAGGCTGTTGATTTCCCGTCTCATATTCTCTGAAGATCGGCGTTTGAACGAGGTAAATAAAATCCTTAACGCCCCTAAAAGGCCGCAATTAGTCTATTGGGATACTTCGGGCTTTAGTAACGACCAAGATGCGTTAGAGGCTAATCAGTCGCTTGCACGCACCATGGCCATGCGCGTATTGGCTATCTCAATTGGCCGTGCAGCTTTGACTTATTCTACTCGAGACCCGTTGATGACAGAGAAGTTTCCAATTGCACCAATTAATTTCCAGGTAATTATTCGTCCATCCATGGTAACTTTGATGCCTGAAATGTCCAGTGTTGGTGAGGAAAATATTGCCTGGGGAACTTTCCACGCAGGTGTTGCTGCTGGATTAAGCATCTCATCTGATGCCAAGAACATTACTGGAAACTGGATAGTATTCAACAAGCCTGCAGATTTGAATCCTCGTCACGGAGGCTTTCTACTAGGTCTGGGGCTGAATGGTCACCTTAAGAACCTTGAAGAGTGGCACGTGTATAATTATCTTGGACCAAAGCATTCTCTTACTAGTGTTGGCCTTCTCCTGGGTATGTCTGTTAGCTACCTTGGAACCATGAATACGAAAATGATGAAAGTCCTCTCAGTACATGTGAGAATTCTGCTTCCAGTTGGGTCGTCAGACCTTAATGTGAATACATTAGTTCAGTCTGCCGGCATAGTAGGTGTTGGTTTGGTTTTCCTAGGAAGAAAGCACAGAAAACTAAGCCAGATACTCATTAATGAATTGTCCAACATTGACGAAGCGATTAACACAATCTCCTCCAAATCTTCGGTAAACGAAGCTTATTTTCTATGCATTGGTTATGCTCTGGGTTTAATCAATTTAGGAAAGGGCGAAGAGTTTATTGAACAATCAGAAAATGCCCTTGTTCGTAACCTTTTGAGCTTAACTAGCCCACCAAATTATTCTGAAAGAAATGTAAAGCTGTCCAGAGTGGCTCCAGGAGCTCTTGTTGCTTTAACCCTGATGTTCTTGCGGTCAAACAATACTTACATCGCTCGCAAGCTAGACTTAAATGATTCTCAGTATCTGATTTCCTACATCAGACCTGATCAGCTGTTTTTGCGTGTACTTGCGAAGAATCTGATTATGTGGGATTCAATAGAAGGTGATCATTATTGGCTAACTGAACAACTTCCCGAAGAGCTTCGAGAGAAATTTTCTCTCACTTGGTCACTAGAAGAGTTAGACAGCCTCAATCTACCAGTATACTACATTTTGGCTGGTGCTATATTTGCTATGGCTTTGAAATACAACTCTCAGCAGAATGTCACAGTAAGAAATCTTATTCTAGATTATCTTGACGGACTGATTTCCGTATCGCGATCTCCTTGTGAACTACAAGATGCAGAAGTTGCAAGGTCTGGTCTTATAAACGTAATTGGCTCAGTTGCGTTGTCAGCTTCAATAGTAATGGCGGGTTCTGGAGATGTCATGGTTTTGCGCAGACTGCGAAATCTGCACGGGTATCCATACTCGACCTACGGAGGTTATATGGCTGCCGCTCTGGCATTAGGCTTTTTGTTTCTTGGGGGTGGGCAATGCCAATTTGGAGATAGTGATCTCGCTATAGCTAGTCTGGTTATGTCCTGCTATCCGGTCTTCCCTAACGCTGACGGTGATTCTCAGGCCAATATACAAGCATTGCGTCACTTATGGGCTCTGGCCGTAGAACGCCGCTGTGTTGTTATTAGAGAATTGGACACTAATCGTCCATGCAAGGTTGAGCTGACATTCAGGATGCGTCAATCTGAAGAAGCTGTTACAGGAATTTCCCCAATGCTATTACCTGGTAAACTGGAAGATATAGCAAAGATTGAAACAGCTGGTGACAAATACAACCCAGTCATTCTAGATTTCAAACTAAATGAAAGCATAATGGACCGTTTCACGAAGACTTTAACGATATATGTGAAGGGTCGAGATGCTAAGAATAGTTCTGAGCAGAGGGTGGATAGAATGTTGGAGTACATTGCGGAAACTAATAAACAAGTCCAGCCTGTATCTATTCCTGCGTCTAGTTCACTTGGTAGCCTTTCTGCATTCTCGAAATTCTACGAGGATGACAAACTTGGGATGTTCCCACTACATTTAGTTGCGACGTTACGTCCAAACGTGGCTGACGAAGTGTTCACACTGGAACGGATCCTAGAAGAAAGTGAAGATTATCGCAGTCTTCTGAATCTTAAGTTAATACTTCAGTATGCAGATAAATTCCCTGAGCATATGAAGTACGTGCCTCAGAAGTACATAGATCATACTCGCTTAAAATTAAACTTTGCGACTTCGTCTTAGGATTATATGCGTTGGTCTATATGCGCCTAAGCTAGAATATAAGTGGGAAAAGTTTCCTAACCTGACATCAAAATTAACATGATGGTCTGCTATGAGGAGAACTATGATTTATTTGCTAATGCGTTCCAGCATGACGATATGAGTCTTTTGCAATTTATTTATCCACTTTCAGCTGGGAAGCCTCCTACGCTTCCTATACTTGAGTTTGATAAAAACAAGTTTTCTCACAACGTTTATAACTCTTTGCGCTCTCTGTATAAACGAAATGCAGAGGAATCTAGCCTCGAATTCTGCGCCAGCAACGCAGATTCAAGTGAGACTGGCAATCCTTTACCTAACGATAAAGAAGAGGCGCTGGTTCCACGTGAATTAAAGCACGAGTCCATGACTAAAAAGGAAGCTAGTGAGCTTGTGGGGGACTCTTCTTGGGCGAAAAGATCTAATAAAAATGAAATCAAGCAAACTCTAAAAAAGATGATGCACAAAATGTTAGCTGCTAATAAGCGTATCTTCCGCAAGCACTTCAAGGAAGCTGGCAAGAACAGCTCAAACGGCGGAGTGACTATGACTTCCATTGGCTGTCAGAATGGTGAATGTAGAGTGTCGGGTAACAGTGACTATGAATGCGGAGAACCAGGTAACAGTAACTATGAAAGCTTCTATCACGAGTTCAAGAGCCTAGTGACCGCTATATCAGCTGCAACCAGTGGGAAGCATAACCAAAATTCAGTGCCCTCTCTCATCTCTAAATTGGGATTGGATGATTAACCATATAATCTAGCTAAATTTATAATCGCTATAATTTGTACTGTGGAAACTAAAAGTGATGCATCTGTAGCAAAGTGCGGATAGTCTGCTGTGTGCCATTCACCCAGTTCCACCGTCTCCCAATGGCGCAGGGAACGACTAGGAAAGTGCTGCTAGTGGGCGCAGCTTACTTAGACATCATTCTGGAGGTTCCATTTTTCCCGGAAGAGGACTCTAAGTTAAAAGTGCAGAGCTTGAAGAAGAGCTGGGGCGGCAATAGCGTGAACGTGGGACGAATACTGAAACTGCTCGACTCCGAGGCGCGGGTCGACGTGCTTGTACCTTTGCCTGACGAGAAATCCAGTGCGGAGTTTGTGGAGCACTGTGATAGTATTGGTCTTTCGATTATCGGTCCATACTCCGATGCTAGAGCTTTTCCAATAGCTCACGTTATTAGTGCACAGAACAAAAATACTAGAACTATCCTGAACTATACCGATGTTCCTGAATTCGACTCAGCTACAGCACTGGAAACTTTTCACAGAATCTTATCTGAGAATTACGATTGGATCCATTTTGAAGGAAGAAGCCAGGAGTTTCTCGAGCATGTGTTTGCTAAATTAAAAACCTGGGACCGCCCTACCGAAACGAAAATCTCTATAGAGTTAGAAAAGGCTGATCGCAGCTGGCTGTTACCTCTGGCGAAAACGGTAGATGTCGTGTTCGCTAGCAGTATATTTGTTACCGCACATTATGGAGCACTCACTGAAGTTGCTACCGCTACTACAGCCATAGAGAAATTTGGTGCTGATTTAGAAGTTCCTTTGCTCTTCGTCACTATTGGATCTAGAGGGTCTTTCGTAAGAAGACTCAAATCTAAAATTGAGTTTGCACCTACAAAACAGGTCAGCAATTCAGACACCACGGGCGCCGGTGACGCTTTCGCTGGTGCATGTATATATAAACTTATGACTTCCTCATGGAATAGTCCCTTACTGGAATACTCCAATAGTATTGCCTTTCAATGGATTGAATCCAGAATGTCGTCCGAAAAGTAGCTGCGCAAATACCAGTTACCCCGGATATTTGGGTCTATATAGACTTTGGTCTGGCAGATGTCAAACCTTGATTCTCCTCCCACCTCTGCCAGGGCCGGCATACAGAGCTCGCCCTACAGGGACACCGAAGAGCTTTTGGGGCTTTAGCAAAAGAAAATGGGTTCTGAAGCTAAGTCTCAAGCCACTTCTGGAAGTATGTTTAAAGCTGTAGCCACGAGCTCTGTTAATCCAGCGGACATCTTGGGCTCTCAGCAACATTCTTTACCCTTAAAAGCGCAGCTTACTGACCAGTCACCTACGGAAACAAACAAGTTTTACGGTAACTGGTTGGTGGATGACCAGTCTGGCCCTGTATGGACTCATCCGTATAGCATGTGGTGGAACAAGTCGGCGCCTGGAATGGCTATAAGCTATAGACCCAGCTCTACATTCGCATTTGGGGGAGAATCCACTGAAGGTAGTTCTCAATTTTATTTTGCGCCTGTTGGCGTCATTTCATTTCAGTTTTCTGCTATTGAGCTTTCCACGTCTAATACTATAATGCAACTGGATACTCCTGAAATGATGTCTATCAACTGCAACCTAGTTAATCGATATAATACTGATCAAAAAATATGGTTTCCAACAGTTCAAGGTATGGGTTTTATTACGGCTAAATATATTGGAACGACTCCTATAATCTCTTCAGCTATTGGTTTTCAAAGTGTCTCATATGTCGGTCTCGTGAATGACAATGTACAGTTTTTCAGAATAACACTGTATGATGGCTCCAACTGGCTTCTCTTTGCCTTCTTGTCCCCTAGTGTTACTAATGATGGGAAAACGTTATCACTCAGTCTTCAAAATGGTATGCTTAGAGGTTCTATGGCTTATGGCCAATGCGTTATTCAAGTTGCTTATTGCCCTAACTCCAGCGATGAAAATACCTTGATTCAAGCATGTGGTGTTTACGTCCGAACGGTTACTGTTGATGGAAGTTATGATACAGGCTATGGGACTGTTGAATTTCAATATCATAGAGAGGAGTCGACGAGCAGACCTGTCCTCCAGTTTGCCTTACCTCACCATGTGGAGTTATTTGACTCTGCAACTCGAGCCACAGCTACCTCTATTTACATGGATTCTACCACCAAAGGATCTTTGCGGGCATTTTTGACTACAAAATTTACATTAGTTGCGCCTTTACCCAATCGATCAAATATGTACTTCCTTCCTAAAGCTTCGTCTTCCGAAACTAGCTTGGACGCGCCCTACTTAAACTTCAATCAAAGTAGCTTGACCAAGTTGGCTGTTGTGTCCGACCAAGAGATTGGATTTTCGTCTAAATCTCCGGATGAAATAGTCAATGAAATCACCAATGCCTGTAACCTCAGCAGTGTTTACTTCTCCGGCAAAGCTGTTGATAAGTATGCCTGCTTGCTGTTGGCGCTGAAGTATGTTCTCAAAGATGACTCCAGAGCCGCTATTGTGGCCTCTGGACTCCGTGCTGCTTTTTCTCTGTGGATCTCCAATTCACAGCAGACCACATTGACTTATGACTCGAAGTTTCACGGTATTGTATCGGTACCAGGATTGGCGAATTCCGGTGCTGATTTTGGAAATGGATACTACAACGATCACCATTTTCATTATGGATATTTCATTCATGCTGCTGCGGTGCTTGGATTGTATGATGCTAGTTGGGCTGCGGACTCTAGGAACAAGAACTGGGTAGACATGCTTGTACGAGATATCGCGAACCCCTCTGAAGATGATAGTTACTTCCCGGTCTCCAGGTCTTTTGACTGGTTCCATGGACACTCTTGGGCTAAAGGCCTTTTTGCTTCTGGTGATGGAAAAGATGAGGAATCTTCCTCGGAGGATTACCACCATATCTATGGTATAATGTTGTGGGGTATGGTTACCGGAGATGTAAATATGGAACATAGAGCAGCTATGCAATTGGCGGTTATGAAGAGCTCTATGAACAAGTACTTCTTATATTCATCGAGCAATACAGTAATGCCTTCTGCGATCGTTGCAAACAAGGTGTCTGGTATATTGTTTGAGAATAAAGTTGATCATGCTACCTATTTTGGAATGAACAGCGAATATATTCATGGCATTCATATGCTCCCGTTGACGCCTGCAAGTATATATATTCGCGATGGAGCATTTGTCCAGGAGGAGTGGGACAAACTGTTCACTGGAAAGATTGATTCGATGAACTCTGGGTGGAAAGGAATCCTGTATCAGAACTACGCTATTGTCAATGGCCCGGTAGCCTATGGATTCTTTTTCTACAATAATTACACGCCTAGCTGGATAGATGATGGAGCTACATGGACGTATTCGCTCGTATTTACTGGAGCGCAAACTCTGTAGCTCTTCGACTTTCTGGCTTGGTATTATTAAGCTTCATTTCTAACTGGAGGTACGTCCCAAGCGACTGCTATGTGGTTTCAGAAACAGATTAATGTAGGCAGTAAGTCCAGAGGGTGTCATCTCGTTACAGATGAGGTCGTATCTCAGCTTCCCGAAATTAAAAATGTAAAAATAGGCCTGTTGCACCTATTTATGCAGCACACATCTGCTGGACTCACTCTCAATGAGAACTGGGACTCTGATGTGAGATTGGATATGGCTGACTCACTTTCCAGAATGGCACCAGAGGGCAGCATGTATCGGCACGATGCTGAAGGCTCCGACGATATGCCGGCACATATAAAATCCAGTTTGGTAGGTGCCTCAGTGTCGATCCCCATTTCTAACGGATCGCTAGCTACTGGCACCTGGCAGGGCATCTGGCTCTGCGAATTTCGTGCTGGGCGCCATACTCGACGCTTAGTGGCCACCATACAGGGTGAGTCGAAGTAGTTTGTACATGAATATTTACCTGGTGTAGCAGATCATGCTTGTTATCCTAATTTAGTAACTTCTGACAACGCCCTTCTCATCCACCCCCATTGCTCCCAAAGGGTTCTCCAACGAACAGTCTCCTCCTCCTTCTGCCAGATGGAGTCAGACAGATCTTCTGCTGCTTCTGAAGAAGATGAGCCGCGTCTGCATTATTCTCGAATTACTCAATTGCCAGCCAGTCTGTTTGGCTCAGACCCGCTGTCAGCTGTTGCATCTCATTCCAGAACATTAGCCTTCGCTTCACACGGCGGAACTATTCATCTCACCACTCCTCAATTGTCTTCAATTAGGTCGTACAGGGCGCATACTGCGTCTGTGTTAGCGCTGAGTTTTTCTGGTGATGGCTCGCATATTGGTTCTGCCTCTTTGGACGGCAGAGTGATTGTTTCATCTGTCTCGGATCCTTCCGACACTTCTGGATCTGACTTTTCGAGACCTATTCACGCTCTTGCATTGGACCCTGCTTATCAGTCTACCAGGTCTTTCATTTCCGGAGGCTCTGCCGGTAAGCTTATTTTATCCGAACGAGGCTGGTTTGGTAACAGAGTCGATACTGTGCTATATCAGGGAGAAAGTACGATTACTGCGATCTCCTGGAAATCAGAGTTGGTCGTCTGGACTTGTGAGCCAGGTATTCATGTGATGCATGTGCCTTCCCGCAAATATATCTGCAGAATTTCATGGCCAAAAAGTGATGCTTTAGATGACAGTAGTTATGTGCGCCCAGAGATTTCAAGGCCCAGAATACACTGGCCATCACCCGACCATATCCTCATTGGTTGGGGCCCAAATATATGGCTATTACGACTAGAAGGCATGGATGTTAAACGCCCTTCTGAACCCTCTAGCTTCTTCAACAGTGCTGCTATATTTCAAGGCACAGGAACTAACCGCTCGATTCGTCCAACAATGTCCTCGAACTCTATACGATCGACCAGGTCAGTGACAACTGCAAAATCTACGGATTCTGTGACCTCTTCCTCTCGAGGACTCAGACGGCAATGCCGAGTCTTAGCAAATCTGGAACTGTCGGGGGGTATAGTTTCTGGTGTGCTTCCGTTTTCAGATGATCTACTGATTGCACTGGTTTATGTTACAGAAAATGAGAAGCCTGTTGCTCCAGAGATCAGAATTATCTCGCCTTATACAGGTGAAGAAACATCTGTTGACCAAATACCTTGCAGAGGATACGAAAAACTAGGAGCTAATGATTATCATTTGAACATGTGGAAAGACCCAGAGGATCAGGAAAACGTGACCTTTTTCCTTCTAAGTGCTCGAGACTCCATAAGCGCGAAAGAGCGTAGCCTTCTTGATAGATATGAATGGTTTCTAGAGCGTAATCGTTTTGAAGATGCATGGACTCTCGGCTCGGAAATCCTTGAAGATGGAGAAATATGTTCATTCTTACAGAAATGGATAGATCACACAATTGACTCTGATCCTAATTTTGCTGCCATAACTATTCGAAGAATCCTTACTCATCTTGTTCCGGATGTATTTGTTGAGACTTCTATTGCAGATGTCCACACAGGAGATGACCGGAATGAGAACGATAACAATGAGGATGATGCTGATTCTGATAAAATCAAGCTTGTTAAAGGAGAATGGAAATCTTACATTGGGTTGTTCATCAGTAAAGGCAGTCCTTGTTCGCTAATTCATCTTATTCCTATTTATGAGCCATTACTGGACGTTGAGGATTATACAAGGCTGCTGCAAGCCAGCATCACTGAGTTCAGAACTACTAAAGATGAAGATGACTGGAATAAAATATCCCAGGTTCTTAAGCACTGGCAGGCCTCGACTTATAATGTCAAGGAAGTTACCAGGAGTCTAGAGGATTTGTTATCCTTGTCATCCGAATACCTAGCAGATTCCAGAGCTAAGGACTTGCAAAGGATTTTAGTGGATCTATATCTAGACATTGGAAGCCCTAGTTCCGCTTTACCTCATCTACTGGAACTGAAAGATGAATCTGCAGTGGAGGTAATCTCTAATAATCACCTTCTTTCTAGCTTGGGTAAACATATTCCAGCTGTTTTCACCATTTCACTCTCTAATGATGAGAAAAAATACCTTAATTCTTCTTACCCTATATCTGAAGACCAGAAAGCTGAGCTTTTACCTAAAGTCAGCGCTGTAGTTGCAATGTTTGCTGCCGGCTACAATGAATTGCCTATAAAGAGTGTCATTCAAAGCTTAGAGGATAATTCGTTCCATTATCTGCTTTATTTGTATCTGTTAGCTGTTGAGAAGCAGGATCCTGAGGTCATATCTGACTTTTCGGATGAGTTTATCGAAGTCCTCAGTGTCTATGATAGACCACGCTTATCTGAGTATTTGTCGAATCCCGATTCGACTTACGACATCGAGAAAGCTCTAAAATTATGTGAATCCAAAGGATTTGACTCTGAGCTTATTGAAATTCTAGGGCGTACAGGAGAAAGTCGGCGTGCATTGAATCTGATTATAACTAAACTAAAAGATGTTCCCAGAGCTATAGACTTTTGCAGCACGCAGAACGATCATGAGCTGTGGGAAGATTTCGTGTCATTTGCATTGGATGACGAAACTTATTTGAATGCAGTCCTTCAGGCATCCGATTCTGCTGAAACAGGAGTCTCTGGCGTTGATATTTTGAAACGAATTGATAAGTCTCTACCACTGGAGAGGATATGTGAAGCATTAATTTCACTTTTCATGGTGCGGAAAAGGTCGAAGCGGATTGTGTCCGATGTATTACGTGTATCGTCTTGGGAAGCAGAGGTTTACACAGCCCAATTACGACAGGGACGTCAGCGTGCAGTTCGATTTAATAATAAGATGGTGAGTCCCAACAATGTGACAGTCAAGTTTCTTTCTGGCAAAACTATGACAGAACAAGAGCTCTTAGGCGATAAAGCTTCGCGGGTGGTCAAGTCTGTAAATGGTCATTATTCTACTGCCCAGAAGGTCACTCATGCTGCGTATATCAGAGAAATGATCAATAATCAAAGTTCTCACTCCCCGGAGGAGAATGGCTGAGTAGCCTACAGATGCTCGAAATAGTTGAGGCCAACTCAGCGAGTTGGTGGCTGAAACAAAGCATCAGCGATGGTCATTGTAGAGGAAGATGATTCTGCCTGAGTTACATGTTCCGCAAAAGCTGAAGTGACTTGAGGATCAACGGGTATAGGAGGGTCAGTATTGGAGAAACGGTTGTTGCTGTACGGATGTTCTTGTATTGCCCTCGAAATTGCAGCGACCGCCACATGGTCAGGTAGTTGTGGATGGCTTGCATCTTGCCTGCTGGAATATTGATATCCGTTCGTAGTTCTCTCAAACGATTCTATGCTTTCTTGTGGCGCATTAGGAACCCTCGTGATGCGTCTCGAGCCTGCTCGAGAGTTTGGAGCCCGGCATATAGGACAAGACCTGACTACTGCTTTTGCAATTGATTTTATCTGAGGCCAGTGATAAGTGTCTGCTATTCTGGCAGTGAGTTTATTAACTCCCGGATGATCGGGAGCATGGAGAGCACGGCCAATAGCAAGGCGTTCATTGTTGGTCTCTACCACTTTGCGCTCACCTAAGAATAAAGAACCGTCCGGAGTCATACGATATTTCGAAGACGCTGACCTTATCCTGGACTTCTCGACACGATTGGCATTTTCAGGATATGTTCCTTCTTTAATGTACTGTTTTATATGTGCAAACCTTGAGTCTGGATCGAATGTTACCTCGTGCGGCTGATCTAGGCCGTATATCCAAATGTCGCAAGTGTTCTGTGTTTCTGGTGATGCAACAGCGGCATTAGGGATAAAATAGATCCGCGAGAATTTGAGGGTCTCTGCCAATTTGCTCGCTGGAATGTTTACAGCTAACACAGGATCCATGTATAGATAGCAGAAGTTAATTAATTTAGACCAGTCTATGATAACTTGGCCCAGTGCTTTTCCAATGCCTTGTCTGCGGTAGTTTCTATTGACGAGAATAGTTAAGTTTCCGACACTGGACGCGCTGCCTTTGTAACGGGGTTTGATCGTAGCAATCCCCAGAACTGCGTCAGGAGATTGATCTAGCTCGTGGTTGCTTTCGGGATCAATTGGTCGAGGATTTAAAATAGATAAATTTGCGGTGTCTGTCGGTTTGATTTCATTTAGACTGCTTCTGTGGCATTTTACAGCCACAGCCGAGATTCCAACAGACAACCACTCGTCCTTAACCTGCTGTAGATCGAGCTGTCCATCATAAGGTAAACTAGTGCTATCTGATATTATTTCGTAGTTAATATGCAGCGCAATGAACTTCAGAAGTGTGTCTGAAACACTTGCATCGATCGATACAGGAAAAACAGTTATCGGGAACGGGCTCGAGAGTCTGGAGGGCTTGAAGAGATTGAGGTCATCAGGCGAATCTCCTGTCATGTTCAGCGTAAAATCTGGGCTGGCAGGAGGCCGCGGGAGAAGTGGATAATGTGGGTTGGGGTTATAGTTTAGATTTTCTCGAGGAAAGCGTTTGGCTTTAACTGTGTTGGACTCGGCAAAATGTACGCAATGTTCGGGATCCGCGGGGCATTTGCTATGTCGGTGAGACAGTTTCACGCTTCTTTCGTGAATGAAGCCAAAAAGAAGCGGATCACGAAGTATCAAAGAGCTTTAGAAAGAGTCCAGAGGCATTTGCTCCGGCGGCAGCAGATTTCGAAGAAAACCGTGAAGATTGACCCTATCTTAGGTCGAGATACTCCATTTATTAAGGCCATAAAAAGCCTAGAAGGTGTGGATGGGCTCTGTGCATTTGGCGTATCAGAGGAGGAGAAGCTCAGGCTGGAATATGGAGCAGCTATGGCGAATGTGAGACGAAAAGCATGGACGATGGACAGGTTACAGATATCGGACGTTCAATTAGAAGGAAGCAGTGCCGAGAATCCAGAAAACGCGACATCGGGAACAACTTCTGTTGCCTTAGAAAAAGAAGAGCTGAAATCTCAGGCTCTTGACCGCATATTGAGTTTGAAGAACGCCGACGCAACTCAGATTCGCAAGGCTCTTGTGAAGTTTGCTACGAAACAGTTTCAGTCGAAAGAAGGTGATGTGGGTAGCAGTGCAGTGCAAGCGGCTGTTTTGACTGTGAGAATTCAGCTGGCATACAGGCACTACTTGAAGAACCTGAAGGATTATAAGGCTATTCACCATCTAAGGGATTTGGTACACCGTCGCCAGCAGATTCTACGCTACTATAAGAAGGATGATCCCGAGGGTTATTATTCGTGTATAGAGCGTTTAGGAGTGACGGACGAAGTCGTGATGGAGAGGTTTGAGATGAGTAGGAGAGGCAGAATGGAGTTCAACCCTGCTGAAGTGGGACGTCATCGAATTCCTATTTCAAAGAGAGAACTCAAGATTCAAAGCGATCTCGACGCCATTGCACGTGAAGATGCCAAACTGAAGGCCGCAGAGGCGAAGAAAGCGCGCCGTGCGAAGTTGAAATTAATGAATCAACAAGCGTCAGCGGAGGAAGTTTCGGCTTCCTCTGACACGTTTGCCTGAATTGGGGTATCTATGTCTTCAGCAACTGTAATTGGCTCATCTTCTCGGGTACTGGTGCCCATGCTAGATAATTTTGACTGTCTTTGAGTTGCCTCTGTCCATTCGTCTGCTGGGATTGGGCCTAGGAGTAGCGGCCAGAACCTTGCGCCGGCTTTGGCAAGCGATTGAGAACAGTAATTCAATTGCACCCAAATATTTATCCTATCCTGACGACTATTGATGCGGGGTGCACAAGCAGAGACCTCTTCAATTAGATCGTGTATGACATGCCTTACGAAAATGCCGAGGTCAGAAGTCGGCCCGTCGGGGAACACCGACTTGTAGGCCACGATGGCCGAGACAACATGGTCTCGGAATATATCAACATATCGTGACAAGTAGTTTTGAGGGTCTTCCTTCGATACGTGACGAAATTGTCTTTCTAAATGTGAGTATCTTGCAACAATGTACAGTGTAGGCAAAGGTACAGCCTGTAAGCTTGGGATTAGCCGACTGAGTCTCCGAAGATATGAGACTACTCGGACGATAACCGAGAGTCTGACATTATCCCTGAGCAATCTTAGTAGTTGTATAAGGGCGATCAAAAGGTTCTGGTCTACTTCCTTGAGAATTAGATTTATCAACGAGAAATCCGGGAATCGCTGCTCAAGCCGTTTAGCGTGATCGGCCAAATCAAGAGCTTCAGAGAAGTGGCCGTACTTGACGCATATATTCAGTAAACCGGGCAGTTCCAAGATATCGCGCACACGAGAAGAGTTGCGTAGAATTGTTTGTGCGTTGGAGAGTCTCTCCAAATCGAGTTCATCGAGTGATTGTTGTCTCTCGTATATCCTGGTAGCCTCGGGAATGAGGTCGCCGACGTTCGACGCTGCTTCTGGAACTAGAGCTAGGAGTTCGTTATAGCTATTCTGGGCGTCTGATATGGATTTGCTACTGAGAAGAATCTCCTGTAAATGAGTCTCTGTGCTCTTAGCTAGCGAACCAGCGAGCGATAGTTGTTCCTCCTCGAGAGCATTCTTCATCTCGGGGACCTTGTCGGGGCGGGCTGAGCGCAACGTCGGCAAGTATGCCTGAGCCACACTGAGCACAGCTGGATCGGAGATATCAATGAACTCTTTTATTATATCTAACAGCGGGTCATCCATGTGTTATTCTCTAAGTAGCATGCTGTCGAGGCCGGACATTAAAGCCCTATGTTACCCGGCTCTTGTGAGCTTAAAGCGCACCTGTGATTCTCCTTGCTTTTGGCAACACTAGAAGAGCATGGAGGGCCTGTATTTCAACGTGGATTCGGGATATTTGGACGGCCTGATTCGAGGATACAGAAATGGGCTGCTATCTTCCACAAATTACATTAATCTTACACAGTGCGAGTCACTGGAGGACGTAAAACTGCAGCTATCGGCTACGGAGTACTCCACATTCCTGTCGAACGTGGGCGGACAGCTTTCGACCAGCATCATCGCTCAGTATGCTACAGCGAAGCTTGTGGAAGAATATCAGTATGTTCGGTCACAGGCTGTTCCTCCGCTGACCACACTCATGGATTACATCAGCTATGGGTATATGATTGATAACATAGCCCTACTTATTACAGGCACACTGCATGAGCGGGATACTCATGAACTTCTAGATAGATGTCACCCGCTGGGCTGGTTCGATACGTTGCCGGCGCTATGTGTGGCCACCAGTGTTGATGAGCTGTATAACTTGGTGTTGGTCGACACGCCGCTCGCTAAGTTCTTCAAGGAAAGTGTTACTGCTGCTGATTTGGACGACCTCAACATTGAAATCATCAGAAATTCGTTGTACAAGGCGTATCTTGAGGACTTCTATGAATGGGCCGGGAAACAGGAGTCTCCGACTAAGGAGAATCTGCAGTCACTTATCGAGTTTGAGGCCGATCGTCGAATCATCAACATTGCCCTTAACTCGTTTGGCTCAGAGCTGACGCCAGAACACAGGCTGTCACTATTTCCTCAGTTAGGCAGCGTCTGGGAAACTGCTGCGAAACAATTGGCTCGTTCAGATGATTTCGACCAGGCCCGGATTGCCATCGAGTCGGTGGGTGTGTACAAGACTCTCTTCGATAGCTCGAGTGGGCAATCGATTGAAGACCACTTCTACCGGCGTGAAATGGAGCTCTGCAAGGCTGTGTTTACTCAGCAGTTCTCTTATGCCGTCATTTGGGCTTGGCTGAAGGCTCGCGAACAGGAAGTCAGGAACATCACGTGGATCTCAGAGTGCATAGCGCAGAACCAAAAGGAACGAATCCAGAACTTTATTTCTGTCTTCTAGCCTGCTCAGTTTGCCTAAATACATCGTGTTTTTTCAGCGCGGCGTGCTTCTGGTGCAGATCGAATTCAATGCCATTGTTTCACTATTAGCGCTCGGGGGGGCTTTTTAAGGTTTCACCGAACTACCACGTAGAACCTCCGCCCTCTATCCCCAGCTGTAAATAGGATCCCCCCAACAGGCATGTACTGGCTCGACCACGATCCTCTTTATGGGATATACAGACTACCTGAACCGATACTTAATGTAATTGACACTTATATATCGAAGCCGTTCGGGCTGACCATGCTGACCGACTACGCGTCCCAAGTCCTACTGGTAGCGTTCGGGTACCACTCCTTGTACCTGCTCTTCCGCCTTCTAGCGCCCCTGTTGCCGAAGTACTCGTCTTTATCTAGAAAGCACCAGATAGATTTCTGTATTCATGCTGTTTCGCAAGTGCAGTGTGCTGTGATTCTCTACCTCATACCGCCATTGTTCTGGGATTCGTCCTTGGCAAAGGATACAATATTCGCCTACTCCCCGTATGGGTACTTTACGGCCTCGATGGCTGCGGGCTATTTCCTGTGGGATGCATTCGTATGTACATACTATTTCCACCTCTTCGGTATGCCTTTCTTGCTTCATGCTTTCGTCTCTGTCGGCGTATTTCTTCTCGGTTTTAAACCCATGCTTCACTATTGGATCCCTAGATTCCTCTTGTTTGAAGCCTCGACTCCCTTGGTCAACAACCATTGGTTTTCAACTCACATAGATTGGCCCCTGATATTTACCCCGGTTACTACCGCCATCAACGGAATCTTTCTCATAGTCATCTTCTTCGTCTGTCGGATCGTTTTGGGTTGGTACCACGCTCTCAAACTCTTCCACAATCTTATACAAGCCAGAGACCAGTTACCCACGTTCATCCTACTCTTTATCATCGGAGGAAACTTTTCCTTAAACTGTCTAAACATCATGTGGTTCAGAAAGATGATACTCTTGGCTAAACGCAAACTCTTTAGCTCGAAGACCAAAACTCAATAAGCTCAGAGACTATTCAACCTTAGTTTCTTTTGCTGCTTCTTTTCAGATACAAGCTCTTTCCAATCTTTGGCTAAAGACTCTTCGTCGCTAGAAATATCATTCGACGCAGCCGCAGAAATAGCTTCGTGTCGTCTCTTCCTTTGGTCTCTCCGTTTCTCTTTTATCTGTTTTTTCTCGGATTTTTCAGACCATGCTGTAGATTTGGCTCCTTTGTGCTTTATCTTCTTTTCGCTCGATAGTTCAGAAGCGAGCCTCTGCGCTTCCTTCTTCTCGTCTGAGTATTTATAGCTCCGCATGTCGAATCCGGGTATAATCCATCCATCTGTAGGCATAGAGCTATTTCCTTTCAACTCCGGCATGGCGGGTAGGCGTACTAGACCGTAACTCCGAGCCAGTGATACGTAGTCTATATCCTTAGTTCTGAACACCGTAGAGGCAGTGTGCTTGCTATACGCTCTCACATATGATACGTATGCCTGTACAGCTCTGTCATGTCTATCCCTATCTTCCAGAACCCAATCCAGCAGCATTTTATTAAATTTCAAAGTCATCCTAGCCAGTTTCTCCAGAGGAATTGAGACATCTTCGGCAGGTTCTATTCTGCGCACCCCAAGCAGGTCAAGATAATCTACTTCAGGCCCCTTGTTTAATAGGAGGATACCTATCCCTTTTCTTCCAGCCCGAGCTGCTCTTCCCATTCTATGAACAAACATACTAGTCTGTGTTGGGGGGTCCAGCTGTACAACTATATCGACTTCGGGAATGTCCAGTCCTCGAGCAGCTACATCAGTTGTGAGAAGCACCGTCCTGGGTTCAACGCTATCAGCAAACCGCTCTAGAGCTCTTTTCCGTATTGATGTAGGCAGTTTACCATGCAATGATATGAAGGACAATGGCCCAGTATAGATGTCTTGGAGCAAAGCGTAATAATACATTACTGCCGCGCACGTCGGGAAGTACACAATAGCTTTTCCAAACTCGGAGACCTTTTCTAGGCGCTTTATGGTGTAAGGCAGTTTCATATCTGGCTCGACCACGGCGTATTGCAGCTCCAAGGTTGACGGTATTGTCTGTTCTTCACCTTCTGGGCCATTCACTTTAACCGATATTCTAACCGGGTATCGAAGACCAACACGTATCAGTTCTTTGACGGCGTCCGAAGCTGTGGCTGAAAATAGTCCTGTACGGCGCTGTTTTGGCAGTTTTGCAAGTATGGCATTAATAGATCTGTCGAAACCTAGGTCAAGCAGTCGATCGGCTTCGTCTAGCACCAAAATCTCTAGCTTGTTCGTTATGACAGTTCCGCTTTCTAGCAGATCAAGAAGCCTGCCAGGAGTTCCTATGAGTATATGTGGCCTGACAGCTACAAATTCTCTGCGAGCCTGATTTACCGAACTATTACCTCCAATGAGGAGTTGAGATCTGATCTGATTCGATTCCGGCTGCGACACTAGCAGGCTATTCAAGACTGTGTAGGTTTGGGTAGCAAGCTCCTTTGTCGGAGACAGAATGATAGCGTTGATGCAGTTTTGTTTGTATTCGTCTAGAAGCTGTGTGGTTTTCTGAATAACGGGAACCAAGAAACTAACTGTCTTTCCTGATCCGGTAACAGCCTCCGTGACGACGTCTTTATTCCCAGCAAAGAGTGGTATGGTCGCTGCTTGCACCGGCGTCATGCGTGCATATAGGAACATCAGCCTATTCAGGAGCCATTCAGGAACTTTCCCCTGTAGGTTGGACCATTCTTGCGACATGAGCTAAGCTTAGCCAGTCTATCGAAAAAATCTTAGTGCATGCAGCAGTTGCAACGGTCTTTTTTCCTCCCAATACCGGGTAACTTAGCTTCATGTCTTAACCGAAGAGGTCTTTTTTTTAGCAACTTAGCGGCATTATCTGTTTTATGCACACTTCCAAAATGAAGGACCTGGTTGTCCTAGGCGGTTCATCTCACCCTCAGCTAACAAACGCTATCTGTGCTGCATTGAATATCGATCAGGCCGAAATAGGCTTGACAAAGTTCAGCAATGGAGAAACCTCGGTGACCATCAAGGACTCAGTCCGAGAGAAAGACGTGTATGTGATTCAGTCCGGATGTGGGCACGTTAATGATAATCTGCTTGAGCTGCTTATTACCATATCGGCTCTTAAGACAGCCTCGGCAAGGAAAGTCACCGCAGTGCTTCCATTGTTTCCTTACTCCAGACAGCCCGATGCTCCCTACCGAAAGATCGGTGCACCTCTGTCTTCGGCGGCCAATAAAACAGGACTCTACACTTTTGATAGTGTCCCTGCCTCCCCGAAGCCCCAACGATCAGGCGGTATTCTGCAAACTGAAGCTGGTAGACGGCTCTTCTCAAAGGAGCTGAGGGAAAAACTCATCATTTCAGAGTCCTCAGGAAATAACCCCGCAAGCGAAGACCCGGAACTTGTCACAGAGACAAATACAGGATATAGGCAGTGGGTGGCTCAAGCAGGTACTCTTGTTGCAGATCTTCTTGTCTGTGCTGGTGCTGACCACATCATTACTATGGACCTTCACGACCCTCAATTCCAAGGCTATTTCGATATCCCAGTCGATAACTTGTACGGTAAGCCACTGCTACAACGTTACATAACCACCTCTGTCGCAAACTACCAGACCTGTGTAATCGTATCCCCAGACGCTGGTGGTGCGAAGAGAGCGTCGGCGATTGCTGATGCGCTGGGCATGGACTTGGCTCTTATCCATAAAGAAAGAAAGTCTTCGAAATACCCTAACAGATCGGCTCCTTTAATGCTTGTTGGAAGTGTTCAGGATCGTATAGCATTTATGGTGGACGATCTTATTGATACTTCTTCTACTGTCACCAGAGCTGCTCGGCTGCTGAAATTAAATGGCGCTACAAAAGTCTACTGCCTTGCTACTCACGGCGTATTCTCTGGGGATGCTGTTGATCGTGTACTTCAGTCTGATATCGACAAAATAATTGTCACAAACTCTGTGCCGCAGAATAACACTCAAGCTCTTCTCGGAGATCGCCTTGAAGTCATCGACGTTTCCCGTATATTTGCCGAAGCCATAAGGAGAATTCATAATGGTGAATCGGTGTCTATGTTATTCGACTTCAGTGCAAGTTGAGGAGGTCCTCAATTACTATACGAACTAATTTATCCATAATGGAACGCCCGATAAAAAATATATTGAAAAAATGATCATTAGTCTGTTAAAGGTTAGGTTATTGAACGGCCTCTCTTTAGTTCTCCGATTTGCGTCGCTTCTTTTCCTCCTTCTTCAGTTTCTTCAACTCTTTTTTCGAAAGCTTCTCTGATGAGATCGAATCGTTGCCGTCCGCGGCATCGTCATCCTCATCTTCTGGTTCTCTCTTTCGTTTCTTCTCTGCCTTCGCAGCTTTGCGGGCAGCTTTTGCTTCCTTCTTTAGTCGTTTTCTCTCTTCTTTCGACAGCACGGAAGAATCGCCATCGATTTCATCGCCGTCAATAGTGGTATCCATAGTGACGTCGCCGTTCGTACCGTCGGCATCGGTATTGTAGGAGCTGTTATCAACAAAGGAAACTTTTCCGGTCTGCTTCTGCATCTCTTTAAGAGTCTGTTTAGCAACACCTATATCACGTCCTTCTAACTGGCTAAGACGCGCCTCTACTTTAGCTCGGCTTTCTAATCCAATTGTTGCGAATTCTTCGCGGTTTTCGGCAAGTGCGTCATACCTTACAGATACAGCAGCCTTTGCTGAAAGGACACGGGCAATCTTTCCTTTGTTTTTGCCAGAAGCCTGACCGATAATTGAGGAATTGTACACTATACCGTACTTTGGTGTATCACGCTTAGTCTTAAGGGCTCGAAACAGGGCTTTCTCAGCACCAAGGATCTGGATCGTAGAAGCGGGAGCCTTGGCCAACGACATCAAAGAGCCAGCATGTGCAATAAGTCTTGCGCCAACCAACTCACCCATCAAGGTGGAGAGATTAGGTGCAATAGCGTTCATTCGCGATATCAAATAGCTGTAGAGCTGTTCTCTGTATTCCGAGAACTCTATAATCTGATCAGCAAGACTCGATATGTTTTCGAGGTCGGCATCTGTGATTTCTGTGCCCATTGAAATCTCGGCAGCAGCCTTGAGAGCCAATTCGATATCTTCTGGTAGGACTTCGGATAGATCGGTCTCGGATGCATTCGATCTGAAACCCATAACTTTGATAACTTTTGCATAGGCGACGCTATCCTGGACAATCTTGGTCATTTCTGGAAAGTGCCACCCATACCATTCCTTGACACGCATAGCATAGGTATTGAGTTCCTTGTCGATGTCGTCCAGAAGGGCAATGGCCTGGATGATCATAGTATCAACTTTGTCAGCAGAAAACTTGAGCTTATATCGTCCCAGTGAATGAGCCAAACCTAAGGACATAGTAGACATTTCGGACTCATTCAAGCCAGGCAAGAGCGAGGAGAGGTGTTCTCGAATAGCTCTGTATAGGTCGACCGTCGACGAGTCTGAGAGAACCTTGAACCCATCGGCGACTGCTTTGGTGATAGCATTGCCAAGCTTCGGGTCAGCAACCACCAAAGTATCCTTTCCGTCTTTAGCGCCGTCGAGCATGTTGGCAAGCTTGCCAGACACCCGTCCTTCAATGACGGCCTGGGTTTCTTCGAGAGCGTCGGCTGCGCTTTCGAACTTCGAAAAGGCCTTGATTTTGAAGGTGGAAGCGATGCTTTCAGGGGCTAGCAGCTTCTCATTGCCCTCCTTGAGAACCTTGGACTTCGCTTTGAGCAAGGCATAGCCGGCTGGCGTTTCAGTGAGAATCAGCATGGTTTCTTCGCCGGTGAATAATTTTCCAAAGGATAGTCCGCTGGGTCTCAAAAATGGGAGTAAGAAAAACCTTTTGTGGTTAGGGTTTTATACATGCGGCTGGAGCGACAGCTGAGCTCTTCTACTGATGTTCGGAGAATTATGGTGATTGCTAAATTAGAGGCATTAGGAGATCGATTGGAGAAGTTCGTCATCTCTGCGGGCTAGTTCCATAAAGGAGCCTTTGTTCGGACAGAACTCCGCGACGAAATCAAGCTCGAGCTCATGCATTCTGCCTGGGATTACTAAAGAATGCAAAGGAGCACCACTATCATACGTCGCGAGGTTCTCGAGGCTGTCTGCATGAATACACTGCTCCTCAGAGCCTAAACGAGAGATGGCAATACCTGGGGTCAGCTTGGACATGTGCTCTTCCGAGCCTCGATTTTCGAGAACTTCTAGGATCTGAGAGGCTGCAGTGGCTATATCCATGTACCTTGGGGGCTCGTATATCTTTCTTCCTCTTGCAAGATTTTCAATGCTTTGTTCTTTGACTTTGATATCTAGTAGCACCAGTGTGTGCAGGTGGAGTTTCCGGTTTTGTATGATCTTGTCGAAAAAGGAGTCTGGGCGCCAACTATCTGTGAAAAATACCAATGACACGGTCTGGCCATAGTTGTACAATTGTAAGCCGCATGCACCTACGGCATTCATAATAGAAGCGTTGTGGATTACTTGAACAGGGACGTTAAGTTCTCTGGCTCGAATATGAAGATCAGTATGAGTAGTAGCTCCGTATGGATCTCCTACCACTAGAAATGCAACATTCTCTTTGTCCGCTCCTTCAAGTATAGAGTCAGCATTACTTTCGACAAGTTCGCGATCTGCCAGAATGACAGGTTTGGCGTAAAATCGTTCAAGAGCTTCCTTGTCTGCATTCATAAGTATAGACGTATATGCCTCAAGGTATACTCTTGAGCATGAACTTATAGCCTCAAGCCCTCTAACTGTGATATCTTTTTCTGATCCGAGACCTAGCCCAACAAGGAAAAGCATTGTGGTGCAAGTTCAATCCAAGTATAAAATTTCGACCTATACTTTTCTGCTACTTTGGTGTAGACAACCTTTTGTCAGAAAACTCTCATCTCCACCCTAAATATACCGTTGGCAACGCGCTACTTGATGTTGTCGGCAATAGTTTAGTGGCCAGAATCTCCGCCTGTCACGCGGGAGACCGGGGTTCGATTCCCCGTTGCCGAGCTTTTTTTGCTACTTTGGTCCCAGTACGGAGTTCACGAGCCAATCTAAGCTAAACCTTCTGGCATTCCTAGAACTCCGAAACTGTCTCTTGAAAAGCGGCTAAAGGGAATACTAATCCGGTTTGCTACTTTATTGTATTGTACTTTGTTTATTTTGCTCGAGCTGAGTCTCATATTTTGGATTCCCTGAACCACTCAAAAGCTGAAGTCACCCAGGCTGCAGTTCATCATTACGCGAATACAGAGGTACTAGTATTATAGCAGTACCGTCTATTTCGCCTCTTTTAACCGCCCAAAGATGCAGACAAGGAGTGCCAAAAGACGGAGCAAGGCTGCCCAGGATGGCGTCGATCCCGTAGAGGTTTCAGACAAGCTCCAAAAAGTTGTGGACAACCATAAAGAGCACCACGCAGCAGACGACTGGACTGAGAGAGGTAGGCAGCTGTTCGAAGACGCAAAGGCTCTTCTCACTCCAAGATCTTTATCTCCTCTAGGTCTTATCCCCATTCACAAGAAATATAGAGCATTTATTCACAAATACGAAGTCCCTAGAAAGGTATTTCACGTGTCTATAGGATTCTTAACCTTAGGACTCTTTTTCAGCGATATCAGCGCAGCTCACGTACTTCCGGTTCTTGTTCGATTCCTCGTGCTGGTAGTCGCAACTGATTTACTCAGATTCAAGTGGCCGTGGTTCTCTAACTTGTACATAAGAGTGCTCGGCTCCCTGATGCGTGAATCCGAAGTCGATCACCTGAATGGCGTGGTCTGGTACCTAATAGGTCTTATAGTGGTATTCAGTTTTTATCCAACGGACATTAATGTGCTAAGTGTGCTCTTGTTGTCATGGGCAGACACAGCGGCTTCCGTGTTTGGCCGTGCTTATGGCCATCTCTCCATCCGCATAGGGCGCAAATCGCTGGTAGGGTCTCTGGCTGCTTTTCTCACATCAGCTTGGGCTGCTTACCTTTGGTACGGTCTCATTTTGCCTCGATCCTCCGCAAGACCAGAATTCTCGAGGTTGCACGAACCACTGGCTTGGACGCCCGAGTCGTCGAAACTATCGCTGGGTGCTCTGTGCGTTGCTGCCGGTGTGATCGGCTCACTTTCTGAAGCTATTCAGATCTATTCCCTCGATGACAACTTAACTATTCCGATAATCTCTGCAGTATTCATGGGGCTTCTTTTCCGAATCTTTCATAAATAAAGGCCAATTCCTGAATTAGTTTTGGGCTTCGTCCCTACGGCTTTATAGCAGATAAGGTTCTACTATCTCAACTGCTCATGGCTCACTTTTGAATGGCGCTGGGTGTAGTACGAATTTGGATTAATTATGATAATTGCGGCCTTTTTTAGCAACTATTGTAACTGTTGCGCTTTCTCCACTGACTTTCTGAGACTGGCCTGATAATAGCAGATATCCAAAGGGTTTATCGAGTTTCGTCAAGCATTTCGAACGGCTGTGGACGGCTGCATAGAGTACTTTATGATATGTCAACTTTAATGATGCCTACCTCCACGGCAAACTTTAAAATGCCTCGAAAACTAGCCCGACAGCTCTTGTCCTCTCGTAAGGCACATATTAAACATACTGATTATTTTATTGGCGTTTGTCAACTTAATCCTACTCTGGACTACTTGGATGAATTTTTTTTCCGTTCTGGTAAATATACGAATCTACGTGCTGCTGGAATCTAACTGATGACCAACGAATTAAGATATGTCTTGGCACTAGTGAACTATAAGTGTGGGGAATTTATATTAATCGTCAGTTCTTGGAGCCTTGTAGAAAGGATGACACATGAAACTGAGCTTGAAGCTATAGATGGAAAACTATAAAGTTTGTTTTCCGAGAAACAGGCCTCCTATAGGTTGCATTTGTATGTGGTCCTATTAATGGTTTACTCATATATAAGGGCTATCTTACTAGATATGTGCGCTCAGCTCAGTCTCAAGTCACAGTTATGAAGTTCACCAGCATTGCTCTTGTAGGACTCGCTTGTTGTGTAAACGGACTCAATATTTTGATGGCTAACGATGATTCGTGGGCTGTCGCTAATATATATGCCACTTACCATGCACTAAAGAACGCTGGGCACAATGTGCTTGTCTGTGCACCCGCTGAGCAAATGTCGGGCCACGGCGGTACCTTTCAGGAACCAGGACCAAAGCTCGAAAGAAACGCTGAGTTTGATTCTGTCCTTGCTGGTGCGTCTTCCTGGGGCCATCTTGACGACGACGACCACTATTGGTACTTCAACGGCACACCATCGAGTTCAGTGCTATTTGGTATCGATATCCTGGCACCGAAATACCTGGATGGCAAGATTGACCTAGTCTTGAATGGACCCAATGAAGGATATAACCCAGGAGTTTACTTCTACACGATTTCAGGCACCATGGGTGCTACTTATTCTGCGGTTGAAAGAGGGCTTCCTGCTATATCTCTTTCAGGTTATTCCACGAAGCACATTAGCAAAGCTGATTTACCGGCTGTGGGGACTCCGCAAGCCAATGAGTTTGAATCTTATGTCTTGGCGAATAAGACGGTCGAGCTGGTTGAGGCTCTATCGAAGGCTGCTGGTACTAATAGAATACTGCCGGTTGGTGTTGGAGCTAATGTGAATTTCCCCAAAATTGGTGGAGCCTGTTATGATTTCCCGTTTGTCATGACTCGAATGACTGGAGGTGGTCAGATGCCTAAGTGGTATTGGAACGAAACTGCTCAGACTTACCAGGCGGATTTCAGTTATACACAGCAGGATGGCCTTAACACGGCTATTAATGGAGATCTTGACCTCCCTGGGGAGACCACTATTATCAACACTAGCTGTGGGGCTTCTATCTCTCTTTTTTCGGTGGACTACGATGCCCCATTGGCAGTTGCTAATGCTACTGAAACCCTCATCAAGAGTTTTATCTAGACTTAATTTTGTTCTGGACCATGAATTTGGCGGATATGTACAGCTATTGCACACCAGGAGGGTGTCTGAATGTGAATCTTTCGGGAGAGACGCCAAGTGCTACACCCAAGATATATATCAGTGAAGCAGCGTATAAGAGAGGTTCGTTTATGTGCATTACAGTAGAAGAATATGTAGTGAGTGCACTAGCCATAATGGCTAATAATTGCATGACAATTCCAGTGTAGCCCACCATTCTGTGGTATCTAAAGATGTATTTTCCTCTGATCTGAGAGCCCAGTATAGGCTCAGCGAGGTAAGTCTGGAGTATGCCGATTACGAAGGTGGATGCAAGAAGGGCGTAAGCTATGGCGCCTATTATGGAATGGTAAGAAGCAAACTGGGGGCCGTTGTGGACCAGCTTATTGGCTAGGATGACGCCAAAGCCGGCAGCATAGCAGAGTGTAGCTACAATATTGAGCATGCCGTGTATCCTGATGATGAGGTCCTTTTGTCGTGGGTCTGTGGAGTTCTGCGCAAAGAGCACGGCATTGGTTGACAGGAATAGGCCTATAAGATTTAATATTGGATGTGGAGTGAAGAGGTTAGTCGGGGCTTTGGCTAAGCCAGCTCCGACTATGGCACAGATCAAGAAGAAGCCGATATAAGCTAATGAAACTGAGGTGGCCTGCATTTTGAAGGGACCTATAGCTACAGAACTACTGAGTGGCCAGGCATAGTAGCGCTGGGGGTGGGATCTAGTCAATAGAGGAGCGTGAGTGTCCATTGCTGTATGTACAGGCGGAGGAGGTGAGCCGCACGGAGTCCGGGGTAGAGGTGGACTAGAGTTTTTGGCGGCGGTAAGGCGCAGGCAGGAAAGCACCGCAGCCTATAAGTGCTTGTGGTAGTTTGACTGGGCTCTTCTTGCGAGTATTGTGTTATAGGGCGGTAAGGGCTGGTTGACAGACTCGGAGCGGATGACAGATCCGATCGACATGAACAGACTGGAGGTAAAGTTAGTTTGAGAGGTCCTAGAGCAGAAGAGCAGGGGTACTTACCCGAAAGTCGCTGCGGATCCCAGCATGTACTGTCCCAGGCTGCGCACAAAGCCGTTCGGTCCAGGTCCGTAGCGGATGACGGCGAAGCCGCCAAATAGCAGGCCGACGACTATGCCTACGCTGGAACCCATCAGAGCACCCATTTTAAATTTTTCCCAGTTGGAAGGGCCTGCTTGCGTGTAGTTAACGGGGGGCATGGTGAATGAAGCGAGATATTGGCAAGGATGTGCAGCGTTGTAATAGTGAAAAAATACTAGCCGGTGTTTCTGTGAGAACGGTGTCTAAATCTTTTTTCAGGTCGGGCCTGTCAGGTGGGAAATTGTGCAAAAGGTGCTACTTCCAGGCAAACTGGTAGGGCCAAACCTTAACTTTTACACGTAAATAGATGTCAGACAGCCTGGAGACAGGAATTCAGGCGCTGAGCAGGGCGTTTTCGAAGCTCGACAGAGCCGTAAACACTCTGGCGGCAAGGAACTCCGAGTTCCGCACCAGGGCCATGGAGGTGAATCGCGTGTTTGACATCTCTGCTGCTTCTGGTGCCTGTGCGAGAGATGAGCTGCACGACGAGGCAAGCGCACTGCTGGAAATAGCCGAGTCGAAGCTGGATAACAGCTCTCTTTTGCTACAGGATCTGTCATTAGAAATATCCAAGAAGGAAGATAGACTACGGTACTTGAAGCTCAAGCGTGAAAGGATGGAGCTATCGTCCGGCGGAATCTAAGCAGCCTCCGTTGCGGCAGCGTTTGATCGATCAATAACTACATGCAGGTTCCGCCGGATCCTTGCGATATTCTGCCTAAGCACCTTTAACTTCGCATGCAGGGAGATCAGACCCGGGTCTGTAGTATTCACTGAAATCGTGTCGAGTACATTTAACTCCTGCTCTTTGTACCTAATCACCGGCAGATTGTTGGATCTGCGGAATATGCTTGTCTGGTCGGCATGCTTTGTGACTAGGAACTCGATGTTGAGCACCTGGCCGTTCACAGAAATGCGGATGATTAGCTCAGGGTTATTGCTCGCTTCAATATATGCTCGGTGCTCGCGGTTTTCCTCGTGCCGCAGGCATTCGGCTATCTGGTCAAAAATCTGCTCCACCTTCACGAGCTTCGAGTATGTCCCAGCCGAATCGCCGCTGGTCTTAGCAGCGTCGACTTCGACCAGCACTGCTGCAGCACTCTGAAGCAACTGCAACGCATTGCTCAGCTGTGAAAGCGCGACGACCTTATTCAGCGCGACCTTCCCGCTATACGACTTGCTCCGTATAACAGCATCGATCCCGAACACTGATACTGACCCCCGCACTATAATTCCCTTAGCCGTCTCAGATAGCCCCGACGACAGGGGCAGCTTCGAAGGCTCTCCACTCTCCAGAAGTAAGATGCATTCGTCGATGCCGATTCTACTCGTGGTTAGATTGAGCACTTTTAAAAACCAAACCAGCTCTTCCTTGGCAACTGTCTCTTCATTGGCCACCTCATCTGTAACTACGTCTACCTGTTCTGTTGTCATTCTTCCTACGGTTGCATCGAGTCGACGATTGGTCCCAAAAGGGACTGATGGCTTCTTATACCACACCACCTACCGTCGCTCCTTCACAATATGTCGTATCCGGGACATATCCCTATAAACACGTTCCAGAGAGCGCTACTTGCCGTCGGCTCGGGAATTGGAGCCTTCCTGAATCCCAGAAGAGCAGATTTTATAGCTACTCTTGGCGAAGCAACCGCCCCAGGCTTTATTGAACGGCTAAAACACCAAATGCTCACCTCCAGAGATGGCAGATGGCTTCTCCGACACAAACCAAGAATAACTTCCAGGTCCCTAGATCTAGATCATCTCAGAACATTGCCTTCAAATACTCTAGGAGCGGCTTATGTTCAATGGCTTGACCGCGAAGGAGTCACTCCAGACACACGGCTACCTGTAAGGTTCATCGATGACCCGGAATCGGCGTACGCAATGCAAAGGTACCGTGAATCTCACGACTTCTATCATGCCATAACTGGGTTGCCGGTGCTGGTGGAAGGAGAGATTGCCCTCAAAGCCTTTGAATGGGCAAACACCGGCATCCCTATGACAGGCCTCGGGGCTCTACTGGCCCCATTACGACTCGGAGAGAAGCCGCGACGGCGTCTCAGAACCATATACTTTCCCTGGGCGATTCGAAATGGACTACAGGCTTCTCCGCTGATAAATGTTATATGGGAGAATAACCTGCAACGCGATGTAGATGAACTTCGAAGAGAACTTCGCATCGAGAAGCCTCCAGACCTTCGCGAGCTCCGCAAGCGCAAACATTATGCTGCCCCAGAGCCGCAGATAAGAAGTCAGCCAACTTAGTAACAGCTCTCACAACATTTCTTATCATTCGATTAATTATAATAGCACCGCATTCCAGTCAACCCTACATTACCCTATATGCTCTATATTACCTCAAAAAGGCAAACTCTATCTGATAAACGCAGGCTATAATTGGCTAGAGCCTTACTATCATTGTTTCCTTTTCAGGTAAGGCCCCCTATACGAACCTCTCGTTCTGACTAGTTTTCTTTCTCTCTGTAGCAGCTTAGCTTCATTGGACAGTAATAAAGGCGAGCAATTCCGTGCGTTTATTTTTTCTGACTTCTTTTGCCTTATTAGTTGAAGTAAATTAGTGCCAACCGACACATTTTACAGCATCATGAGACGCCGGTTCTGGAAGCGCCCAAGGAGACCTCAATCCCCTTCGGACGCTTATGATTCTGGCGGTGAGGATGATTTTATAAGCGCAGAGGAAGCCTCTGCTTTGCATGTGCCTTCTTTATATGATCCAGACTCTCGATCACCGAACTACTCCCTGACCATTGATAGAAAACTGTCAAATGGCTGGGAAGCCAAGGTTAAGACGTACAGCTTGGCAAACACACCTTACCAACCATCTCAGAGTGATTACCTCCCTACCCCCTCTACTTATTCTAACGGACTTCGCCGAAATGAGCGCTCGTTTTCTACACTTCCAGACCTATCTCTTCCGCCTCGTTTCGTACCCTCCAACTCTTCATCTCCTGTATCCCTGCCAGAGGGTTCATCACACCCCCAGCCACCTGCTCATCCATTGAGTGAAGGAAGCACTTCAAACCAGACGGACCTATCTAGACAACTTGATTCTCTCAGTATATCGGAATCATCATACATATCGTCGAATAAGACTTTTCCGGAACATACTACCGCTGAAAATGGACGTTTTCACGTACCCCAGTTTGGAGCTACGGAGAAACGTTCTGTGGTTTATGATGACGATAATCACGCTCTCAAAAGGAGAGTCTCGGTGTCAGAAACTACTGCAGACTTAATGCAACTTTTGTCTGCAAACCCTAATGACCAAAGCGAAGTCAAAAAACCACTCACCCTTAATACCAATCTGAAGGACCCGATCGATGAGCTAAGATCTATTTCGTCTGAATCCCCCTCATACCATTCTAAGGCGGACCTATCTCCTGAAAAACAACCTGCCCTGCAGGATTCCTCCCCTCTTTCTGCAATATCATCAGCATCCGGACGAGCACTGCCCAGAATCCCTTCTTTCGATGCCGAACACAAACCTCGAACGCGGATCGGCTCGCAGTCCAGTTTCCCGGTGCGGAAGGAATCTAGGAATAGCTCTATTCTGCACCCTACAGAGTCTCTATATTCAAGTTACAGTGATGAGTATGACCGTTCTCCTGGTGTTCAATTAGTTTCGGAAACATACTTTCAATCTCCTGCTGAGCCTGCTGAGAACCAAGCTCACGACCTTAACGAATATAACGGCCGAGACAGCCAACACAGCAGTATATACGTGGATGCGGTCCAGAGTAGGCGGACAGACTCATATGAAGTTTCTTCTGAGAATAAAATGGACACACATAACGAAAATATTACAACAAATGACTACTTCCCTTCTGACGTGGACAAGCATGTACAAACGCCAGTCGAAACCGAACCGTTTCCCGGAGAAATTGACTACCAACATCATAATTATGACCAAGAACATTATCCTACAGATCTATACCCCGATGATATGCCTAACGATGCTTATGCGCGGCATCATCTCTATGTCCCCGCTTACCTCGAATATCCTGAACAGCAAGGAAGAGACTATGGTCAAAGATATCCGAACGACGGCATGCGCTACGACTATCCTGAACCACATCCTCCAGGACCTCTGCGACGTAATGACGGCTATGATATACCGCGCAACAATCAGCGTTACGACGATTATGATGTTGGAAGGAGACCACAGCATTATACTCCGCACCGGCCTCAGTATCGTAAGCCACAGGCGTACCCCCCGGCACCGTATTTAGGCGGATACGTCGACGTTTCGAATGAGTTCATGCCGCATCAAAAGCAGAATAAGTATAAAAAGCCAGGACCTCCTCTACCAGCTGCCAGTCAAATGGGCGAAAGTGGAATGACTGGACCAAGGTTAACTACCTTCGATGCCAGTGTCATGCCTAAAGGAAACCCTTACGGGAATTCAAATTGAAAAAAACGCATGCGCCAAAGTTTATTCTGAATACCTTTGTTCTAGAAGAACATGTGAATTTAGTATGTCGCTCGCGAGGTGATGTCACGAGCTTAACTTCGTCTTCTCACCCGTTCGCCCGTTTTCCCATTTGCACTTAGGCGCCGCAGATATTAAGTTAACTACAATTTTATGCATATTTTCTTGGAAAATATAAGCGGGCAGCATTTTAGCGCTGCTATGGCAGCGCTTAGATATATAATTGTGATATTCGATCATTAATACTAAGCTTATCTGTTTGTTCCCAAGCAGGAGAATAATGACTCCCAGAATGAATAGTAGCTTTCCTTCCTATTTGGCGACTAATAACCCTCTGCATTAGTGAAATTTACCAACTAGCTGTGTATCCCGCCGCTGTGCATGTCGCTACTGAATAAATTGCGTATTTAGCCGTTTTCCAGAAACTTGAGCACATGGATAACCACGCGAAATCGAGAATAACTTAAATATTTATTCTAAGCTTCTATTTGCAATACTCCTAGAAATTAGGAACCAATAACAGGCTTGTAGAAACCAAATAAGCTTTATTCTATATTATGTTTCTATAACAACCGATTTCTTTCCTTGCGGTAGAACTTAAATCTCAAAGTGTCGTTTACGGTCAGAATTGCAGAGGTATATTGCTCATAATATCTTCTCCACATACGTCACATACCCTCATCGCACTTCTGGATAGTAAAACGAGGTATTCTCACCACGAATTGTTTCTAAAGAGAACTTTTGTGGCGCTGATCTTCATTCTTTAACCCCCGAGTTTCTCTTCTTTTCAATTCGTAACCCAGGTTCCCTTGACCCAAACATTTATACCTCAGATTTCCGTGACATTAGGAATAGTGGATTGTATTAAACTGCTTTTCTTCTTTGACCTGCTTTCTCTATTCGGCGTTTTATCGGAAGAGTTCGTCTGCCAAGACTCAGTCTGATTCTCTATAGCTCTTATGCTTAAAAGCTCCAATTAAAATGGAACCACTTGTCAGCTCTACGCATATTGTCAGACTTGTCAAACCCTTCAAAGATAAGCCTTACGGGTCAATTGATGCCGATTTGGACCACAAGGCCATAATTCAGGCTATGCATGATACGCGCGGATCATATCAAAGTGAAATCAGTTGGCATACGAATTCCACATGGCAGAAGGGCCATGCATTCCTAGACTCGACTGATCCGGCACTGTATTTCAAGCCTCACTCAGACAATGCTAGCTCAATTTCTGTATGCCCTAATCTTCGCGGTGCTCATATTGAAACGTCTTTATTAGACCTTACCCTTGAAATCACACTTTGCTCTGCTCCGAAATTCCGCACATACATACAACTCAGCGATAATGAATCTTTCTATCAATGGTTAGGCGCGTTTATGTGCTGGCGGCTGGCCCGCCCTGCCGGTATACAGTCTAAAATCCTCTTGAATTTCTTCCCGTCTTTGGATCCTTGCATCAAGCATTACCCTCGCACTACATCATCCTCGTCTCCTACGACTGTGACTGCTTCAGCTTCAGAAAACTCTTCTCACATTCCTTCCCGAAATGTTATTAAGGTCACACAACTCAATTATCAGCTGCTGTATCCAGCGAGGGCACAAAACGGGAAAGATCGAGGAAAACTCCCTCGAAGTTTATCTCCAGAATCTAAAACCAATACCGCCGTCAGACTTCATGAGAAAGTGTGGCCAGTAGCAAATGTCTTGTTGCAGGAAGATGGAATTTGCAAATTTTTCCAAAATGGGAACCAGATTCTATCTTTAGATATGTCCAGAAGGCTTCGCTCAGACATTCAACCCGTCTCCCCTACTCTATTTAGCCGCAGATTTTGTCTAGCGATTCATACATTTTCATCCTGCTGGCACCATAGATATCCTGCTTCAGAGAGAAGAGGACCTCACACTGTCCTTCTGAGTTTCGAAGATAGAACCACGTACGAAACCTGGCTATTTCTTCTATACTCTGCTGCACAGACAGAACTCTTTGCACCTCTTTCCAGAGAACGCGCATATTTCAGACAACATCGTCGCTTAAGCGTCAAACTTACAAATGGTGCTATTCACAGCGTGGATCATGCCACAGCTGATTCATGTTCAAACACGGCAAGTATTTTTGAGGATTTATCACGCCCATTTAGCCACATTGAAGAAGCGACCCGCGAAGGGTTTTTTTACAGTTTTGAGCGCTCCAGAGTAGTTCAGAATAACTATGCCTCGGCGAATGCCACTCGCAAGCCCTCCCTAGGCAATACTAATCCAACTTCAGACTTTATGCAACAAAAGAGCAAGGACATCACCGTTGTCACTGTTTCTGAGTCATCTACGCATGACAATCGCACTTCTGGCACTTCAATGGAACCAATTGAGGGTAGAAAATTTTCCAGTATTCTGAAACCAGTTATATCGAAAATCAGAGAACCGGAAGCCAAGAAGTTAGATACATATGTTGAATTATATTCTGGGGGATTTTTGTTGGCAAGGAGTGGCATTGCGACGGCTACTTCTAAACCTGTTTGGAATGACACCTTTAACTTGGATAATAATCCTATACTGGCGTCCCACTTTAGAGTCGTGCTTCGCCGGCGCTCGAACAAGGCAGGGATATCCGAAAGAGACCCCATTATCGGCAGCGCTGAAGTCGACTTAGATGATGCTTCGTCTCCGATTGTAAACGGTGGAGAAACTTGGGTTACTATATTCCCCACTGGAACTCCTGCAAACGTAAAAGACGATTCTTCTAAAAGAGTTGCTGAGATATATTTAAGAGTCGACTGGGATCGAACCAATGTTCTATCAGATATGGAATTCGAAAACCTGGAATCTTTATTGGCTGATGTTGATAATGAACTTTGCCCGTCTGTTTATATCTACCTGGGACATAGTGATTTGCCGAAAATATTTACCAATATATATCAAGGAATGGGGTTGGCGCTTGAATGGTTGATTTCGTTGATTGACAAGGACCTTAAAGCTATACACTTTAATTCTGACTTGGAGAATGGTGTCAGAGACTTCACCGAACTGCAGATGATATTTCGTCCAAATACTTTTGCAACGAGATCTATGGATGCTTTTTTACGATTGTGTTGCGGAGATTACGTATACAGCACTCTGCATGAAGTGGTTGAACTAATAATTACAGATGACTTGGATTGTGAAGTGAATCCGGAACTTCGCGACAATGGAAGCACTAAGAAGAATGGTAAATCCTCGTCAGGATCCAGTACCATGGCTAAATTCTATCTTTGGTCGATTCAAACGAAGCAAATGTTCACGGGAAACCGGAACGCCTTACAGACAACACCTTCTTCCGGCTTAAAGAAAGCATGGGAGCATCTCTTCACATACATGGGAATGGTTTGGGGGGCTATTAAGGGCTCCGTAGATTCACTGCCACCTCAGGTCAAAGCCCTGTTTTATGGGATTTCCCAGAAGCTCCGAGAGCAAGTAGGAGACTGGGAAGAGATATATTCGACTACTGTAGCACCTTTTCTGTTTTTGCGATTCTTTTGTCCAGCTCTTGTAGATCCAAGAGCATTTGGACTAACCATGAACAGTCCAAGCACTAGGTCGCAGAGAGCTTTGAAACTGATAGCTAAGGGCATACAAGGGCTCGCTAACAAAGCAGAATTTGGGCTAAAGGAGGAATGGATGTCACCTATGAATAAGTTTCTCCAGGAAAACAGCGCAGACTATGACACGTTCTTGATCAGAGTTTGTCGAGTGGCAGCGGAGGACAATGAGTTTAATGCTTATGCAAAAGCTAACCAAGCGCAAGCTCTGAAACGAGGAGGTAAGAATGACACACAGGTTGGAAATAAGGCTCCACAGATTATATATACTGGATACCGAAAAGTATTGGAAAGACTGAGTGTGCAGAGAGAAGAAGGACTGCCTATGCTGCCTTATGTGATCGACAGATCGCACTGGTACATGAAATTGGCTGAGTTATCTCAGAATCCATCTGGGAAACAAGACAGTCAAATAAAGGAAGAGAATATCAAGGTTTTAAAGATGTTTTTTGCTGAATGTCAGAGACTGCTAAAAGTCAGGGAAAGCCTTCTTCATAGATGCGAGGCTCCTGAGTTTCCTTCTGAGCTGGATGAGGACACCTTTGATTATATGTGTGAATGCATAGAAAAAGGCTTAGCTGAAGGAAGTATGTTCTGAAATGTGCAGTTAGCAGGATTTAATAAGATCTTTCCATTCAAGGTAGTGTAGAGATATAGGTTATATTACTATGAACGTGTGCGGCTCTTTTGCTTATTAGACCCCAACTCCCAATGAACTGTCTCATCCTGCGATATGGAGGAGGAAGCGTATAATATCAGAGCCAAGTATAGAGAGCTCCAGAACACAGTATCGAACAGTAAAGATGGAGTTATACGTGAAGGAGATACTACAGAACTTGCAAAGACGGTAAAGAATGCTAATGACCTTTTTGGAAGGGTGGGAGACGTACACACAGCAAGGCTCGACGCCCAAGTGTTAATTCAGGTTTCAGAGACGGCTGAAGCCGCGTCTAGAAGACTCCGGCTTAATGAGAATGAAGCAATCAGTTTATCTGTGGTTATTGAAGGACTGAAGAATATTATAAGCCGAGATCAATGGAACGAACTGGGAGATCTGGCGTATTCCTCATTTTGCAAAGTGCCTACTCAAAGCTTTTTATCTGGGAACATTGGAGCCATTAAAAAGAAGATACGGCGACAAAATACTGTGGCAGAAGAAGATGAGCTGGAAGAAACCGCAGACACTGCGGTTCGTCGAATAGAGCTTGGAGAATCGACTCAAGCCGCTGCGTACGACACATCTACGGCGGTTCGAGAAATGTTCAAGCATATATTTGAGGCAGAGCAATCTAATGGGTCAGAATTACGATTATTTGATGTTATTTTAAACCCAGAATCATATTCTCAGTCGGTTGAAAATATGTTTTATTTGAGCTTTTTGATCCACGAAGGGAAAGTGCGAATCACAGTGCACGAAGGTGACGAAATACCCTATATATCTACAGTATCAAGCACAGATAATGAGACGGAATCAGACTTATTTTTGAATCAAGCCATATTTCGGCTTGATATGGACACTTGGAAAGCCCTGATCGAAGAGTACAAGATCGATCGCTGTATCCTTCTAACCAGGGCCTCAATTACGACTGCTGACAACGACAGCAGATCCTGGAATTAACCCCGATGCATTATATGACTATATCCTACGGCGGACACGCAAACTATGTAATTATCATAAGGATTGGGGTTGTAGAGGACCTAGCCCATATTAGCACGCTATCGTACCACTCACTCCCAACAACCTTATAACATCTACCACCCTTAGGCTGATAGGAGTGAAAAGAGAGGAATGAACACTTGGCGACGGGGATTAGCCACCGTGGCTAAAAACCGAAAATCAGCTTTCAGGGAAAAACTGTCGGAAGGTCCGAGGTTCGAGGACTTTGTCACCGGGACCGTTGTTGACCCTGCCGAATACGCTGCAAGCAAAAGAAAAGAACATGTTCGGCTACCGGCATGGCTGAAGAAACCTATCCCGGCAGGGGGAAGCTTTGCCCGCATCAAGGAGGATTTGAGGGGACTAAAGCTACACACAGTGTGCGAAGAAGCCAGATGCCCGAACATCGGCGAATGCTGGGGCGGCGCCGATAAGTCTCAGGCTACTGCTACTATTATGCTGATGGGTGATACCTGCACCAGAGGATGCCGGTTTTGTTCCGTGAAGACATCTAGGACTCCAGGACCATTGGATCCGCATGAGCCAGAACATACGTCAGAAGCAATAGCCCGTTGGGGTCTAGGCTATGTCGTTCTAACTACTGTTGATCGCGATGATCTACCGGACGGCGGTGCCAATCACTTTGCTGAGACTGTGCGGAAAATCAAGACCAAGGCGCCTAATACTCTGGTAGAGACATTAACTGGAGATTTTAGGGGAGATGTTGATATGGTGCGTCTTATGGTTGATTCGGGAATGGACGTGTATGCTCACAACGTGGAGACTGTGGAAGAGTTGACAGAACAAGTCAGAGATCGCCGTGCTACTTTCCAGCAATCGCTGACCGTCTTACGTACTGCAAAAGAGCATAAACCTGAAATTATCACCAAGACTTCTTTGATGTTAGGAATGGGTGAAACGGATGATCAAATAGAAAGCACATTGAAGAAACTGCGTCAGGTAAATTGTGACGTTGTCACATTTGGACAGTATATGAGGCCTACTAAACGACACATGAAGGTCGAAAAATATGTGACGCCCGAAAAATTTGATTATTGGAAAGAGAAGGCCCTGGAGTTGGGCTTTTTGTATTGCGCTTCTGGTCCTTTAGTGCGTTCTTCCTACAGAGCCGGCGAGGCATTTATCGAAAACGTTTTGAAGAAGCGAAAGTCGGATGCTTCTTTGACTGTGAACATGAAAGAGCCTATTACAGAAAAGACCCAGACACAAATATAGTCTACTAGTAACAAATAGACACAAATTAATGATATTGCGATACTTATTTAGGCTCCAAAGAACCCTTCAGTTTCTAACGTCAACACAACCTCATGCACAATTTCGCGGATTGTTGATTTAGATGCATCGACAACCAAATCAGCATCAGTAGGTACTTCATATGGCTCATCAACACCAACTACGCCAACTGCTTTACCTTCTTCAGCCAATTTAAACAATCCCTGTTCGTCATGTTCTTTGCAATATTCTAAAGGAGTGGCCACATGAACCAAGAAGAAATTGCTAACTTTAGAGATTGTTTTCCTAGTCTCAGCTCGAGATTTAGCATACGGAGCTGTAGGAGATGCGATCACGGCAGCTCCAGACTTCGATAGCTCCGCCGCGACAAATGCGATGCGAGCTAAATGTTTTTCTCTATCTTCTCTAGAAAAGCCCAGCTCAGAAGATAACTCAGCACGGACTTCATCGCCAAGTAACAAAGTCGTAGGGCGCCCACCCTGCTGGTTCAAAGTAACCTGTAAGGCACGAGCTATACTATCCTTCCCGGAGCTGTGGTAGCCTGTGAGTAGAACCGTAAAACCTTGAGAGCTTCGAGGCGGGTTTGATTCTCGCAGTACCTTCACTACTTCCGGATAGGAAAACCATTCGGGGATTGGCAGGCCTAACCGCAAACGGCGACGCAGCTCGGTACCAGAGATATCCAATGTTTTAACACCTTCAGGAACTTCATCTTTAGGCATGTATATGTCTTTATCGGGAAGGTATGTCATCATCTGGAAGGGGACAATGTGAATTCCAAGGCGATCATTGACGCTTTCGACAAGTGTCTGAGCGTCATATGGGCCATAGAAATCCACGCCCTTGGAATTCTTCCCCGGACCAGCGTGGTCTCGGCCAATAATGAAGTGGGAAGCTCCGTAGTTCTTGCGAATACATGCGTGCCAGACAGCTTCTCTTGGACCGCCCATTCGCATAGCTAGAGGGAGAAGCGAAAGAGTAGCCATGCCATTCGGGTATCGCGGGAGTAGTTCCTTGTAGACACGAACTCTGGTAAAATGGTCTATATCACCAGGTTTCGTGAGACCTACCACAGGCTGAATAAGGACGTTGGCATGCTGCGAACGAGCAGCACGCACGGTGAGCTCTCTATGTGCTCTGTGCATAGGATTGCGAGTCTGAAAGGCCACAACTCGGTTCCAACCCAGCTTCGCAAACTCTGCTCGCAATTCTGCGGGCGTGTGTCGGAGTCCTACATAGTCATAGTGGTTAGGACGAGAAATGGCTTGCACTTTACCGCCAACGTAGAACTCTTTAACGGTTTCGTTCAGGAAAACGATAGCCGGATGTTCAGGATCACCTCCAAACACCTTCTGAGCCTCCAGTTGCTTGTCGGGAACATACACATCATCAACAGTGAGGATAGCAAGGTAATTGTAGTCTCGGAAGTCCTGGAGCACTATACGTTTCGAAGGAGCGATACCAAGGTCAGTGATTTGTTCCTTGGACACATCGAGGTTGATAGGCATGGCCCATAATGTCCCATCGGCTAGGGACATATTGTCGCGCACTCCAACATAGTCGGCTTCGTTCAAGAAACCTTCCAGAGGTGAGAATCCTCCATTTAAAATGAGCTCGAGGTCGCAAAGCTGTCTTTCGGTGAGCAACAGCTTAGGAAGTGTCTGCGCTTCTTTTAGTAGTTGATCTTGAATAGCAAGGTCTCGGGCAAAGGCATCCTTTAGTTTACCACCATGCGGAGTATTCGACATGGTTGCAGCTAAAGGTTTTCAGCGGGTCGAAGCGACGCATTTGATGTAATAGGAGAGCATTAGCTCATGTCACGTGCGTTGATGAGTACTTTAGATCGGTAGGAGAAAGCCGTTGCAACTGCCTGAACTTAAAATGGGCCCATGAATAGGCGAAATAGAGAGGTCGGGAAAGGTTAGTATACAAACGGTCGCGTGATGCAAAACGAAGAGGTGTTTTTTTAATTACAAGCAGAGTTAATAAGAGAGGTAAATGGGGGCTATACATCGACGAGCAAGGTAAAAAGAAAATTAGGGGAAGCAACTCTAGCAGCACAACTCGATCTGTTCCGTGGGCCGGCTTAGCCCAGGAGGACCTGAAGAATGCGGTCTTCTGAATCGGAACCTAGTTCAGTGATGTCGAGGTCTTTGGCAACCTTGATGACCTGGGAGCGTTCGAAGCCCATGTTTTCGAAGTGCTCCAGGAGAGCAGGATCTATGCCCTGTGCAGGGTCCTGTTCGGTCTGGCCGGCACCAGCGTAGATCTGGGCCCACTGCTTGGCAGTCTCATCGTACCGTTTTCGATCATTCAGATAGATGCTGGCTACCTCAGCGTCCTGGGGGTCTGTGGGCTCTGCAGACTGCAAGAGAGACTGGAGGGAGATAAGACTGCTCTTGAGGGTGAGGACCGGGGACCAGGCATCCTTCAATATATCCAGACAGATTGCGCCTGTCTGTGAGGAAATGTTTGGGTGATACACTTTGGTCTCAAACTTCATTTTGGGAGGCTTGAATGGATACTCATTAGGGACCTGGATGTCGATGACGTAGGTTCCATTCTCGAAGGGGGTGCCGGGAGGCCCCTTGAAGGTGCCCTTGAGGTGTGAGAGGTCTTTCTCATCCAGTATTTTCAGAGTCACGCCCGAAGCTCTATCACTTTTGACATCCTCAATCTCTTTCGCTATTCGCCTTGCCCTGGACATTTGAAGCTACGTCAAAAAGCGGTTTGGGTTACGAAAAAACTATCCTAATATGCACAGACGATCTTCTTAAAGCCCCTGCTTGCCCCTCTGCAGGTATATTCTGCTTCAAGACCGAATTCAACGAGTATGTTGACTAACGGGAAGTTTACCTGTCTTGTGAGTTATTCGATTGGCTTCCTTAATACCCAAGCCCGGCGCGGCTGCTTAGCTAATACACCTGCCCACCCGGAGCAAAGAATCCTGCTCTAATGGACTCTGAAGTAACCGATTTGACTCAGTATGCCTTATCTCAAGGCATTGCGCTTCTGACCCGCGAGTGCAAATACAGAGCCCTGGCGGCTCCGGTTACTCTCAAACCCACGCCTTTCCCAGCCCCAGCTTTCAACAAGGCTCTATCCATCCAGCAGCCCTTCAACGAGCTCTACAAGAATATAGCCTGTTCCGGCGATTTCCTAGACAGTATTCTAGATCAGTTACATGACATAGACAGCTTCACAGGAAAACTCTACGACCTCTACAGACAATCCAGACTCTCTCAGCCGCTCTCCTTAGGCCTTTTCCGCTCCGACTACATGGTCGATAAAGACGACCTTGGCTCTGTCCAGCTCAAGCAGATCGAGTTTAACACTATTTCCGTCTCCTTCGCAGGCCTCTCAACTCTAGTCCCTTGTTTACATTCTTATATTGGCAAGAAGTACCACTATCCCGGATATGAGCGAATACCACCAAACGACGCCGTCCAAACCCTCGCAGATGGCCTCTTTGCTGCCCATAAAGAGCTTAACATCCCGAGCTCGGCAATTTTATTTGTAACTCAGGAAAACGAAACCAACGTTTTCGACCAAAGGGCCATAGAGTCGTATCTGATCGACCAGTACAGTGTGCCTTCGATCCGTATGCCATTCGACCTGATTCTCGACAGGGTTCACTTCGACCAAGACTCTTCTATAATAACTGTTGAAGGAACTCCTATCTCGGTGGTGTATTACCGTGCAGGCTACGACCCTAAAGAGTATACCACTGAAGCTCACTGGGAAGCTCGATCCATGCTAGAGAAATCAAAAGCTATCAAATGCCCCTCCATTATCACCCAATTATCAGGAATGAAGAAAGTGCAGCAAGTTTTGGCTGAGCCAGGTGTACTGGAGCAGTTTATAGATTCAAATAATGCAAAGGACATTAGAAACACTTTTGTTGATCTGTATCCGTTCGATTCTTCGGCACAGGGCAAAAAGGCTAGATCCCTGGCAAAGATTGAAGCTTCTAAATATGTACTTAAGCCACAAAGAGAAGGTGGTGGGAATAATATATACGGTGACGACATTATTACGTTCATGAAAGCGACTCCTGAATCTGAATGGTCTTCATATATTCTCATGAAACTCATAAATACACAGCAGCATGAAAGTGTCATTGTAAGAGACACCAGAGTATTTGAAGGCAACACAATTTCAGAACTAGGCATATATGGCTGTATTTTGTGGAATCAGGAAACCTCTGAAACCCTGTATAATACTGGCTCTGGCTGGCTCTTCCGAACAAAGGCCGCTGATAGTAATGAAGGAGGTGTAGCTGCTGGGTTCGGAAGTATAGACGCTCCAGAACTTGTCTAGCACTTAGATTCAAATCTCCGTTTTTCTTCTGCCAGTACAGCTGAGATAGCCTTGCTCATCGCCGACAAATCAGTCATCATCTGAACATGTCCCTTTGCTGTATGAATAGTCTCGACAACATTAAATCCGGGGGGAGGCATTAACTTTCTGGCATGGACTACTCCATCACCAGGTCCGTACAGCAAATGGGAATAGTTGTCAGTCTTGAGGCCTTCGTAACCATCCACTAGACATCCACGCACCGTTGGTGTGCTTTCGCTGTATACTACCACTAAAGGTGGATATCTGTCTGCTAATGCACGGTCGAACGCTAAACCTTCCTTAAACTTCTTCGTGCGTTTTAGTGTCCTAGATAGATATTTATAAGCCTCCTCGGGGGTGAAGCTCGAACTCTCCGACGTGGAAGAGTTTCTTGGGGAAATAGGCGACGTACCGCGGTCTGGCGATGCATCTGCTCTTCTAGAGAAGGGGTCTAGTTGGCTAAATAAAGTCTTAGAGGATGACACCTCAGAACTGACTGACGTGTTGCTGCTATGTGAAATTCCAAAATGAGGAACCCTACTGTCATCGGGCATGAGTCTTTTCATCAAAGTTAAAGGGTACTTGGACAGGTCTGGTAACACAGTCGGACTTTTAGACCATACTTCTTTCAGTTTTTTCGTTTCACTGGCTTTTAAGACCGCTGGAGATAAGCAATACTTGGACCAGTTATCTGGATCGAAGAAGTCCAGCGGTAATGGCTTACCGGTGGCTTTGTCGATGAAACAACGTCCATCGAGTGGCAGGAACACATAGCTTGATCTCATTGAAAAATTAGCAACCGCCGAAAGGATCGTCTTATTCATAACAACAGAATCATCTGCTCTCAGCGGACCTAATGCATTGACGCAATCATACGGAGTTCCTATGTAGATTAGACCTCGGAATAATGTAGGATCCATCTGCATAGCGGCATGAGCGACCAAACCGCCCATGGAATGCGCAAGAACTATTGTTCCCTTTTTCCTGCCATTTGCATCAGGGACTTCTTCGTCATATAGTTTTTTCAGATAGTCATGCAAGCGTTTGGCGCTTAGGTCACACGAGAGTCGCCAGTCGTAACCGTAATTATGGACCGTCGCCTTCTTATTCGATTCTAATTGTTTCAGCAATTTTCTCGCTATGTCAACAGGTCCCACGTGACTGAGGATCTTAGTAGCAATGACTGAGTCTTCTGAGGATAGTTCGTCATCATCGGAAAGGCCCAGGAAGAGTGAATAATTCACCAAGTTCAGAGTCGCTTTCAGGGGGACCCAGAGCCTCTTGTTTGAACCTGCTGACTTGAGCACAGATCCGCGGTATCCTCCAAGCACTAAAATATTTCCTTCAAAATCGGGAAATGGAGCAGAAGAGTTAAATATACTGGGAACCATAGTCGACTTTATTGCTTCCAAATGCACCTGGGGAGGTTTGGCGGTAATGAACTTCCGCTCATACTCGGCCACGCTTCTAGAGGAGTAGACCTGTGTCAGATCCAGTTCTAGATCATTAGGCTTCTTCTCGAACGTCAGGAATTTTCCTATATTGAAGGAGCCCGAGAAAGGCAAGGAAAATGTAAAGATCGATTTGTTTCCGTGGTGTTCGGAAGGATCGGCGATAGACTTATACTCGTCATCGAAATTGGTCAGCCCTATCACCTCCTCAGCTTCTTTCTGCGAAACTATATCTTCTGCCAAATCTTCTGTCATAGTATCTACTTAAACGCGGGTAAAGTAGCCCGAGCTCCGTAATTGACCCGCTTCGATAAGCAGCAAGGACGAAGATACACGGAAACTAGGTTATCGTTGGGACTTGACAGCTGCTTGGCGTGTCAGGGCCCGGCTAGCGTCCTTAATTACTTATGTAATTAATCTAAAATACTATATCACCTAGAAAAAAATGCAGTGTAGTCATAGCCACCCGATCGAACTGGCATTAGTTTTTTGATGCCATCGATGCATTTCGGGTCGATGTTGGCCTTCTTCAGGCTATCCTCGGTAATAATATCTTCCCCCAGAGATATTTCAGAGAATGCTGTCAGTACTTGCCCAATAATATCATTATTGTCCAAAGTGAGCGTCATGAACTGAACAAACTGATCTTTCGTAATCTTCCCAGTGTTTTCCGAGATAGTGTTAACAATGTAGTCACTATCGTCAGTCATGGCTTGTCCCAGGCTTGCGACAGCCGCTTCGAACTCGGCTGCGTTCAAGTAGCCTTTAGTTCCCCTATCAAAATAGGCAAAGGTAGCCTCAAACTCTTCAATCTGCTTCTCAGAAACTTCCGAATCGGTCTCTGCCAGCAGTTTTCCAATCACTGTAAGCTTTCTAGAGAGACTAGTCTTCACCAGGGTGTATTCATGCTCTAGATCATCGTAAGTTTTATGCAGATAGCTTTCAATATTGGCTTCAGCATTCAATTCGTCGAGTAGTTTCAGTTCATCAAGCTTATGAGGTACTCGCTTCAACCTATCGCTGCACTCTGATATAGTTTCGAGCTGTTCATCTAGTTCTCCTCGCAAGTTTCTGATCTGCAAAATAATAGCACTAAACACTTGTGAGATCTCCGTAGCAGAAGTGACGTAATTCGACGCTATGGACGCCTTCACTGCTGCAATTCTATCGGTAAGTAATCGACCATAAGCAATTTCCGAGTTCTCCATCTGTGTCCACACTCCCTCCAGAGCCTCCGGAAGCAGATCATCGGGGCATTTCAGAGTTCTTACTCGGTATAGCTCGAACTCACCCTGCAGGTCCGAATACATATCCAAAAGGTCCAGCTTCTCGGTTACCCATTCCCGCTTACTTGTAACTCGAAAGTCATTCAAGTCATCCATAAGAGCCTTGACCTCTTTGTACTCATTGGAAAGTGCTATTAAAGACCATTCCTTCTGCTGAGCTTTTAATATCCGAATCAAAGCCCTAGCTCGATCCTTGTATTCTTCTAATTGAGCCTGAAGGCCAAAAAAGTGATCCACAAATAGCTCTATCTTTTCAGCATTCTTGCTCTGCTTCTCATATGTGCTGAATAAATGGAACCAAGACGCCAGGTATGCAACCATCGAGCGTTCATCGGGAACAACGTCACAGACATCATCCACGTCGAGCAACGGGCGCACGCCGAGTGTATTCAGCATGACATCAAATGCCTTAGAAATGTTTCCGCGATGATCAGACTTATCGATAACACTATAGTCGATCAAATCGGGCCGGTAAGAGTCGATAAGAGCACAAAATGCTAGGCCATCCGACCACGAGGACGTGAAGTTGTACACAGTCACATCTGCGTAGGGAGCTGTTCTTCGCTGACACCATAACAAAAGACCATCTTTAGCAGACACACCTTCTTCCGAGATCTCTTCAACGGAGAAGTGTAAAATCAGGGTCCAGATCATCCCCAGTATTAGCTTTTCGTTACCGTCCACAACATCTTCAGCGCCTATATTGGCCAGCTGTATCCCGCGGCTTTTAATATGGTTCAGAGCTGTATTCACATTTTCAAACTTCTGTACTCTTAGCTTTGGGCGAGCGGCGTACCTGCCTAGCGTTACACCATCTATACTCTCGAGCAGCTGGATTAATTTAACTCCGTCGTGAAGATCGATACTGAGGTTCTCAATTGGCTGCCACTGTGGCTCCAGTTTCGAGTTCACCCATCGCACAAACACCTTTTCTTGGATCGACACCCAGTCCGAAGTCATCTCGGGCAAGGAATGTTTAATAGTTTATGCCTGTGCCAATTCGTGCCAGTCCTTCCGAGCGGAATGTTTATAGGAGCCTAACCTTACGCAGCAGCAGCTTCGTTGCTACGGGCGAGCAGCCGCATTCAGACTTACCGATAGCACTGACTGAATATGCGGCGATTCAGCTCTTTCCGAGGCCTTGGATCGGCCATGTTTGCCGACCTGTTCAAAAGAATACACAGGAAACCGCAGTTGGCCAAAAATGTGGACAACACATTCAAGGAACGTCCGCAACGCCTTAGTTCAGATGACCAAGTAAAATCCCATTTCGCTAGCGTCTTCAACTCATTAGAATTCAGCTCACATTCTCGGGTCTATTTGCGATCTATGGCGGTCGAAAACCCTCGGCATGCCATATCGCTGTGCCAGTCAGAAGTCGCACTGGAGCAGGTGCTAGACGCCCTACTCTATTCCGACGATCCAGCCAAGTATCTCACTCCTTCAACGGTTCTCTCGATTATCCGTAATCGGAGGCTTCGTACTGTGAAGTCTCTAGGCGCCACTATCCTAGGCCCCAAGGTGACCGCCATTGTAAAGCACTGGTCTGCTTCAGATCGTGCCACAGTGCTGGTATCTCTAGCGTCCCAGTATCAAGCTCTGGATCATGACCTCACTATGACAAGTAAAATACTTGGCGGCGAAGAGTTCGCTAGCGTCTGGGGCCCATACGTCAAGGGCGGGAAACTGACATCCGAAACTGCCACAAAACTCTGGTCTCTTTTACTTAGACTCAAATGGCAGGATAAAATATTCCAGGTACTGCAGTCCTTCAACACTCCACTATCTATCTCACAACCGTTCAGCACCCAACTTCAGTACATGTGGAATGCTGTCTTTCTCTATCCTCTTTCCAGAGATTTGCAGTATTCGCTCTTATCGAGGATCTCACAGGTTCGTGAGAACCAACCAGCACTTGTTGATCAAGTTTTGAAATTCAAAAACATCCCTCTTCAGGACTACATGCCTGATAAGTTCTTGATGATACTGTCTGTTGTCAATATATATCGAGGTTTTGAGCCTCTTACATCAAATGACTACGAAGTCTTGGGCTGCTGCATCAGGCTATTGGCAGAACTTCAGGATAACAGCCCACAGTATGATATAGTATATCCCAAGATAAAGGGCATACTTTCAAGACAGCATTCATCTGAAGATTTTAATGACTTTTTTGCACAACTCAAATTACCTAGCTATGATAATGCAGTTTCTACTTAGACATACTACTGTGCTAGTTGCTAATGAATAGTTATGATACATCATAGGGTCTAGACCAGCTCGTAGTCTATGTGATGTAGTACACTCACGGCACCGGCAGCTGGTTAACCAGACCATCTGCTTGCATCCTAGTTTCACCAAGTTGATATGAAACTTTCCATTTTAGTTTAATAGGAGGAGGACCGTTGATTTGAATCCTCTGCTTGATTCCATTCTTTTCATTAGGTTTAAGCGCTGACCCTGTGGGCATGCTCATCTGCAGATTGTGACTCTTGGCACCTGCCATTTCCAGTAGAATATTTGTAATAGACGAATCAATCTTGCTCGAGAATACAGCTTCCACAGAAACAATAGATCCTTGGCGAGAACTATGAAGCTCAATATGCAAAATGGAGTCCAACAGTGTATAGCTTTCCACTTTCGGGCCAGCACCAATCCTAAGCGTATCCAAATCACTTATCAATAAATCAGGAGTTGCTTGTTGAAACGTTGACTTAACCGGACTTGAACTAGAGGGGCTCGGACTGCTGAAGGCTGATAAGGCTTCAAGGGCAGAATACTTATCTTTGGAAGCAGCATCAGCAGATAACGAACCTGGAGACGACGGGGTAACACTAGCAGCAGTGTTTGTATCTAGAATACCTAATAAATCATCGGCAGCAGAATGCGCACTCTTGCTAGCTGTAGGAGGGGTAGTAGATCTAGAGCCTTCGGTGAGATCAATCAAGCTCTGGCTTTGAGAACTAGCACTAAAACCGCTCTTTCCTACATTGACAGCGTTGGCAGAATCACGATCTCCTTTCCGTAACAGACTGTATTTTTGGACTAGGTTGTTGATATAATCGTTCAGGGCTAGTAACTTTTGAACAGCCTGCTCATCATCACTTTCGTCTTTTATGATTTTCTGTAGTTTGACAGAGGCAGATCGCAGGGAATTGTACATTTCGTCAGCGACTTCTTCAGGACCAGAAGAGCCCTGCTCTTGTATTCGGTTAACCATTTCCTCAAACAAAGCAGCTTTGTGCCGCACTCTTTCGAGCTCTTCGGCGACCTTAGCCCGGTAGTCGGTTTTATCACCGGCGTCATACCCAGCCATGATTTTCATTATTTTATTGGCTTCTTGAAGATCACGAGTAGAACCGCTATGAATGAGTTCTTGGAGCTTTGCACTCAAAGCTGCCCGTTCTTCAGCCTCCATTTCTTCGGCAGATTTTAGGTTATCCTCAGATGGAGCTAGAACAGCAGCATCGTCGACCGAAATTTCCGGAAAGGTGTACCCACTTTCACGAAGAAGTCTATGCATATCGCGGATATGGCCCAAATCTGCAGTATACTTGCTGTTGCGACATATAGTCAATCTCCATTCCTCAATTGACTCCAGGATGAGGTACTGAGTTTTGGTGAGACGGCTTGGAGGGCGTTCTGGGAATTTTTTCACGAGCTCGTTCAGAAAGCTCTTTCGAGATATCTGAAGGTGGAAAGGGTAACCACAATTCTTAACTAGGGAGTCGAGGAGAGCCAATGCTAAGATTGCAGCAGCACTGTTGCGGCCGTTAATAAGCTTCACAACACTTTCTGCGGCTTGCCGGGGTAAACTTCCACCTTTTGCATTGATGAGATCCACAATTTCCATATTGACCGCTAAATCCGGTTCTAAGTTATTCGAGCTACATGCTCTATCAATTAGGCGCTCTAGTCTTTCCGAGACGGTGTACCTAGAAGAGCCTGAAGCTCTGGAAAGGGAAGGAACACTGGAGTTAGAGGTGTTGAAGCGGTTCAGATAACCGGAACCTGGTGTATCATGATGATCATCTGGAGAATCTTGATAAGACATGAGCGGAGTAAACACACTAGTCAGTCAAATATTTTGCTTTCTATTTAAATTGATAGTTCCGCAAAGCCGTGCAAATGCTAGTGTAATGGGCACTGGGGGTGCTGGGCTCAGCTAGTTGGGATATCGGAAGCTCCCTCCAGCTTGGTTAATATTTTATCTGATGGGAATTCCTGATTGGCTTATTTAAGGTTTGCTCCTCTGCGGTGCTTTTTATTCTCACTCGAGTCCTGCGCATTTCATATAAAGGTTCAGATGGGGAAACGAGATCACCGCCATTTTCAAGGCAGATCACAAAGAGACAGGAATCAAGATGGATCGAAGTTCCCAACCCAGATGGCGATGTGGGATTTCGACCATTGCGATCCTAAACGATGTTCGGGTAAGAAGCTTGCTCGTCTTGGCTTGATCCGATCACTAAGAGTTGGCCAGAAGTTCAATGGCATAGTGGTGTCACCAAATGGCTCAGATGTAGTGTGTCCAGATGACCGGTCAATAGTAGAACAAACTGGCGCTGCTGTAGTCGAATGTAGCTGGGCTTTAGTGGACGAGGTCCCGTTCTCACGAATTGGTGGAAAGCATGAACGGCTACTTCCATATCTGGTAGCTGCGAATTCCGTGAACTACGGCAAGCCTTGGAGACTCAATTGTGCGGAGGCTCTAGCTGCATGCTTCGCTATCACGGGGCACATTGAATGGGCCGAAGAAGTTCTCAGTCATTTCTCGTGGGGTCCCGCTTTCTTGAAAATTAATAAAAGCCTCTTTGAGATCTATTCAGCGTGTAGTGACTCTGCTTCCGTGAAGGAAGCAGAGGCCTCTTGGCTTGAGAAATTGGAACAGGAAGTTGCTCAAAGGAATAAGATCAAAGAAGATACCGATATATGGGAGATGGGCAATATGAATCATGCTCTAGATGACGAAGAGGAGGAGGAGGAGGAGGAGGAGGAGGAGGAGGAGGAAGAAGAAGAAGAAGAAGAAGCAGAAGAAAAAACAGACGAAGAAGAAGGTAACGGCCTGATGACTAAGTAATGACAACATAATGCTTTAATAATAACGCGTAACTAATTACTGGAAATAATAGCATCACAATCCCATTTTTCCCTTTAGAACAGATTTGGCAAATGATGTCTTCTGTTCTTCGAAGAAATTTGACATGGACTTGAACGTCTCATTGGATTGCTCACCTATATTGTTCATTCCTTCATTCAAAGACTTTTGCATGTTACCAAAATTCCAAGCGCCTTCATCCCCTCGAGAGCCCGGGGTAGACCCAGTGACCCTACCGCCTCTACCGTCAGATTTCTTATTACCTTCTTCTTCCAAGGCAGCCTTACTCTTCGGTCTCCTTGGGCCACCTAGTAATTCATCTAAATCCGCCACAGATATGTACTGCTTTCCTGCAATCCACTGAATGGTACCAATAGTTGGTCTAGGCACAAAAACCTTCAGAGTGTCATATAATTGATCCCCTTTTTGACCATATGCTGCTCGACCTTCTTCGACCTGAGTATTCCATATAGACAAGAAGAATCCTTGGTCATTGCGCGACTGGATCATAACATCTCCTGAAATCAAAATGGAACTTCTTTGTGTACAAGGGTATTGCAAATCTGTTCCTAAAGCTTCAGGAATAGTAGTAGTGGCTATCGTAGTAAGACCAGGAAGGGATACAAGTGCTGCATTTCCTTTAGCACTAATGCATGCAATGCCAACAGAATCGCCACCGACACGGAGCGTACACAAACCTGCATTAACAATCGGGCCATTGATGTGCTGAAGAAGATTAGCTGAAGAGTAAGTTGTATGACTGATTTTGCTTTTGGATGGTTTAACGACTCTAATTTCTGTCGAAACAACTATCGCTACTGCCCCTGGCACTATTATGCTATCACGGAGTTTCCCCATAACTTCAGGGCTAGCTACTGTAGAATCCCCTGTTTCAATGTTGTAAGGACAGATCGCTATAATTTCGCTATCAAAAGCCTGCATCTCATCGACAAATAAAGCAGAATAGCCCCCTGAAGATGCAGGAATTATTCGAAACGTAACAAACCTGCCTTCTGAGGTGCCTACATACATCAAAATACTTGAGAACTCTTCATCGTTAACAACCGAAATAGAAAACTCAAGAGCAGTAGGATATTCTGTGGCTCGAGGAGCGGATTTGCGGCTCTTTGCAGATTTTACTATATTTGACAACTTTTCCGAGTAAATTACCGCCGGTCCCCTTCGATCTATTAGCGCAACTGTCCCATCAAAATAGCCAATGGCCACAAACCCAATATTGCTGTGAGCAAGGCAGGACACTTGCACGTTAGACTCGGCATGCTTGACTATGCAAATAGGCATAAACCCTTCCTTTATCGTATTGTCAACGCCATGAGAGGCATCGAAAAGGATTATAGACTCTGATGATACTGGCTGACAAGGCCTGTAGTGTTTGGATTTCATTATTTTGTAGAGTACTACTTCATCGGCATTGGCTGCAACTGCAGCTTCTAATGTTGTTCCAGAAAATGAGACATGAGAGACAGCGACCTCAGTTGTCCTGCTTAGCGGAAGCGTCAAATCAATTCGTAGAGGCTGGGAGTCATCAATTTCGGCATAGGAAGCGTCCCAAAACAAGAGAACACCATTGTGATGGCCCACATATAAAACGTTCCTTGTTAGCAGTCTTCGCAGTCTTCTACCAGCGGGGGCACCACCCAAGCAGACAGGCTGGATGTGCGGCTGTCCAGCCATTATGCCTAACCATTGATCACGAGGAACGGTGCAGCCGCCAACGCAGGTAGTAGGCGACTCTGCCCAAGTTAGGGAAGGCGGAAACATTCTTTCCATTTGGACGGGAGAACCATCTGGGAATGAGTATGGCCTCAATTCACCGGAAGAGTGGAGCACAAGAAAATAATTTGGATCTGCTGTTCCACAGAAATGGGGTGTTTGTTGAGGGAGGATTAAGACGTCAGTAGGTACTGCATCAGGAAGTAGAGAGGGAGCGGGAAGAGTTCTCTGACTTTTTGGCTGAGCGTAGTAGTTTCCCATAGCTTTAAATGAGGTCACACTAACGGTAGGAGAAGGACCGAAATCTATTATGGTTACACCGGGGACAGCTAGGCCTGCGACATGGCCGCCAATGACAACGAGCTGGGTATCCATAACGTTGGCATTCGAGCTGCACCAATAGGCCTTGGTAGGTACCGGGGTAGTTGAGCTAGTTTCAGCATTAGTAAATGGGCTTACTGATACTGTTGAGCGTGGGACATTAACGTTTGTCTCAGAGAGGTTTCTTGCTTGGATTAGAGTACCGGAAGCCGTGTCCCAGAAGACGAGAGAACCATCGTCGTGTACAGACAGCAAATGATGACCGTTTGGATGCCACATAGCATCTAACGCACGTGGATACCTGTGGGTATGAGAGGAGGACATGGTACCGCCAGGAGCACCGGGAGGGATATCGTACACAAGAGTCTGGAGTATAGAAGATTGAGCAATAGACAGGATGAGGACAGCCTCAGCATACACGACTAAAAGGCATGAAACATCGCGAGGGTGAATTCTGAGCGAGGTGATTGGAGAGACAGCCGAAACGCCGCGTCTGTTTAGGACTGCGCCGGACTTGCGGAGGAGGTTATTTGTTTTAAACGGGGAAACAGATCCACGATCTATATCGTAGACGCCTACTTCGCCATTAGCTAAGCCATAAAAGAGCCAATCGAGAGCTGGGTCGGCTTCTGCAGCCGTGACGTTACCTGGAGCCGAAAAGGTAGAAAGCCGATCTTTAGTGTCTAAGGAGAAGACGGTTATTGTGCTTAGTTTGTCAATGACTACCAGATAGATGCCGCGGACTATTCTCGCCCACCAAATCGGAGTGTTTTTAGGCAATGAAAACAGGACATCTACGCCGGGTTGGCCGAATACAGAGATATAGCCCAAATCAGTCGCGACAGCTAGCAGGCCCTGGACCGGATCAAAGGCCATTGCGGTCGGATTGCCGGTGAGGCCGTAAGTGCAGTGGGATTTGAGTTTTACATAGGAGCTGGAGATTGACGATGAGAGGTTTGGTTTACCTATTGTTCTAATTTTGGACAACATGGCTGGATAAGGATCTGGGCGCACTAGAATAGAGAGCAAGACCGCATTGAATCGAGTGGGGAAGACCCTAGCCAGGTGTGCTGAAGCCCTAGGTTGAACTTTAAAACGGCAGCAGCCCCCGTAAGGTAGGAAAAGCATATATCAGCCCGAGTAACGTGAGCACTACACAGCTTGATTAGACGCCAAAAAAGACCAAGCAAAGGACAGGGTGAAGAAGAAAAAGACTCGTTTCTGACGACATCACAGGTGATTTTCACTAGTGCGACCTTGCTTTGACAGAAAAAGTGAGATCGTCCACACTCTAGGCTTGTCGGTTCAAGTTGGAGTGCACCCTGAGAGCACCTTTACCAGTGGAAATCAAGGGCTAGGAATATTCTGGTCGCTTGAGGTAGACGCTTTATATACCAAGCAAGCAGACGTAACAGGCATCTTCAGTAGGGAGAAATAAATGTCTAACAGAGACTTTGAAAGCCCTTTTAGAAGCAGATCAGCCGCACCAGCAAATAGAAGATCCTACGGCTCTCGAAGACTCTCGTTGATGAAGTGGTTCTCCAGCTTCAACACCTCTAATTCTGTGGAACGACCCGACAACTATAGCCGAAGCTCCTCTGCTGCTGCAGACCTCATGTCCTTATCAGGTAGCGGAGTTAATCTGCCTGATAACCTCAACTGTATTGACCACTCAAATACTGACCACACAGACTCAGACGGCGCGTCAGATTCCGCCGCAGATATATCTCTGAGAAATAACCGTTCCACTTCAGACGAGAAATATCAGACCGGTCAAGAGCAAGAAGACGTAACTCAGGTCATTCAGCCTTCCATCAACGACACCGTCCTTACCCTTGGTTCGTCCACTAACAACACGAAAACAAGCGACGACCACCCAGTTTCCATCAGACTCACTTTCCTATACGGACGACCTGGAGGCTTCAATGCTAGCCTCCTAGATCCTATTGAAAGGAGAGGGACAGGTATCATCCAAGTAGGACGATACCTGAACCGGGGGCTGGAAAACCCCAAATCAGGCACCGAGTATGCTAAACCCATTGTGTTTAGGAACCAGGTCGTCAGCAGACTGCATGCGGAGTTATGGTATGAGGATGGAGTATGGTATATCAGGGATATAGGGTCGTCATCGGGAACTTTTGTGAATGGCCGAAGGCTATGTGGGAGCCAGGTTACTTCTGCGGCCGTGGGATTAAAGGATTATGATGTGGTTCAATTTGGACAGGATTTTCGAAACAGTACAGAAGAGATTTACCAGAGCGTGAGACTCAGAGTAGAGTTCAACGACATTTGGAAGAAAAAGAATGCGTATACTATGTCAGAACACTCCAGATTAAGGTCTATCATGGGGCTGACAGATAATGAGAAAACCCCAGACTGCACGGTGTGTCTGATGCCCATGAAGCCAGGCCAGCCTCTATTTTTTGCTCCCTGCGCACACTCATGGCATTACCGCTGCGCCAGGCCCCTGATAGTTCAGTACTACCCGGCCTTCATCTGTCCCATATGTCGAAGCTCCTCGGATTTGGAGGCCATTAGTGATGATGAAGCAAGCTAGGAGAACACTCTACACTATCGTCTGAAATTTATTCTATATAGATATTAGGTTTCATCACATCTAATCGTAATTCAATATAGAGGGCGCCGATGCGGCTGAACTCATTGCGGTCGAGTCCCGTATACTCTGGAGAAGCTTCGAGATCTTGCTCTTGAACCGTTCATCTGTACTAGAATGTATAAAATCATCGATCTCATATACAACGTCCGATCGCTTAATGATCCCTTCTAACAAGACGACCGTGCTGCTTATGTCCCCGTTCAGCAAGTCAGGGTTCCGCGATACTTCTTCCTCGATAATCTCATTGATTCGCACCTCGAGTCTCGGCCCCAGCGACGTCTTGAAGTCGTCGATCGTGGATTTCCGGATATTATCGAAAAAGCCTTTCTTCTTAAATAGTTCCGCCTCGTCGATTTCCTCAACCATTGTCGAAAGCCAAACTTCCCGATTGGGACACTTACACCTTGCGATAACGCAATATGTGCCGATTTCTCATATTCAAGGGAACAGAAGACATTCTGCTTGCGGACCTGCTCACCAGGCCAGAGCACTCGATTATTAACCAGTCCTATGACTCACGATTACGAATAGACATGCGGCGGCCTATCAACGGCGACGGATTTGGTGTAGGCCACTATGCCCCAGACATCGATCCGGAGCCATGCATTTACACATCCACTACTCCTGCCTGGAACAATATTAATCTATCTAGACTGGCCTCCAAGACTAAGACAAAGCTTGCTTTTGCTCACATTCGTGCTTCGACGTCTGGAGCCTTGGCCGAAACCAACTGCCACCCTTTTTCTTACCACACTCTGATGTTTATGCACAACGGCTCTATTGCTGCATTTCGTCAGATTCAGAAACGTCTCGCTCTCTATATTAGCGACCGCTTTTTATCTCATATACAAGGATCAACCGATTCTGAATGGGCGTTTGCACTGCTGCTGGAATGTCTCCATCGTCGTGGTCTCGACCCAGCTGATCCGAACGGCAATTTCATTTCTAAAGTTCTCAGATCTGCAGTATTAGATTGCATTAACCTAATTAGTGAATGGACTACCGAAGTCTCAGATGAACCCAGCTTACTAAATTTCGCGCTGACAGACGGCACTACGATCGTCGCTTCCCGTTACATATCTTCCAAAACTGATGAAGCGGCGTCTCTACATTTCTCGTCCGGCTCGAAGTTTCTTGAGTACGAACCAGGCAAGTATCGCATGGAGCGTCATGACCGTCGCCAGGACGTCATTCTCATATCCTCTGAGCCTCTTACTTTTGAACGAAACGACTGGGTTACTATCCCTACAAACACCCTACTCCTCATTCATGACCAAAACATCCTCATGTACCCCATCATAGACAGGTTCTACCAACATGACCCTACGTTTTCCAGATCTTCAGAGTACGCATCAAAACACGGGCTGGTTGGTTCTGTGCCTATTCAAGGCTCCACACACCACGTTCCTCCTCTTGAGCGCGAGCGTCGCCATACTATCATTGCCTCACCGTAGTGACATTCTTTCTACTCGAGTTCTCCTTCCTGCTTCATGAGCTATAATATCACCTTTCTCAGAAATTTCTTCTTTCCCCATTCTAGCCACTTTGACAATGCTATAACTTCCATATTTATCGCCTGTCGTAGCTGATCCTGGATTGATACAAACTACTCCATCTTTGATAAACTCAAAAGGCTCCATCGCGCTTGGATTAATGTATATATCGGGTGTAGTATCTCCGAATTCAGCCAACCCCATAAATGGCACATCTATAATAGTGCCATGACCAGTGGCGGTCTCGGGGAAAACAGGGTAGAATGATCTTTGACTAAACAGCTCTCCTGAAATAAGTTGTGATATGTTGGTAGCGTTATGAGGATATCTCGCTTTTGCAATGTCGCTGTACACATCAACATTATTGACAGCAAACATTACTCCATCTAATGAGAATATACATGGGTTTGTAAGCGTCTTTATGTTGCCTTTCAAATGCAAAGCTTTCCTGTCAAAGCGATCTTGAGGGTACGCCATATGGGCATTGATAGCATCTCGTACATGTGGCACCAAAAATACAGGGGTGTGCTTTGGGACCTCATTTAGAATCGAGGTAATTTTTTCTATGAAGAGAGATTCAAGTGGAGGCTGCCCGGCTTCAGACGAATACTTGAAATTGCCTTGTTTAATGCAGGTGTTGTTTTCGTCCAAGAATGGTCCAAACAGAATTATAGCACTAGACAATGTACGGATGCCCTGTTGGACTATATACTTCAGAGATGTGAAATCCAGACTGTTGTCTGAGGTATATGGGCCAGATGCCACCGTCACCGACAGCGGGGCTGCTCTGCGAGAAAACTCCAGAAGCTCTGAAGCAGGGCTAGCAGGGTGCAGCAATGGAGGAATATCAAGTTTACTAACTGCTTTGAACAGCTTACCACCTGCATTTCGCCCTTTCAGAGCCACAATCTGGCCAGGATAGAGCAAACTGCCTGTCAAAGAATCAACATCTAATCTGACTCTCACACCAGAACCAATACGACGAGAAGGCTCCAGAGCTATAGTTCCCCGTTGTAGCTTACCGTCCTCATCAGCAACTACTCGACCAACGACTATTATATCGGAATGACTTAAAGATACAGGGTTGCCAAAGTCCTCAAGATCGATGCCAAGCTGGGCGGACACCAGCTGCATAAAAGTTTCGATACGATCGTCCAGATAATCGCTTATTTCTGACATTTTCATATGCATTGTTCGGAACTGATATTTTGGTAATTCGACTCCGTACTGAATAACAGGCGCGTCATCGGCGTTGTCGATCCGCGGCTCTGGGAAGTCCACAGGCTCCACAGGCACCAGCTCACTTTCCAGCACAGCTGATGGCTCAGACAAGCTCACGCTATCAGGGTCTCCTTTGACTGGAGTTGATGCCAATACTGTATCGGGGTTTGATCCTCGATTTCGGACAGGCGTGTCAATGATATCCAGTTTGGATTTTTTGGGCGTCATGAGTTCTTCAAAGCCAGACAATCTGGCTTTTCGCGCTGATTTGGTATGCTTGGGCTTTTCGGCAGATTCTAGTTGCATAAGCAGATGAGTTCTGAAATCTTGTAGCGAGGAGGAATCTAACGTGCTCCGATTCTGCTGCATACTAAAGGCTTCCCATTTGTAAGCCAGATCATCAGCACTTAGGTAAAACTGGTTGAGCAATGTCTCACAAGCATCGAGCACATCAGATTTACTTGCCGGTTCCAGGTAACGGTCCAGCCGAACCGCAAGGGTCGATTCGCCTGGCATTCTAAGTATTTCTACGCGCGCTTTCTTAGTTCGCGTACACGGTTAAGCAGCCCTCGCGATGGGAGTGTTAGGGTTCGTAGGGTGCCCATGTTGCTAGAGCAACCCTGCACTTTAGTTCGGTCACTCATTAATAATAACCAGGTAAACGAGTAAATACACGCCTAAACATGCACTGGCAAGCTCATGAGTTTGAGGCACTTAGGGCTCAATTGATCGAAGATCCTCAGTCAACCTTAGTGGCGGAGTATATTGAGGACTTCCTCAACCTGGCGTCCAGGAAGCCCAAATCCACTGAAAGCAGAGCCAAGCTCGACTCGAAAACAATCACCATTAATGACGAGAAAGTTAACGTAAATGACGAGTTCATAATAGAAGCTTTGAGTGTATCTTCTGCATTAGATATAGATGAGTTGGTGGCTGCGGAGCTCTTGTTTCAAGGAATCGAGGCCTCTTCTTTCTTTGATCGAAGCCCGGTGTCGTCCGCGGTCTTTGTTTATTATAAACGGCTTTCGTATCTAATAGAGTGCCTACGTCTTGCATTTGTTGGCCTCAACTTAGACTTTGTAGAGTCGTTGCTTGACTCCTCAGAGTCTGGACCTGACTCGAAGTCTTATTTCTCAAGACTAATCTCAGCTCTCTCGTTCACTCACCAGGACCTCAATAGACTAGAGACAAAGTTCCAGGAAGCTCATCTCTCCGGCCAAATCAATGACCTCGCATATATAGATATGCTGCAAGCACAGCAGCGGCAGACTTTCCAACTATTCGATTCACTTGCTGTCGTTTATTATAATCTAACTTCACTTTCTACCCCTTCCTCCTCAGATATATCGCAACTGCTGAATCTAGCTCTCCAGTTCAAAGATTATTCATCTTGGAGTCTGCAGCTCCTTCCTCCAATAGCCGGCTCTTTCTCCAGATTCTGTAATATTCCTATCCCCTCAGACTCACCGGTCTCCTTTCATGCCAAGCTCAAAAGCCTCCTTACTTCTCGCGATTATTGGCAATCCTCTATCTTTCTCATATGGCTCGTATACCTCAGCAGTTATTGCCGGGAACAACCCAATGCTGTTGACTTAGACTACCACAAGGATATTGTTGACCCCTCCATTGCTTGTGTTAAGCAAGGCGCCTTCGAGGTCCTCATGCTAGCCAGCAGGGACTCAAATGTACAAAAGACTGACGTGGGACTGTACGATTTTGTCGCACATTTTAGCTCATTTATATCTCCTCCTTCCCCCATCCTACCCTCAGATTTACTCTCTTCAACTCTTTTCGAGGTCCTGGAAAATTTCGTCGTGGCAATCATCAAAGATCTGGCGGATGTTCTTCGCGAAATAAAAGTAATGGAGGAAGACTCCGGAATTGATGCTTCAGAACACTCTATGACGGACATACCTAACGATTCAGAGACCACTCCGATTTATCTCGAGCAATTTTTTACACTTATTTCTGCACTATATTGTCATCGAGAAGGTTCAGGTCTTAAATATTGGAATGACCCGGACTCGGATCTCTATGGATTCTTAATATGGGCTTCGGAATGTCACACGTCAATTACCACTGCTGCATATTTTGATATGATTTCTTCTCTGTGTAACGATTCAGATTCTGCTAATGCTGCCTTCCAGTTCTTCCTGCCCAACGCTGACACAGATACAACTGTATTTGCCCGAACTCGAAAAACATTCCGCATGTCCTGGAATGACGTATTCTCTGCTATTTCTGTTTATGCATACCCAAACAGTCAGAAAAATAAGTCAGTCAATTCCTTGACTTTTAATGCGCCTGCTGAAGCTGGTTCCAATCCGGATTCTATCTTGGAATTACTTAGCTTCCTGAGATTTGTCTACGAGACCGCTAGATTTTCTAATGATGCTCGATCTTATCTTTTAACTGATTTGGAGAGTTCAATATTTGAAACATTGTTAGCACTCTTGAAAAGAGACATTCCGATCAACGGCTCTGCTTTCCTTGTACTATCAGGGCTTTATAGAGATGCCTCCGACAAACATACTATGGCCGTTTGGGATGTCATCAGATCGATTTCATCTCCGAAAACGGAGATGCTCGAAGCTACTTCTACTACGAAGCCCGATCAGCAGACTTCTTCAGCTCACCAGTCATTGTCCTCTTATTTTCAATCTCCCGCTGATGTCAAAGGATTCATCACTTTACTTCACACTCTCTTAGATCCTAATTCGGATCCATTGGCCAGTATTAGAACTGGGCTTCCATGTTCTCCTACACAATGGCCAACTGGTGGAAGGCATATAGTTGAAGTAGTATTGTCCATTTTTTATGAGACAACATCTGATGTATTTACTTCTGACGAGCGTATAAGACTTCAAGATCTGTGCCTATCTTTCATTCTGGATTGCTTAGCGCGTTTTGATCCAGACTACACCCTCTTTATTAGAAATTCAGGTGTTGATCTTGATAAGGCAACTATGTCAACTAATTTCTCAGAGTTCTTACACTTCCACCCAGCCACATGGGTGTTTGATCTGCTGTTTGATGAAAAAATAAACGGCATATTTTTTGCTCTTACAGCTGCCGGTGTTGAGCTCGTTGAGGAGCTAGATGCGGAGCACCCATTATGTTCTGCCATTTCGAAAACATTTCTGATCATTGACAAAATTATCGGAATGGAGAATATATATTTCGATCTGATATACCCTTCCTTCACTCCAGCGGTTATAGCAGGAATTTCTCCTTATGTTCTCGTGTCTCGTGGTTTCGAGGAATTAATTTTAGCTAATATTTCGTTTGTCACTGAGCTAGCTATGCATTCTTGTTCTATTCACCCTTCCATAGGTAAACCGGCGTTAATGGTACTCAAGAAGTTGGCCAAATCTTCTACATTTACTGATATACCTCAAGGACAGTCATTTGGTATTGATGACCGTTTCTTACGAGCTTTTATTACAGCTGACGAGTCCCGAAGAATTAAGCTTGATTACATATACCAAGTGCAGTCACTCCTTGAAGACGACACTGATCCTGAAATTTATCGGAAGAATTTTGAACGTACCATGGAAAATCTCAGGTTCCTGAGTGATTCAATACGAACTGATGGAATGCAACCTTCTGTCGGGTGTTTCATTCTAGGTTACAATATTGACTCACTTGGTGCGGCTTCCATTAAAGGTGACGTACGAGGAAATATTGGCTCTGATGCTTCTCTATTTGATCTTTTGGTTGCCATTATTATGGGTGGTCTAGGTGACATTATTCCAGGATTTAATTCTGGAGTGAACTTTGCAGCTGATGCTTGTAGTCTTCTAGCTCTAAGTTTTGAAATTATACTGAAGTTGTGCCGCTCGGAGCTGACGAGTGTCATGACTCTTGAATATCTTCGTCAAAAGGAGTTTTTCACTACTATTTTAGATGTGCAAAAGTTTATAACATCTCAAACTCACTGGGATGGAATAAAGTACTCCGATACTGATGACTTCTTTCTATCAGAGAGCCATAGAGCCCTCGAAGGATTTCTAAGCTATCGCTCAAGTGCCCTTGAATGCTTTGCACGGGAATTATATGTATGCGTGGAGCAGCAGAAAACCAGTGTCATCTCCAAGTATATGACGGCATTGTTGTCATCCGGGTCGGATGCTATGGGACTGTCTGATGAGTACGCAAGGCTTTTATTTTTCTTGGATATTTGGGAATTGAAGAGTGCTCTGCCTGATCTATCCGAAACTACAATACCTGCGCCCTGGAACAAACTTAATGTTCAATCATGCGTTAAGCCCACTGATGAGGGGCGATTTGAGTTGGATCTGAATTTGGTATCCAAGCTTGTTTTCTTGAAGCGGATCGAAGCTTTGAAACCAAATATTAATGAACCTTCTGAGGACGAGAAAGGTTTCTTACATTTACTTACTATTGCCAAGCGGAGGGATTCTGTCGCGTACTATCAGCGGCGAGCAATGAATGCATGGGGACTTTTAGTCTCAACCATTGTTTCCGTTAAGGATTCAGATTATTTCCCCGCATTGTTAGGTGTGTTCTATGCTCTTGTACCTAAACTACAAGACGCTTTTGCAGTTTCCGAAGTTATGGGTTCAATAGTGTCATCCGTCACTAGCGATGTTGTGATAGCATGCACCTTGAATCAGTCGTCTAGTTTGGGAAATAGCATGTCAAAAGAGCAGGCTGCATCTGCCTTCACATCTGCTATCGTTGCTCTCGGAAGCCCTACGACCAATCAGCTCAGTCGCTCTTACTTATACGTGATCTGCTACTGCTATTTGCGGTCTACGTCATATACAGATCCATCTTCGAAAGATATTACTTATCAGTCGTTAAGATCTATTTCAGATAGAATCTTGAGCATTATTGGTACCGATAGTGTAACCGGCGATGATTACTGCCGAGATTTAGCGTTATCTCTCCTTTTGGGTGTTAGTACTCTGTCATCGGAACTAGGCAGCGATAGAATTTTGAAGTCTCTTATAAGACAAAACATCTTATTCCAGTTAGTTGACTCTATAGTACGCTACGAGCAGAACTTTTTTGTGCTCAATAAAAGAAGGCTGACCGACACGTCTAAGTTTAACCAAGTTCCTGGTTATATTGGTTATCAATCTCTCCTGTCTCTGCTAAATATTCTTGCTTATACTAAAGTTGGAGCTACGCATATTGTTGAATGTGGTCTTTTAGGCATTTTGAAGCGGTGTAAGTTCATAGTGTTTGCTGATTCTATGACGGAATTTCAGATTCACTTAACACTGCCTGTGCTGCGCTTAATTATTACGTGTGTGTTAAATGTCTCTTCCCGGCCTAGAATGCAGGCCAAGCTTCATGACTTTCTTGGTAGTAGATTCCTTGGCATAGTGCCCTTATTTGCAAATAAGAGGACTGAGTTAAGCCTTCCTCCCGCATCACAGCCCAAGCATTCTGAATCTTACGACACTATGATTAAACTGCTTACAACTCTGATTTCAATTTCTGAGTTCAAAAACTATTACGCACCTACTTAGAGCATTTGAGTGTGCTGTCTAATCAATTTAATAATGTTTGCAAGAACTATACAATCATAGCTCATTTGCCAAGTTTCGAGAGGTCTTAAGACTTAGTAGTCTCGTAATAGCTTCCTCGAGAGCAATAGCGGTCGACTTATTCTGCTGTTTGGGGTCATCGCGATTGCGGATATTCACAGAACCAGCATCAAGCTCTTCTTGTCCAACAATGAATATAAAGTTGTATTGTTGCAGTTGGCCTTGTCTGACTTTCTTCATCAATGTGTTAGAGCTCAGGTCAGCATCAGAGTAGATTCCAGCAGCATGAAGTTTAGCTGCCACTTCGGAGGCGTAATCAAAATACTTTGGACCCACAGGAACGACGAGAACCTGCCTTGGGCTAAGCCAGAAAGGCCATTTTCCACCAAAATGCTCAATCAGAATAGCTGTCATTCTTTCAACGCTACCAAGGATAGCTCGATGAATCATGACAGGTCTAGCGTAGTTGGATTCCGAATCATCAGAAGCATCAGCATGATATTGAAGATCAAATCGTTCCGGTAACTGGAAATCGAGTTGGATTGTGGCGCATTGGAAAGAGCGTCCAAGGGCGTCCTGAATAGTAATATCAATCTTTGGACCATAGAAGGCGCCATCACCAGGGTTAATTTCCCATTCTGATCCCCAAGAATTCAGGGCCTGTGTAAGTTTAGCCTCAGCGCGGTCCCAGGTTTCAAGAGCACCGATGTAGTTTTCTGGGCGAGTAGAGAGGGCAAGCTTGAAAGGAAATCCAAAATATCCATAAATACCTTTGAGGAAGTCGAATATACCAGAAATTTCGTCCTCGATCTGATCAAATCGGCAGAAAATGTGAGCATCATCCTGCTGGAAACGTCGAACTCGAGTAAGTCCGGATAAGGCACCAGAAGCTTCATTACGGTGAAGTACACCAAAATCAGCTACTCTCCAAGGAAGCTCTCGATACGAACGCTCACGGTTTTTGAAGATCAAACAATGACCGGGGCAGTTCATAGGCTTCAAGCCAAATTTCTCCTTTTCAACGTCAAGAGTGAACATATCCTCTCTATATTTCTGCCAATGTCCAGACGTTTCCCAAAGCTTTGAATTATACATATTTGGAGAGATGACCTCCTGATAGCCACGCTTATGGTACTCGGATTTCATGAGGTCCACCAAAGTATTGTAGATTCTCGCGCCGTGAGGTAGCCAAAAAGCCGAACCTGGGGACAATTCAGAAAAGAAGAACAGTTCCTGATCTTTTCCTATCTTTCTATGGTCACGCTTAGCAGCTTCCTCAACGAATTTCAAATATTCATCCATCTTTTGCTTGGAAGGGAAGGAGATACCGTAAACACGCTGCAAAGAGTCGTTCTTCTGGTCACCTAAGAAATAGGAAGCAGAATTTTTCGTAATTCTCAGCGCCTTAATTCTACCGGTGTGTGGAATATGAGGTCCACGGCAGAGATCTATAAGTGTTCCGCAACGATAGACGGTAGTGGAGGTTCCATCGGGGATCTTAGAAGAGATAATCTGCTGCTTGTATTTATTATGCTTAAACATTTTAAGCAAGTTTTCCTTAGAAACCTCGAGGCGTTCAAATTTCTGCTTCTCCTTAATCACAGAAGTAGCAAGCTTCTCGAGAGGTTTATAGTCTTGCGTAGAGGAGATATTATGTTCGGTTCCGAACTCGTAATAGAAACCGTCGGTCAAGGGGGGGCCGATACAGAGATGGCAGCCGAGATACTTCTCGCAGGCCTCACCTAGCACGTGAGCAGAAGAGTGCCAGAAGACCTTTGTACCATCCTCGGAATCGAAGTCCAATAGCTCTAGAGAGCAGTCTGACTCCAGCGGCCGTCCAGTATCCCAAAGTTCACCATTAACTTTTGCAATCACCAAGTTCTCAGCGAGAGATTTGCTAATGCTGACGGCGACCTGCATAGGGGTGGTTTCATAAGAGGTTCCCTCCATGACTTTACCGTCTTTCAGGGTGATCTGGATGGGGTTTCTGGGCTGCTTGGCGATGAAGTCGTCCTGCTCCTTTTTGAGCTCTTCGAACAAGTCGATACGGTACTGTATGTACTCTGGAAGAGGATCCAGCTCGTTATTTTTATTGCGGTTGATGGACAATTCCGCCATTGCATCAGCGGCGGAGTCAGCACTCATCTTGATGGTTAAACTGTACGAAAGAGCTGCGTGGTAAAGGATTCGACGATTAGAGATTCCCAAAGTAAGACTCACACAAGCCCTAACTAGGGCGCAGACCTAGGGCGGTTGAACGCGTCGACAAGGCTTGGGCGGGACTGTGTCTATAAAAGTGAGAATAAGGAACGTCATCAGAAACGAGGGAAATGGGCTCCAAAACACCGGAGAAGGACAGAATTTCTCGGGGACAAAGTGTGCAGCGCAAAGCTGAGGAGGCGCAGCTAAGGCTGCTGACTACTGACAGAAGGGCGTTCAACATGATCAGGCTGCTACACCTGGCCGATTGCATTACTATTCTGAATGGGACCTGCGGAGTGCTTGCCATAATAAATTGTATGAAGTACTGCTTGGGAAATCCCGCTGACCTGCACTATTTATATGTAGCCATGATTCTATGTCCGTTGGGCTTGTTCTTTGACTTTATGGATGGCCGAGTCGCCAGATGGAGACATAAATCCTCTGTTATGGGACAAGAGCTGGATTCTTTAGCTGACCTGGTTTCCTTTGGCGTAGCTCCTGCCGCATGTGCTTTCTGCTACGGCTTCAGGACCGACTGTGACCTCATAGTTCTTATATACTTTGTAATGTGTGGACTCACCAGATTGGCGAGGTTCAATGTCTCTACATCTCACATTCCGAAAGACAAATTTGGCAAGAGCCGGTACTTCGAGGGCACCCCTATACCTACTACAATGGTTCTGCTCATTGTTATTGCCTACTGGCTGTCTCATGATAGGTACCTTGACTCAATCCCGGGCGGGACCTACTTTGAAGGCACCTCTTTCGAGATCCATCCTGCTATCGGAATGTTCTTCTTGAGCGGGTGCGCTATGATATCCAGACGCCTCCGCGTTCCTAAGCCTTAGCCTGGCTACAGGCTTCATCATCTTCGCTATGACTGCTACTAATTTATGCTCTCTGTGTACATCTTCAATGTATGATTGCTATTGAACCTTACACGGAGGAAGTCAATGAATAATAAATACATTTCTTAAAATTTTATATCCTTTCATAAAAATCATATGTCGCCCGGCATTAGATAAAAGAAAGTCTCAGTTCTCTTAATCGGGGTTGGTCACCCTTAGAATCTTCCGAGAGTAATCTTTGTCGTCAGCTAAACTCATTGTCGAGAAGCGATTGTTCTCCAACATCATCGGGTTCAACCTCTGGTCCACTGTCAGAACAGGAGGCGTGAATGCAACATTCTTTTCGTCAAACGGGTTGGAGAGAGATGGAGAATTATGGGAAAATCCGCCATCACTCTCATCATCATTCTCGCGACGGCGCTTCTTAATAAAGAAAAATGCCAGTATTCCCACGGCCGCGACTCCTGCAAGACATCCAACGACAATACCAGCAATAGCTCCACCACCCACTGACGACCCCCCTTTAGATGAGGATGAGGGAGTGGACTGCGCAGAAGCCTGAGTTTTGGTTGACGCACTAGTTCCAGTCGTTTGCGGAGAAGTAGAACTATCAAGAGTAGCAGACGGAGAAGAGTGAGTAGAAGTTATCGTAGCCAAAGTCGAAGTGGTATGTGTGGGACTGGAATCTGAACTTCTAATAGGGGGGGACAAAACTCCAGCGCTCGAGCTGGTAGTAACACTGCTGGGGGTTGCGGCAGAGTCGGAATCCATATTGTACACAGCAAAAGCTTTAGCTGAAAGTCCACATGTGTCTGATGTCCATCCCGGACACCCTCCGCACATGCTAGAAGATGTACTAACGTCGGAGGGAGGCGCATCGTTGCTGCAAAAACATTCGGTGTTCGACAAAGCAGCATAGGTATAGCCAGCCTGTTGACACAACGCGCCACAGAATCCCAGCGAGTTCCAGGTATTGGTTCCCTTAAGCTCCCAGGAAGACAGCGACGTATAACAGCCCTGGTACGCACCGGTCGAAGCCAGAGCGGAAGGTATAACGGCCAACGAAAGCCAAAGGGTATTGCTTTTCATTGTGAAAAGAAACAAAAAAAAAATAAAACTAGCTCGTTGAAGTGTACAAAAAAGAATGTAAGAATGAGTTGGTCACCAAAGGATCAAAAGGAAAAGAAAAAAAAAGGGATAAGCTTGCGAGATATCAGTAGGCGCAGCAAGGGTCCAATCCGCGTTTGACAATTTGAAATTCGCAGTGGGTTCTTTAACTACGCGCTTTTGTTTCTTTCCGGAAGAAATCCAACGGAGTCAAGCAAGAATCGATGGAGTATCAAAGACGAACTTGTGAAGAGTACAGACAAAAGACAGGGTGTGCAAGCTGGCTAATGAACAACACAACAAGTCCGCTGTTTAGGCCAGAGGGTCGGAAAGACAGATGAAAAGATGGGAATCAGAACAATATATCGACAGGTGAATCAGAAACTATGACCCACTAAACAACAAACAGCTGCAGCAGGAAAGCCTGAGGAAATGAAGGAAAGATAAGTTCAGGAAAGAACGAAAGTGGTGTCGATTGCTAAATTTCAGGGATGATAAAAGGAGTACGAGAAATATGGTAGGGTTTAACCGAATAAGGTTAAGGTTCGGCTGGAAAAGTCGAAGTCCAGACTCGGCCTTGACGGTGGGTCCGGTATTTCTTGGCACAGTAGCTGGGAGCTTTGGTAAATTCGTACAAGAAGCAGATATTATTAACTAAAGCTTACATTAAAGATGGCATCAAATGCCAGTGGAGTAGCTGTCAAAGCGGATTGAGGAAAGCAGTGCTATCGGAATGTGAAGCCTTGCGTGCACAATACTCGGTCCCAATAGGACGCTGGGCGCTGATTGGGTTGCGAGTTTAGAATTAGAGTTTTCATTCCAATCGTTAAAGGGATGATATGGGTGTGCAGAAGCTGTCAAAAAAGTCTAACTGAGTGGTTCTGGCTGGTTGGATGCACTCAAAGACTGCTGGGCCGGTTGCTCGATGAAAGCGTTAAGAAACTGATCCCGAATCACATAACTGAGTTCACACTACAGCATATTTGACCATACATGAGGGTTAATTTCTTTCGCTGCCGGGGGTCTGGGGTATCGTTCTCCGGTTCGACGGGCTGTCGGGAGCCAGTCCCGCAGCCCAAGTGCCCTGGGCCGGCGATGGAGTGCACATATTAACGAATTCTGAGATGTTGAAATGACTAGGAGTGCTCGGCACCTTGGACGACGAGACGTTGCTGTAATCGGACGTAGGCCCCATCTTAAGACGCCTAGATATCGAGTCTGGAGTGTGAAAGCTATCGAACCTAGCCTTAGATGCTGGAGAAGGCGAAGTTGCTAAGAATAAAAGCAAATCTGCTCCTTCGTCTTCCTGAGAGTGGATTGTCCGCTTCGGGGTCGTCGGCTCTAGAAACGTAGAAGTATCGCTCCAGTGGTACTTTCTGACGGGAGAGGACAAATTGGTCTTTTCGTAACCGTCCGGAATCGCAAACGTAGGCTCAGGAACCTCTGACAGAGTCCGCATTCTCTTGCGGACATTGCTCTTTGTGGATCGAGGGAAAACCGCCTGTCCTTCTTTCCGAGAATCGGTCTTGGACTCAGCATAGATTCGGGGCTCAATCGATTCCAGCGATAAATCTTCCCAACCTCTTTTTGCCTTAAAAGAAGCCAGGGCCAGCCTGGTCTTAAGCTGTCTGGTGATTCTTGATATCTCCGCCCTCCTTAGTACTTTCTCCACAACCTTCGTATCGGCTTCTTCATAAAGAACCTGGCTCATTAACGCTCTGTTTCACTTCTGCTTTCTAATGTTTGCCAAAAATAGACCGGCACTTCGACAAAGAGAAAGTCCGCTTCAGATTTCAAAGTGCTAAAACGAGACTGAACGGTAAAATACCTGAATATGCAAGTATACAGAAGCTAAGCACCCTACTTTTCGGCCTAAATGATAATCTTAAAACAAGCGTGTCCACCAATGATGCCCCCTGTTGCCTCGCGTCGCAGGGGTACTAAGCCGCGTGTAACCCGATTCGGCCAATCACCCCCGACCTCATTCCAACCGTGACAAAAACCCTACATAGGGCTTCCTTGCTATTTCCTCCTTCCCAATTAGGCATACCTCCCAACAGCTTGCCTATACGGAACCGCCGCTTCTACCCCGGACAGGCAGTTCTGGCCCCCGCAGCGCTTAAGATTATATAACTCTGGGTTCGCACTCTGCCACCGCAGCTATTAGACTGACACAGCGATGCTCCGAGCAACTGCACGCATATCTAAATCTTCCGGAACATTCTCTAGGTCTCTTGTGACCATATGCGAAGTAGGCCCTCGAGATGGCCTCCAAAACGAGAAATCTGTAGTACCGACCAAGACTAAGATCGAGCTCATCGAGCGTTTGGCCCGCTGCGGCCTCAGAAATATAGAATCTACTGCATTTGTATCGCCTAAGTGGGTGCCTCAGATGGCTGATGCTACCGAGGTCCTTCAGGGCATTGCCAACTCATCGGAGCCTGATTTCCAGAACTGCACTTTTCCAGTCCTCACTCCTAACCTCAAAGGCTTCCAAAGAGCTCTAGAAGCCAAAAGTAATCACATTGCCATCTTCGCTGCCAGTTCGGAAGGCTTCAGCAAAAAAAACATAAACTGTACCATAGAGGAGAGCCTTGAGAGATTCAAACCTGTTTGCGAAGCTGCCAAGAAGAATAACATCAAGATCAGAGGCTACCTGTCGACTGTCATCGCATGCCCTTATGATGGTCCTACAGATCCTAACCAAGTCGCAAAGGTTACCGAAAAACTCCTCGAAATGGGCTGTTACGAAGTCTCCTTAGGTGATACCATCGGCGTCGGCACTCCTGCTACAATAGATAAATTGATCAGAACTGTATCTGCTTCCGTTCCAGTTGCCAAGCTCGCCATGCATGCACATGATACCTACGGCCAAGGCGTCGCTAACTGTACTGTTGCTCTGGACCGCGGAATTACTACCTTCGATGCTTCGGTAGCCGGCCTTGGTGGATGCCCTTACGCAAAAGGTGCTACTGGTAATGTAGCCACGGAAGACGTTGTATATATGCTTCAGGGCTTTGGTCTTGCAAAGGAAATCGACATTGTCGAACTTGCAAAAACCGGACATTGGATTTCTGAGCTGCTAGGCCGCACTGGCTCAAGAGCTGGCAATGCCATAGTTGCTAAATATACTTAAAAGCTATGAATTTATTTCTAAAACATTTAATTCATAAGTGAAATGACTGTAGACAAAGACTCATTTCACAAAATCGCCTTTTTTCTCATCATTAGCAGCAGCATCTATCTCGCTAGACTGGTTCCCAGCTTGTGCAGTGCTTGAAGCCCTCAGTCTTCCTTCCTCGTGTTCTTTCTGGACCTTTCGAAAGTTATCCAGTAGTTCACTCCAGGCGATTTTATAGCTTCCATCTCCAATTAGTCTATTCGTCGAAATTTCCTTCGGATTAGTGGGCTCTCCAGAAGCTCTAAAGTTGGCTAATGCCGCTACTGAGTTCAACCGATTGCGGAGCGTCGCAAACGCAGACGATTGTGGCAGCAGCATAAGCAATCCATACAAGCATTTGTACAAATATGGATTGTTCTCTGGTTCCAATAGCTGAAGCCTTAATCGACTAAAAATAGGAGATTCTAACATCTGAACAAGTTTATCGACCTGGATCAGCAGACTGACTGTCACTTCCAAATCAACGAAGCTAAGAAGTAGCTCATATCCTGGCTGATAAGCTTGAGCCAGCAGACACAACGTCAATGCAGCTACAGCATTATGAGACCACGATCTGAACAAGGTCACAAAGAGGCTAACAGCTTGCTCATCTGCGGTACCACTGCCCACTGTTCGAAGCTTTACGCGCAAATCGTGAAACTCAGGAAGTGTTGCTAGATAAATGTTCAAATTCTGGATCATGATGTATGCAAAACTCAGATCGTTCGTCTTCTCTAATAAGGAAGCAAAGTGCCGTAGTACTTTTTCTGGGTCAAGGCTCACGCATAACTGCCTTATAATCAGACTTCCGCGATGTTCAACGAGCTTACGATCTGAAGCAAATAACGACAAAATGTGCTGCAGAAAATCGGTGAATCTTTCGTCTGAAGAAGTTCGAGATAGCTCTGCTAGTAATATTAGATCTCTTGTGACCACATGGTCGCTCGGGTCTGAAAGTGTTTTGAGTAGAGCGGGAAGAATGCTTTCATTCGATGTAATAAGATTCGTTGGTGCAGCTCTATGTAATTCTATAAGCCAGTCTAAAGCAGCAACTCTGGTAGCCTCTTTCTCATTGAGAAATGTCAAAGTCAACGAGTTAACTACGACTGAGAAATCAAGCATATTCAGCAGCTTTTTAGAAGTGTTCGAAGATCCAGTGCAAAGAGTCAATAAGTTGAGGTTTACCTGCTCTGCTGTTTGCCGTAGCACGTCAATGTCAGAAGATAGGGAAGGAAGTAATAGAGAGAGAAACCTAGGAACGCAATGAATAATTTCCTCCGGGACCAAAGTGAAAAAAGCATTTAGCCAGTGCAAAACCGTGAGTTGGATATCTTCCACCGAAGAGTCTAGATTTGATATCAGAATGTCAATGATTCTGGAGTAGTCTATCTGCACGTCCTGGCCAGTAATAAGCACTCCATCCTTCATCTGCTCTTTAATAGATAGCTCTTCTTCATTTTCAACAGCAATATCTGAAGAAGGGGGACCAAATGGATCTTCATCCTCGGCAAACTCCACACGGGCAAGATCAGGGTCTTTCATAGACCTTTTCATCCGAGAAATTCGCTCGATCTCTGTTAAGAATTCTTCTATGGCAAACTGCGTAGCCGTGCGAACATCTGTATTCGGGTCAGACAAAAAGTTGAGTAAGCCGCCCAAAAATTCCGGAAGGTACGAGATGAGTTCCAGGTCAGGAATCGAATCTAGCAAAGTTATCCAGGAAACGAGGAACATTCTTGTAAATGGGTTAATGACGTACATTCGCTCCGCTAGCAATGGGATGAATCTCTTAAGAGAAAAAGCGGTTGGTGTTTGAACTTCATGAACCGGTATTTCGACTGGCTTTGAGGGATCCGAGCTAGCAGGCTCTTCGATAGGAGGAGGGGGTTGATGCATTACAGAAATATAGGTGGCAGCCTTCTCCGCAGCGATATCCTTGATTAGTCTATCTAGGAGATCTGCACCGTTTTTGACACTGGGATCAGAATCTGCAGTTAATCTGCACAAAGCATCGAAGATTTCATTGAAATAGATGAGGATTTCACCTTTGGCGACTTTTGCAATATTGTACATACTTTCACAGGCATAGTATCGTACACGAGACTCCTGGTCGCCAAAACACGCCAATACAGGTTGGACAATGTCATCTAAGTAAGGCGATACCTCATTCTGGCCAAGGGCGATAGCTGCTGCAGCCAAACCTATAAGGCCGCCGTTACGAGCATTCGGGAGATGGACAGCATAAGCAAAGTCCCGGCATAATTGCTCGATAATGGCTGAAATCTTGTCATCGTCTTTTCGAGATATCGCGTCCCGGATCTGAGACTCGAGGTCCAAAGCAGCTGCCTTCCTGCGTTCGTAGATGCGGTCATTCAGTCCTCTCTGAGTGTCTTTATCCATCTCGGGTATCTCCGAAGTATCAGCAAGCCGGGGGTGCACAGAGGCCAACTGGGTATTTTAAGATCTAATTCAAAAGCAATGACAATTTTCAGCCACACACACACCCTGTCAGCAGTCTTTTATGGTGCCAAATAAGCTGCAGGAGTGGAAAAGAGGTCCAGAGCAGGCGCTTCCTGACAGATACTGCGTGACGGATGGAGTAGCAACAACGTGCGGCTGTGACGTCCCAAGCGCTCAACCTTAATTACCTAAGGCTACTTTTCGACATCTCTGCCACCGCAATGTCTCGCGCACAGTCGTTATTGGAGCAGGTACGTATTCAAGGGCGGTAAATTGTGCGTTCGCATGCTAACATCGCGTGATTAGGCCGACAAGAAATACGGATCAGGAAGCAAGGGCGGCTTCTTCAGCAGTTTCCTAGGATCAGACTCCTCTCGTATAGAGGAGGCTGCTGATTTGTATGTGCAAGCCGCAAACGCATTTCGCATAGAACGTAACTACAGTGAAGCAGGATTGACATTTGAGAAGGCTGCTAAGGCACAAGGATCGTCCGATTTGCGAGACGAAGCGGCTAACACTCTTGTCGAAGCCTATAAGTGCTACAAGCAGGCCTCCCCGCCAGATGCAGCCAGAGTTCTCGACAGGTCTATTCAGCTGTTTACCGAGCGTGGCCAGTTCCGCCGAGCTGCAAATTATAAACAGGATTTGGCAGCTCTTTATGAATCCGAGCTTGGTGACCTCGAGAAAGCTGTGACCTGCTACGAAGATGCCGGCGAATGGTTCTCGGGCGATGGTGCGGATGCATTGGCTAATAAAGCTTTTCTCAAAGCTGCTGATCTTGCAGCCCTCAATGAGAATTATGTCGGAGCACTGAAGCTCTATGAAACTGTCGCCAAAAGCAGCCTGGACAATCCCCTCACCAAATGGTCTCTCAAGGAGTACTTCCTGAAAGCCGTTATCTGCAGTCTCGCTGCCAAAGACGTCATCGCTGCCAAGAAGTCATTAGATCGTTATTGCGACATGGACAGCTCATTTGCTTCCACTCGGGAATTTGGCTTTGCAAATTCTCTGATCGGGGCAATAGAAGACGGAGACCAGGAAAAATTCACAGGAGAAGTGAAGAAGTTTGACGACTTCTCGCAGCTAGATAAGTGGAAAACTACAATGCTATTGAGAATCAAAAACGATATTGTCAATGAAGAAGATAATCTCATGTAATCTCCGGAGATTTCGCTATATACCGTTAATGTTCAATATATTCCTTTCCTTAGCCTCACTGTAACCTGGCCTCATCGAGAAAGCTTAAGTTCCGTCTTTCGACTTATCAATGCCCGTAGGCGACAACGCGCTCACTAAATTCGGTTCAGGAGTTGTTAGATTCGAAGGAACTACTGAGTTTGCACCGGGCTCCTGGATTGGCGTTGAATTGACCTCACCTGCTGGCAAGAATGACGGCTCCGTGAACGGCGTACGATACTTTCATTGTAAGCCAAATCACGGAGTATTCCTACGGCCAACAGCCTTGATGTCTCCTAAAACACCATCTAGCACTAGTAGCACTATAAATACCTCCCCTTCGCTTAAGCCGGATCTTATGAAGTTGCAAAATGAGGCAAAAGACCTGCAGAACACCATTCAACGACTGGAAGAACAGCTGGAAAGCGCTATCCTGGATAAAGAGCTCGCTGAGGAAACTTCTGAACTACAAGCAGCCGAGATAGAGAAACTAAACGAACAGATAAATGCATTAGAATCACAGGTCAATACACAGTTTGATGCTGACGGATCAGACGTTGGAAAATTACAGTACGCGTTAATTACACTTCGTGATCAGCTTCAAAAGATGTCTACAGACTTAAGCGTGACACAAGAGCAATTGGGCATAGCCAGATCATCTTTAACTTCTGTGGAAGGTGAAAATGAGACTCTAAAGGAAGAAGCTTCCAGGTTAAGAAACACAGTTGCTGAATTGGAGGCCGAAGCAGATGCCGCAAGGGATTCTTCTCTTATCATTGAAGACCTGTCCGCAAAAAACGCTGATCTTCTAGCGGAAATAGCTTCCTTAAAAGACTCGATCAATGAGCTAGAAGAACTTAGAGAGCTCAATGATCAAATAGACGCGGACCACATAGCGACTGAAGCTTCATTGAGAGAACAGCTCACTTCAATGGAAGTTCAACTGTCTCAGAATAAGAATGCTGTCGAACAGTTAATGAGAACCCTTGAAGAGAAGGATTTTATTCTCACAAAGCAGCAAAAATTGCTAAAGGAAATGGAGGATGCTCCAAATGAGAAACCCGTCTCAGTGTCGCATCCTAATACCACTGTTGATGAGTTCACTGGTAATCAGATAAAGCTCCTTGAGAAACGTGTCAGCGTACTTAAGGAGTCTATGTCATTATTACAACAATTCTTTGACTTACATAACAGCCAATATGAACTGGTTTTGCCTTTGATACCCCAAGATAGTGTAAGTTTCTATTACAAGGCTAATTTGCACTCCACATTGTGCTACCTCGCGTCATTATTGAATGCCCTATTGAAAATGAGTATAATAAATGAGAATGAATCCCTATCCTCTGACACATTTGGAGAATTGGCGCTCATCTATCTCGGGCTTAAGATCTGTGCTCAGAACGTAGGCAAAGTTGATGCCTTACAAGCAGAAGATTGGATGAAAACCGTTGCTGCTGAAATATCTAACATAATAAGATTACTGATGAATTATGCCAGAGGAAAGGGAATAGTTGACTCCGATCTGCGCGGAACTCGAGATATAATAGTCCGAATGGGCCAAGAACAAGTTATGCTCGAGTATTCTGCCACTAAGAGTGTCTTCAGTAATTTATATTCCAAGGGACATCAGGATATATTATCTCAGCTCATTGAAAAGTTGGAAGAAAACTGCGGCATACCCTCTTCTAGTAATTACAAGTCTACCGGAAACGTTGCAGATGAATTTGTTTCAACCGACATTGAAAAAGTATCGTTACCAAAGGAGATTGAAAATATTCAAAAGATGAGGGAAGATGATCAGGCTAAAAATAAGGAGTTAGAGATCAGTAACCAAAAAGTCAAAACTGAACTAATTAGTCGGGAAAAGAAGATACGGGATCTTGAGTTCCAATTGAAGACTTTCAAAGAGCGAAGCTCTGAATTCGAAATCATACAAGATCAAGCAGAACATTTAAAACAACAGTTAACGGATCAGAATAACTCTGTGGCTCAGACTGAAGAAACCAAGATTGCGCTAATGAAGCAGGTGAAAGAATTAGAGAAAGAGATCGAATATCGCGAACGTCAATATGCAGAGGAACTACATGCCAGAGCACAACCAATTCAACAAAATGAGGAGTTAAAAGAGTGGGTCAATGGCTTAGAGCATGTGATACGACTACTTGGGCGCACACCGATCAGTCTAGACGCCGAAAGAATAGCAGCAAAACTAAGAATTGAATCGGACAGGATACCGGGGCTCGTGATTACCAATGAAACGCAGCAATGGCACCGAGTGCAATTACTACGTCAGACATCAGTCCGAACTTCTATTCTTTCTATTGGACAGGATACGAAACCCAGTGACATTTACAACTATTTGAGGGAACTGCGGCTGGATGTACGTAATCTGATTGCGGGGAAATAAGGGCCCACTGGTCTGATTAGTAACCATGGGCTTGCCACACTCTGCCGTAGAATCGTTCAACCATGACAATAATGAAATGATTGATGCTATAAATATACTTTAGCTTAAATATGAGTTCAGGGCACATTGAAGGTCGTATTCTCCGAATCTTAGCGGAAGAATTATCAATGATGCTCACCGTTGAGGCATGATTAAGGTTTACCGAAACATAACTTTATTCAGCACGAGCTAAATAAACAATTCTCGAGGGAGTTAGTATCCTGAATCTTAGCAAATAGGACATCGAGGAAAAATTCGGAGGCGGAGTTCCAGGTTACTCCCCGCATTAATAATCGAGAGACTGTTTGAGTGCGTGAATGCAGCATATACATAAATTAAGAGCAGACTGACAGACACCATGGCTTCCATAGTTTGCATATCGCCGAGATCGATACTGAGAAAGCGCAGAAGAATGGGCTTGTCCTACTCCGTACAAGAAAATGACGAGTATTGTCAAAAGAGAGCCAAATATACAAGCAGAGTAATACCTGTTTTCTTACAGAATGCCCCACATGTGGTGCTGAAGTGGGTTTCACTGGGCTCTGTTGCACGTCCGTTCACAGTCCAGATGATCACTGGACGGCCTAATGGTGTGTCTCATATATGTATTCGAGAAGCAAGTGAGCTGTTCAGTCAAAATAGCAGCCCGATTTCAGCTATACTATTCGAGGGCCAGTTATTCCAACAGCAGGTCGTGCAGCTCGCTAAGGCCTCTACTGACCTCCAGAAATTATGTACTACAATCGTAGTAACCTCATCAGAAAGTTTGAATCTTGCTGGTATTACCTTGGTTAAGGACTCACCGGCAGCAGAGCTGAGCCAGAGCCTTGGAGTTCTTGATCCATTAGGAGGAGGGAAGATGCCTCTGGATGCAATTATCCTGCTTGATCTAACAAAACGACAATACGTAATGGTCCCGTTATGTCGAAGATCACCTTCTTCAGCGCAATCAGCAGCTTATCTAATCAATCAGGTCGAGTCGATAATCAAGACATTATAGTTCACCGGGTTCAAAAATATTTTTTCCCTGTTTAAGCGTCGATGACAATATAGGTATACTTTGTAAACTGAAATCTTTGGATTCCCGTAGCTGTATTATTTCTTGCGCAAACTCATCGGTCACTGATTTCAAAAATGACTGTTCCTTGCTTTTATCAGGCGGATTCAGCTCTCTGAGCACAGGCGGGATCTGCTTCAAATCTTCTATAATCTGAGCGGGTGTTAATTGAGCCACTTCTTCCTGCTGCAATTCCGGTTCCGGTTGTTCTTCGTGCACTTCATTTTCATTCACCTCATCTTCTGACGAGGAAGAATCATAATTCACCGTTCGGCTCTTTCTTGGTCGCTTCTTTGTGCGGACAGTCTGTGCCATGTCGAAATAAAACGAAATTTAAGGAAACTAACCACTTAAAGTTTTCAAGCAAAGTTTCGCGATTGGCTGGCATTGTGGAACATCCAGAAGCAATACTGGCGTTCACAGGACAGCCAAGAACTCTATATCTAGTTTCGAGTATATGTGGCTCTGTGCCTGAAGAGGTATTAGTTGGTTATAGATGCAGGATCAGGCCCAGACCGATACTCATCGGAAAACGCACACCCACCGCCTGGAGTCCCAAAATGCTGGGCTCTGCCACGGAAACCCTTACATGAATGTAAAGGCACGAGGAGCAGACCCGGGGTACCCTAACATCGAAAGCGCCCTCGGAAAAGAAAAGCAGAGGGGCGTATAATATAATGTGAGGATGCGGTGCGGAAAAATGACCTCTTTAGCTATGAAGACGTTAGCGGTAGTCCTTCTAGCAACAGCTATATTCCCTTGGCTAGTGTCAGGGCACGCGATTCTACCTGGTTGGTGGAAAGCTATCACAAGCGATGTTTCGATCAAAAGAATTCACTCTCACAATGATTATTGGAGACGGAATCCGTTGACTGATGCCCTCCGTGTCGGCGCTCAGTCGGTCGAGGCCGACGTATGGAAGGTCTCAGACAATCTGTATGTCGGGCATGATCTCCACTCGTTATCAGAGAGTAGAACTCTCGACAGGCTTTATATCCAGCCAGTGAAGAAATATCTCGAAAGGTTAAATCAGAAATCTGCATTGTCTCCAATTGGTCTACCTCCTGTTGGGCTATTCGAGCAGAATGTGTCGAGCACATTGTATTTATTCATTGACATTAAAACTGGCGCAATGGACACGGCTCATTTGGTCCGCAGTGCTCTGGCCCCACTACGCAGAAAAGGCTGGCTTACTACGTTGAGAGAAGACGGAACCATGGTCCATGCACCGGTTACGGCTGTGCTTACTGGCAATACCCCGGATCCAGAAGCCCTTGAGAATGCGTCTGGGTCGCGTGATTTATTTCTGGATTACGACCTAGCCAGAGCTGATCAAAACACCAAGTACGACTCGAACCTCACGCCGTTTGCGTCTTGTAGTCTCGCACGTTTGGTTGGCGATGATCTGCCGATTCATGGATTGAGCGCAGAGCAGCTGAACATTGTCGCCGAGAAGTGCCAGATCATGCATTCGCACGGCATGCTGACGAGAATATGGGGAATACCAGAATGGCCCATAGAACTTAGAAACACGTTGTGGGCGCAGCTATATTCGGCCGGCAACGATTTCTTGTGCACCGACGATATCGATGCTGCCTCCCGATTCTAAAACTTAAACAGTACCTAAATGTCGAGGAAGCAGTTGCTAAAGGAATGCGACAAGGCTTTAAAGTCCAAGGATTACCAATTAGCTATTGAAATAGCCGATGATATTTTAGAAGAAGACTCAAAAGACTATCTAGCCTTAGTATTTAAAGCTGCAGCTCTCTCGGGACTTTGTAAGTTCGACGAAAGTCGTAAATACCTGGACAGTGCCATAGAGGTTGATCCCATCAAGAAGCTCGCCTGGGCTGGGCTCAAGGATCTTTGCATGAAAACCAGCAATGTTGACGGATTTTTAAAAGCCATTGATCATATAAAATCCATTGAAAATGACGAGGCTCAGAACTTCAAGCTTGTTCATGACGTACAAAAACTGGCTTTACACCTTAGCCTCAACGATAAAATCAAGCTATACAGATACCTGGTCGATTCGCATTATGATTACTTGCAGCGGCCAAGAGAAGTTGTCAGAAAACTTCTTGATTTTCTTATTGAAAGAGAAAACCAAACAAAGCTGTCTAAGCCTGGCGTCTCATTGTCGTCTAAGACCATTACGAAATCACACTCCGCCCCAGACATTTCCAAGTATTTCGAGCTCTACATCAATATTGAGGATGATGACATTCTGCGTCGTCAAACTCAGATAGAACTGTTGGACTACAAACTCAAACGCCTTAGTTCTTCACAAGACAAGCAATCTTACAAGCTGGATTGCTTTGAGCTGATGTCACACTTGGTTATGTTGAATGCTTCGGAACAGCATGTTTGGGATTTGTATTTTCAGTGGTCTGACGCTTTTGAGATTAGTGACTATGACTCTGGTCTGCTTTCCACTTACCTGAAGCTCTTCCCTGGTGCCCCATTCTCTAAAACACTGCTGGAATATAGCGAGTCAGGTATATCATCACTTAACTTGAATCCCCCGGAGACGCAAGATAGTATCCGTCGTGCTTCCCCTGAGGAAAAACTACCCGAAAAAGATTTGCAGAATTTTGAGGAGGATTTTAGTGATCTTGACTTGGATAATGAAACGCCTATAGAAGACAGTGTCATAGATCTCATCGACAACATAACTAACTATTCGGATACTGACAGAAAGAACTTTAATATCTCTCTAATATTGTTAAGCTGCTTAATATATTATTCTCACTATGACGCCGCTTTTGAAAGGGCAAAACATCTACTGGATCAAATTGAGCAATTCGAGCGAACCTACGATGTAGTTCTTCCTCTGAAACGTGCTGCAGCCTCTCTGTATCTGGGTATAGCTTCTGTGTACTATCAGTCTCCGAAAAATCATGAGCTTGCACTCAGTATGTTTGACCAGTCTATTTCTGCTCCTGCTGCTGCTGTCCGTTCACTTAGAGGTAGAGCCTTGGTGTATAGAGATCGTGGAGAACTTACCGAGTCTCAATCAGAACTATCGTCAGCACTAGACCTTGACCCTGAAAATGCTCTGTTGTTTTCTGAAGTATCCTGGAACGATTTTCTGCTGGAGCAACTACCAGCAGCTGCATCGTCCATTAATAAAGCCATACAACTCTCTTTGAAGGAACATTACCCGGAATTTGTCATAGCTGAAATATACTATCGCGCAGGTAGAATATATTACGCGCAAAGCGATTTTGTTACTGCACATAAATATTATGTGCAAGCGATTCAAGTGTCCCGAATATTTTCTCCTCCGTTCACGTATCTTGGACTACTGTATGATGAGATTATGGATGACCATGAAACTGCTCTAAAATGCTATATAAAAGCATTTGAGCTGAGTGGCACTGAAGTTGAAGCGGGACGACGTCTTGCATCCCACTTTGCTTTACAAGAGGAATGGGGACTTGTTGAAATCGTAGCAGCCAAAGCTGCAGATTCCCTCAAAACCATGTTTTCCCAACCTGAGAAGCTGGCCTGGGCTAATGTTGCTCTTGGCGTAGCTTGCTTGAAGAAAGGAGAATATACTCCTGCTATACAATATTATCAGGCAGCACTTAGAAGTGAAAAAAACGACAAAGAGTCTTGGATAGGCCTAGGTGAAGCTTATTTAGGAATCGGACGTTTCTTAGCTGCTAAGAAAGTATTCGAGCGCGCTTTTAAGCTTGACCCAAACGATCTGGCGATAACATATCTTTATGGACTTAGCTGCTTTCAATTAGGGGATCTAGAGATTGCCAGGTCAATGCTACGCGGCATAGCAGAAGCGAACCCCGGATATCTGCCAATAACTTCTTTGCTAATACATGTGGAAACTAGTCTTGCTGAAGATGTTTCTCGAAGAGGATTTCACTCGAGGTCATTGGAATATCTTTCAGAAGCCTTCAGCGTAGTTCACAAAATTGATGCAGACATTAAGTCGCATACTGTTTGGTCATTAATGGCGCGAATACTGGACACTTGCATTAACATGAACGGGAATCTAGTAGACTTCCCAGACGCAGCTGTCGTATTCCGGGCGCTGGCTGACAGCGATTTCCACTTTGACCTCGTTTCTGATGACATATCTCCAGATCGGTATGCTAGTTTATCATTGCCCGAACTCATGATACTCGCGAATAAAGTATCATTTAAGGATGTGCAAGAAAATAAAAGGTTGAAGCCTGCGTATCTCTACAACCTGGGTCGATCGTATCTGCGTGCATTTCTACTGGACTTGTCAGATACATCAAAGCTTGACTCTGCATTAAGTATAATCAAGGAAGCTTTGACAGAGAGTACGAAGAACTCGCAGTTCTGGATGCTATATGGTTTAGCGGCAACATTTAGGAATGCAAATGTTTCACAGCACGCATATGTGCGCTCTTTATTATATGACACTAGACAGCTCGGTGTTTGGCCTAATTATGCCTTGCTTTGCTATTTCGCCCAAGACTATGAGCTTGCATCAAAAGCATTAGAGAAAGGACAGTCACAAAATCCAGATGGAATAGAGAATTGGCTGCTGAAAGCTATTCTTGCGTACAAGCAGAAGGATTATGAAAGCTGTCAGGATATAATGATAAATGTTCATGCACTCAACGAGTTTTCCTCGAATTCCATAGAGCAACTGCTCTTCCCAGTCAGCGTGTTACAATCAGGACTGTCTCCAAAGAGTCAATACTTTGAATCTGCATTATACTTGATTCGTCAGAAATTGTTGAATGACCGGCAAGATAAGTTAACTCGTTTGGTTTTAGCACTTTTACTAGAAATAGAAGGTGATTATGAATCTTGCATGGCAGAACTCAACTTTGTGAATGATGGGGAAGGTACTTTGGATCATTCTCTTCTAGTGCTTACTCGCACCGTTATGTTACGGGTGATGCTTTCTCTGGACGATTATGAAGAAGCAGCTACAAAAGGTCTTATGCTACTTGAGGAAATTTCTAATGAAGAATATGAAGGAAAATCACGCTTAGTGCTTTCAATACTTATCTCCACAGGATTAGCACTATTGAAAGAAGGCAGGGTATCCGAAGGCGTTGAATGTTTTAAGGAGGCGCTTTTGACATCAGAGGAATCAGGCGTCAGTCATAAAGATATTGTCATAGTCCTAGCAAGAGTGCTTTCTAGTGTTGGAGAAGATAGTATGGCTGTTGACCAACTCCTTAACAGCCTGGACGAAGATATGCATATCGACACCTCGGTTCTCCTCGGCGTACTCGCTTTGAAGACAGGTGATGCGGAACTTATCGAGGCTGTGGAGGAGAACTTAGCATCATTAGCTGGGAATACTGATAGTAATTTTGGGGTTGAAAGGTTGTTATCCGTCCTAAGGCTTCGGCAGAACAGGGATGATCTTCCGATCTGGCAGAGAAGTGTGTTCTTACGACCTTGGGAGAGCATTCCTTGGAAACACGTAAATGAAAGAATTGCTTACAGGCATGCTGGATTGAGCTCAGGAGATAACGAGATTATTCAAGCTCAGAGGAGGATATTTTTTAGTCCGGGTGATGTGGCATCCTGGAAATCGCTGGTGGGTGCTCTTCGAGCATCCGCCAGCTAGTGCGCTATTATTTATGTAACACGACACTTGGGAGTTTCAGAATCAGACAGCTTCGAAGACTTTTTCTGTATAAAACAGAATGATTTTTTTACGACATTTCCATAGAACTAATAGACGTTTAAATGCCAGAAAGTTGAGTAGTGAAGTGGAGCTGTCAGATTGGATTAATAAGCCCTCGTGGGCTGTGCAATCGCTAATTGAAGGTAAAGCGGAGCTGAGCGATAATGATCTACGCCGGTTACTATTATTGTCAGGATTAAAAGTACGCGATTCTGCGGACTTCGTTAAATTAAAGCGAGACTTAGAGAAGCAATTACATTTCATAGAAAAAATACAGGATGTGCATACTGGTGAAGAGATGCTAAACTCATTGGAGCAGGAGTTGAGCAAACCTTTAAGTTTGTCTGATCTGAAAGTATTAGCTGAAGAATCAGAGACTCGGTCGGCAAAAGAGGCAAGTAGTGAAAGACTCAAGTGGGATCCATTTTCAAATGCCTCGAACGTGTTGAAGCCGTATTTCATAGTTAGAAAGAAACCTCATAATTAGGTTGTTTTGGGAACTACCAGTAACTAGATCGGGTATATCTTTGAGCGCCTTTACCTGCTGGAGACAAAATAAACCACCTTGGAAGGCAACTATAAGGATCGTATTCAAAACTGGTTGTTCTGTCACAAACACATCTACCCGATGTGTAGGACTCGTCATCAGAAGGGCATCTACCCCAAGGTATGTGAGTGTAGGCAATGTCATCAAAATGGTGGATTGCCGATTGAGGAAGAAATAGTGATACTGCCATAGTATGTATAGGAGCATCGCCCCAGCGCTCATAAAAGAACCCTCCTTTCTCATCTAAATAATTGAAATATTCCTGGTACGGTTTGGATCGGTAGAAGTCCATGTCTCCGATCTCAAAATTGGACCAGAAATGACATAAGTTATACTGGTCATCCATACTATCTAAATCGGTAATGAACTTCAATGAGTTATTTGCAGCTATATACTCGTTGTGCTCGTTCACAAACTGTCTTGTGGTGTTCCAGAGAGTTGGAATAGTCTCAACGAACTCAGGAAGAGCCATAGTAAACCCGTATTGTTTCTTATTCAGCCTCATGAATTCAAACACATCATAATAGATACTGCAAGAAAACGTAGTTTGCGGCTCAACTCTCCAGTAATACCTGTATTGCTGCAGCAGAGGATGGTGGAAGAAGAATCCTGAAAAAAATCGACACATGTGCCGGTACGAAATAGAGTTCCCGTATATCACCTCTCTCTCAGCCATATCTTTTAGAACTTCATGAAACTTAGTGATGTCGATATGCTCTGGCACAGACCAGTGCTCTACCGGTATTCTACCATAGTGCGTCTTACTTGATGCGATCCCAGTGGTATAGTCTATGAACTCCTGCGTGAATTCTTCGTCATTCAGAAACACCCATGGATAATGATACTGGTAGTTAAATCGATCCTCTATCTGTCTCATAGTAGCAACAGCCGCCGGGAGCTCCCAGTTACGGATCAGCATGAACAATGTAGCATTTTCCTTGCCGATTTGAGCTCGATCTTCCGTTGAACGCTGCGGTACTAACCCCCCAAATTGACTTATTATTTCTTCTTTATATACATTTAAGTAGTATCCAGCAAGTATGGATACAACAATGGATAAGAGCACAGTTATCCTGCTGTTAAGCAGTCCAACCATTGCTCTATATTAAAAGGTGGAAGTAGCGAACCAACAGAGATAAAGTTTGGCACCTTCGAGACAACATACAATTCCGATTGTATATAATGTATATTATACAATAGGTGTCTAAGATTTTATAGTATAACATTCTGCATATTTTTACACCTGAAAGGCAACTTAGAGTGGAAATAAAAAGCACTTACAATCGATGTAGACCAGGTCCACGGCGAGCCAAGCGATCTTTGGTGATCTGCTGCACAGTACGGCATCCGGACTGTGCCATGACCTGGAAGAATTCAGTCTCAAGAATCTCAAGAATATCTTCTGCACCTTTCTGTCCATTGTAGAAGAGACCCCAGACAAGTGGTCTTCCTACCCAGACAAAATCGGCTCCAAGAGCAATAGCCTTGAAAGCATCGATTCCGCGGCGTATGCCGCCATCAAGGTGTACAGGTACTCGACCCTGTACAGCAGCTACAACTTCTGGAAGAGCATCAATTGTGGAGATAGCCGAATCTAGTTGACGGCCTCCATGGTTAGAAACCCAAATGCCGTCGATTCCTGCTGCAACAGCATCTTCAGCATCTTCAGCAGTAGTAACGCCTTTAGCCCATATTTGCATTTTGGTAATGGACTTCAGCCAGGGAATAGTTTCTTGCCATGTCATGTTGGGATCGAACCTATTAGCATCCGCAGACGCTCTAGTGCGGTTACCGTCAGCTGACTCGATGTTTTCCTCTTTAAGAGCAAGCTCAATGGCGTTGGCAACCTCATTTTCTTCGAAATTCCCGAGTTTTAGGTGAGTAGGCATAACAAACTTGTTACGGATCTCCGAATGTCGGTGTCCAAAGTACGGAGTATCGACAGTTAACAAGAGAGCCTTGTATCCAGCCTTTTCAGCTTTCTTCACTAATCTCTCCGTGGTTTTGCGGTTCTCAAAAACATAAAGTTGAAGAAACACCAGGTTGTCGGCGGAACCACAGGCTTCGCGGCACTCTTCTAGGGAGCAGTTGGAGTAAGAAGAAAGGCCCATGGCCCAGTTCCGAGCAACTGCAGCCCGAGTGGTAGCTACTTCTCCATCAGGATGGGCAATTTTCTGAGTGCCTGAGGGGGCAATTCCAATAGGAAGAGTATATTGCTTACCAAACAGAGGCTTCGAACGAGTGTCGAGGTGCTTGACTCCCTGCATGACCCTGGGACGGATCAGATAACGTGAGAACCCCGCAATGTTCTCGTCGACGGTTTCCAATCTCTCGGCACCTCCGGCCCAGTAGTCCCAAAACATCTTCGGGGCATTCTTACGGGCATATTCCTCGTATTCAGTTAACTCTATCATTTTATTCTCCGGCATAGTCGTAGTAGAAGTAGGAGATCTCCGACTGTCGTATCTAATTAATCGTGGGGTAAGAAAAGAAAGTTTGACGTTAAACGCGGTTTAAACTCTACATCGAGCTTGGCATCTGCAGCTCTGTAGAGACATGCAGCCAATATATAACGAAACAGTGACTAATGAGAAAAGTGCAGGTGTAAGTAGAGTAGATTTAATCTCGGCAAGGTGTGTGCGTGAGGTTCGACGAACAGGCTGGAGTCGAGAAGGGCTATAGCAAATACGGGCGCAGAATGAGTCTCTTTTAAAACGCGAGCAAAGCTCAGGTAGAATCGGCTAGCTTAGGCATATCCCATACCCATATCTGCCCACTAGACGTTCCTGCGGCTATTTTGTCCCTCTTTTGAGCGACCGTGGGGATGACAGTGTGATTAGAGTTAACAGACAGAGTTAGGGGGGGAGTCGACTGCTCGTATGACCCGAAGAGGTAAACCAGGCCGTTTTCGCTGCCGGCTACTATCGAAAGAAAATCTTCAGTGAAAATCGCCTGCACCTTGTAGTTCTCTGTGGTTCTGCCTGTTTGTGATATGGTATAGGGAACAGTTCCAGCGCTCAGGTCGGAAACTCTAAGTTTAGAGTCCTGGGTGGTGAGAAGAGTCCTGTCACTGGTGCTAGACAAGTAGATTATTGGTGAGCCAATCAAGTCTGCTGTGACATGCGCATTCCTGAAATCGTAAGTCCGAGAAACACCGTCGTAGCTTCCCGAATGCAAGAGTTGATCTGAGAATTGGACTGCTGAAACCACATCGGAGGCTTCAGAGAGCGTTTGAATCGGCTTGGAGCTGTGATTCCTTAAGTCCCAGAGCTTAATGGTGCAGTCGTGAGAGCCAGTGGCCAGCAATGATCCATTCGCGGAGAATCCAACCGCCGAGACTTCGCCAAAATGGCCGGTAAACCTTCTGAGCTGCCTGGCCGCAGCAAGGTCCCATACAATGGCCGACCTGTCCATGCTCCCTGTGACAATTCTATCATGATATATATCTAAAGAGGAGATCGGCCGAGAATGCCCCACCCAGCGATGTATCTCCTCGCCATTTAGCTTGCTGATTCTTACATACTGATCTTGGCCTACCGAAACCGCTATTGTACATTTATCATCAAGAACAATATCATTTATACTGCCATTATGGGCTTCTGTGCAGCTCATAGAGAGCAGCAGGGAGAAAGTAGGGTTTTAAAGTTTATTACCTCCCACTGGCTCTATAACCCAAACACAGGTTTCTCTCTTCGGTTCGCCTTGTTTTCCTTGAAACGGGGGGGGGACAATCTAAGCCATAACAATTGCAGGCCCTAATTCACCGCCCAGGGGATACCCGTCACTCCTTCCCCCAAATGGGGCCAGGAGGCTGTCAAACAAAGACGACTCTGTGACTCGCAGAAGGCCTCAATTCGGTTCCAAGCTCGCCAGTCCCTATTCACCTACTGACACGTTATCCGTCACCAGCAACGCTTCTTCCCCTTTGTCGCATAAGCAGGCTCTTCCAGCAAAGCGCCGCAGACTCCTCACTGATAGCAAGACGATATCCCTTGGCATAGTCTCTTGCCAGTTTGGACCTGCGCAAATCAAAAGCCTTCATGGTCTTTATCTGGAAATTCGTATCAGACCTCGCAGAGAGGAGTCCTTATGGCTTATAACGCGTAATGGTATGTCTGTGCAAGAATTTCAGCATGTTCAGAAAGACATTACCAGTTTATTTTATACAGAGTCGGGCTGGCTGGCGCTACGATTTCGGCGTCGTTTCGAGGTGTTTGGCAGTTCTTCGACTGCTCTGTTTTGCATTTCCAATGAGGATAGATTCCTGCGCATTTTAAATACTATCCCTCAAGACGGATTCAAGGTGGTTCAAGTTGAGGAACCAGTCATCTTAAGTTGGTTCTCTCCTCCAACAGTCGAAATCGAGACCCCGTCGCTTCCCTCTTCTCCGGATCAGCCTCGTCAAGACGAAATCACCATCTATGCCGGCTCTAGAAACCAGTCTAATGGGGTGCACAACTCTCTGGAGTTAATGGAACCTTCTGTTCGTTCGCTGCGCAATGCTGAGCCATGTTCAGAAAGACCACGCCCTCACATAAGAAGGGTACTCCATACTGATAGGTCTGATGTCATGGATCCCGATCCTCTTACTACTGCTCCTCTAATCACTGTAAGCAATTCTCAAAAGAGCGAGCAGTTAGATCTTGTCGAAGATACTAGTCAAGCTACAAACGACTCCTCTTCTTCAACGCCTAGAAGAAGCCGTCGTATCCATGAACAGACGGAGGAACGTAAACCTGTTAAACCCAAGTATGATATGTCCCGAGAAAATTTCGGCCCTTCTTTATACTATCAGCTTGACAGCAGGTGGTATAAGATCAGTGGAGATGATGCCTCCAAGTTATCTGAGGGAGAAATGCTGAATGATGAGATTATTAACTTTGTTTTACGTTATTACTTGCAGCAAGCTTCATTGACAACTCCAGAACTGGCTACTCAAGTACACTTGTTCAGCTCATTCTTCTATACAAGGTACTGGCAGAAAGATTCTACGGGAAAACGGTTCAATTATGCGAACATCAAGAGCTGGACTAACAAAGTGGATCTTTTTAAAACGAAATACGTCATAATACCAGTCAATGAGAAAAGTCATTGGTACGTCGTGGTGCTATGTAATCTTTCTTCACTTGCTATGTCATCAAATGCAGCCGCTGATCCTGACTGTATTATAGATAACCGCAGATCGAGCGCGCGACACTTCACTGCTGAAGATCCATTGATTCTTGTGTTTGATTCGCTGGGCATTGGCCATCAAAATATATATCGCCCCATGCGACAGTATATCTATGAAGAAGCTAAAGCAAGGAAAGGCATTGAAATAGATAGGGATGATATTTGCGGGAGAAAAGTGCCAGTCCCTCAGCAGGATAATCTTTGTGATTGCGGCGTGTACTTACTACACTGTATGGATGTGTTTTTATCCAAGCCCACAGAGTTCTTGAAGGTTCTCATGAACAAGGAGCATACATCCAAAACTATACAGGCTGATTTGATGAAACTGTGGGATCCGTCATCTGTGTTAACCAAGAGAAAGGAGATCTGGGATCTTCTACTGAGATTAAAGAGTGAGCAAACTAATGCTCCCGACTTCGTTGACGCTAGCTCAGATGAAGAAGATATTGAAGAGGTGCAGCCTGACTCGTTTCAGAGTTCGCGATGCGATATGACAAGGAATGATGAAGTTTCGGATGTTGAGCAATCTAGGGAGGAAAGTGAGCAAGCGTCAAGTGTTGAACCTTCCAAGGACGACGCTGCCAAAACCGGCGAAGCGCAAGGCAAACCGATTGCTCCGAATTCATCTATATCCGAAAATCTCAAGGCTCTGGTGTCTGGAATCATAGGCTCGCCGAGGAAGGAATATGGTAGCTCACCTGCGAGTTAGGTTTAATTAAGAAGTGCAACAGGGTCCGGGTCAGTGCGGCCTGGATCACATGACAGATAATGTAGGAAGAGTAATGACAATATTGGATACCTAGATGGTCAAATTATAAATAGACTAGCTCATGCGTCAGAGTGTCTTAACACGTTTCCGTAATGTTTTGGCATCGAGGTTACTCTTCGACTCTTTTGGGGCGTTGGGAGCCGGCGAGTTAGTAGGCTTGGTAGTATCGTTTTGTACCGGATCAGCTGGTAAATCGGGGGTCTTGTCATTTGTAGGGGAGTTCTGCTCAATTTCCAGGAGAGAATTCTGTGAGGTCTCTGTGTCAGAAGGAACGAAGTCATACGACAGCGACCGGTGGACCATTTTCACGTAGTATTCTACTAAGACGTCCGGATCGGGGACGATCCTGTAGTCTACATGTTTCAGAAGCTCCAGTTCGAGCACGTTGAGTTCATGGACTGTGATTCCACCAATCTTGGCGTAGTAAGCGTTTGAGCAAAAGGAATCGCAAAGACCTTTACTAGCAATGGTAGCGGCAGTTATGAGGAATCGATGCACGGTGAGAGAGTTCAGTGAGAAGTGAGGACATTTGGCACAAAATAGGTCGACCAGGTAGACAGTTGATATAAGAATAGATTTTTCTAGAGAGCAGAACTTGTTGAGCCGGCCAAGGTAGTCTTTGATTGTGATAGCTGGAGCAGCACGTGAATGGAACCGGGTTAGTTGGGTCTGATTGGTCGTGATTTTATCATTTATCGAGACCAACTCTTCGAGCATAGAAGATATCAGTTCGACAATATCCGCAGTATCTGTATCGGTGTAGCACCGCGGCAGTAATTTAATTGACTCATTACTCATAGTGATAAATCATTGTACAAGCATGCGGTTATTGGTAATAAGGTGTTTGGTGTAAGCGAAGCCTACCAAACCTAAAAAATCTTAACTTTCTCTACGCCGCATGCAAAGCTTAAAGATCATCTTTATAGACAGAAACCCGCTGTTGATTTCGGCCTGGAAACGAAACTTGGGTAGGCTGCCCGCGAACAGTTGGGATTTCCAGTTTTTCAAGGGCGACCTTGACCAGTTGGATGTGGACGTCGACTGTATCGTGAGTCCTGCCAACTCATATGGCATTATGGAAGGCGGGTTCGACCTCGCTATATCTAAGCTCTTTGCCCGGAGCTCACGACTGAACGGCGACTACCTTGCCTTTGGCTTAGACGTCCGGTCTCAGATCTTTGAGGGCTACAAAGGCCATGTCCCTGTCGGTACGACGGCCATCCTCGATATGGATCATCTCAGTGACAATCCACTCAATTGTCGGTACATCGCACTAACCCCAACTATGAGGGTACCGTCTCGGATAATCGACCGCGATCGTGTTTACGAGTGTACGTGGAGCATTCTGAATGCAGTTAGTAGCCATGGCTTCATTTCAAGTGTGCTCATGACAGGCCTTGGAACCGGGGCAGGAGGCGTCGACTACGACAGCTGCGCATTCCAGATGTTTCTCGCCATCAAACACTATCTCGAGGCTTCGCAAAGGACAATTGATCAGCATAGGAGCCTCCACTGGGACGATTTCTTTCTGTGGGAACAAGAACTGGCCTCTACAGAGTAGCCAACCATGCTCCCCCACATTTCCCTTGCTGCCATCACCCAATCCGGCCTTTCCTCCCAACTTGCCTGCAACTCCCATCTCCGGCTAATTGTTATCTTTCTCACATCTATTTGAGTACTCCGTGACGGAAATGATATTACGACAGCTGTGCCGTCCTCATGGAATATATCGCTCGTACAGCCAAGTTCATACTCACACACCAAAGCAGCTCTTGGCAGCCTTTAACAAACATGTAGTCGGCCAAGACCTCGCCAAGCGGGTACTGGCAGTCCATGGCTTTAACCACACTCTTCGGGCTCAAAACGCCTCAGCTGTCGCGCCTCAACAATCAGAGCCAATAATTGGCCTGGATGATGACCTCGCCTCTGGTGAAGCCACCCTCGAGCCTCCGTCAACTCACACCCCCACCCAGATTTCCTCCTCCTCCACTAAGAAAGTCCCGATCTCCAAATCGAATATCCTTCTCTGGGGCCCGACCGGTACCGGCAAGACTTTTCTTGCCGAAACACTAGCTAAACACCTAGATGTTCCTTATGCCATTGCAGACTGCACCACCCTGACTCAAGCTGGCTATGTGGGCGATGACCCTGAGCGGTGTATACAGATCCTCCTTGAGAACTCCGGCATGGATATACAGCGCACTGAGCACGGTATCATTGTCCTTGACGAATTCGATAAGATAGCAAGGCGCTCCACTACTAATGGAGCTCGTGATGTGTCCGGCGAAGGAGTGCAACAGTCCCTGCTCAAGATTGTGGAAGGTACCACCGCTTACGTCACAGCCAAGGCTCAACGTGGTAGAGTCCCCGTGCCTACTTCTCACTCTAGTTCTCATAATTCTAACTTTCCCTACTCATCAGAATCCTCAAGTGATGCAGAAGCCAACTTTCCAATGAAAGGCGAGAAAGTCGCCATCAACACCTCTAACATACTGTTTATCTTCACCGGAGCGTTCAATGGCCTAGAAAAGATTACCAAGCGCAGGTTAAGCGCCGGAAAAGTAGGCTTCACTCGTGACATATCGTCTGATCCCATAGTGGGTCAATCCCACAGCGCTGAAGACGTCATGTCTCATGGCGATATTTCTGAAGATATAATCTCATATGGTTTCATACCTGAGCTCATTGGGCGTATACCTGTTATTTCCCGACTCAGCTCCCTCACAAAGTCAGACTTAGTCTCCATTCTTACTGAGCCTGAAAACTCTCTGGTTAAACAGTATCAGGCAAAGTTTTCTGCATTTGAGGTGGATCTGCGCTTCAGCAATCCTTCTCTAGAGGCCATGGCTGAAATTGCTCTGGCCCAAGGTACTGGAGCTAGAGGGTTGAAAAGTATCATGGAACGAGTACTCTTGAATGCCAACTTCGAGACTCCTGGGTCTACTTTCCACTACGTTTTGGTGACAAAGATATCAGTAGATTCTCTCCTGCTCTCTAAAGATGAAAGGGTGGATCCTCTGTATTTCGTATCAAACCAATACTCAGAGATGATCAGTAGACTTGAAGCAGATAATCAGTCAAGTGGTGAATCGTCATCTTATGCAGAGAATGCAGAAAAACGTCAGGGAAAGAAATCTAGCAAAGCTAGCCACAACAGACAAATTGAAGCATCTGCGTCTGCTTAGGTGAGTTTGAAACTCTGCAGCGAGTTCATAGCATAACGGACGTCTGACTACTTATAAATTATGAATACATATCTAACTTAAAATATAAGGAATAGTGATATATGGCTGCTCGAGACTAAATATTCCCGAACAAGGAGTTGTAGCAGATTCTACGCTTTTTATTTAAGCCTCAGAAGCAATCTTCTCAGCCTTGGCAATAGCCTCATCAATGCCTCCAACCATATAGAAAGCAGCCTCAGGGAGGTCGTCATGCTTACCTTCAAGAATCTCCTTGAAAGACTTAAGAGTTTCCTTAAGAGAGACAAGAGCGCCCGGGATACCAGTGAACACCTGGGCAACAGTGAATGGTTGAGACAAGAAACGCTGAATCTTACGAGCACGCTCGACAGTGAGCTTGTCGGCCTCACTCAACTCATCCATACCCAAAATGGCAATGATATCCTGGAGAGACTTGTAGGCCTGTAAAGTCTGTTGGACTTCGACGGCAATGTCGTAGTGCTCCTGGCCAACGACCGAAGCATCAAGAAGACGGGACTTGGAATCAAGAGGATCGACAGCAGGGTAGATACCCAACTCAGCAATAGAACGAGACAACACGGTAGTAGCGTCCAAATGGGCGAAAGTGGTGGCAGGAGCAGGATCCGTCAAATCATCAGCGGGCACGTAAACAGCCTGTACGGAAGTGACGGAACCCTTCTGAGTAGTGGTAATACGTTCCTGTAGGGCACCCATATCAGTGGCTAAGGTGGGCTGGTAACCTACAGCGGATGGAATACGTCCAAGAAGGGCGGATACTTCAGAACCAGCTTGAGTGAATCGGAAAATGTTGTCAATGAAGAGCAACACGTCCTGTCCTTCCTCATCACGGAAGTACTCGGCAACGGTAAGACCAGTCAAAGCGACACGGGCACGGGCTCCAGGGGGTTCGTTCATCTGTCCGAAGACCAATGTTACCTTAGAGTCACCTTCGAGGTTAATGACACCGGTCTCAATCATTTCACGGTACAAATCGTTACCCTCTCGAGTACGTTCACCGACACCAGTGAATACAGAGAAACCACCGTGCGCCTTGGCAATGTTGTTAATGAGTTCTTGGATAAATACAGTCTTACCGACACCTGCACCACCGAAAAGACCAATCTTACCACCACGAGCATATGGAGCAAGAAGGTCTACGACCTTGATACCAGTTTCCAAAACCTCAGCAGAGGTAGACTGCTCGACGAAAGTAGGCGGTTCGGTGTGGATAGGAGCGTATTTGCTGGCTTTGATGGGGCCACGGTCATCAATTGGCTCACCAATGACATTGATAATACGTCCTAAGGTTCCACGTCCGACAGGAATGGTAATAGGAGCACCAGTATCCTTGACGGAGGTGCCTCGGACAAGACCTTCGGTACCATCCATAGCAATAGTACGGACAGTGTTTTCACCCAAATGCTGAGAGACTTCTAAAACGAGACGGCCTCCTTGGAAGTCTTCAACCTCCAAGGCGTTCAAAATCTCGGGAACTTGTCCTTCCTCGAACTGGACATCCTAAAAGCACGTTAGTAATTCACTCCTTAGTATGACGGTATAGCCTGCACTTCGCGCAATTCGAGTCGCACAGATCAATCTGAAAGCTGTTTGGCTCTAAGAACGAAACTCATCTCCAGCTACAACTAACAGCGAGCATCATGTAGATGCTGGACCGGCACGGCGGAGAACCTTCCGAGGAAGTTCGAGCGATTCTGAGGGATCGTTAAACCCTAATCCATGCCGGAATATCCTGGCAGTGTCGGATGAAAGGCTGAGGAGTGGAGAGTGCGGCCGAATTCCTCAGGAACAGGCGGATTAAATACATACAACAACGGCACCGATAACGGTTCTTAGGAAGTTAGTAATTTGCAACAGAATGAGAAAAAATTGGGCAGTTGCGAGTCCGGCGAAAAATAGTGCGAACATCCGTTACTATGGAGGGGCCCACACCGGGAATAGCCGGGAAACAACCAAGAAGAACACCACGCACTGGGGTCAGTAAAGCAGACCGAACATTGAAAATACATAATAAAAATACCTTCAATGGGCAGGCAGAGCTGAATTGCACCCGGAAAGTAGGGTTCGAAAAGGACTGGCTCGAAAGTTGGGTGTTTCTCCGAGGATTCAAAAACTGCTGTGTTGGTAGTACTTACTTGACCTTGCCCTTGGCGGCAGCAGCTTCTGAAGCGAGAGAGCGCGCAAAAGCTGGTGAAGCCCGGGCGGAGGGGGCATTGAATGCCCCTCCATTGGGGCGAGCAGCGCGGAATGCAGCGCGCGTCGAGTTGGAAAAGACGCGAGCGAAACTCATTACTTTTTGGTTCTGCAGTGGAATCGAAAGAAAAAGCGAGGATTAAGGTTGCCGGGATATAGCAGGCGCTCGAGGACAACCGATGTTAGGGTTTTAACCCTTTTGGGACTTTGCCTGGGTATGGCACATTCTGGGGTTACTGCTAGTGGAAATAAAGTCGGTATATAACGTAGATGTGTATGTAGTTATTCTTTGAGGAGTTTATAGTGTTTCCTCGAGAGCCAATGCCAGAGCGGTGCGGTTTGGGATGTAGAGTTGCAGATGGTTCGCTCTGTTATTCCATCCCATAGGATCGGTGAAATGCCTCACTGAATGGTCGACGCGTCCGTGTCCATCAAAGCATTCATCGTCCGTGTCTAAGACAATTCTGTATACTCCAGGTACCTCAACTCCTACCCTGTAGTCTGTATAAGAGTTTGTAGGGTGAAAATTGAATACAAATAGCACTCCAGCGCGCTCGTACACTAGTATTTTATCCCCTTCATGCTTGAGTGAGACATAAGCTTGATCAGAAGGCAGCCAGAGGTATTTACTCTCTAAATGCTGCAGGCATTTGTCAAACTCGTACAGGTATTTGTACCTGAGAAGGTTGTCGTCCACCAAATTGAACTGTCTTCGTGCGTAGTGAAACGTATTGAAGTTACCTGCCCGCGGAAAGTCCAGCCATTCTGGGTGTCCAAACTCATTTCCTTCGAAATTGAGATAGCCCTCACCACCTAAAGTGTGAGTGACAAAACGAATCATTTTGTGAAGAGCAATACCACGATCTATAATCGGAGTACGCTCGCTTAAAACTGACATCTTCTCATACATTTCCTTGTCCATAAGCCAAAAAGCCAAAGTCTTATCGCCAACCAATGCCTGATCATGCGACTCAGCATATGCTATAGTTTTCTCCTTATAACGCCGATTCGTCAGTATGTAGGCGATATCGCCTATTTTCCAGTCTTCGTCTTTCAGCTCTTTGAGCATCTTAATCCACATATCTGGTATAGCCATCGCCAGGCGGTAGTCAAACCCCATTCCACCTTGCTCAAAAGGAATGCAGAGCGTAGGCATGCCGGACACGTCTTCAGCAATGGTGATGATATTAGGATTCATTTTGTGCAGCATGTAGTTCGCTAACATCAGGTAAGTAATGCTTTCGTCATCGGCACCAGGACCGAAATATTCATGATATCCTCCAGAAAAACCGGTGCCAATCCCATGATGAAGATAAAGCATAGAAGTGACACCATCGAATCTGAATCCATCAAAATGGTACTCGTCAATATACCACCGTAAATTGCTCAGTAGGAATCGCAAGACTTCGTATTTGCCGTAATTAAAAAGTCTTGAATCCCACAGTTCATGTCTTCCTTTTCCACCTTCGTGGAAATATTGGTAATCAGTTCCATCAAACATGTTTATACCATCAAGAACGTTCTTACAGGCATGAGAGTGTACTACATCGAGCAGGACGGTAATGCCCATGCCATGAGCAGTGTCAATCAGTTCCTTGAGGTCCTCAGGTGGTCCATATCTTGATGATATTGCAAAAAAGTTAGTTACTTGATATCCGAATGAGGCGTAATAGGCGTGCTCCATAATCGCCATCAATTGAATGGTATTGTAGCCCAAGTACTTGATCCGAGGAAGAATGTTTGCAGTGAACTCTTTATATGTTCCTACTCTTCCTTCGGGAGTTGAAATACCCACATGAGCTTCATAGACCTTGATATCTGTGGGTTTAGGCGGCGATTGGTTCTTGAATATGTATGACTTTTCTGGGTTCCAGAAGATACCCTCATACACTGGAGACTTGCTGAGGTCTTGTTCAACACGGCTGATCCAGGCAGGAATGCGCTCAATACGCTCTCCTCCTGGGATTGTCATGGATATCTTAATTTTCGAACCATGCGGGATACGGCATTCTCCGTCAACAGCAGGTATAGTGACTTCCCATACCCCATACTGGTTTTTAACCATAGGCCACGCGTTTCTGTCCCAATTACAAAAATCGCCAATGAAAGAAGCAGTTTCAGCATTTGGTGCCCATTCCCTATACACAACGTCTTTATTTTCCAAGATATGTAATCCCATCTTCTTGTAGGACAGGCCGAAGTTAGCGACACCGCCTTCGGTCTGTTCCAGCTTATCTATCCATTTCTGTGTCAGATCCCGACGTTTACGGATAATAAGTTCATACGGTTTCAAATAGGGATCAATGTCAAAGATTTCCAGCTCTTCGGAAGTCTTCTCAGCCATTGTGATAATGGCAATTTACTCTGTGTGTGGAGTCGGTTTCTAGTCGTAACTCGGGCCTATAAGAGATGGCAGGTCGCAGATTAAGGTTTCGGGGTGTCGATCAGCTTAGGTCTCATATACCAACGTAATGATATTCATACGGGTTAAAATTCAGCCATACATATGTATACAATACTTCTAAAGTATTAATTCATTAAAAAGTGTAATTATCCAGCAGTGCTGTATGGAATTAGAATGGGAATGGAGCGAGGGGCAGTGCAAGTAAAACTCAATTGACCACAAGGTTTCAGGCTTTGGTATAGCAATGGTATAGGTATAGGTATTGCACCAAATGCCGCCCTCAGATGTGTTTAATCGTAACTAACGTAACTAACGTAACTACCGTAAACTAGCGTATCTAAATCTACTTAAAGAGAGTTCTTAAACCCATCAGGAGGGGCTTTTGAGTTCTCGTATCGAAGACCGCCAACCATAGCAACAGTAGTTAGAAACGCTACGGCAAGCGAACCTAGCGCAACACTGTTTCCCATGGTGTATAATGGAGCATCTGTACTAGGGTACAGATACGAAGACACTATCCCACCAATCTGTCCAATCGACACTTGAATGCCGCATCCGGTGGCTCTTTTATGGTGTCCCTGTAAATTGTTACCCAGCCAGCTCATATTCATCGCAGAGCAAACGTACAAAGAGATCGCACATAGAAAAGTTGCAAAGTATCTTACCCCCGACTGGCTATATGGAAGTCCAATTAGAAGCGCGTATCCAACAACTCCAACTAGTGAGTATAATGCCATGAAAGGGTACCTGCATTTCACTCTGTCAGATAAGATTCCATTCAGAGCAGTAAAGACACACCCAGCTGCAAAGGGTGGAACTGACATCAGCTGTGCCTCAACATCAGAGTATCCGATGCTTGCAACTATGCTTGGTAGAAACAGAGCAAATGAGAATGTCGGGATGGACACACCAATACACATGAGTGCGGCCAGCCATACTTTCCATTCCACAAATGCATTGCGTACCTGTCCCCAATCAAAGCCCTCATTCTCCTGCTTATAATCTTCCGCAAGGATATTGAGAAGAGTCTCACGCTCTTCAGAAGTGAGGAATGCCGCGGTTCTCGGTCCGTCCTGAAGTATGAAGTATGCAAGTATTCCCACAGCAACAGTTATAATACCTTCAACAAGAAAAATCCATCTCCAGCCCTCCAGTCCGGCCCGTCCATCTAGCGCGACTAGTCCTCTGCCAAGAAGACCACCGAATGCACCAGACAATGAAGCAGCCGAGAAAAACCAGCCGAACCGCGAAACCTGTTTATGTCGCGGGTACCACATGCTCAAATAAAACAGCATTCCCGGAAACAATCCCGCCTCGGACAGACCAAGCAAAACGCGAACTGCTACGAAGCCTCCGAAGTTCTGGATGAGACAAGATAGAGTGGTGATGGTACCCCAGATTATTGTGATGGAGGGCAAGAAGTAACGAGGATGCAGCTTCTTCAAAAATATGTTACTTGGGGTCTCTAGAGAAACATAAGAAGCAAAAAACACCGATAAACCAATGGAGTACTGGTGTGAGGTCATGCCTAAGTCCTTGGACATGCCCGCAACATTGGCGTACCCCACGTTGGATCGATCGAGAAAGGACATTAGATACATGGTCGATATCATGGGCAATATCCAGCAATCTAACTTCCTGTAGAGTTTCGAATGGTTTGGCTGTTTCGCGTCATGACTTTCCATATTCATGGGATGTCAGTAACCGAAGCTGTGATTATTCTTACAGAAGGACAAGTCCTGGGGCGGACAAGAGAGAACTCTATTACCGCGGGTACGTTGATTAGCTTTTCACCACAATAACCGTTACGGCAGGCAGCATGGTAAATCTAACGGCAGAAAGGCCTAGAATCGCATATACCTTAGTATCATAACATATTAAAAAAACATAAAATCATAACTCCATTAAGCTCTGAAATGGCTTGCGTCATCGATGCAAGATATCGAGCCATTGATTATTAGTTCAGCCAAGGCAAGTCCTGATCCAGGAGCAAGAGATATGCCCCAAGAACCATGGCCAGCACAGATATACACGTTATCAAACCCCATGACATTCTGCGTGGGGATTTTGTCGATATACGGGAGGCCTCCGGGGCGAACCGGGCGGACACATACTGATCGCCGGACGATCTCAATATCGGGCCCCACAAACTTCTCGCTGACTTTGATTAGAGCACAAAAGTTGGGGTCTGTTAAAGGAGGAATTTGCTCCCGAACATAGTCATTAACCGAAGGAGTGTTTGGGCTTTGAGGAGGAGAGGTATAGAAGCCGTAGGAGTATCTACCGCAGATATACAGTTCTCCATTTGGTCTCGCATGAATCTCCGGGCTCCACGGGATGTCGTCGGTCATAGAAGGGAATAGGATATCCGCCATAGCAGTGCAATCCAAGGGATGGCAATTCAGCGGGTACAATGTGTTTTCTCCAAAGACGGAGCTTGTAGGTGAGGAGGCAGTGGAGGGCAAGCTCTCTGCAGTATATTCTGGAGTAGGTAGAGCTATTTTCGCATTCCATTGGTCTTCATATGACGCTTTTTTGGAAGAATTCTGGTTGCGCCTGCATGTGACTGAATAACCCGAGACAGGGATGATGTTTGGTTTCTTGGTAGCGTCGGGGAAGAGCTGAGCAAACGCGCTGTTGATCCAAGGCCCGCATGCAAAAACTAAGTTGTCAAAGAACACTTCTATGTCATTCCTGGCGTTGGCTGCTTGTTCGAATGAAGAGCTGCTTTCGACATAAGTGAGCACACCTCGGTAACGGTGAGGAGAAGAGCTGAAAGCGTGTTTGATAGAACTGAGACGATATGGATTGTAGACAGTTGCGCCTAGAGACTTGCAGCGGTTTAGCAGGAATTCGCAAAAGGCGTGAGGGTCAATTGAGGCGGATTCATCCGGGAACGATATCTGGTGAGCGGAAGAATAGCCACGTAGCCATGGTTTGAGGTTATCGGGGCCGTTGTGAATTCCAGGATCGGTACTGTTTCCGTTGATAGATGTGAGATTCCACGCACGAGCAAGGCTGAAGCCCCAATTCTCGTGGCCCGAATACATCCTGGCTAGGGATGAATGGAGTCCGAAACTAAGTTGAGCTAACGGGGAAAGATGTGACGAAAACCAGGTACGAGTTATGAAGCCTGCGCCTTCTCCTGAGGCGCAATTGAAGAGTTCTGCGGCTGAATCAACCAATATGACATGATGAGCGGGGTCGAGCTCGTAAAGATATTGGGCAACCGATAGGCCGATTATGCCGGACCCAAGAATCAGTGTAGTTTTGCCTGAAGAAGACATGACAGGGTCAGTCAGTAAGGCAAAAGCGGGGTGGCGGTGAGAATGTGGTTTTGAGGCTAGAGTATAGCGCTACAAATATAACGATAAGCAGAGCAAATCAGGGTGTCTCGGAAATAAGGTACAGGTTCGCAAGGTCAGCGCGGGTCGGAGTATTGAAGAAGTAAGGGAAAAGTGTGAAGGGGATCCAGTGAAGCGTGAAACCGGTCTGCAGTGTATTGTGCGGTCAGCGTGAAAAACTGGTCAGCGGGCTTCAGGCGTGGAAATTTTGGAAGGAGATTATTGCTTTTTCGAGCCAAAAACTGCAAATCATTAGAGTCTCGGCTTTCGCTTTTAAGGTTTACAACAACAAGTTGAGCAGCCAAAACAGCATGGCAACTGCTGAATCAAAACCTAAAGACGCAACTCTAACCTTGTGCTCTTTCCACTGCCCTGAAGTGCGACACGGCTATCTCTGCTGTCGAGCCCCACTAGAGCTGTCCGTTATTCCAATAGTATGAGCATCATGAAGCTGCAGTGCGTATTGTATAAGTTTTCGGTCCGGTGGCACTTTTTTCTTGGCTTTTCAGCGAAATACCGCTTACGCGTAACCAACCCGTAACCCTGTTTTCACAAAGTCTCACGTACAAGCCCGACTAGAGATGGGAGCACTGCAACACTGCTTTGAGTAATAGATTATCTAATGCTCGGCAAATAATATACTCTTTTAAGCGGTTTCAGCTGCTTGATGCATCATTCCTGGATCGGCTTGATGTGTACAGAGAGCCCTTCCAGCCGTACCTCTTGAACCTTGATTGGGAAAGCTTGTTGTTAATACAGTTATAGAAACAATTGAAATAAGGGCCGTTTCGTGGAATCTGGACCGTGACGGAACTTTAGAACGTCACGCCAGACCCGACCCGACGGTGGAATGTTATTTCGGATGCTCGAGCTATAGGAAACTGTTCGAAAGAAGCAGTCTTGGTCAATCTGTCCACCCCGGACTTACCGAGCTCATCTCTGAAGTTCCCTTAATTAGACCTTGCGCCTCAAATAGATCATTTCTGCTCGATACAAATATAGGCCACCCAATTTTCTTGTCTCTACAGAATTAAGCTCTAACTGTCGAAATTTCCCAAACTAGAAACTGTCGTAAAACCTCTGCCACACGTCTATTCCTTATATCAACTGTATAAATATCCCAGATAATAAAATCAGGCAGCCCTTCTCCTATATCCACTTTAATGCGGGCAGGCTCTCGATTTTAAGCACTTTCCCAGTCCCATGATGCTCTCTAGTAGGGCACGCAGCCAGAGCCTCCCAATCAGACTCTTTTTTCGACGAACTTCTCCACCAATAGACTCAGCCAATCACGATTTCTCACGCGCTGAATATCTATCCCACCTCTCTTAGAATTTAACCATCTGTCTTGCACCGTTTTGTTATTTAGTTGCTATTTCGCTGGTTTATCGCGCTTATTGGTCCTCAGGCTAAATTCACCGGACGCGCCGTTCTCACGTCACATCGGCTTCTTATACACACACCATGAATTATCTCCCTGACGAAAGTACTCTAGAATCTTCCTCGACAGACAGCCCGGTCGACAGTACGACCAAGCTGTCCTCTGACTCATCGTCACATATCGACCAGCTCAAAAGCTGCATCAGCCTCCATGCCAATCCAACCTCCGATCTCGATCGGCACGAGGTTGCTGCCGATATAGAGTTGGCTAAAATGAATCCGTTCATGTTCCTACTTACCCTGGTTGCTTCCTTCTCCGGTTTCTTATTTGGTTACGATACCGGCTATATTTCTGGTGCCTTGGTCAGCATAGGCACAGACCTGGGTGAGACCCTCAGTTCTGGCGACAAGGAATTCATCACTGCTGCTACTGCTCTGGGCGCTCTCATCGGAGGTATTGTCGCTGGGTCGACTACAGATATATTTGGTCGTAAGAAAATTGTGATGTTCGCTAACGTCTTGTTCTTGATAGGTGCAGCCATTCAGACTGGTGCAATGACGAAATGGACCATGATAGTAGGCAGGTTTGTCATGGGATGGGGTGTTGGTCTTGCCTCTCTTATTGCTCCTCTCTACATATCTGAATTGTCTCCTTCTAGGTTTCGAGGACGTCTTGTCGTATTAAATGTGCTTGCTATCACCCTAGGACAAGTCATTGCTTACGCTATAGGTGCCGGACTAACTCATGTTCATAAAGGTTGGCGTATTCTGGTCGGCCTCAGTATGATTCCCGCTGCCGCTCAACTAATTCTTTTCTTTTTTATGCCCGAAACCCCGCGCTATCTTGTGCGGTCCGGAAATATCTCTTCCGCTGAGGAAATCATTCGCCGAACATATCATGGCGTTTCCGAAGCCGAGGTGAAAAGAAAAATTGATGTCTTGCAAAACTTCAATCTTGACACTCGTAAAGGCCGCACCGGCTTCACAAAGCTCTGGCATGCTTATAAAGAGCTTCACACTATTCCATCGAACTTCAGAGCTTTGGTGATCGCTTGCTCTTTACAGGGAATTCAGCAGTTTTGTGGTTTTAATTCCTTGATGTATTTTTCTGCAACTATTTTTGAAGGTGTTGGATTTTCCAATTCGACGGCTGTCTCTCTAATTGTCGCTGGAACCAACTTTGTATTTACATGTCTTGCTTTCACTCTTATTGACCGCATTGGAAGACGCTCGATGCTGTTAGGAACATTATGGGGTATGAGTGCGGGCCTAGTACTCTGTGCCGTTGCCTTCCACTTCATCCCATTTACTCTCGATGGATCTGCCCCCGAACTGGTTGGCAGCCAGCATGCCTGGGGTATTGTAGTTATTATTGCTATGATTATCTATGTTGCGTTCTATGCTTCTGGTATTGGAAACGTTCCTTGGCAACAATCAGAATTATTTCCTATGTCAGTGCGAGGAGTTGGAACAGGTCTTTCCACTGCTACCAACTGGGCTGGGAACCTTGTTATCTCCGCTACCTTTTTGAGTATGTTACGAAACATTACTCCGACTGGCACGTTCGCTTTCTTTGCAGGGCTGTGTGCTCTTTCCGAAGTATTAGTATACTTCATCTATCCCGAAACAGCAGGACTACCTCTCGAGGAGATCCACGAACTGCTTTCTGACGGGTTCCGCATCAAAGAAGCCAACGAAAGACAAAAAATTAGGCGTCGTGGAAACGTGCTTGTGACACATTAACCAATTCAATGACATTCTGTATTATATTTAAAAGTTGTATCTGCCATTCATTGCCGTATGAGCCTACCTCCCAACGACGCCCGATAAAACCTTACCATGAGCATTTCTCCCACTCCACTACTTCGAATCTAACCCCAGCCATTTCTTATCAAGCTACTGCACCATGTCTACCTGGCTTTCATCGATGTTTGGCGCTAAGCAGACCAAGAAGGACGCGCCAAAGAATGCTATAGTGAAGCTGCGCACCCAGCTAGAGCTCTTGGGAAGGAAAGAGAAATACTTAGAGCAGCAAATAGCAGAACAGGAACAGATAGCTAGGGCAAACGTCAGCACAAACAAGGTGGCTGCAAAGAACGCCTTGAGAAAGAAAAAGACCTACGAAACACATCTGGAACGAGTTATTGCACAGGTTATGCAGGTTCAGGCTCAGAGCGACGCCATCGAGAATGCCAACCTCAATTATGAAACCATGAAAGTCATGCAGGAGGGCGCAAAGGCAATGAAGCAGATCCACGGAAATATGGATATCGATAAGGTCGACGCCGCTGTAGATGAAATCCGCGACCAGATAGCTCTGTCTGAAGAGATCGGCGAAGCTATAGCACGTCCATTAGGCAGTGATATGATTGACGATGACGAGCTGGCCGAAGAACTAGAAGCAATGGAACAAGAGGCTCTCGACGCCAAAATGGTCAACGCAGGAACTGTACCGCCAGCAAGTGTTGGCCCGTCAAAGGTATCGATGCCAAGTGTGCCTGCACCGATAGAAGATGAAGATGAGGAGGAAGAGCTCCGCCGTCTTCAGCAAGAGATGGCAATGTGATCTGGCTGGAACTCGCTACGCTACTTCGCGGCTATTTGGCTCGCTACTACCATCTTTTCTCTATTTTACGCTTCTATTGTAAATGCACCGCTTGTCCGCCTACTGGATCCCTCAGATGGTCGGACGATCTCCTCTGAATCACTTATCAGACCAGACCGACCTCTCAGCCACTCACAACACCCCGACAGGCCCACATGATAGCCATTACCTGCTCAACTTTTACTCTCCTACCCTATTGTGCTTCAAACTCCCTCTGTGCCTTTTTATAGCCTGTACAACCATCGGCAGACTCCAACAGCGACCTCCCTGTGATCCAGCACGCGGGTATCTCCGAGCGACCCTACACAACCCAGGCGCCACTTGACCTACCCTGAGTTGCACGTTGTCGTCACATAGACACCATATATGTCTACCCTGTTCTGATCTCAGCTCAAACAGACCCGTAATGCTACTCCGCCATGGTGTTTCCGCCATACGTATCTAATAGCACTAACGCTCTACCGTTACAGGCAGGCAAACTCTAACACGGTGTCATAGCAACTAGTGTTGTTGTAACCCTAACCACATTTTCCATGTGCAATGCGAAACTCGCTACTCTCCCAAACCAGCTAGTTCCCCTCCCCACCAGTGAGAGATTAGGATATTATCAGAGGCTCTATTGCAATACTTCATTGAGTACAAAAGGTGATTTTAGCACCTGAAAAGTAATACTAATTGCGTTTTGATCCTTTCTGCCCCAATGGAGGATCCGTTAGAAACCATCAGTGCCCCACCCGCCCCACCAAGCAACCCTGGCAGGGGATGGAAAGTGCCTGCGCCAGACACTATTGCCCAGGCCGCCCCATCGTCCAGTAATGCACCTATGTTCATCAATCGTCGTACATCTGTCTCAGCTGAGTCAATGGTGTATTCGCAAGGCTGGAAACCTCCAGTCTTCCCCAAAACAGCAGAGCAAACTGCTCGGCTCGAGAAAGCCCTGAGCGACAACTTCATCTTCCGTTCTTTAACTGGTGACAGCTTGAAATTGGTCATCCAGGCTCTAGAAGAGGTTTCTCATGAGAAAACAGCTGCGGGGTGTGTAATTGTCAAGCAAGGTGACCACGGTGACTACTTTTACATCGTCGAATCAGGTGATCTCAAAGTGGTAATCGATGAAACCCAGGTTGGCACTGTAGGTCCATCAGGTTCGTTTGGAGAATTGGCCTTGCTTCACAATGCCCCTCGAGCTGCTACTGTCGAGGCTATTACTGATACAGTGCTCTGGAGACTGGATCGAGTCACGTTTAGACGTATCCTATTTGAGGGCACTTCCAAGCGCCGTGCGTTATACGAATCATTCCTCAAAGAGGTCCCAGTTCTGTCAATCCTCAAAGACTATGAATTACTTCGATTAGCTGATGCCCTGGACTCAAAGAGCTACCGTCCTGGCGATATCATCGTGAAAGAAGGAGATGCTGGTGACACTTTCTTCCTTATCGAAGCCGGTGATGCAGAAGTAATCAAAGAAGAATCCGGAAAAGTTCAGGATTTGCACAAAGGAGACTACTTTGGTGAGCTAGCCTTGTTGTACGACCAGCCGCGAGCTGCTACTGTAAAGGCTATTTCTCCAGTCGAGGTTGCAACGTTGAAGAAGAACGGGTTCCAGCGCTTGCTTGGTCCTGTGGTAGACGTTCTTAGGGAGCGTGCACCACAGACGTAGCATTAGTGAAAGTTTCGCCAACTTGTCCCCTCCTCCAAGGTAATGTCACTCTCCGTTCTCTTAAGCCTCAGGTAATCTTACTTCTTCGTGCTCCTCTTGTTCTCCTTTCCTATAATTTAACGTTGAAGGCTACCTGTCTACATTTACGATATCATCCACATGGCTCGCCTAGCGTCCGTTTATTAGGACAAAAGTGCGTGGAAAGTGTGCAGTCCGAAAGATACTCCGAATCTTATGTTATTGTTTTTTCTCAATTACTCTTCCAACGCCAACTGTTACTGTCTATTATTACTCTTTCTGTATTTGTTGACTTTATATTCTATGACCTTTTTACTGGTAAACTCCTAAATCGTGACAAACCTCTGGTCCTAAGGTGTCGATCTGCGCCGATCTGCCTTACATCATAGTATGACCGACGGCGACCAATCTGGGCAAAACCCTAATAAACAAAAGGCTGATCACCCAATTACACGGGCCTCTCACGCATACTATATAAGGACGCGGACAACCTTATTTTGCTCTCACACAAGCATTATCACACTTTTGCTTAAGCATCACAAATTTTCCAAGATTTCATAGAAAACAGCTCGATTACGGAAATATACCATAGCTTCTACATATTCTATCCAACAGAAACAGTTGTGAAGTTTTAATTGTCTTTTTTTTCCATATAATCCTTTCTTCGAACTTGAATTTTAGATTTTCTGCGTTTAATCGAACATTCCATTTCTTTCCATTGAATTTTTTATCTTTCTAATCCTGAACCATGGCTAATCATACTTTCACCTGGACTGGCCCAGTAGAGAAGGACGCTTTTGTTACTGGTACCTTCGATAACTGGTCCAAATCCTTTCCATTGGTTAAGCAATCCAATGGCACATACTCTATCACCATTCCTCTCAAGGAAACCGAAAAGGTACTCTACAAGTACGTAATTGACGACAAGTGGGTCCTCGACGACTCTGCTGACAAGGAAACTGACGATGCTGGTGTCACCAATAACGTAGTTACTCTTGCTACGCTAGCTGCCGCCGCCGCTACTGCCTCAAAAGGCATCCCTGAATCAGGAGGCCTACCCATCACCTCGGGCGAGCAAGCTGCCGCAGCTGCTGCTGTTTCGGCGACACCTGGTCCTGTGATACCAGAAAATGCTGCTGAAATCAAAGAACTCGAACAACCTGTGGCTGAAGCTTCCTCTACTTCCTCTAAGGACAAGAAGAAGAAGAAGAAATCCAAGGATAAAAAGCGCAAGAAAGAGAAGGAGGCCCAAGCTAAGGTGGCTGCTGCTGCAGGTACTGCTGCTGCTGCTGTTACCTCTGCTGCTACCACTGTTACTGAGAAATCAACTGCTGCGGCTTCTTCTGCAACAGACAAAGTTTCTTCTCTAGGATCCTCCGTGGCTAGCAAGCTCCCTACTTCAACAAACAAAGATACTAGTGTTGCCGAGCCTGTTGCCGTTGAAACCCCTGCCGGCAGCGCAGCTGCTGAAACCTCTACTACCACTGCTACTACGGAAGCTGCTGCTGAGAAGCCTGTAGAAAAGCCCGCCGAACCTGTAGGTGATCCTTCTAAGACTCTTCAAGATCGCGTAAAAGAAAGCAAGGAGTATCTTGAAAAGGCTGCTGAATCTGGAGCCACTCACGTCAGCGAAGGCTTTAAGGAAATGAAGGACGCCATTAAGACCAAAGACAAGGCTGCCCTTAAAGAAGGCGGTGAGGTCCTTAAAAAGGGTCTCACAGAAGTTGGTGCTGCGATTAAATCGACTGGAGATAAGGTCTTGGGCGAAGTGGACGCAGATGTAAAGGCAAAGGAGGAAAAGGAAGAGGCCGCAGCCGCTGCTACTCCTGGTTCCCCCAAGAAGAAGAAAGGTTTTTTCTCTAAGCTGAAGAAGATCTTTACCTAAACCCATTTTTCATTGAAGGAAAAGACGCTTTCAATTGTACAGTAGCACGAATTAGTGTTCATTCTCTTTTATTGCATACTTGCTCTAGCTGATTATAGTTTTGTCGATTCTTCCTAGTTATGTTTGATGTATTACAATACATAATATTATTAAATAAATTCGAGGTAAAATTAGCGTGAATCTAAACTGCTAGCAATGCGGGTCACTCAAAAAAATTGACACGGACAGGAATTGAACCTGCAACCCTTCGATGCCACAAGCACTGGAGTCGAAAGCTCTACCATTGAGCCACCGCATCAACTACAGCTTAAAGTGTGTCCAAACTCTATATAACGTCACTGCCGGATATTCATCGGGTTGGGGTATACGATCTGTTATTCTCATTACCGTCTTAAATGTTCAGCGTCAACGGCGAATATTTCGGTCAACAGCCCATATCAAGCTATAAACTCAATGCCCTTCACTCAGGCATGTCTGCGCAGCAAATAACAGCATGAACCTGACGTGGCCCAAAAGGAAGACCAGGGACGGGACAGACACTGCTTAGTCAACCGGGAAAAACTTAAGTCCGAGGATTAAGCTTCTTTTTTCATCGGCAATATTGGCACTATAGTATCTAACAAACTACGGTACGGAGTTAAGATACCAATATAATGTGTTATGCTTCAACATAATCGGGCATCCGTAATATATATATAAACCTGTCCATTTATCATTTTGATTTGAGCAACTTATCTGATTTTCTGTACGCCTTAAAGGTTTGTTAAGCACACTCATAAACTCTACTACTCACAATGAGATCCGATGATTTGGATGATGAATCTCTGGCCGGATTAGAGATTGCGACATCCGGATTGTCATACACAAATCAGCAAATGTTCAATGCGGCTTTGGAACATGAAAGAAGTGATCCCGAAGGAGCTCAAATGTCCTTTATTCAAAGGTCCATGAGCCGCAGAAGTATGTCAAGACCGAGTAGCTCAGAATCCGATACACATGGAGACAAAAATACTGCCGATGTCGAGGCTGCAGGTGGTGCAGCGCCTCACAGCCACGTAGGGGCTCCACCTAAATACTCGTTCTTTCATTCTGACCTGGCTAGCGTGAGAAATGCGATTGTGATAGACTCGCTCCTAGTACTTCTAGCATTCGGCGCGTTCATCCTAGCAATTGTGTCAATCTACTGGGGATCATTTTTTCAGAGGCCCGACTATAACCATAATCTAAATATTTGGCTCGTTAACTTCGATGAAGTCGGCGGTATCTATAACTCACTTAGTCAAGCCATTGACATATCCAGCAACTCTGATGGAACCACTCCAACTGTTGTGGAAACTGATAAGTTCGCAACACCGGTAGAACTATATGCAGCGCTTAGGCATAACGATGCTTGGGGTGCTTTTGTTGTTCTTCCAGGAGCTCAAGAACGACTTGATGCGGCGACATCTGCTCGATCGTCTGAAAACTACAACGCCAGTGACGTTATCCAGTTTGCCTATGTCACAGCCAGACAACAAACTGCTGTGACAGGAAACCTCCTCCCTTTTGCTCAGAACGTGCTCGCAGCTTTCCACAGCGTCTATAATCCTCAGTATGTTTTCAATACCACGCAAAGCCTCTCTGAACAAGACTTACAGAACGGTGGGGTATCCTTCGCTGAGTTGCTTGCTGCTCCTGTTGTTCCTGCTCTCTACGATCTCATACCAATTACCGAGTCTGTGAGTCCAGCGATATTTCAAGTAGGCATGATTTTTATGATCATATTGTCTTTCTTCAATACAACTTTCTTCTCTCCGATCCATGTTAAGATCATGAAGCACCTCTACCCCCGAGACTTGATTATATATCGTATATCAAGTATGTTCATTGCATACTTGTTTGAATCTCTCTTTCTTTCACTTGTATCGCTAGCTTTCCAAGTGGATTTTACAAGGGTCTATGGCCGAGGTGGATTTGTGATTTTCTGGATGATGAATTATCTTGGATTCTGTGCTTTAGGAGGAGCGTGTGAAAATGCTGTAGCATTCATAGTTAGTATCTATCCCCCAGGCCTTGGATTTTTTCTGCTTACATGGGTTATTCTTAACTCGTCTACTGGATTCTCGCCTTTTGAGTTGATGAATCGATTCTATAGGATCGGTTACGCCCTCCCTGTCTACAATGTTGTTGAGGCGCAATTACATGTTTTGTTTGGCACAAGGAACTACTGTGGTCGTTCGGTGGGAGTGCTATTTGCGTGGATTGTTGTTAACACGATAGTGCAGCCTTTCTGTCTAAAGTTTGCGATGAAGCGTATGATGAAACAACAGCAGTCTCAGAAGTCCAAATGAGCACTTTGCTGTATTTTATTCTATTAGATTCCGTCAAATAATTGCAAGAGATTTGCGGCTTAAGTGAATAGAAACTCATGAAAGAGATATGATGGCGCAAGTAGTTGTAGCTTTAGATTAGAGTTTGCTTGGAATATAGAAGCAGTATATTCGAAATCTTAGCGAAGCGACATAGAGAACAGCAACTGCTTCAGGTCAGAGCATAAATCCACGAGTTCAAATAAGCTTGACCTAAAATTAATTCATGAGGATACCTATTAGTCCTTGGCCGAAATGTGAGGCTTCTAACACTGCTAGAGCATTCCATCTGTTAATGAAAAGCTTAACCCAATTAAAGTGTGAATACAACTCAGATATTGGCTTCCGTGAATCTTCAAATACGGGCGATCGCAGCTCCGAAGTTACGGCGAACTGATCAGCCATTACTAAATCAGCCACCGAGGGGGCTGTGTATTAGTAAATCCAGGCTTCGATTTTTTTTGAACTGAAAGATAGAACAAATCGATTGTAAGTGGAGTCTTCCTATCACAGTAAGCAATTCTTACGACCGATCGAGACTTTTGGCAGGTACAGAAGAAACTTTTGTAAACCTTCCTAAACGACGGGTGGGTAGCTAACTGGCTAAATGGCCTAGCTTCCCAGTCAGCTTAGAACTCAATCTCCAAGAGAACTAAACCCATCACGGTAGCCCCAATCGAACTCAATCGTCTCGGATTCGACCAGCACCACGAATGTCAACCTGTCTTCGCGCTATAAGTTGTCAAAATAAATATGACCACCTCTGATTCGAGATAAACTTGCGGGACAGTGCGGGCAAATATAACCCCCTGCGGCTAGGCCTGATTAGACTACACTCAAGAAAACCTATAGTTTCCACTCTAACGGCGTTCTTGGCGTATGATATAGAAAACCTAAACTTTGGCTAAGTTCAGACTTGTCACCTTAACTCCGCTGATCGTTCCAGCACAAGCGCAGGCATAGTTCGATTCATTTCAATATCTTCACCCAGTAATACGGTTATTGCTTCATCTTAACTCCAAGTATAAGCTATCGCAGTATCAGTATGTACAAAGTAGTGCTATACCTCGCGCCACTACTTGGTTCAGTTGACATTGCCTGGGAGTTTTTGGCTTTTCACAAGTCGGAGAACTCTGTTCAGTTCTCCCGACCCGCGAAATAAAGTCGCTGAGCGGTTAATGCGCAAGCCTGTTCTCCAAGAGTGATATAAATAATCAACCGTCGCCCCGTTTTTTCGCCCCGTTTTACCCCTATCCTCTAACCTCTTCTTTCCTTGCTATATTCTTTTATTCTTTTCCTTCTGAACGTATTGTTCATAATCATACTCAAATTCTCTGAGACCGTTTCATCTGTTTTGTCTCGCACTTCTATTGCTTAGCTGATAATACTCTTTACTGTAATGGATTCCGAAAAGGCCACCGATTCGCCAAATAATAAGGGTTCAATTAGCGATGGGAGCAAACCTCAGATTGAATCACTAGAAACTCTGGCCAATCTTCCCGAGAACGATCAACGAATTCTCAAAGCCCAAATTGAGACTCCAGATGTCAAGGTTGGCTATCTTACCTTGTTTCGCTACGCTGGCCCAAGAGAGTACTTTTTATATGTAATAGCTTTATTAGCTGCTATTGCAATGGGTGTGTCGCTTCCGGCGATGACCTTACTTATTGGTAACATAACTGGGGAGTTCTCCACTTTCTTCATCACTCGCAATGATCCGCAAGGTTATCAGAACACTGTAGACGACTACAGTTTATATTTCGTCTATCTGGGTTTAGCAACCTTAGCTGTTGCTGTAACTTCTACTTTCCTCACAATTTACCTGGGCGAAGTTCTCTCGAATCGCGTCCGTGTTCATTATCTGCGTGCTATCATGAGGCAGAATATTGGCTTTTTTGATACTGTTGGCTCTGGAGAGATCACTACAAGAATAATCACCGATACTGATCTCATTCAACAAGCTATATCTGAAAAAGTATCCGTCCTGACAATGGGTGTATCAGGCTTAGTATCTGCACTTATAATTGGCTTAGCGCGTGCTTGGAAACTCACTCTTATTCTACTTTCTAGCGTTATTGCTATTTTCTTTGTATCAGGCTTTATTGCATCTAAGATGACTAAGGAAATGACTCGGGCTAATGAGTTCTTTGCTCAAGCCGGTTCTTCTGCCGAAGAAGCGATCTCTACTATCCGAAATGTACATGCCTTTAGTCTTCAGCAGAGACTCCTGGAGAAGTATGAAGTCTTTGTGAGGACTGGAGAGAAGTATAACATACGTGGGCACTTTTACCTCGCTCTTATGGTTGGTTGTTTCTGGTTTATCTCGTTCAATACATATGCCCTTGGTTTTTGGGAAGGTTCCCGTCTTCTTGCTTGGGGTGAGTTTAAATTGCAGGCCATTATTACCTCTGTGATGGCTATGATTTTTGGTGCTATCCTAGTAGGTCAAACTGCAAACCATGCCCGTAGCATCGGTATGGGTGTTGCTGCCGCTAAACGAATCTTTGCGACTATTGATCGTGAATCCTACATTGACCCCGAGTCAGAAGCCGGAGATAAACTTCCAGAGTTGAAAGGCTTTATTGAACTGAAGAACGTTCGTTTCGTCTATCCCTCTCGCCCATCCGTCACTGTACTCCATGATATGTCTCTTACTGTTCGCCCTGGAGAAACCGTCGCTCTTGTCGGTATGTCCGGTTCTGGTAAGAGTACAATAATTGGCCTTCTTGAACGTTTCTATGCACCTTTGTCTGGACAGGTTCTTATTGACGGCCACGATATCTCTACCTTGAATGTTCGCTGGCTACGTCAGCAAATTGCTCTTGTTTCCCAAGAACCTACCCTCTTTGCTACTACTGTCTTTGAAAACATCGAGTATGGTCTCATTGGTACTGAGTACGAGTCTGCACCCATCGAGAAGAAAACAGAAATGATTTACGAAGCTGCTCGCCAGGCTAATGCTTACGATTTCATCACTTCTTTACCTGAAGGATTCAATACCAATGTCGGTGAACGTGGTTTCCTTATGTCCGGTGGACAGAAACAAAGAATAGCAATTGCTCGTGCCATTGTCAGTGATCCTAAAATCCTGCTTCTTGACGAAGCAACCTCGGCGCTAGATACCCAATCGGAAGGTATAGTTCAGGACGCTCTAGACCGTGCTTCCAGAAACAGAACTACTATTGTTATAGCACATCGTCTCTCCACCATCAAGGATGCCAATAAAATCATTGTTATGAGTGGTGGTAAAATCCTTGAGGCTGGAACTCATAACGAGTTGCTGGATCTGAAAGGAGTTTATTATGATCTAGTTCAAGCTCAGACTGTCACTGCGAAAGGTCATACTAAAACTCATCATGAACTGCAAAGTGAAGCAGGCTCAGAAACAGATGAAGTTCACTCTTTTCACAGGGAGGACACCATTAGAGGTATGGACAGTATTGCTCGTAAAGCTTCCGTTAGCTCATCTCAAATGAATAATTTGCGGGATGAAGGTGTGCGCAACACTGCGTATTCTGACCTTCAGGTTATCTCTGCGTTAATCAAATTTAACCAGCCTGAAAACTTCTATATCATTGTCGGATTCTTGTTAGCGGTAGTAGCTGGTGGCGGTTACCCCACAATGGGCTTGTTTTTTGGTAAAGTCATTTTAGCATTCTCTACTCCAGATATTTCTCAAATGCGGCATGACATCAATTTTTGGACAGGTATGTTGTTTATGTTAGCTGCAATTGAATTGTGCGCATATTTTCTGATGATTTCCTCTATGGCTATAGCTGGCGAGAGGCTTATCCGAAGAATCCGTTTATTATGTTTTGCAGCTATTATGCGCCAAGATGTCTCATTTTTTGACAGAGATGAGAATTCAAGCGGTTCTCTAACTAGTGCTCTGAGCAAAGATGGCGAAGATGTTGAAGGTCTTGCTGGAAGTACATTGGCTCATTTATTCACATCAATAGTGACACTTGTGTCTGGCTGTGTTCTTGGTCTGTGTTTATCTTGGAAATTGGCCCTTGTTTGTATTTCCTGTGTTCCTCTTTTGCTGGTGGCTGGTTTTTCCCGAGTATGGGTGTTGAACAAGATTGAAGAACGATCTCATGTTGTTTATGAAAGCTCTTCGCAAGCTGCTTGTGAGGCTACTGGTGCAATTCGCACTGTTATTTCTCTTACAAGAGAACGCGATGTAGCTGTCGAATATGAGAAAAGGCTTTTATCTCAGACTAGAGATAATCTACTTCCGAATTTTCGGTCTGCGGTTTTATTCGGTTTCAGTCATTCCTTGACTCTTTTCGTCGTAGCTTTGGGATTTTGGTGGGGAGGAACTCTGATGCGTCGAGATGAATTGAGTATCTTTCATTTCTTCGTCACCTTTATGTCTGTCATTTTTGGTACTCAGGTAGCCGGCTCAGTATTTTCTTTTGCGCCTGACATGACTAAAGCTGGAGAAGCCACGAGGAATATTCTAAGTTTACTTGCTCTTGAGCCTAGGATTGATGCAGATAGCGAGGAGGGTATCAAGCTTGATAACTGTGAAGGGGATATCGACTTTGTTGACGTGCATTTCCGATATCCTACTCGACCAGAGATTCCTGTCCTACGTGGATTAAACTTGACTGTCAAAAAAGGTCAGTACGCTGCTCTGGTTGGATCATCTGGGTGCGGAAAGTCTACGACGATTGGTCTGATAGAATCTTATTATCGGCCTCAAAGTGGTGAGGTGCGGCTCGATGGTATCGATGTTTCGCAGCTGAATATCAAATCATACAGATCCCACATTGCACTTGTGCAGCAAGAACCAACTCTCTACAGTGGGTCGATTCGTGACAACATCATATATGGCACTGAGCAAGATGCTGAGGAGATAACAGATGAAAGGCTGGAAGAGGTTTGTCGAATGGCCAACATACACGATTTCATTATTTCTCTTCCGGAAGGATACGACACTTTGTGCGGTAGCAAGGGTACCTTATTGTCTGGAGGGCAGAAGCAGCGCATTGCTATTGCAAGAGCTCTTATTCGTGACCCGAAAGTGTTATTGTTGGATGAGGCTACCTCTGCGTTGGATTCCGAATCTGAGAAGATTGTTCAGCAAGCCCTTGATTCCGCTTCCAAGGGTCGCACAACTATTGCAGTTGCCCATCGTCTTTCTACCATCAAGAATGCTGATGTGATCTACGTTTTCGACAAAGGCGTAGTTGTCGAATCTGGTACTCACGATGAGCTAATCGCACTTAATGGCAAATACGCAGATACTGTCGCCTTACAGAATCTGGAGAAGCACTAATGGGTGCAGTTTCAAAATATTCTCACTACATTCCTTGATTTGGAATTATCGCATTAGTTAGCACATTTCACCCTAGTTATGTTATATTAGCTTCACCTTTTCTTATTTAACCGTTTTCCGTCTCCTAGTTGAAGATCTAGCATTTTCCAGCTACGCATTCATGAATTGCAGAATAGCAAATCTTTGCCTAACTGCTGCAGTGCACAACTCAAAAATGGCCAATGTGCGAGCTAGTGTGCGGTTCCCGAAGTAGTTGGTAATTCATGAGCGCTCTTTAGTAAGGAAGCTAAACGGGTGCCTGGAAACTTTATCTGCTTTGGGACGAGCGAATGAGGTATGTGTAACGCTCATCAGTGAGTCATGTTGCGTAGCTAGCAGCCGCTCTACCTTGACAGTTTTACTCGCACCGAATTGGAGACATCAACGCCATTGCTAAAATATATACGCTCAGTATGGCTTGTCTCCATAGTAGCTAGAAGCGTTGCGCTACCATATAAGTTTTTGGCGGAAGAGGCAGCTCCGGAATGAAACTTAATCTGCAGATGTGCAATTTAAGTTCTTCATTAGTTCAGCCTGCCAGCACCACCTGAGACCAACCAAGTCTCTATTCACCAGTCTAATCTTTATCTTTAATCTGATTTCTTATCATTTTACGTGGTAGACTGCTAATTGGAAGTTTTTAGCTATAATTTTAGCTGCTTTGGTAGAGCAAGCCTATGTCACACCGTGAACTTTGAGTATATCGCCCCAAGCCACCATCGATATATAAGAAGACTGCTTCGTCTCCTGGTCCATGCCTTTTACATAGTATTACTATGGGTGATGAGAAACTAGAAAAGCTGCCTGGTAAATATAGTAATGCAGACGTCCAAATTAATGAAGTCGACTTGGAGGATGATCTAATCCACCTGACCCACAGCCAGCGTCTAATACTTAAGAAACAGGTAGACACTCCTGAAGCAAATGTATCTTATTTCACTTTGTATCGTTACTGTCGGCCATTAGAAGCAGTTCTTGTTCTCATTGCTGCGGCCTGTGCCGTTGCATTGGGCGCATCGTACCCACTAATGACCTTCCTGTTCGGTAAAATCACTGACGAGTTCACTGACTTTTTTGCAACTAGAAGCAACCCTGGGTCGTTTCAGCGTACGGTTAATCACTACAGCCTGTATTTTGTCTACCTTGCCATTGGTACATTTGTTGTTGCCTTCATTACCACCTTCATTAGCATTCAGGTCGGACAGATCCTAGCAAATCGTGTGCGAGTAGAGTACTTCCGCTCAGTTATGCGACAAAACATGGCATTTTTTGACAGCGTTGGATCTGGTGAAATTACTACTCGCATTATTACTGATACTGATCTCATACAGCAAGCTGTTTCCGAGAAAATGTGCCTAATGTTAGTTTGTATTGCATGCTTTATAGTTTCCATAATCGTGTCATTCTCGGTCGCTTGGAAGCTCGCTTTAGTTCTACTCTCTACTGTGATTGCAATTATTCTTGTCAGTGGCTATTTTTCATCAAAACTGACTAGGTCAATGTCTGCAGCAACTGACTCGTTAGCGTTGGCAGGTTCCCTCGCAGAAGAGGCCATTTCTTCGGTCAGAAATGTCCACGCCTTTGCTCTACAAAGCAGGCTTTCAAATAAGTATGATATCTTTGTGCAAAAAGGTGAATATTTTCGCACTCGTGGCAATATCTATTTATCTTTTCTCATGGCTTCATATTGGTTTATTATATTTAATTCTTACGCACTTGGCTTCTGGCAGGGCTCCCGTTTTCTGGCCTGGGGAGACTTATCTTTAAGTGAAATCGTAACTGGATTGATGTCTATGGTTTTTGGCAGTATTTTACTTGGACAAAGTGCTCCATATATTCGCACCCTTGGTTTGGGTGTTGCTGCCGCTAAACGAATCTTTGCGACTATTGATCGTGAATCCTACATTGACCCCGAGTCAGAAGCCGGAGATAAACTTCCAGAGTTGAAAGGCTTTATTGAACTGAAGAACGTTCGTTTCGTCTATCCCTCTCGCCCATCCGTCACTGTACTCCATGATATGTCTCTTACTGTTCGCCCTGGAGAAACCGTCGCTCTTGTCGGTATGTCCGGTTCTGGTAAGAGTACAATAATTGGCCTTCTTGAACGTTTCTATGCACCTTTGTCTGGACAGGTTCTTATTGACGGCCACGATATCTCTACCTTGAATGTTCGCTGGCTACGTCAGCAAATTGCTCTTGTTTCCCAAGAACCTACCCTCTTTGCTACTACTGTCTTTGAAAACATCGAGTATGGTCTCATTGGTACTGAGTACGAGTCTGCACCCATCGAGAAGAAAACAGAAATGATTTACGAAGCTGCTCGCCAGGCTAATGCTTACGATTTCATCACTTCTTTACCTGAAGGATTCAATACCAATGTCGGTGAACGTGGTTTCCTTATGTCCGGTGGACAGAAACAAAGAATAGCAATTGCTCGTGCCATTGTCAGTGATCCTAAAATCCTGCTTCTTGACGAAGCAACCTCGGCGCTAGATACCCAATCGGAAGGTATAGTTCAGGACGCTCTAGACCGTGCTTCCAGAAACAGAACTACTATTGTTATAGCACATCGTCTCTCTACCATCAAGGATGCCAATAAAATCATTGTTATAAATGACGGTAAGATTCTTGAGTCTGGTACACATAATGCGCTTATTGATAAAGGTGGTGCATACTTTGCGTTGGTGAAAGCTCAATCTCTCATATCTAACCCTGATTTAGATATCTCAGAAACTTCTCATGTTATGTCCCATAATGTTCTAACTGAGCAAACTGAAAATGGAACGAAGAAAAATGTGAAATTTGGCTCATACGTATCTCATGATATGGATTCTTTGAAAGAGTATGATGATGTGACTACATATTCTGTTATCCAGATTATTAGAAAGTTGATCCAACTAAGCCTTCCTGAAAAGAAATATTTGGCTGTTGGTTTCTTTGGAGCAGTCTTTACAGGAGGGGGTTATCCTACTTTAGCTGTATTCTTTGGAAATGTAATCTCATCGTTTTCAACCCTTGACATTGCACTGGTACGGCATAACGTGAACTTTTGGTCAGGCATGTTCTTTATGCTCAGCGTGATTGAGTTTGTTGCATATGCATGTATGTACTCCTCGCTGACCGTGGCATCTGAGAAATTGATCAAGCGTGTTCGTCTTATGTGCTTTTCTAGCATTCTGAGGCAGGACATTTCTTTTTTTGATAACGAAGAAAACTCCTCGGGGTCATTAACTAGCACACTTAGCAGCGATAGTGAAGCAATTCAGGGCCTTTCAGGAACTACTATTGCTAATGTTTTTACTGCGCTTGTTACGGTGTTATCCGGTTGTATTCTGGGACTTTGCTTGAGTTGGAAATTGGCTCTCGTCTGTATCAGCTGTGTTCCAGCTCTTATTATTAGTGGTTATCTTCATATGTGGGTTTTACAACGGATAGAGCATAATTCTTTGAAGACTTACAAAGAATCTTCTAAAGCTACATGTGAGGCTGCAGCTGCAATCAGAACAGTATTGGCTCTCACAAGAGAACCTTCTGCGATACGAGAATATGAAGCGCGTCTTCAAAAGCAAGTTAGAAATAATATATCTCTTAACTTCAGGTCAGCCTTACTGTTTGCTTTCAGCCAATCTTTTTCCCTCCTTGTTTCCGCATTGGCCTTTTGGTGGGGAGGTACATTAATTCGCAGAGGTGAGGTTGATACTATGCGTTATTTTGTTACGTTCTTAGCTGTTATATTTGGTGCGCAGTCTTCTGGTCAAATGCTATCTACGATGCCAGAAATGACAAAAGCTGGTAGTTCTGCGCGAAATGTTCTTAAATTGTTGAACTCACAACCACGCATTGACGCTGATAGTCAAGAAGGCATTATTGTCAGAAATTGTGATGGTAATGTAGACTTCGTCAATGTTTTTTTTAGGTATCCTACCCGTATTGATATTCCAGTACTGCGCGGATTAAATCTCTCTGTCAAGAAAGGTCAATATATTGCATTAGTTGGGGCTTCTGGATGCGGGAAATCTACTACGATAGGTTTAATTGAGTCTTTCTATCGGCCTCAATCAGGCGAAGTCCGGTTAGATGGAGTTAATATAGCTAGCTTGAATGTCAAGTCTTATCGGTCTCATATCGCTCTCGTACAACAAGAGCCTATTCTCTATAGTGGAACAATACGCGAGAATATATTATTCGGAGTTGAGGAGGACCCAAAAAACATTGATGATGATCGCCTGACTGAGGTTTGCCGTATGGCCAATATATACGACTTCATCATGTCTCTTCCGGAAGGGTATGATACGCTTTGTGGTAGCAAAGGTTCACTATTATCTGGAGGACAAAAACAGCGAATAGCTATAGCTCGTGCTCTAATTCGAGACCCTAAAATACTGCTCCTAGATGAAGCTACTTCGGCACTTGATTCCGCATCTGAGAAAATTGTTCAGGAAGCTCTGGATAACGCTGCGCAAGGTCGAACCACAATAGCAATTGCTCACCGACTATCTACTATCCAGAAAGCTGATTGCATATACGTTTTTGACCAAGGAAAGATAGCGGAGTGTGGGACGCATAACGAATTATTGGAACTCAATGGAAAGTACCGAGAACTAGTAGCTCTACAGGATCTGGGTAAGCATGCCGGCTAATGTGCACATGCTTATTCATATTTAAGTCTACGGGATGTTATTTTTAATAGAAAATTTAAATAGTTCGTAGCAAATGATTATTGGCCAATAGCCGGATGTGTTGCTGATGATCGGGTTTGAAGCTTCGAGGTATCATTATATCTAACCTAGGAGCAACAACAGGTTATGAGCACTTATAGGTCTACTAGGCGAGCCATTCAAGAACTGCAATAGCAGCATGTAGACGATGCTGTGCTTCAGAGAAAACCAATGAGTGATTTGAATAAAATACATCATCAGATACTTCTTCTTGGTGTCTTGGAAGGCAGTGCATAAAAACGTAATCAGGGTTAACCTGGGCGGTAGATAGCAGATCAGAGGTGATCTGAAAGCCGGAAAACTTCTTCAATTTAGCTGCCTTTTCTGATTCTTCACCCATTGAGACCCATGTGTCAGTTACCACGATATCTGCGCCTTTAAGTGCTTGCGATGGCGAGTTACAGATCGTCAATGAAGAGCCAGAGTCTTTAGCGAGGCTGGCTACATTTGCAAAGATGTCGGAGTCCACTTGAACCGATTCCGGAATAGCCAAAGAGACGTTAATGCCAAGTTTTGCACACCCTGTTGCAAGATCGTTAATTACGTTATTGGCATCTCCTACCCATGCGAGGTTAAGCCCCTTTACTTCGCCGTAATGCTCTTGAATTGTTTGCAAATCGGCTATAGTCTGTAGAGGGTGAAATTTATCGCATAGGGCATTGATTACCGGAGCGGGGCTGTATTTTGCAAGGTTCTGTATATCACTATGTGAGTTTACTCTTGCGACGATAGCAGCAGTCATCGAACCGACCACGGTAGCAGTATCGCGCATGGACTCATTAACACCGAGTTGGATATCAGCTGGCGACAAAAATAGCGGATGTCCTCCTAGGAAACTTGTGGCAGCTTCGGTGCTGACGCGTGTCCTGGTAGATCGTTTGGAGAAGATCATCGCTACGGACCTCCCCTCGAGCGCAGTTAGCTTGGGCTGTGGCTTAATAGCCGCTCCCATTCTGTGGAAGTCAGAAGCCCGCTTGACGAGATGAACCAACTCATCTTTCGATAGGCAAGCAATGTTGTATAAATGACGAGGCATGCTGACACAATGTTCCGCTTGGATGACTATCAGAAAAAAAAGAATCGAGGAGAAAGCTAAATCGAAAAGTGCGAGATAAGATTGCCTGTGTGCTGTTTTAGGAAATTTGTCCCAAGTTAAATGGGATTATGCTTTTCACGATATCAGTCGGCCCTGCTTTACATCCATATAGACACAGATGGCCGATAACCCGCAGCTCGTGCAGAGCCCTGCACTGGATGAGGAAACGCCATTGCTACCGAAACCTAGAAGACTGCAGAAGCGTTTTATTGCTTTCGGCATCACTCTAGTAGTCGTATTTGCCTTGGTTCTAGTGGTAGCTAATATTACCACTACAGCATCTGATTTCTTGCCGAAAACCATTGAACTAGTGAACGTAACGGTGGACTTTGCTCCTTATGGATACCAACAGGCCCAGTTCGGTATACCGCTAATAGTCTATGTCACCACTCTAACCAATTATACGTCCGGTACATTCTGGCAGAGAACTGCTAGTTCTCTAGCTACAGTGGTAGCGAGGCAATGCAAGGCTGCTAATATTACTGCTACTGTCGACGGAAGCTCGGCTCACGCTATTGTTGAGGAACCGGTGATTATAGGCCTTAGACCCAATCATATAACCGAACTCCAGCTTACCACTAACATCATACCGGGGAAACCAATATCTCCTCTCGAGATAACACTCACTTCACCAGTAAATATCGGCCTGTGTTTCTTCGGGTGTGATAACGCTTTATGGATCTCTGCTGGGAAGATAAAGCTAAAAAGAACCATAGATATCGGATTCGACGAAGGCAAGGGCCATTCGTTGGTCACGCTCGACAAGATAAGAGAAGTCGAGGCAACCCAGGATAGAGTCTCAGGTATAATGGACATGGAAATCCCTTCGCTTGCGCGATTTCTCAAAGTTTTACCTTCTCTAGACCTTGTCTCAACTGCTGAGTGTTGCTCCGGCTCTCTTAGCTTGGGTTCTATATCGACAGGCGAGGTAGCTCTTCCGCCTGTTGCTGGAACGATGGATAAACTGCCTGTTTCGGTCTACTTTAATTACTATGTGTCTGACGACCTCTTTGGCCGGATATGCTGTAATAAGAGTAGCCTTATAGATATCTTCCTTGACGGACTTGTTAGGGCGGATCCGGAGGTTATACCTGGGCTGCATGTTGGACTGGATCCTGCGAGTCAGAGCCCTCTGACTCGAGCTCTAGCTGCTCTTAATCTCAAAATCCCTATTCCTATTAAGCCGCTAATTGGTAAGTACGGCAAGCCTGAACTGATAAAGTCGTTAGATCTGACTAATGTGCAGCTTGGAACAGATGATGACATGAATGCGGTCATATCTTCAGACGTAAAAGCTGTGATGGTTTTGCCATTCCCTCAATCGCCTGAAAGCTTGCTTACCAACGTTACCAGTGTTTTAGCCCACGCTGTACTAGCATACAAAGACTCTCAATTTGGACTTGTTTCTCCAAAAGAACCTAGTGCGGCCTTCAGCTCTGTGGACCCGCACAATCACAGCCAGGTTATTGTCACCTCGCGCATAGAGGAGGCTCCCTTGGAGATCACCGATCAGGCCACCTTCCAAGGAGTTGTGACGGATATCTTATTTGAAGGATCAGTAAAGGTGGACATGGAGGGTAAGGCAGACGCGGAGGTCGAGGTTAAGCAGGGAGTTCCTAGATTCTGGGTGAACGGGTTGCCTATATCTGGCAGTGTAGTGTTAGGTAGATAATGGTTAAAGGAGTAGTACACGTTGTTCTTTTCTTCGTAAGGCTAACTCTGTGTCTAACCGGGGGGGAGAGTAGTGGCATCGACAACTTCTTCAGCCTGCTTAGGCTTCTCGGTAGAAGTAGACGCATTGGTAGGCGACCTGGCCAGGGCCATGGTACCAGATCTGGCAAGTTCAAGGATGCCAAAAGGTTTGAGCAAGGCAATGAAGGAGGAGATACGTTCTGGTTTAGCCGACAGCTCGACAACACAGTTGTGTTCGGTAATGTCGACAATCTTACCTCCGAATTGATTAGCGAGGTTGGTTATATCACGGAGATGTTCGTGTTTCATCCTGAGAGCTTCGGAAGGGGGTAGCAGGCTTGGGTGGAAGTCCCTACGACTTTGCTCTGTGTCACTAGACTCGTGGTGGGCGAGTAATTCCTCAAAATACTCTGGTCCGAGCAGGGAGACTTTAGTGAGTAGGAGCTCTCTACGGACGACGGAAGCATTTGTGTAGTCAAGGACAGCCCAGACAGGCACTAGGTCTTCTACCTGCCTGCGAGCCTGCTCAACAACACCATCTTGCCCTTGCAAGACGATAGTCATTCTGGATAGATCGGGAACTTCTGTGCTGCACACGACAAGGGAGTCGATATTGAAGCCTCTAGCAGCTAAGATGCCGGACACTCTGGACAGTACACCGGGTTCGTTCTGCACAAGGCAGTTGAAGACATGTGGCTTGTCCGGGGCGTCTTCTACGACCGGTGTTTCGTACAGGATGGAAGAAACAGCGGTGCTGGCATTCCACTTCGGGGTAGCGATAGTCGGAAGAGGGGGTCTCTTCTTCGATCGGTTTAAGGACTTGTACGCCATGGCGGCAGTAGAGCTCGAGTTGCACCTCAGCCACACGCGAGAGGCTGGAGCACTTTTGGCGACGTACTTGGCGGTGCACGACATCATTGTGAATGTCTAACTTGCGAAGGTGTATGACTGATAGGATTTTTGTGGGTTTTAAGGTTTGCGATACGTGGGGGAAAGGGAGGACCAGAGGAAATAAAAGCGCACCGAAATGGCCTGCGGCGGAATAATGCAGTTGGATCTATATATAATACATTCTCTAGGGCGGTGTCTCAGGTGGTGTACTTCTTCACCTGCTCCCTGACTTTCTTGTCGTAAAGGTTGCGTTGTCTAATGAAGTCGTGATAGGCAGACTCTTGGGCAGGGCTTTTGGGGTTAGGATCGTCCAGTAGTTCCTGTATGCCTAGGACGACGTCTTTGACTCGGAGTGCGGGCTTCCAGGCCTCGCCCTCGTTGACTAGGCTGAGGCAAACTTTTCCTGATGGGTATATATTGGGATGGTAGAAGTTCGGGGGGAAGTGGCAAACCGGGGGCCTAGAAGGGTACTCTTCAGGAAATGTGAGCGTCACTGGAAATACTCCTCCTTCCCATTTCGTGTCTTTCTTTCCGGGGATTCCCACGTTCCATTTCATGAGATTGAGCGATCCATCGGGGTTCTTCTGCGGTTTCGCCCAGAACCCGAACGGGTGGTCCTTTCGCCAGTCCTTGCGCTCCTGCTGCAGGCGGTTCATACATAGCGGGTTCGGCATACGGTATGCTGCTCGAGTCCAGCCAGAGGATCGAGGTATAGCGTGCTGTCGCAGACAGAGATAGCTTCAAGAAAGCAAGGACGGGTGGGACTGTCCCGAACTGGACTAAACCCTACGCCGCGTCTCTCCACCCAATTCAGCAAGCGCTTCAGCCGAGGATGACTGATCGCAACGACGACTTGGATGAGCTGCTGGACGAGTTCGGAGAAGGGGAGCTCGAAAAAGAGTTCGAAAGCCTGGTTGTCGAGGGCAATGAGCCGGCGAACGTAGCCGTGGAGAGTGGGAACGATGTTTCGGCAGACGCGGTGATCGACAACGAATTTGCACAACAGCTCGAGCTGGGCATGAGCGATCTCCTGAAAGACATTGAGGGGAACCCTGAGATGAAGAAACAGTTTGAGGAACTTAGCAAGGAAATGGAGCAGCTGACGGGCGGTCAGATCGACGATTTCACGAAATCAAAGACTTCGGCGTCGGGCGACAGCAAGCAGTCTTTGCATGATACGGTAGCGAAAACGGTTGAGAGAATAAAAGAAAATTCTCGAAGCACGGACGACGACGGCGACTACGGCTTCCTCAACGAGCTGATGTCCCAGTTGGAAGGCAGCTCGGGTTCCGAGGACGGGTTGTCGGGCATGCTGCAGGCCATGATGCAGCAACTGACCCAGAAAGAAATCTTGTACGAGCCCATGAAAGAGCTGTACGACAAGTATCCAGACTGGCTCTCTGAGAATCGCGCACAGCTGAGCACCGAAGAACTCTCCCGGTACGAGTCGCAGCTAGAAATAGTCACAGCAATTGTTCAGAGATTCGAAACTTCTACCTACAGCGACGATAACCCAGAAGACAGAAAGTTCATTTCGGAGAAGATGTCGCAAATGCAGGACTCCGGATCTCCTCCCGCAGAGATCATGGGCAGTCTGCCTGGTGGCCTGGACCTAGACAGTGATGGGTTGCCCAAGCTTCCTGCTGATTTAGACGAGAACTGTCCGGTGCAATAAGCATGTCTGCATGAATAATTATATCACCTCGTAGTATCCATCGCCGTGTCCTCGCCTTCGATTTGGCTCATCTCGTACTCATACATCCGGAGCTGCTCTTGCTCGTACATCTCTATCTCACTTAGGCACGCGGCCTGGTTCTGCTCGGCCCGTTGTTCCATTGTTTCCACGTACTCCTTCTGCTCCCCTGCCACTACGTCATTCTCCATCCTTTCGGCCCCGCCCCGGCTCTGCAATGCCCTGTGCTCCCTGTGACCTCTTCTTATCTCATCAAACTCTGCACGGCGTTTTTTCTTCAGTTCCTCGCGCGATAGGCCCGCAAGAGCATGGTCCTTGCTCCGGCGGTCCATCGCGATCGAATCAGGTGCAGGGAAATTAGAGTTTCAGGCTGCTCAAAACAGTTATATTGCTTTATTAACCAATCACAGTGCTTTGTTCTGCTCTCAAAATTTAAACCTCACTCTCGGCAGCCTCGATTCTCGACTTCTGACTCATCGGAAAACTTCCATAATGTGTGGAATCTTCGGCGCCTACAACGTCCCAGACCCTAACCAGTTCAAGCCAAAAGCGCTTCAGCTGGCTAAACTCATCCGGCACCGTGGCCCGGATTGGTCGGGCAATATTATCAAGAACAACACCATATTGTGTCATGAGCGCCTTGCTATCGTTGGCCTCGACGCCGGTGCCCAACCCTTGGTCAGCCCGGACGGTAACACCATCCTGTGTGTGAATGGCGAGATATATAACCACCGCCTCCTCAGAAAAGAATTTGACGACTACAAGTTCAAGACTCAGTCAGACTGTGAAGTTATTATTCCCGGATACCGCAAGCTCGGTACTGAAATATGTGCCCGATTAGACGGCATGTTCTCCTTCATCTTATACGATGCTGAGAAGAACAGGGTCATTGCTTCCAGAGACCCGATCGGTGTCACTTCCTTCTATATTGGAAGGTCCTCGGGCTCTCCCGGTACGGTCTACTTTGCATCTGAAATGAAGTCTCTTGTAGAAATCTGCGACGACATCAAATCATTTCCTCCAGGCCATGTGTACGACTCTGACACTGACGCCATGACGCGCTACTATAACCCCAAGTGGTGGGACCCCACAGTCTACCAACCAACCACTCCTGTAGATTATACTCTACTAAGAAAGACTCTTGAGAAATCCGTGCGGAAGCGTCTCATGGCCGAAGTCCCGTACGGTGTACTGCTTAGCGGTGGCTTGGACTCGTCTTTAATTGCTTCGATTGCAGCACGAGAAACTCGTCGTCTGGCTGAGGCCCAGAAAGCTGCAGTTACTGCTGCTGAACGAAGCGCGGGCAACCTGGTTGCCGCCCAAACCAATGGGGAAAACGACCATAAAAAGCGCAAACTCGATGCTGAAGATGCTACAAAGCCTGAGCTAACAGGCATCGATGAGTCCGGGGAACTAGCATCTATGGCTCTCTGGCCTAGTTTGCATTCATTCGCCATTGGTCTAGAAGGCGCTCCCGATCTCGTTGCAGCTCGCCGTGTTGCGAGCTTCATTGGCTCAATCCACCACGAGTATCACTTCACAGTTCAAGAAGGTCTTGATGCGTTATCTGATGTTATATATCACCTGGAAACTTTCGATGTCACCACTATTCGTGCATCTACCCCTATGTACCTTTTATCCAGAAAGATCAAGGCCCAGGGAGTGAAGATGGTCCTTTCTGGTGAAGGATCTGACGAAATCTTTGGTGGATATCTGTACTTCGGAGCTGCTCCTAGCCCAGAGGAGTTTTATGCGGAGACCGTGCAGCGAGTTAAGAACCTGCACCTTGCTGACTGTCTTCGGGCGAACAAGTCCACCATGGCTTGGGGCCTGGAGGCCCGTGTGCCCTTCTTAGACAAGGAGTTTTTGGATGTTGCCATGACTATTGATCCAAAGGAAAAGATGATCACTTCAGACAGAATAGAAAAATACATTATTCGAAAAGCATTTGACGTCGAACAAGGAGAGGAACCCTATCTCCCAGACGATATTCTTTGGAGACAAAAAGAGCAGTTTTCTGACGGTGTTGGGTACTCCTGGATCGACGGACTGAAGGAGACTGCCGAGAAGGTGATTTCCGATGAACAGTTCGCCAATCCGAAGAGTGAATGGGGTGATGATATTCCAACAACTAAGGAGGCTTACTGGTACCGACTAATGTTCGACGAGCATTTCCCCACCAAGGCTGCTGCCTCCACTGTTATGAGATGGATTCCTAAAGCCGACTGGGGCTGTGCCGAAGATCCAAGCGGTCGTTATGTAAAAAGTCACATTGCCCGTGTTTAGAGGAGCAATATCACTGTATAAACTATTCCCGTTCTCGTATCCTTGTAATGATTAAAACTCCCAATACAACCGCCAGGCTCCCATCAGGCTCCCATCTTTCGAGAAAATGGTGTATATTCCTCGAAGAACAGATATCTCAGTTTCCGGAACAACTCTCATTGTGCCTTCAATTAGCACCGGAAACGTCCCCCAACTATCTGTAGATCTGATTATTAGTTCTCTTGATCTGCCTTTGCTGGGACTTATTGATGCATCAAAGGATGTGTACCCATTTGCCGGTCCTCGAGAGAACCCTACTGAGAAAGGTATAACGACTCCAGCTGAGGTGTTCGGTAACGGATCGATTACTGTGATACAGCTGCGCTCGCCGATCCTCCCTGGGCACATAAATAGTTTTGTATCCAATGTAATCCTTGGATTTATACATGAAACAGGCATAGAATCTGTCTATGCTGCAGGATCGGCTGACATGTCTCGAAGAGTTGTCCCGGACGGTCCTAAAATGATCGAATTGAATGCTCCTGTCGTTCAAGAAAGGTTTCCTGGCTCAGGATTCGTGCTTCAACTAATCAACCAAGCAAGGATTCAATGCACCGGAGTAATCTTCTACGTGCATCAAGGTGACAATATTGCCGATGCAATCGTGCTGTCCAATAAGATCTTTGATGACTTGCATATACCTGTGCCAAAATGGACTCCTCCTCTGTCCTGGGATGGAGTATACGGACATCCTGTCGAGATTGGTATTGAAGAGGGTCTTTATGCTTAAGTTTGTACGTTAATGACGATAAATAATGAATTTATATATGTGTATATATGGCTGACATATCACCTTTCGATAGGCTTGTTTCTGCCAGAATAAGTCATAGGGTTAAATATGTCGGGAGCTAAATCGGCGACGCGATTTGCGGAGTAGGCTCATGACGTTCTATCGCCTCGGTGTAGCTCAACTTCCCAAGTTCCCGATCGATCGCTGAGCAAAAACCGGCATTCGACAAGCAAAATACAAAATGAGACGATTCTGTAAGTGACTGAAAGGGGTTTTTTCTCGAATTTCCACATTTTGGAATGCTAACAGCAAAAATTAGCTGAAAAAGAAGGCTCATTCGAGGATGTGACCGAAGTCTATCAGGGCCTCGGAGAAAACACTGCTTCGGAGTTGGCGGTAGAAGAGTTAAAGGAGTCCCGCGAGGATACTGCGCAGAGTAAAAGACAGCAAACAGAGAAAGGCCTCTCTAAGTTGAATGCTGAGGAGTTGAGAAAGCAATCCAATTCTCCGGCGCATGAGGACGTCGCAGATCAGGTTAAATACACCAACAATGAAGAACGGACTTCTGCAACTTTCAACAGGGATAGTCCTTCCCTGATCAGCGACGGTCCGCTGCCAGGGGTAGAAGAGGAGACAGCAGATCTTGTTCATAAGCATCATCTTGGAGAAGACCAGGAATAAGTTTCCTGTACATCTTAACACTGTTCATAGAATAATAAATAAGCAGCTTTAGTTTGCTTCAACACTTCGTCGATTCGACATTCCCATACATTTGTATCGCTGATCCTCCACCAGTCTTTCTCGCCAGATTTCCATGGCACTAAATTGTGGTGTCGTTGCTTTGTAGATTGACCATCCCCATTAGTCGTATCATTGGACAAGTTGATATCCACAGGATGGTTCATTTTCCGTCTATAGCATTCATAATGGCCAAAATGATGAGTCCCTTGGTGCTTGACCATAGCCGCTAAACGATATCTAACTTTAACCGGGGTTTGGTACAGTGCTGGGTAGGAGTTCTCGGGTTTGATGTTGAGCTCTCCCATTATCTTAGAACCTGGAGATTCCCCGTCCTGGTAAGACGTCAGCGTGATATACTCCGGAAACTCAACTCGGCATGAATTACGTGAAGCAGTGCCATAAAATATAGATCTAGACAGGTGTATCACGAGCACCGGAGATAGAGCAGTTAGCAGAGTTTTCTTGGCGATGGTAGATACTATAGCTTTGTTCAGCAAAGTTTCTATCTCTTTGGGTATATCATCAGGATCAACCGAGTCAAGGCTCTCACTCAGCTCTTTATCTGTAGCCCTAAGCTTGAGGTCGGCGAGTCTGCATTGGTCGCAGCCAAAATCCCGAATGCATTCGGTGTTTAGCAGTGTTGTTAAACATTTATCTAGGCTTGTGTGCCACGATCTGGGTACATTGAGAGACATTATCAGAAAAGACGATATTGTCAGAGGAGGGGAATAGCTGCATTTGGAGCATGTGATAATGTCTTCCGTGAAAGACTCGAAAGGCACCGCTGGTGTGGGAACAGAGTCGCTACTTGCAGCACCTTTCTTTTTCGAGATTCGGTCACGGTGGTCGATCTTGGCAGCCTTCACATGCTGGTCGTGCAGAGTCTCAAAAATGAGATGGAGCAGCTCATGTGCATCGTGCTGAGACCTGGAGATGTGCGACTTGTATATGGCTTCGAGCTGATGAAGGAAGGGCCAGACTGATATAGATTTGGGGTACAGGATAGGCTCATTGAGCTTGTCGATCATGTCTTTAAGACCCATGGCAAGTATTTCGTGTTCTTCATCGCACTCCTCGAGAAAGTTTCGCAAAGTTGGGATACTAGAAAGGGCTTGGAGAATGGAGTTCGCGAAGCAATCGTTGGCCTGATTTATAAGACCGACAGCAGTGGGCCGCGGTTTTTTGCTCATACGCGCTGAAGGGAATATCGAGGCGCCAAAGACGTAGAGTGTGCAGGAGACCAATACAGTGAAAAAGACAGTCTTTGGGGTGATGTTAAATATAGCCAGCCAGTCGTCCTTGGCCATTGAGTATTGTTCAGCCCAGCAGTCTCCTCTCAAGCCCAAGCGCGGTGCGGCTAGTGGACGGGTGGGATTGCTCCCAAGCGAAGCCCTTGACCCTATTGACATCAAAAATTACGTCCTCCGTTTTTAGCCCTACCTTACACTTAGCAAACCAGAAAAACCGCTTCAGTCGCACAATCCACACAAAGCATTGGGTTTTGCTCTTGTTTGTCTGTTTGTTTCGTTTTGAAGAGTATCACAACCCCCTTGATATCAGATCCCAGAGCCCTGCGTGCAGAGTCTACCAGCAAATAGTAGCTTCAGATTCCACTCCAAATACCGGCGTCTAAAAATATTACTCTGCCTGCGCACATTTCTCTGTCGTTTTTGATTTCTGGCGCACCAAAACCAAGTCTCAACTAAAGGATCGACACATCCCTATGGCTTCACCCTCCAAAAAGGGCCGCAAGCCCGCGAGAACGGCCAATTCTAAACCTCGCCAGCCGTCTTCTTTCGAACAAGCTGTCGCCGCTCTCAAAGCTATCATCCCCGATTGGTCCGAGGACGACCTTCTCTTTGTTTTACAAGACGTGGACGGTGATGTCTCAGAAGCTGCAATCAGAATAACTTCCGGCCAGGCCCAGCGTTGGAACCCCGTTGATAGTAAGCACAAGCCTGCTAAACCTTCCGTACCTGCTCCTGAAGACCGCCCGAAGAAGAACACTGTTGCAACTACCTCTACTCCACAGCACACTAATCCCTCGTCTAATGCTCCTGTATCACACACCCCTGGCAGTAAACCTCAAAATCGAAAGAAATCTACTCGCTCCTCGGCCGCTGACACCTCCAAACCTCCGGCTCATAATACCGATGGCTCTGCTTCCACACGACCTGGAAGACCGACTAAAAAGACAGGAATATCTTCGCAAAACAGCACAATATCGAATAACGCCGCAAATAAGGAACCGCCAGCGCCAACGTGGAGTTCAATAGCGGCTGCTGCTTTGGCTCCTTCCTCCTCCTCCAAGGATTTACCCGTGGAACAGTCCGAAAATGCCACAGAAACAGCTTCTACTCGTGAAGATCAAGCGCCTACTAAGCGTAGTCATTCTACGTTTGATGTTAATGATGCCTCTGTTCCAAATCCTTCTTCTAGTATATCTGATTCAACAGCTCCTCAATCCACTGCTGCCCCAGGGGCGGCTATTAGCGGTTCCACTGAAGCTGATTCAGTGACGGCTTCTAAAACTTCAGAAACCCTCTCTAAGAAAACTAAAAATACCGCTTCACGCAAGAAAAAGCAGCAAGAACCTACAAATATTGTCCCTGCTGTACCTATCCTCAATGCGGTTCCCGGCACAAAACTTTCCTACACCGAGCAGGCCCGTATGGCGATGCGGAAAAGCAAAATGGCTCAACCAGAAGAAGCTGACGAAGTGCAGATCTCCTCGGAGCCGAGATCAGAGCATACGTATAATAATACTCCTTCCGAATCTGCTCCACCGGGCTTGTCCAAGGATCCGATTTCTACTGCAGTCAACCACTTGAGCTCAATGAACCTCTCTGACGAACATAGCTCTTCGTTGAATGACATTCCATATCAAGATCCCGCTATTGTTGAATTTTCAGCACATCCCTCTAGAGACAAAGCTGTACAGCAAAGCCCTGTTCAGCAGCAAGAGTTTTATGCTTCATTCGAGCAACAACCTCGAACTCAACCTCCTATTCCTGTAAATCAGCCTCAGAGCGGTTATGTTACAGCCCAGAGTATGCCCTCTTCGACTCTTGCGACCCCTGGTTCAACTATGTCTCCCTCTGGTAGTGTAGACAATCATTATGGACAGTGGGGTTTCGGTATTGGCTCGGCCAAACTACCACAAGCTAATCAAGCTTCACATCCGTCTATGACACCTATTGGACTACAGGGAATGCCTGGTGCCGCTGATGGCACTCATATGAATCAGCACATGTCATATCCTTACGGTAATGTTCCTATGGGACAGCAGTTCTCTGCACCACCCCACCCGAACAGCTATGTTCTTCCTCAATATCCTTATGGAAACCCCACTATGCCGAAATCAATGATCAATGCCGGTGGCTCAAGCATGGTCGATGATATATATGGTCAATATAATGCTGGTCGTCCGCTGCAGCGTATGCCTGACATTAATGGAATAAACCAGCAGATGTATGGCAATATCCCTCTTAACGGATACTCTCAAATGCACCATCCCAATTCGCTCGTTGGAGAGAGCGGCATGAAGCCTGGAAGCTCTGGTGGCTCTTCGTTTGCTCACAGCGTAACTCCAGGTTATGCCCGTGATACCAATGCCTATAGCATGTATGGCCAGGATCAAGCTCAAATGATAGGGTCGTATGGAATGCCGAAACACCAAGAGCACCAGCCTATACCTGAGATGCAGCACGATTACTCTGGATCGGGTCTTGATCAGACGAAAGCCCCCGCCAATAGACTATCGCACCAACCGCAGCAACAAGCACCGAATGTCAACGGCTACAGCCAGTATGGTCTGCCAGGACAGGCTCAGCTAGACCCCAATGGCTATCAGAGCCGCAATCCGCCGAACGATCCATCTGCAGCCTACAATTATGGACGGTTTGCCGAACGACCTGGTTGGTAAAGAAAGAACTATCGATCGGTAATTCTTCTGATACTTGTGGTCCCTCAATAACTTGTGATATTATATACGTTGAGGCGTTAATGATTATCTTTCCCCACTCCTTTTTGAGAGTTTGTTATTCTCCTCGAGTAACTCTCTCGAACCCAATCTTAAAGTTAGCTCACTCCCCACATCCTCACCCAACTTAGAAGAAACACGTGAAAGAATGAGCACTGTTCAAACTACGCCCTATAATGACCAAAAGCCCGGGACATCTGGTTTGAGGAAAAAAGTCACAGTTTTCCAGCAAACTAATTATGTGGAGAATTTCGTGCAATCTATATTGGATTCAATCCCAGAAGGTAAAGAAGGTGCTACTCTGGTGATCGGTGGGGATGGTAGGTTCTACAATGGTCATGTGATTCAAGTTATTGTCAAAATGGCCGCTGCAAACGGAGTCGGCAAGCTGATTATTGGTCAGAATGGCATTTTGTCTACTCCGGCTGCTAGCCACGTAATCAGGAAATATAAGGCTACCGGTGGAATTATCTTGACTGCTTCGCACAACCCAGGCGGACCTACCAACGATTTTGGTATCAAGTATAACCTGTCCAATGGCGGTCCTGCTCCCGAAACTATCACTAATGCGATCTTTACGAAATCTAAAGAGATAAAAGAATATAAAATTCTTGACGTACCCTCAATTGATCTTTCCAAACCCGGAACCAGCGATGCTGGACCCCTCAAAGTCGAAATCGTCGACTCGACTTCTGATTATGTAACTCTTATGAAAGAGATTTTTGATTTTGATGCAATTAAGCTGTTTCTGTCATCTAGTCCTGATTTCAAAATGTTATTTGATTCACTTAATGGCGTCACAGGCCCTTATTTCAAGGCCATAATGGTGGATGAGTTGGGCCTGGACAGTTCGGTCATTCAAAACGGTCGCCCTCTACCTGATTTCGGTGGACTTCACCCGGATCCTAACTTGACCTATGCTCATACCCTTGTGGAGCGTGTTGATCGTGAGAATATCCCTTTTGGTGCTGCCTCCGATGGTGACGGTGATAGAAATATGATTTACGGCGCTAACACTTTTGTATCTCCTGGAGACTCCGTTGCCATCATCGCTCACCACGCTCAACGGATACCTTACTTTGCAAAGAATGGAGTTTATGGACTGGCAAGAAGTATGCCTACTTGTGCTGCGATTGATCTAGTGGGAAAGGCCCAACATTTGAATGTCTATGAGGTGCCTACTGGATGGAAGTTTTTCTGTAACTTGTTTGACACCAAGAAACTATCAATTTGTGGCGAAGAATCATTTGGAACTGGATCTAATCATATAAGAGAAAAAGATGGTGTGTGGGCAATTTTGGCTTGGTTGAATATCATTGCCAGCATTGGTTTAGAAGATCCTACCAAAGCTTCACTCGCCGCAATTCAATCGGACTTTTGGAATATTTATGGTCGAACTTTCTTTACTCGGTATGACTATGAAGCTGTTGAAAGCGAGAGTGCTGCTAAAGTCATCGCAGCTATCACCGGAAAGATTACCGACCCGTCCTTTGTAGGATCTAGTTCTGCACTCGGCTCTAAGGTTATCGAAGCTGGAGACTTCAGCTATACTGATTTGGATGGATCTGTATCAAAGAATCAGGGTATCTATATCAAGTATGATGATGGCGCTAGGTTTGTTGTTCGCCTGTCCGGTACTGGATCTAGTGGAGCCACTATTCGGTTGTACATTGAGAAACATGAGACTGATACATCAAAGTACCAGCTATCAGCTGCACAGTATTTGGAGCCTTATGTTTCTTTGTCAGTGAACCTACTCAGACTTCAAGAATTTATTGGCCGGGTTACACCTGACGTCATGACCTAAATAAAAAGACGTCGATCTTTATGGTCAAGAGGTTTCACTTTGGTCACACATTTGGACTATTAAGCTCGACTTCCTCTGACTGTGACGAAACGTCTAGTTCCACACCACATCCGTTTAATCTTTTGACTTATACATGGCGCTCTAAATAAACTCTTCTCGTACGTTTTCTTGCTCCTCATTGGCAATCTAAATGGTTTCCATGATCTTCGGTTCCCCCACTAACTTTCGGGAGAAAACGGGGACATGGCCAGAGAATAGCGCTCTGTTGTTTGTACACGGTGATTTGATATAGCAAATTATCCAGTACATTAAAGGTTCCTATATTTATTTATACGCGAGTTTTAATATGCCGAAATCTTGGCCACTGAGTTTAGGATCGTGGTCTGAAAATTGCATGAGTAGCTCTAATACTGATAAGTAAGTTTCATACTGACATTTTCTTTTATATATATAGGAACCCCACTCGACGGGTCTGTTCCGCTACTAGATACTACTGGTAATAAATGTAAGTGTTCAGCAATCAATCAGATCTGTGTAATTGGATGAAACATCCGAGGAGTAGCTACAATGTGAGCAATTGAACATGTTTTTTCTTTAATTTTGCTTTATCGCCGGTGATTGTCCTTTATGCTTCTGTATTGGCCAATCTTGCTAGTAATATGAAACAATGCCGTCGATACTCGTTCGGTCCTGTGACACATTCTTTTTCATTGGCTGAAGCTTTTTAGATTTGTGCAATTGGTTACTAACGTCTAGATTTTAACGCAATGCCTTCTGTTTTGGATGTTCTCGAGCGCAAATCTGGCGTCATAGTCGGTGATGATGTCCTAAACCTTTTCAACTACGCCAAAGAACATGGCTTTGCTATACCGGCCTGTAACGTCACTTCTTCTTCGACTGTGATTGCTGCTCTAGAGGCTGCCCGTGATAAGAAATCTCCTATTATTCTTCAAGTCTCTAACGGAGGGGCCGCTTACTTTGCAGGAAAGGGTGTCGGCAATAAGAGCCAGGAAGCTTCCATCGCTGGAGGCATTGCTGCTGCTCATTATATCCGATCCATCGCCCCAACTTACGGTGTTCCTGTTGTTCTCCACACTGATCATTGCGCTAAGAAGCTCCTTCCCTGGCTCGATGGTCTCCTCGATGAGGACGAGAAATACTACAAAGAGCATAGTGAGCCCCTTTACTCCTCTCACATGGTTGATTTGTCCGAAGAATCCAAAGATGAGAATATTGCTATCACTAAGAAGTACTTCGAGCGGGTTGCCCCTATGAAGCAATGGCTTGAGATGGAGATCGGAATCACTGGTGGTGAAGAGGACGGCGTTGACAACACTGGTGTTGATAACGCTTCTCTCTATACTCAACCTGCAGATATTCTTGATGTCTACAACGCATTAGCTCCTGTTGCTCCCTACTTTTCTATCGCTGCTGGCTTCGGAAATGTTCATGGGGTCTACAAGCCTGGCAATGTTAAGCTTCAACCCAATCTTCTTGGAAAACACCAGGAATTTGTCAAGGCTGCTATTTCCAGCAAGTCAGACAAGCCAGTCTTCTTTGTCTTTCACGGGGGTTCTGGCTCTGCTGTGAGCGAGTACAAAGAAGCCATTAGCTATGGTGTTGTTAAGGTAAATCTCGATACTGATCTACAGTACGCCTACCTTTCCGGCGTGCGTGACTACATTTTGGCCAAGAAGGATTACCTCATGACCCCTGTTGGTAACCCCGAAGGTGAAGACAAGCCTAACAAGAAGTATTTCGATCCTCGTGTTTGGGTCCGTGAAGGTGAGAAGATCATGACCAAGCGCATTGAAACTGCTTTGGAGGACTTCAATGCTACAGGATCCCTCTAAGTATACCCTTCTTCGTCGGAGATTTTGTATCTAGATAAGCCAAAATAGCCCTTGTGTTATCAGAGCTACTGTTGAACTCGTAGATTTTAATATTTTGTTAAGCTCATCTTTTAGTACATACTACAGCTGTAGCTTTATAAAAGGCATTTATAATATCATTATTGCTATAAAACCCCGGCGCTGTCTGAACTGCATTTCGCTGCATACTTAGGATAGTAAAAACGGGCCCAAACCATCGCTCATTGCCTTCCTTAATTGTATTTGCAGCTGTTCAATTGAACTGTATCTAGGTAGTTTGAGATAATTCGCGCAGGTCATCACACTTGGAAGATAATCATCGGTGTTGTGTCCTTCTTCCGGTTCTTTGCATACCACAGTCATAGGAGGCACAAGCGCTTTTAATCCTCCAATGGGTAAATTCGGACTTCCAGTCATGAATTGTAGGAAAGATCTCTTCTCAGCCTGGGTCATTTCAGAAAGGCTCTGGAGTAGCCATTTGAATACTGTGGATTCGCTAGTGTATCCATGTTCTGCTTTGACCTCTTCAAGAAGAGTGGTTATGGAAAAGTCAATTTCCCGATTACTGCAAATCATGGCCAATTCCTCTACAGTAAAAGACTCCAAGGCTTGTACTGGGAAGACTTTTGAAAATCCTCCGCAAAACGCAGATATCTGCCTTTGAATTCCCTCCCTTAAGGACACCTCTATAACTCTTTGAATGTATAAATTCACATTGTCCGCTGTAACAGGTGTTTCAGCTCCTCTGGTAATTAATTCAATATTAGGATATCCAGGTAATGTGAAATCAAGACAAAGTTCAGAAATCGAACAGGCCTTATCCTCCTCATATTCTTGCTCTGCGATTTCAGACAGCTTACGTAACGCAGTAGCGAGGCTTTTATCAATCTTACTGAGTGTATCCAAAGAAAGTTTCTGCTCCTGCAAAATACTAGGAACGGTACAGCTCTCTTCCACAACTGATCTGAAAAAAACTGGATTCAAAGGGATGTCTATGATTCGAGCATCCAGTAATGCTCTGGCAACAAAGGTTCCCATGACTTCGAACATACGAAGGATTCGCTTTCCATTATCAGACTCTGCCATTACCAAATCCATTGGCGCAGGAAACATTCCATTATTAGCATGGACATGACGTGAATTACTTTCGTGATTTTCATCGCGCCACATACGAAGCTTCTTCAACCCGAATTCGGATGATATCAAAGAGTAAAACTCCAAAGTTGGTCCTAAACCAATGCCGACCTCACCAAAATACTCGATTTCTAAAACTCTAGGACTTGATCCGTAGGCTTCCATAACTTTAACGGCGTTTTGAAGCATATGCGATCGTGATACTCGTACTTTTTGCCGCTGAAGCCGTCCATAACCATTATTATGGTGAGTAATCGATTGCCTTCTTGATGTACCGTTTTCCCGCGAACTCCAGAGAGCTATTGAGCGGGAATAACCAAAAGATGTGGCTTGCATAAACTGATGTCGCGCTTCAAAAGGCAGGACAAAAAAGAATCGTCGAGCAATTAGAATACACCAGTAAGGCAAACAGGAGCTGGCAACAACCAGTGGTTCATCTAGCTGGCGAGTCAGTTTCGTTGTAAGTTTAGCATTCACAAAATACGTCTTCGGCACAGGCTTAAAATAGGTTTCATGTGTCACATTCGGCAGATTTTCGTTGACATAATACAAGGCTTCCAAAAGCCTTAAGTTGTCAAATGCCATGTCCGAAATCTGACGACTGTCGCAGTCCTGTACATCAATGTCAAAATATAGTAGATTAAGATTTCTCGAGTCATTAGTGATCGGTTTCCTAGGAATCTTCCGAAAAACAATTTCATGCTCTCTGGTCCAAAACATAGTTGGGTCTTTGATGGCACCAGTTTCGTGTAATGCATAAAAGGCTGTCATGTTATTTTCAATTTTCTTTCCATCTATGAAAAACTCAAAGCTAAAGTCTTCAGTGGCGTCCTCACTATGTGGTTTATTCTCGTCATCGCTTACATCATCCATTAGAGAATCATGATCTACTCCTTCATGACGATCTGCGTTATTCGTAGGATAATCAGCAGAGACAGACATTGCCATCGGATCTAGTTCGTCTTCGTAATCTTCGTTTCTCATAACGTCTTCGTCTTCACTGCTTTCGGAGGAATCAATGGCAGTATTTGAAGGAATTCCTTCAAGACGATTTCTAAGGAGCTGACGGAGCCGTCCAACATTGGTAATTTCTGACTGCAAGCTTTCAGTTCGTGCAATTAGAAAATCATCCAATACTTTAAATGTAGCAATTGCATGGAGTGTGACATTAATATTTCGCGTATTCTCTGGGATGGATTCAAACCTTGGATCATCAGGATCAGCTATTAGATGAAGAACAATCTGACGTGTAAGGTCTGATAAAGCGCCATTGTCTCTACCATCTATTAGCGGGAAAAAACGAGGAGTCTTCCATTGAGAGGGTAAAAGTATAGAAAAATTCTCATTCGCATTGAAAATCGAATGAACAGTATCTACTAACTTTCGAAATGCCTGACAGTCATCATCCGAATAGTTGGATGAACAAAATGCAAAAGCAAATTGCGATCTGCTTTCCTCAAGTTCTTTGTCATTCCCCTCCGTGAGAAATTTCAAAAGGGCCCGGAAAATCTGCGATTTGGACAACTCAAAAGTCGAAGGAGTGGGAGAATCAAACCCATACGTCAGACCACGACCAGAAAAAATACCCGCTAGAATCTCAAGAAACTTTTCAGGGTTCTTCCGCTTTATAAGTGACAAGGCGATGTTATTTAATATCTCTAGTGAGTGAGAAGATCGAGTTGCTTTGGGGTGTGAGGGGCATACCTCCAATGCCAATGCCAGGTTGGCCGCTCTTCCAGCCATCAAAAACGAACTGTCGCCTTGGTTGAGCTCTATCTGCCAAGACGAATCAGTAGCATTAGGATTTTGTTCCATGTTGGTCTTTTTGAAACGATCAAGGACATAAGTAATTACCTGAGTGTAATACGACGCTAAATCCTTTTGGGGCGCAAATTCAGGTAAAACAAGTGCAACATATTTTTGGAGCTCATCCACGACACCTTCTCTATATAGTTGAGGGACCGCTATCTCAGGAATTGCATTGATCAGAAGGTTTATAGCATGGATGGCATAAGACAATGTTCTGCGTTCATTTACATTTGACAGAGCTGGAACAAGAAGAGGACCCAGTCTTTCCATAGAAATAGATCCAGGTAATTCATCCTTAGGAAGGGTTGAGATAACACGATATATAGTGCTCATACACAAACGACGAAGATCAATACTATCAGTGTTTGTGTATATTTCCATGGCAAGATCGAAAACAATTTGAGCAAAAACAGTTAAATCTTGAATTTTCTCCCTTAAAAGAGATAGACGCTGAAGATCCTTTGATTTTACGTGAGGTTTATTCTGCGTTGAAGTTGTCCAAATTTTGCAAAATTCTGGGTTGGTATATTTCGAGCCTTCGGATACTCGTGGTAGCATCTCAACAAAGATGTTCAAGCATTCAACCAGAAATTGCCGTTGAGAGCTAGCCAATGCTTGTACAATTTGAGATGAGTGATTGTTTCTTGAAGGATCGTCTAAGAAAGCGCATCCTATGATATTTTCATAAATAAGATCTCCGATTCTTGCTCGAAGAAGTAATGCCGCAACTGAAGGCGAGCTTTTAGCCATCAACGAAAGTGACTGTAACATTTGTTTGCTCGTTGTAGCTGCAACGTCTGGTGAAGAGGGCTTAAACAATATACTCAAATACTTCTCAATGAGAGATAAAGAAAAGAGCTTTTCAAGAATATCAGGCTGATGTCTATAAGACCTAGCAATATGAGCAATGGCTAAGACAGCCTGCTCAACAACAGAAGGGCTATATCCTGTAAGGAGGTTTTCGAGCAATGGCAAAATTTGTGCAATAAGCTCGTAGTCTCCGGGCTTGAGTCCTGCACAACAATCAGCGACGATTGCTACGCATGATGATTGCAGGTCGGAGGAAAAAAAATCAATAAAACTGAAAAATTGGGTCAGTCCAGACTGTTTCAGAGCTTCAGAGTTATCGGGAGCTAGTATTCTTAAGATCTTGAGGCACTGCTCAACAACTTCTATATATTGCATGTCAAGAAATCGCGTGATAAGAGCAGGAATAGCGCCGACTGATGCAAAGCTTGCAGTGGAGGAAGGTGAAGCGTCAAGTATGTTGAGCATGCAAGTACAACTTCGAAGCATCAACTCCATGTAAGAATCATCTGAAAACTCAGGTGGGTCGGATATAATGTGAATAAGATCTCTAACCAGGATATTGATAGGGAGCATACGAGAAACGTGGTCTTCGGGGCACATCAGCAGAAGAGTTGAGATCTCTTGCAATGCTTCTGCCCTCTCAAATGGTTCTAAGTTTTCATTCCTAATGGTTTCAAGCAGGCCTGACACCGGCGATGACTCATTAAGGCCTATTGCTTCAGAGAGCATAGATAATCTCGACATTTCCAAGCCGTGCCCGGATGTTCTGTCAGAGAAGCTGCCACGAACGTGATTTATAAAAGAGCTTAGCTCGTTATCGCGATCAGTAGCTTCGTCATCATCTTCGTCATCTTCTTCATCCTCATCATTTTCTTCTTCTTCATCATCTTCTTCCTCTTCGTCTTCCTCCTCTTCATCTTCTTCGAAAATATCATCTGGATCTTCTTGATCCACATAGATATCTTCATCCCCGTCTTCCTCGCTATCAATAGTAGTAGTTCCATGATCGAAGCTACTGCTATAAGTGTCAGCTTGGGTATTGTCTGCATCTTCGTATTCAGCATAATCGTCATCATCAGAATGATGATCGAGGAGGTAGTCATTAATGGCAGAGTTTCGCTGCGAATATCCAGGTCTAGCGCAGTTGTCTCCGTGAGATGTTCTGCTGACAGATGTATTATTTCCGTGAGTCGGTGCAGGGTTCCGGATGTGACTGATGAAGGAGGTAGTATGTCCCGCGAAGGATGAGAAGGGCAGGTCAGACTTGGGGCTGCTATTGGCCATTAGATCTGAAGAATGGATGGTCTCTGGAGGAGGGGGCTGGCATGACCCACGTCTACGGCGTTCTGAAGAAGATGAAGCGCAGGGCGGAGAGCCGGAAGGGTCTTTTGAGGAAGGTTTGCGTTCCCTTTTGGAGGCCTTGAGACGTGAAGCAGACGACATCGCACTGGAAAGAGGGATTACGGAAGCTTGACGATCCGATTGAGCAGACCGGCGATTCTTACGCATCCCAGTTGAAGAAGTGTCTTGATCTATTATGTGCTGTTTCTTGATACCAGTAGCAAGTCTCTTTGATTTGATTCGTCTGCGAGAGGGAGAAGAACGACGGCGCTTACGTGAGGATGATTGTGTGCTATTGGTAGAGTGGTGAGAATATTCCATACACCGAGTGACACGAGCAGAGTCCGTGAGGAAAGGCAATCAGACGAGCTATGTCTAAGGAGTAGAGAATAGCTGTATCTGGTCGCGAAGGATACGGTGCAGGAGTGAGGCAAAGAGCCGGTGGGAGTAATGTCAGGATAAGAGGAGGAGCCCTAAAGCAATAATGAAAAGCGGATTAGGGTCGAGCAAAGACCGGCTTTGCTGCTCCGCCCGTATGCCACTACGAGAAGGTACGAAGTTAGGCGATGTTGGAGGTGTATATAATAAGTGTGCTGATAAGTAGATATTACGTATAGTCACCATATTAGGAAATCAGGCAGTAGAGGGGGAAGAGAACAGGCCGGAGACGAGGCAGCAAGCGCGGACGTCCATTGGGAGTTACCAAACTGAGAAATAAGATGAGAGCAGAATACAAGGACTTTAAGGCCTGTAGGGGCTCTTATTGTACATATCGAAACTGAATCTGAATCGGCTGTCTTCGGGCGTTAAGTTGATCTGCGGCGCCAGTTCCTGGAAGGCGTTTTCAAACTTGTCGGACGAAGGGTCCGGGTTTTCGATAAAGCATTCATGCTCCCATTTGATGTCGTTGGCTTGTTCATGCTTCCTCAATTCGCGCTGCTCATTCTCGATCTTGGATTTCTCGGCCTGTATCAGTGCGTAGTCACCAAGTTGAACGGCTTCCGCCACTTTTCTCCATGCCCTTCGAGACTCTTTCTCGAGCTGATCCTCAACAGGTTTGACTTGGAGCGGGGCCCTAGTGACGTTTTCGGCGTCCCAGAAGAGTTCTTCTGCACCGGTCTTCTCGTTCTTTATGGTGGACGTCTTCGACCATCTGCCTTTGATGGAGTACAGCACAGTGCTGGGCTCCTTGACAGCAGAGACTTTGGCTTTAAAAGAGTTCTTCTTGCCCGAGAAGTATCCTTTGCCGGAGTATTCCAGTTCAGCGACATAGCCTGTGGAAGAGACGATGTGGGTTTTCTTTTCGAGCTCGACATAAGGTGCGCCGGAAAAGAGACCCTCGATGTGAAGCGATGGTAACGTTATGAGATAGTACTCGTCGAAGTCCTTGAGATGGAGTATGGCATGGCCCACCTGCCTCACGTTGATGGTCAATGTGGCAGCAGAAATAGAGGCTTTGATTCCGATGAAGCCTTGCAGGTGGATGCCATGCTTATCGTTCCAGATACTGTAGGCAGTGATGGGTGGGTGGTGTGAGACCTGTTCGGAGACCATGATGGTTCTGTTCTCCTCATCGTCGGAGTTCCACTGGCCGAGAAACATCTCGCCTAGGAAGGGGTTCAGCGGCTTCTTCTCGGACCCCAGTTTCTCCGATCGGGAGCAATATTGGCCCTTTAGGGTACCGACAAACCATCTCACAACAGCTAACATGCGTTTTTCCGGGTCTTTCTCTGAAATTGGGGCAACAAATAGATCTGAGATCTCGGTCCAGAACTGTGAATACTCCGTGAGAGATGTGCTGGACAAAATGAACGGCGGGGCGGTCATTGAGGACAGGTCTCCGTTGTAGGAGGCTAGCGATCTCAAAAATGATGTCCACATCCCTACCTGACTTGCAGGGACTGACTGGCTCTCGGTTTTGCTGGACATGGCGGCCTTGGTGTCTGTTCTCAGGTGGAAGTGGTTTGGGGTTGTGCGTGGCTTGTTGCCGGGTCTCTAAGGTAAGATGTCACCCTGCGGGGTGCTAAAGATCAGCTGGGCGCTAATTTGGGGGAGGCTTAGAATGTCATAACTGCGCCTATACCTTGACGACAGTTCGCTTGACTGTGTAAGGCGCGTCTTCTTTTACTCGGACTGTTACATCGATTTTTTCGTCGGTCTCGTTGGCAAGGCAGATCCAGCTCGGGTCGACAGAGATTCCTCCTAATTTGCCGAATTCAGCTGCTATGGATTCCTGGTCGGGCTTGCTGATGGCCACTTCGTTAGGCAGCGATTCCTGCAGCAGGTCGAGCATGTACCGCAGCACCGCCGGGTTGTCTATGTTGCTGGTTTCTTGTTTCTGCGCGCCCGACGCCGGCCTGAAGAAAGTGCGCTTCTTCACCTCTTGAACGGCCTCCACGGATTTCTTCTGCGTCTCCTTTTCCTGTCTGACAGCCTTCTCGGTAACCACCGGTATCGGCGGCTCTTCGCCGTCATTTACATACGCGGCTCGGCCGTCCCGATACAAGAAGTTTCGCATCATGGAAGTCGATACCTCCATGACTTGTCCCCGATGGCCTACATTCTCCACGTTCCGTAATAGCTGCACTCGCACGGTTTTCTGTTTCTTAGCCAGCTGAACCGCTGCGGCGCTGAACCGTCTCATTTTCTGCTTGGCTGCGACGGAACAAAAACTATAATTCCTCGATGGCTTCTGCTAGCAACTTTTAGCTTAAAACTGCAACTATGACTTTATGTATTTTCCGCGACACAGTGCCTGTGTGTTATTCGGCAATAGTTTAGTGGCCAGAATCTCCGCCTGTCACGCGGGAGACCGGGGTTCGATTCCCCGTTGCCGAGCTTTTTTTTCCTCCCTTAGCGAGCACAGCCCTGCCAGCCCGCCCAGTTCCTGGCTCGGCAAAATGACGGAATACATAGACTATATTCCTGATAGTTTCGACGAAGACAGCATCGCGGACTCGTTCTACTCCAAAGTGCCCAACACTCCTTGGTGGGAAGACGAATCAGACTTCATTGCTACGTATTGCCGCGCGCCGTCGCTCGACGACAGCGAAATTGACGACTCGTATCTCAGCGAGTCCTTCTCAGATAGCAACGACTATTTTGAGTCACTACCAAACCCCCCGGAACTGTCTACGATCCCATCCTCGATCCCAGATGAGCGGCCCGCGAGTCCTGGCGACGATTCCACAGTAATCTCGCCAACTGCCTCGTTGCAGTTCCAGGCTGGCTACGTCTCGTGTAGCCAGGAGTCTGATGATTAACGCCCGCTTACGTAGTTCCTACACCTCTTATAATTGTCACTATAATCTTGGCCCCTGTAGTTCATACCCCCAAGCTCCGGTGGGAGTAAACCCTACGCTCGACTGTAGACCATGTCCAAGACCAATATTGCATCCTCGCTAATATTCCAGTCGCCGCCTGGAGAATTGCGCAATGTGCTGAACGATATCAAGACTCTTACGGACGAGTCAGTGGGCTCGGCTATAAATGCCAACGTGGCCGAGTTCGGAGCGGAGTATGCTGAGCTGGCTTCTGTGCCTGGGATCGAGCGATACGTCGTAGTGTGTAACTACAATAAGCTGGGCCTGAACCGATTCTTCGACATCGAGGCTGGCGTTTCATTCAACTACTCGTTTTCTGACTCTTCTGCCACCTCTGTTCAATCCTACTCTCACCCGTCCCCTTCAGACGGTTGCTCGGAGCTGGCCAAGTCCGTCGAAGCTTACCTGGATACGTATTATCCTAGTGACTCGGGCTACACTGTGGTACCAACTGCAGATAACGAAATCACTGTGGTACTCATAGGGTCCAGGCTGAACCCGGGCAACTTCTGGAATGGAAGATGGAAGTCCACATATGTCTATAACACCTCTATCAGCACACTGACCTGCTCTGCCTCGGTCGATGTTCACTACTACGAAGACGGAAATGTCCGCTTACTTGCTAAGAGTCCTTCTAAACCTGTCCCAGTCGGTTCTATTTCGGCAGTCGCAGACGCAATTGCTGCCTTTGAGAAGGCCTATCAAGCTGAGCTCAATGCTAATATCACGGAGCTAGGAGAAAAAGAGTTCAAGAGCCTTCGAAGACAGCTCCCTGTTACGCGGTCTAAGATCGAATGGGATAGAGCTATTGCTGGATACAAGATCGGCCAAGATATCGGCGGAGGTCCCTCCGAGGCTCGTTGAATTACATGACTTTTTTCCATATTAAGTATGAACTATACAGATTATTCCACACGACCACTCACTAGACATCCCATTCATATCCAATGCCAAACCGTGTAGAATATGAAAAACATCAGCACCGCCAGCATAGATGTCTTCACTAACGGGGGCGCTGATTGTATCGAGCGTGATAACCGCGTTGACGACTGTCTGATCGACGACCCAAGATTGGAAAACGCATCATTGGCCGAGTCAATGAAATGATGATCTGAAGCTTGGTTATTAATGTCGTTTGTGACTTGTCTCAGTGCGGAGAGCTTAGATGCTAGTGTTTCTAACCTTGCGTTGTTCTGTTTCGGTTAATACCGCGCAACCATTTTTCTCTGTCTTTCCTACTTACCTGTGATTCGGCTGTGTATGCGGAACTGCTGCTCATTGGGGTTGTATGCTGAAGGAGGAATGGCTGGGACAATGTGCAGGTGGGGTTGGTAGAGCTAATGTATGAATGGCTGAGGGGCATGTATACTTCTTAGTTATATATATTTGGTATTTCAGATCATTAATTTTTATAGGGATTCTGTACTCCATATCCACTATAATTACTAGGCTCGGAAGGTGTATTAGGCATATTAGATCCAGGGGAGGTCTCGGTGTATTGACTGGGATCGGCAGGATATAAATTTGGTGGTTGGCTCGGCTGCACGTACTGTGCGTACTGACTTGCACTGCTGGAGTTCATATACGTGGCTGGCTCAGCTTGTGAAAGAGCCTGGCCTGGCTGGCTTGGTGGCATGTAGGCCGTCGGGGAATGCTGCTCAAAAGGGTTGAATGGAACAGCAGCAGGTTGGGCCGGTTGTTGTTGTATATAGGGGGCAGGCGGTGCTTGACCATACTGATATTGAGCCATCTGATCGTAAGAACCAATAGACGAGCGAGCCTGGTGGTATCCCTGTGAACCATATGAAGGCGCGCGATAAACAGAGGGTGTTCTATGCTGAGCTATTGAGGCTTCCATTAAACGGTCATACTTGTCTTTCGCGACTTGAAATTTCTCGCTGAGCTTCATCAGTTCGTCGTTTTTCTGTGAATATTTATCTATAAGCTTAACCAATTTAGGTCGTATTGCTTGCGTTGTTTGATATAGATTCTGTAAATCAACATCGTCAGCGATATTAGAGCTAGCACCGCGGTCGTCCATGCTCGTTAAAATAGACAACAGCTTCTCGATGTTCTTGAATTCAGCAAACACTTTAGCTTCTTGAGCTGCTTCCTCTGCTAGCTCTTCTGGAGTGGGGGGGGTCACTGGTTTAACGTAGTTCAGCGGAAATATGCCCACTTCTCCTCTCAGTGAGCCGCGCCACCAGTCTCGATACACAGCTTCTAGCACAGTAATGACGTCACCTTTTCGAAAAGACAGTTCTCCAGGCTCTGATCTTGAAAAGTCATAGAGCGCTTTCACTCTTGAGACTGTAGATGGCTTCATAGAGAGTTCTGGCTTTTCTTCTTCTCGTTCGGGCGCAGCAACCGTTTTCTGTGATTCTCCAACGGTCGGCGATTCTAATTCCGACAAGGACATAGCCAATGCAATCCTCAGTTCTTCTTCTTCGCGTTGCCGATCTGCGTCGGTGATTTTCTGCTTGTCTGGTTTCTCCGGGGGCTTTATATTCGGCATGCCTTGACGTAAACCGTCGTACGCATCCTGCATCAGACGAAGTGAGGGGTCCGACCGATACTGCTCCACTAATTCCGACATAACTTGCAGGAGCCTGGCTTTTACAGTCGAATGGACTGATCTGTCCTTGCCAATCTTAGTCAGGACCTGAGTGAATGGCTTGGAGGCGATTTCGATCTGTGCTCGAGTGCCGCAGTTCTGGGACATTGCATGAGCCAGGGTGAGGCAATACATAACCACATTGGCAGAATTCGAATTACTTGTGATTCTCTTAATAAGAGCGTTCACTCCGTTCTTGGCGCCTTTAACAGGATCTTCATTAACCTTGTCACAAACATCGAGGATATACTCCCAGTTTTCCGATGTCAGATTCTCGTCGGTGGCTTTTGCAACTGCTTCCTCGAGCGGATTAGGTGTAGATGATCTAAACATGTCGCGTTCCCGTTCTTTGTCCTCTAGTCTCAACTTCCTCTTTAATTCTTTAATGCTTTTAGCCGTAAGTATGGTTAACTTCCCCGGCTGATCCTTGTTGTTTTCTTTGTTTGCGCTGTCTTTCTCTAAGTGTAACTCAGCCTGCTCATCATTTAATAAGGTTTCACCGTCAGGCCCTCGAATACTCCTGATCTGTTCAAACACTTGTCTATCAGCCACGCCTATGATCCAAATTCGGTCTTTCTTCCCAGATTTTTCACTACCCTTAATTTCTATTACAGGCTCGGCCATTAAGTATATAATAGAGTAGTTTCTGCGGAATCCCGTACCTCAGCATCTATATATATAACTTCACACATGTACGCGTCACTTAAACCTTATTTCTCGTATAAATTACGTGTATACTGCTTCGGTAAAACCCGAAGCTTTTAGATTCGCCAACCGCTTATCCAAAATTCCATTAGTTTTATTGACCTATGGAATATCAGATTCCATAATAATAGACGTTACACAACTCTAAACTTTATGTCTCCACTTGGCTACCCCAGATCAAATCTCTCCCTCGCAGCCTATCCGACCGGCTGTAATGGGCGATGCTCGTGCTCTGTGACTAAATAATCATGACCTGCATCATTATTCGTCCCCGGAGATCCGCTATCATTGCTATTCTTCATCATTCGAGCGGCAGCCTTTTCCGGCATAGGTGGCGGCTCAGACCCATTAGAAGGCAGAACTGGTGATTTCAACGTCGTGGTGGGAGATTGTCGGGTTGTTTTACTTTGATGATGAGAGTTCTTCTTTTCAGCAGCCTTTGCAGCCCGTGCAGCAATCACTAGCGGCGCAAGCGTTGATAGCTCAGCCGCTTGCTGAATGAATGGGTGTTTCAGCAACTCATCGGTACTAGCCCTTTTATCCGGGTTAACTTGCAAAGTCCACGCTAGGAACGATTTCAACAGAGTCGATATCGCATCTGGATCCTTCAATTCCGGAGTCCCATTTGTTGCAATAAAATATAACGCTCGTAGAGGAGTTTCCGTCAAATAAGGCGGCTCCCCTTCAATCATCTCAATAGCCATAATCCCCAAGCTCCATATATCGACTTTGTACTCATATTCTTTTCTTGTTACAACCTCTGGGGCCATCCAATAAGGAGTTCCAACCATAGTAGTACGCTTCAAGTCTTGATCATTCATTTGAGCGCAAAATCCAAAGTCTGTCAACTTGATGTCCCCATTCATAGAAAGCAATATGTTATCTGATTTAATATCACGGTGAATTACTCCATGCCTGTGCAAGTGTGACAGACCGTAAAGAGTTTCTCTGCAAACAGCCGCTATTTGCCCTTCAGACATCATATTATAAGTAACAACATCTGTAAGCGAACCTCCTTCCATGTACTCCATAATAACCCACAAGTCCCCAGACCATAGGAGCGCATTAATAAAATTAACAATGTTCTTATGCTTCGATTCTTTCATCACCATAATTTCGTTAATGATCAGTTCCTTCTTAGGCTGATCTTGCAAGCTCATTTGCTTAACAGCAACACAGTAGTCAGTACCAATCTCGTAGGCAGTATATACTCCACCAGATGCACCTTGGCCAATTTTATGAAAATCATGATAGCGTAATGCAGGATCTGAGTGCTCGCAGATTTGAGCAAGCTTCTTGTACGTCTCAATGTCACGAAGACGTCTAGCTTCTCGTCTTTTAGACGCTTGCTCATCATTTGTTCGATCTTTGGAATCGGTGCGAGGGGTGGTGTTTTTGTACGATGGCAATGGGGGTAATGGCGCGTCATTATTCAATACTTGAGCGCCAATATCCCTCCGTTTGCTAGGTGATATTTGAGTTGCAGGTGAATGAAATCCTCGAGATGTCTGTGACCGCGGAGTGGTCTGAAAGCCGGTCTCTTCACTGAGGTCAGGAGTTCGCAGCACTGCTTGTGAGCCTGTTTTACCAGAGGAATCACGTCCAGGGCTCATTCCTGTGGCATCCCTAGATGCTGTCTGCATAGGAGGAATGTGCGATATTGAACCGTCTCTAGCCAGGATTGGAGGGCGCTTCAAGAAACTAGGTGTGGTAGGAGAAGAACTGCCCTCTGAGCCGCGCCTTTGTTGTAAAGTAAATCGGTTTTCTGGAGCATCTAACTCGCTAATGTCAAGAGGACGAAGGGCATTTACTAGAACGCTAGAACTCACTTGCGGAGGAGATCCGCCAACAGGTTGATGCCCAGAACCTTCCTTACTTGACCCGGAATCAATTTTGCTAGTCGCCTGAGGAATAATGGGAGAAACTTTTCTTGAAGAGCTTGCGGCACCTGTAGACAATGCCTTAGGAGGTCCACGGCTTGGAGAGAATACTACCGATGTGGTACCAATTCGAGGAGTAGACGATGCGCTCTTTGGAGGAGGGGGTGCCGGGCGGGGGTGTTCAAAAATTCCTTCGTGGTTCTGAGGAAACCTCGGACTGCTAGCAAACCCTGATAAAGACGGAGATTGGAAAGAGGAGCTTTGATCAGAAAATGCGGGAGAGAAGTTTTGGCCCTTAGAAGGAGCGCGTTGCATTTTCTTCCAAGCCCTGTCAGTAGGGTTCTGAAAATTTTGATCAGAATAAAATGCCACAATATCAAAAACTTCTTGAGGGTGGCTCTCTATGTCTTTCTTTGATATACCAGAGCTTTCCAGTAGGTTTCTCCATTCCATTGGCAGACCTTCATATTGCTTTGTATCGGCATTATACCCAACGTGTGTAACATGCTTTAATTCAAAGGGATTAGATATCTCAAGTTTACCGGAGGGAGCGACGGAAGTTGATTCTTTCTTTCCAATTTTCATGCTAGTCATTATCGAGCTAAAAACGCTCTTTGTCTTCTCTCTCTTGGCATTTGATCTTCGAGAAGATCTTGAAAGAGAACCTGTACTATCATCGCTAACCTTATCGGATCTAAGAGTCTGTGAAAATGAATGTGAGGAAGTTGCCGGCGATCGGATGTTTATAAAGGCACCCTGTTCTGTTTGAGAAGCCTGGGAGGAGTTGGTAGAAGAATGAATATTGGAGTCGGCGGCCAGGTCGGTCTGAGATTTACGCGAGAAATCGTCTGCACGGTGCACTGAGATTGGTGACACCTGCTCAGTGGCTTGGAACTCTCTCTGCACACTGTTAGGAGTACTCCTCGTCGAGAATCCGCCGCTGTGTTGCTGAAACTCTTGCGGCATATTAGTCGGAGTCGCGTGCGAGGATTGAATGGGTGGATCATGCTGAATACTTTGGGGATCATTGTTGGAAGCCTGATTAGCAGAAACTGCGGTACTTTCAATTGGAGATTCCCTAGTATCGTCATGGGGAATCAATTTGGGTATGGATTCTGCGGTTGGAGGAATGTGATTATCTGACAGTCCAGAAGACAGGTCTGAGTGAGATAAGTCGTTCAACGAGCTTGAGCAAAAATCCTTTGGAGCTTGCGTGGATAAAGAAGAGTCACCTTTCACTGCCACTGATGAAGATGCCGGAGTTAGCGAAATGTCCGAATACCGATCTTCTGGCACAGCCAGAAAGGCGTTCTGCTGGCTCCGCTCCGGCTGAGGATTTTCCGAGGAAGTTTGACCGTGCATATCGACTACGATACTCGTAGCAGAGATTTGGCTCTCTCGTTCAGGCTCTGCGGGTAACGTGGAGTCGTCTACCGGCGTATCATCATTTGAGGATGCGTGTTCAGAAACATTTGCACGGAAAGCGCCTGGGAATTGCGATATAGCGATATCGAAAGAGGATCTGTCACGAGTAAGCAGAGCAGCGGTGCTACCTGAGTGGGCAATTGAGCCTTTGGCATAACCAGAAAGTTCTGAGTCTAAGGAGTCGTATTGAGTTACAGCTTGCCCTAGCTTTATGGAAGACGAATCGGTCAAGGAGGATTGTGGGCTGTGGGTGGAAGCAGCCGTATCCTGGCTCTCGATCGGCTGGACTTGGTTGTCCATGAATAGTTAATCTGCAGCAAATTTCACACCTAGAGGCAGCGAATCAGCAGTAAAGGAAGACCTTGGTTTTTGTTCCACAACACAATGGAAAGAATGTCTGTCCCGTCGATGATAACCAATTGTAAGGGGTCGAAAAATTGGGAGTCGAAGGAAAAGTACACCTGGACAGGCAGCAGGTGGTATCCGCAAATAAATGGCAGCGGGAACTGCTAGACAGGTGCTGAGAAAAATGCAAAAAACTGGGGCAGGCTGGAGAAGAATCAAGCAGTAGGTAAAATAGCCTCTGGTAGAGACAGCTCTTCGTTCATCCGCTCAGGTATGTGGATTTCCTTGGCAACCGTTTGTTTCCAATCTTGCACAGAAAACTCTAAATTCAGGCCCCTTTGCTCTGGATAACCATCCTAAATATGAAAGGTTTGGTCAGGTCTGCCTTAGCTGCCCTGTCGGGTTCTAGCACCACTGCAGACGTGTACAATGAGCGTCTTGACTTGACGCCTCTGACAGGTGAGCACGTCTTGGCCTCCTTCGATTTCAATGTCTCCAGTACCGTCTCGAATCATCATCAGCTCTTTCCGAGAATCCTTGACGAAGTAGTCACCTCCACCAACTCGACAGAACTCCACCTGCGCTTTGGCCAAGGCTACTGGGATTTTGATGACTGGGGCCTGTTACCTAACAGTGGAATCAACGTCGCAGGAACTGGTGTCGAACTCTGGGCCTCCATCGACGCCCAAAACCTCACCGCGGCCCAGTCGTCGTGGACCACTCTGGCAAACACCTTATCGGGGATGTTCTGTGCTTCTCTCAACTTTATAGACTCAGCTCATACTACCTCCCCGAAATCGGTCTTATCCGCCAGCAACCTTAAAGCCAACCAGTACCTTTTCCACGGTTCCTTACCCAGCGAGCCTGTGTGCACTGAGAACCTCACTCCTTACCTCAAACTGCTTCCGTGTAAAGGTGCTGCTGGCATTTCTTCTCTTCTGGATGGGCATCATCTTTTTGAATCTCAATGGCAGTCTATGTCTATCGACCTGTCTGTCGAGAATGGCCGCTTCCACTTAAGACAGTCCATACACGCTGTCATCCATGTCTCGAGAACGCTCGATCGACGCATCAATCCTGTTCCACAGCCAGAGCCTTACGAAGATCTCAGATGTAACTCTTCCAAAGAATATAACAACCCTGCAAATGGTATATGTTATCCCATCACCCCAGGACTCGGGGAAATAAACATCACCCTGTCCGATTTGTTCGGCCGCCCGATAAGAAACGGCGCTTGTTTATCAAAAATTTCCTCTTCAAACTCTTCCCAGGTATGCTTGCATGTTCCAACTAGCTCCTGGTCTATAGCCTCCGAAAACGGCGCTCGTTCGGCTTCAGACTCCCAGGTTTGCTACACTCTCCCTTCTAACGCAGACTTTGATCTCTCTATATATACCAATGATCGTGCTAATGTTCTTCCAAAACGTCCTTCTCCCCTTATTGCTAGTAGAAATCTGGTGGGCTGGGGTCAAGAACGTGGGGGTATTCATTCTGTCTATAAAAGCTCATCATCGTCTGATTCTGCCTCTTTTATCATCTTTGAGACTCTTCCTTGGTTCATGCGCATTTTCCTTCATTCCTTTACTTATACCTTATATGATGCCTCAGATATCCAGGTTGCATCTGGGTCTCTCTCCAACTCATCATCCGACCTTACAGATGATATTGTGCGACTCGTGTATTATAGACCTGCTGTTCCCCGCGAGGATCCCTCCCAGATTGAAATGCAAATTGATATCCCCCCTGGACATAGATTGGTAACGATGTATCAATTTGAGAAAAGTCTCTTATACTATAATGAATACCCTCCTGATGCCAATCGAGGTTTCGATGTCTCTCCGGCTATTATTGAGATCCTGGATACATCTTATGGTCTTGATGGTCACAGAGCTGTATTTCGAACGACAAGTTCTCTTCTTTCTCTCCCGACTCCTGATTTCAGCATGCCTTACAATGTGATCATACTTACCAGCACAGTTATAGCCCTTGCTTTTGGCACGATATTCAATCTGGTCACAAGAACATTTGTCTACGCGGATGACCTTCCTAGAAGATCCCTGCTTACCAAATTTATAGCTCCTGTCAGTAAGTTCAAAGCTCGTTTCCTTGGAAAATAGAGTCTAAGTTACGCTACGTTACGAAAAAAACCAACACTTTTGTGTATATTTATACAGCCCATATTATCTAGGTTCCTTGTTGCTCCTGGAATTTTCTCACTAAATCCATGAGAAATGCTGGGTTAGCTAAAAGCTCAGGTCTAGACTGCACGTCAGGACTCAAAGAAACCACATGTTGCAGGAGAGCAATATTTTCTTGAGATATTCCCAGATCTGATAAGTAGCTGAGCTGTGTTATATATCCAGCAGGAGCACCAGTATCCTTTCCAAATTCAGAACCATAAGAGGGCAGATTTGTTTGAGAAAATGAAATCGCTGGTAACGGTTCGGGTTCAGGGGCTTTAGGCTCGCTTCTGTTAACGACGAAGATCACAACCAGAGTGCTCTGAGAACTCTGTTCAAATTCTTTGGAAAATCTGATATATTTCCCGTATGGCAGTCTATCTGCACTATTCCAACCTCCCTCTAATGGTATGAGGTATACATCTTTCACTAAAGCACGGCTATTGCGAATAACACCATATCGATCCTTTGATAGAAGATACTGAAGTAATTCATCGTACTGTTTCTTTTGATCACTATTACATTTTAGCTCAACTGCATATAGATCCCTGCTAGCGTTCGCCGTACCTTTGAGATATTTGGTTGCAGAATCTGAGGCCACCCGGCCTTCGATATACATCTCTGAGCTTGTGATAGTTGCCCAATCAGGGCGTTCTTTATATGATCTTCCGGCAGGATATCCAACATGGTAGGCTAAAGCACTGAATTCGGTTACAGTGGGCATCTGAACTTTCCCAGCCCATATTGGGTCGGTGTCAAAAGGAGATATCGACGACTTCTTCTGAGGTACCTGCGCTGCATCAGTTTCTTTGCGTTCGGCAGATTTGAAATCTTTTTCTGGATCATAATCATCTCCACTGTCATCATTGTCATTCAAAATATCATCCAAATCACTGAAGATGTCATCTTCATTAGCAGGAGTTTGGTTTCCGCTAGTTGCTGACTTGTCATTATTGTCGATGTCTTCAGTGTCACTGAACTGTGCGTTCTCCGAAAACCCTGGAATCTGATCATCAGCATGACTAGACATAAAAGTGCTGTTGTCTTTTCCTGAATGTTTCACTTCTGAGGCGGTTATTTCGGAGGACTCGGTAGACTTTCGAATAGGTTCCAGGTCATTTTCGTCAAGATCAGACAGATTCGGCGAGTCTGCCTCGTCTTTTTCAGATTCAGTAATTTCAGAATATCTCCGCTCCTGCTTATTTTCTTGAATTGCAGATTCCAGTTCGATATCTCCTGTTACTATAGTATGGCCATTTTGTTCGCTATCTTCGCCGATTACTTCTTCTCCTTTGTGGGTATGTCTAATTCTAGGTCCAGTACTAGCTTTCAGCACAGAATGTGAAATACTTTCGGCTCTCACAGTTTCTGCCAATTTCTGTAATTCCGGGTTCAGCAGCTGCTCACTAGTCATCGTAGCAAGACCTTCGGGGACTATTTCTCCAGAGAACAGTCGCTTTCTAAGAACATCATTTTTGGGGTCTTTCAGATTGAAAGTGATTGTTCGAACCTTTTCACGGTATTTTGAAAGGTCTGTAGACTTAGGGATCACAGTGTGATTGAATATAGATGTTTCGATTTCTTGGACGAGCTTGCCCGTAAATTGTTGCTTATCGGTACCTTCGTCTAGTGTAAACTCTGAAGCCCCGAGAGACTTTTCAATCAATGGAGTCAATATCTTCGATAAGCTTGCCAGAACAGAGTCCCTAGCTTTGGTTATGTCTAATTGAGCTTGTGCAGCTTTTGTAGGTTTCTTCTTGGCTTTAGTGGTCGCTGCTAATTTAGTTAGACGAGAAGCCAAAGCCGACGTTTCTTTCTTTTGGGGCATAGGCATCGGCTCATCAAATCCATCATCGCGATCTTTTTGTGTCATTGGCTTATAGTCATCATCCTCGACGGTCTTTTCAGTGGCGAGATGCGGGAAGTCCTCAGGATGGCATTGCTCGCAAAAGTAGTGTTCGGGCAGCTTGCTTTCGTCAGTAATATTCATTGTACAGCTTGGATGCTGCCATACACCGCATTCTTCGCATTGAGCCCACAAAACATCTTCATCGTCATTGTCCCCATCATCTTCATCGTTGTGGCAGATACATCGAACTCTGTCATTGTCGTTCTCCTCCTGCTTTGCGGATTCCGCCTTTTTCGCCTTTTTCACCGGAGGGTCCTCAACTATTATTTCATCATCCAGCTGTTTCGGAACTCTCTTCCGCTCAGATCTACGGAGAGCCATGTTTTGCGCGCCGAACTCGGTATTGTATATACTCAGTTACAAGCTTGTTACCCTGTCGGAGGATGTATTCAGGAGTGAGTTTTCCGTTTTGGGAAGAAAGTAAAGCTTTCGAGAAGCTCAAGAGAGCACCGCAGCAATAAGCGTTCATTTGTCCTCATAAATCCACCAAATTGGTTCCATTGTCGTTCACCTATATATTTATTGACTACTTCGTGCGTTTCTAAAATGGTAATATGAATAAAAGGAAAGCAGAGATACCCGAAGCTCAGAAAAGACCTAAGTTAGACTCGGATCCAGCAGCTCTTGAAGAGCCCGAAGACTCCACTTATCAGGACCAGCTGTCTTTATTGGAAGCCGAAGCTGCTGTTTTTGGAAACACACAGAAATATGAAACCGTTCCGAAAAGCACGGAATCCCCTTCTGTTCTACAAAACGCTCCCGATGACGCCATAGGCTTCGATGAAGACTACTCCGAAGAACTAGAATACATGATGATGAGTGATCCGAATATTCAGGAGGCTCTACAAGAACGCTATAGTGCTCTGAAAGTACGCAGCACTTATGTAAAGTCAATTCAAAAGCCATTACAACGAACCCCGTCCACCCAGCCTGACTTCTCTGCACAAAGTGATCATAGCGATCTCGAAGACTCGGACGAAGATCTCTTGATGTGGCCCAGAAACACCGGTTAGTAAGGGCCTGTCACGTTTTTGCGCATGTGTATCATATCTCATTATTGTCGTGTGTGCCACTAAATATTATACATTGGACTTGTCTTTTAGACCAATGCGCATTACTTATTGTACTTCCACTTCGACACCTATCTGTAGACTCCAGCTCCAATGAATGTTTCCGGTACACTTAACTTCTTCAGAGTTCTTTTCCAGCCAGCTTTAGCCGTCCCGACATATACAGTTCCCACTTTTGATAAAGTTCCAGCGGTCTTGGCCAAACTGCCGGAAGTCTCTGCCTTGGCTATCGATAAGGATAACTGCTTTGCCGTGGACGGAACTGACCACGTGTACTCCAAATATGTTTCTACATGGGAACAGCTCAAATTACTTTACCCCGATAGGATGCTTATTGTGTCTAATTCTACAGGAACTAAAGAGGACGGTCGAGCGGAAATCTTAGAATCCAATACCGGAGCCAAGGTACTTCGCCATTCTACGAAAAAGCCTGGCTGCTTTCGGGATGTAATGGATCATTTTCGACCAATGGGTGTTACGAGCCCTTCATCTATAGTTGTTGTTGGTGATAGAGTCTTAACTGACGTAGTAATGGGGAACCTCAATGGTGCCGTGTCGATCTGGGTGAGCGAAGGAGTTGAGTTCTCCAATGGTTTATTCCAGCGGTTCGAAAGATGGCTTGTAAATTATCTACAAAAAAAGTACACCTAGAAAGGTTTCTTATACATGACGGAATAATGCAAGGTGTATAATTTAGATGAGCTATTTGGCTCTCGCTAGTTCCGATATCTTATTTCGTTGAGCTTGTCCTTCAATCGTTCCGCGAATGTCAGTTCATTACGGCTATCGTACGATGACCCTCTAGACAACATAATACGAGAGAATGGGTTTCTTTTTCTCGCGTTTTGCAACGAGTTACTTGCGGTACGCGCAGACCCTTCTTCCATTGCCCGGGCTTTCTGCAAGATGTCATTTATGTCCTCTTCGTAACCCGGTTTAATTCCTTGCCACCCTAGTTTCAACTCATCCTGGGCCTCATCCTCTAAACGTCGTCTTAACATAGGATCTTTTTCGATTTCCTGGAATATATGCGTATCAGTAGGGAAAAACCCAACCCTTATAGCCTGTATCATAATATCAAGTAGCAAAGGCATAACGAAAATAATCAAAAGGGCCGCCCACCAGAGTAGTTCTTTTCCAAACCTATGTATTAGAGCATTATATACAAACAAGGAGTAGGTATTGTTAGACTTGTAAGCCTCGGAAATAAACAAATTGAATAGCAGATAACCTCCAACTGACGCAATGAATGAAATTGCATTAATGAAGGTGATCGAATGCATTTCTAGCACAAGGATCTTTGTGTTAATGACTATAATTGTAGCCAAAAAGCTCATAACGCCCATGCCGAATGGTCCATTATCTGCAAGTGCCTGAAATCCGTACAAATAAGCAACCGAAAAAGATATTAAAGTAGCTTGCACGCCTGCAAGTAAGAGCCACTGAATCAATTTCCGCATGTTAAAAACGGTATTTCTTTGTCCACAACTACTGTAAAGCTCTGGTACAGCTATGAGAGTCGCTGGGTTTAAATCTCGCTCAAATATTCCAATAGTCAAAACACAAAGAGTTGTGAAGAGGGTATTAAACATAGAAAGAGACCATTGTTCATAATAAGATGTACCTGAAAATAGAGTATATCTTTGGTATATCGCCTGCGACAAATAGAATAGTACTTCCTTGTAAAATGTAACCATAACATATTTAGCGGTTCTTGTGTAATTCCATCTTCCGTGCACGAACAAAAGCTTCAGAAGGAATCTAAACTGCGCTATTGAATAGTCTGACGACCGCGCTGCCTGTAGACCTTCATGTCCTGTTATTCCAATGCCCACATCTGCTGATTGGATCATGGCAATATCATTAGCTCCATCTCCAATAGCTAACGTAACAGCTCGTTTCAGTTTTCGCCGAACAGCTTTCACCATACTAGCTTTCTGTGAAGGACTGCATCGACAACATATCACAGAGTCCGCGTTAATACATAGATCCACAAATATTGATTTTAGCATTGGATCTTCTTCAATCGTGGCCAGAGCCTGCCCGTCAATGACTATAACTGAATGAGCACATTGACGCTTCTGTATCTTAATCATAGCATCCGTAATCACGTTTGGAAGGTCGTCTTCGCTTCTCAGCACAAACATAGTAGAATAATCCTTCGCTAAGCGGCATGAATATCCAATATTAATGGCAGTTTCTCTTTTATCTCCAGTAAGCATCCATAACTTGATATTAGCTCTTCTCAGCCTATCGATAGCAAGAGGTACCCCTTCCTGAAGCTTGTCTTCTATAGCCGTGACTCCGGATAACTCGAACATTCTTTCAAGTAGTCCACCCACTTCTTCAACTTTCTTGGTACGGTCAATCAAACTGGTAGTGGCTTCGTGATATAACGATTTCCAATGATTATACTCTTCCTTAGAAATATATCGGTAGCCATAGACTAAGGTGCGAAGTCCCTCAGTTGAAAACTCTTCGATATGTTCAAGTGTTCTCTCCATGACCTTACTTTCGTCGGTTACAATTGAGTCATCAACAATTTGCATTAATTCATCTCCTGAATGTACAGCAGATCTCGAGCTCTCTCCAAGCGCTGAAGAGCGCCGAGCTAGGTATGCATTCATTTCAGGGGATAAAGGGGCGTCAGCAACCTCCAGATCATCCGCGAAACTTCCTTTAGAATCCAATTCGCGAGTACGCTGAAAAAATCCATCTAAAGAAGCGAGGCGCTCACCCCTAAGTTCTGCGCTAGGTTTGCTAAATGCTCCACTCAATCGCTGTTGCCCAAGTAAGGCACTTGCAACATTGGTGTTGGACTCCGCAATTGGAGAAAGAGCAGAAGCAATTGACTTTCTTGCAATTGAGCGCTGAGCTTCAATGCTTTTCCTAGTATTCGCTTTCTCATTCACAGATTTCATTTTCGTTTCAGCTAATTCTGCCGAGGCAAGGCGTTCAAATAATACTGTATCAGCCCCTTTACAGATTACACATAGCCTTCCGTCAGGGAACCTCACAACAACCGACATTCGTTTTCGAGAAGAAGTGAAATCAACCACATCCAGAACTTGATAGACATCTTCGTGTAACTCATTACCGCCCGGTTTGAAGGTTCTCATGGTGATAGTATGATGGTCGTTATTGACGACAATAAATCCCATTTCTTTGGCAGCTGTTACCAGTGCCACCTCATCTGGAGAAGCTGCATGGTAGGTTATTTCGTCGTCGTCGTCATCTTCGTCTTTATCATCATTTATCAGGCAAGATTCCAACTCAGATTTATCATCGGATTTTTTATCTTCATTGTCAGCATTCAAGCGAGCTTCACGTTTCCTTCTAGTCGCTGCGTCTTCGGGCAAGCATGTATGACACAGAGCAATGTTAAGCAAGAAGAATCTTGCCCGCTTGGAGTATGCTGTGTTTGGATAGCGTTGGATATAACGCAAAAGCGACGCAGTAGACATAGATACGGATGTTTTGTGAGGATTTCCATGAGACTCGGCACCAGAGATCCAAGAAGGTCCATATGGTTCGACTTCTGTATCGGCAATACTTAACGATCGCCTAACCTCTTCGTCAACTTCAAGAACTTTTATTGAATGAGAAGTAGAACGTCTCGCATATTCAGAAGTAGAGGGGCGCGAAAACGAAACTTTGCCCTTCGGTGGGGACTGGATTGGTGAGTCATATTCTTTTTTATGCTGCGCTGGCTTTACGTGAATCTTCACTTTGAGATCTTTCAGGTCTTTCTCAAGGATATCCACATTATGCACCCAAGAATATCCACCAACACTAATCTTCCTGAAACTCATATGGTTATCAGTCAAAGTTCCTGTTTTATCGGTAAAAATGTAGCTAACCTGGCCTAGTTCCTCGTTAATAGTTGCAGTTCTTGCTTCGCACGGGGTATCAGATTCGACATGATACATATCAATATCTGATTGTAGTAGAAGCATCTGACATACTTTTATAATTTCCATCGAGATATATAAAGATAGCGGAATCAGTGTATTATACATGATGATAAAACCAATTAAATTAGGAGCTGTACCCACTTCAAGAGTCCTTATATAAAAGGCACTCTTGTATCCTCTCATAATTATCTTGTGAGCAACAGTGGAGAAAACAGCAAGAAACATGACCAACAGGAACATAAAAACTACCGCAATATTAGCAGTATGTTGAAGCTTGGGTTTCTTGCTTCTGGGATGTTTGATAGCGTTCATACGGATTTTAGATTCTTCACCAGTGAAAATCACCATTCCGACAATTCTCTCAGTATTCCGAATAATTGATCCACGGTAAACAACATTTGAGCTGCCGAGTGGAATCTGTTCCGAGTCTGGTAAGGCCATATAGCCCTCGAAATTGTACAAATCCAAGTTAGGATCTTCAACGACGGCCTCAGCATTAAAGGTGGATAACCCATAGTCAGTAGAGCACAGCTCTTGAACTTTATTAGCAGACTGCCTGCTCTTCAAATTTGTTTCACCATCAAGAGCCATAGTTTCTATATAGGCAGTATGTGTCTCCCCGGACACTGACAACAATAGAATATCAGCAGGGACCCAGTCGCCGTCTTGCAGTTGAATGAGATCACCGACTTTCAGGTTTTTCCATGCAATTCTTTCCCATGATATTGGAGATTCTGAATCATTGCAGTCATCCGCAGAAGATTGCGTATCGAGCCTAGAGGTTGAGCAGTTCTCGCTTGCCGTCGAATAGATCTGATCACGTTTTCGCCTAGCGACACGAGTTATTCTGTTATTCTCCGTTCTATCATTTCGATGTCTTCTTATGTCTTCATATCCTTCACGGCCCATAGATATCAATATAAAGATTAGCAAAGGGATGATGGTAGTGTATGTACCAGTGGTTGACCATGAAGGGATCATCTGAAGAATAGAGACACCAAGGAAATAAGAATTAGCCAGCTTAGAGAATTGCACGTACAACTGATGAGGAAAAAAGGAATATACTGTGTAAATGGAAGAAGTGACCAGATTTGAAACGTATGGCTTGTTAGTTCGCTCGTCGATGAGGATTGTGGAGTGCTGGACGGCGATAGGGATATGTCTTCCATTGAAAGAAGGAGGTATTGTGTTTTCTCTGAATATAAAATCTTTGACTTTCTTAAAAGCAGAGCGGGGCTTATGAAACGATTTCTGGATGTATCGAGAACTTAAGGATGTGGAGTACGAAGATTGAGGCGGTAGTTTCTGCGGGGAGTTGGGATCCTGAGTCTGCTGGGGAGACTCTGTCGGGGAAGAGAGCACATCAAATTCGTGAATCGATGACGAAGGGGAAGCAGGTAAGCCGTCAGGTCCAATATGGTCGTCTTCCCGCGTCAAGTTTCTAGCAAACAGCTGAGTTCTTAGAGAATAGCCACGCTTTCTCTTAGGAGTTGCTTTTGGCGGTTCAGGAGTCTGTCTAGAGATACTTTCAGTCTGTTTAGTAGGAGAAAGTGGCTGGTCATCTTGAGAAAGGATATTAAGGCCAACGTCTGCAGGACTGTCGATCAACGAAATTATATCATTGGAGACGGAGGCTCTTCGTGGTTCTGTATTAGCCAGAGGACTGTGTGTAGGAGGGATATAGGCACTTCTGAAACCAGCTGGTGATGGCTGGTTAGGAGAGAGACTAGTATTTAGGGGAGGTAATGACTGAGGAGTTCTTTTCTCATTTGCATGAGGGGGGTTATCAGACATCTTCTAAGCCCCAAGTGGTAACACACGATAAGAAACTAAGCAAACGAACGATTAGCAGGAATCAACGAATGCATGCAGCAGATCTTTGTCTTAATATGAAGCAAAAATCGCAGGCTCTCAGGGTAGAATGATTTGTGCACTAAATATAGATCTTATGATGTTTTGTAACGAGGCTGTTAAAAAAGGCTATGTTACGCTCCGAGTGATTTGGCTTTGAGCGTCGGGGTTGAGGGGACTATTTAAATCCATGTCTCTCCAGCACCCTTTTCGCTCGCTACTTCTTTTCCACAGCTGAATTCAGCCTGTGAGAGCTTGCTAACTACTGCTTCAAAGATTAATTTTATTCCAGTGACAATGTGCTGTCAGTATGGCCTTTTGTGCTCTGCAGCAATGGCACATGTCAGAACTCTGCAGCCTACCATCTAGCTTTAGGTTAAACTCTAACAGCCCTTTGTGTCCGCAACTTACTTTCGAGCCTTCGAAGCGTGGGATCTACCCAGGTAATCTCATTCAGACCCCTGTTTTCGGCGCGCAAGGCCTTGTTCATTTGTCCCTTTCGGATGAGTTCGGTTGAAAAGTGGTCGACCATATGGTCTTATGCATGTGACTATGTATTCTCTTTTTCTTTAATAGTGTTCGCCGAAATCATTGGGCATATGACCCCTCGGGCACAGCCATTCTATCTAGATAACCCCTCCTTACTCTATCCTTACAAGAATCCTGAGACCTTCTCCAACGGCTCAATGGTCATGATATCTGTATTTCTGCCCATCTGTCTCATGGTCGCAGTTTCCTTCCTACTCCCTAAACGATCCTGGACTCGAAAATGCTGGGATGCCCAGTGTGCCATATTAGGTCTCTTTATAGCTCTTGCAATCACGGGCTTCATTACTAACACCCTTAAAACTGTCGTTGGAAAACCTCGGCCAGACATCGTTGCTCGCTGCAACCCCACGGGCCAGATAGAGAGGTTCAAACTGGCCACAATCGCCAATTGCTTGCAGACAGATCAGAGGTTTCTTCATGAAGGTTTTCGTTCTTTTCCGTCGGGACACTCCTCGATATCATTTACTGGGATGACCTTTCTAGCTTTGTATTTGGCAGGGCTGCTTCAGGCCTTTGACAGCAGAGGGCACTCCTGGAAGCTTTTTGTGGTGTTTGCTCCATTGCTAATGGCTCTAGTTATCGCTGGTTCGAGGGTTAATGATGCTCGGCATCACGCTTTCGACGTGACAGTCGGCTCAGCTTTAGGTGCAGTTGTCTCTTACATCATATTTAGGCAATTCTTTCCGTCTCCTTGGGATCTAGAACAAAAAGGACGTGCGTTTGCTCCAAGACTTGTTCGCATGAACCCTCTTTTTTTCGCAAATGGGAGTTCTCTATTTGCCGATCTCGAATCACAGCCCCTTGACGAACGCTGTTTTACCGATGACCGTCGGTGGATCATTGACGATGACGAGCCGCTCTATACTCGATGAATCTTCTAGTTTACGACCATCTCAAATGCCGAGTCCTATAAGCTCTTCCATTGGCAGAAATTACAATGTGAGTGCTCTGCCTGTTCAGGTATTCCTCCCAGACAACTGATCGTAGGCCAGGCCAATCACACGCGATGATCTAATCGGTCCCAATAATATATGCCCAAGTCTGAGCGGCACTCAACTGCCCGCTTAGAGCCTCTTTCCCCACCACAGCTTGATCCCTTTATTCACTCGGGTCCTTTTTATCTCCACGCATCTACAAATTGTTGTAGTTGTAAACACCCACTAGTTGGTGGCATAACCAAATCAGCTTCTGCTGCTCCTACTCTGATTATTACTTTTGCAATGACGGACTCTGAATCTTCTCCAGATAGTTCTCCTGACGTTCAGACTCCTTCACCGGACCTTCCAGGAGGTGTTGCCAACGACAACTCCAAGGATGTATCATCCAAACGCTTGATTGAGTCGAAACATTCCGGTTTGTCCGTCTCCGCGCCTACGATGCCGCAAGCGGAATCGCCGCACGCTGAATCGCCGCACTATTATCCTCCGTCTAGGCGGGCATCTAAGTATAACAGTATATCTTTCCCCCATGATTTTGCCCTAAACTCAACTACCGCTGATAATAATGAAGATGATGATGATGACGATGCTGCTGCTGTTTCAGTGCCTGGGCCTACTCAAGGTAACGTCTTTACTGTCATATCTGCTGCTTCAAAAGCTGATGTACCTAACGTATTCGGGCCTGATTCTTCTTCTGAAGATGAAATCTCGGAAACCGATAATTCGGAGGCTGAAGACGAAATAATGGGCCCGGAGTTTGTCGATGATACGGTAGACAACATGTCAGTTGTCGGTTCATCTAGAATGCCTTGCCTTGATGCTTCTGATGATCAGTCTGATCCATCCCAAAGTGCGTCGCCGTTGCGGCCTTCTCTGGTCACCAGACTTAAATCTCTATTCAATATTCCTGAAGATGATGTTTTCATAGCTTCTAGCAAATGCTGGCTCCTAAAGAACGTCCTTTTGCAGGGTTTACTCTACTTGACCTCATCGCATCTATACTTTTACTCCTACCTTCCTCCGAGGAGGACGGGAGAAATCATTAAATCCGGATCTTTAATTAAAGAAAACAGCATACGGGGAGGCACCCGCTATTGGTTTGTCTTGCGTTCAGACTTCTTGTCGTTCCATGAAGACTCTCAGCAGCTCTATTTTCCTTCTGGGATTATCGACCTGAGTCGCATTGAACATATAAAAATGAAACCAACTAATAATGGTAAACCCTCTACAACTATTCAGCTTTTTGTTGGGTCGAAAGTGTATTCTCTGAAAGCTGATAGCTCTGAAAATGCCGAAGATTGGTTGTCCGCTCTAATTAACACCACTTTTCGCAGCCAGAATGATGGCGGAAGTGTCCGCATATCTATCCCTCTAGTAAACGTCCTTGATCTTGAGTCAGTAAATCTTTTTGAATTTGCAAATTCCTTTAAGATAAAAGTTGTTGATGAAAGCGGTAGCTTCGCCATTGATGACTACATTTTTGCTGTGTTCGGCAAAGATGATGCCATATTCTCTACTCTGATTGACCTAGTCGCAAAGGTTGATGCTCTCCATAGGGAATCAATGTCCAAAATTCCCTCTAAGTCGGCACCTGTGCTATGTAATAGCGATGGCATGGACTCGTCATATAGTACTCGAGATAAAAAGAGCTCTATGTCTTCAATATCTTCTACCACCAGAGTCATACTTCCTATTGTTAATGCTGGCGGCTCATTTGTAAAAGCTGGAGTACGTATGGCAGGCAAAGTCCTACCACTCTCAAGGTTGTCTTTTGACGTCAGTACTGATAGAAGATTTTCACCTGACTATTCTTTGAAACCTGTTGCTGAGAGTCCCGATGTTTCCGCTCTCCTTGATATGCCACCAGATGAAATTCGTCATACCTCTTGGACTGGTTTAGTTAGAGATGGCTCAAGAATGGTCAGTTATCTAGTGCCACCTAACCCTCTGACCTACATCGGTAAGGTCTCAGAAATGTGGACAGCGCCAGCAAAGCACTTTGACTCATCTGAACCTCAGAATGATGATGATCTTGTTGATGCTGAAGACATTGAAGCGACTACCCAGAGATTTCGGGATTATTTCAACCTCACGGACAAAGAACATCTAGTTGCTTCATATTTTGCTCATTTGCATCGCCTTCTTCCAGTGTATGGTAAGATTTATATCTCAACAAATTATTTTTGCTATCGATCCTTACTGCCAGGTACCAATACCAAGATGGTGTTACCTCTTAAGGATATAGAAACTATTGAACGTGAACGGGGATTCAGGTTTGGATATTCTGGCTTGGTCATTGTCATTCATGGTTTCGAAGAAATTTTTTTCGAGTTTGGCAATCTAAAAAACAGAGATGACTGTGAAGTTCAGGCTCTTAGAGCTATTGATCGTATACGCAATTCTGGGGGGTCTAGCCGCAATGATAGCCTAGCCTCGGCTTTGAGTGCCGACGTTGGGGGCTCGCGTGTTCCTGTAAATCCTTCTAGACTTGTGGAACTTAAGGGCTATTCCATGGATGGAGATAATACCGCTATTAAAGAAAAGATAGGGCTTCAGGAACCTGTGCCCGTTATATTTAAGAACGAATCTGAGGAGCGTGCATCTTATAAGCCCTCATCCACTTGGCACATTGTTTGTCTAACCATTGGATCCCGTGGTGATGTTCAGCCTTATATCGCTCTTGCTCTCAGGTTAACGCAAGATGGTCATAAGGTAACCATTGCTACCCATGAAGAATTTAAAGATTGGGTGGTGAGCTATGGCATCGGGTTCAGAGCTGTCGCTGGTGACCCGTCTAAGATTATGCAACTTTGTATAGAGAATGGTATGTTCTCATACAATTTTCTGAAAGAAGCTTCGTCGAAATTTCGTGATTGGATTGATGAGCTGTTCCAGACTTCCTGGGAGGCATGTCAAGGCGCTGATATTCTTATCGAATCGCCTTCTACAATGTCTGGTATACACATAGCCGAGGCTCTGAAGATACCGTATTATAGAGCTTTCACAATGCCATGGACTAGAACCAGAGCGTACCCGCATGCATTCATGGTTCCAGATCAGAAGATGGGTGGTTCTTACAACTCCCTGACTTATGTGATGTTTGATCATATATTTTGGAAGGCTATCAGCGGTCAGGTGAATCGATGGAGGAAGAAGGTTCTAGGAATACCACCGACCTCCTATCGACGACTTCAACAAGCAAAGGTCCCATTCTTGTACTGTGTCAGTCCATCGGTGTTTGTACCCCCAGTAGATTTCCCTGATTGGGTTAGAGTAACGGGCTATTGGTTCCTTGATGAAGGTGCAAAGAAAGAGCCGAAAGAAGAAGTTGTATCTTTTATCCAGCGTGCTCGCAGCGAGAATAAAAAGATCGTCTATATAGGGTTTGGTTCGATAATTGTGGATAATGCCAAGAAGTTGACTGATACCATTGTAAAGGCCGTTATTAAGGCTGATACATATTGTATTTTGGTGAAGGGATGGTCGACAAGAAAGTCTACGGGCTCCGAAGCTAAGGAAGACTCTATAGAATTGCCTTCTCAGGTCATATCGGTCGATTCTATTCCGCATGATTGGTTGTTTTCGCAAATCGACGCTGCCGTTCACCATGGTGGTAGTGGAACCACAGGGGCTAGCTTGCGTGCCGGTATACCTACCTTGATCAAGCCATTTTTTGGCGATCAGTATTTTTATGCAACCAGAGTCGAAGATCTAGGCGTTGGAATGCTATTGCGCAAGATCACTGTTGATAGCCTATCTAAAGCCCTTAATCAGTGTCTCAGAAATAATCGTATCGTCACTCGGGCTGCCGCGTTAGGGGAGAAGATCCGAGCCGAGGATGGTGTTGGAAAAGCAGTGTCAGATATCTATAGCTTGTACACGTTGGCATCGAAATTGTCGTTGGATAAGTCTAAGGCATATTCTCGAGACCGTGTAAAGGGAGTTTCTTTGAATACGTCAGAAAAAAATGCGGAAAATTCAACGAATCCTAGGTTAAGCGATGCTAGCAACACCTCAGATGACAGTTGGTATTTATTGAACAAGGAGGTTTAGGATAAGTTTATGAGATACTGTTATGGTTGGGTTCTCTTTCTGCTTGCTGTCCAGTTATATCTGTCCAATTTCAAATTGTCGGTCTAAATTCGATTTAACAATACCGTTTTAAGGCCAAGTTTGTCATTTCGACTTCACAATGCCTAGCGACTGATGCAAACTCCACCCTTCTGGTTCGAATGTTTGCATCGGCAGAGTGCTTTATTTTTTTTATTGCCATTAAGGCCTGTAGGCGGGCCTTAAGAATGGGCATGATAATTTTTCTTCTTAGTAAATGGTGAGACTTGAATAGCTTTATTGCTCTTGTACACTGTTTTCGCAAATTTGAGCCATTGCAAACAGCTCTTTCTCCAACAAGCAGACAAGTCATAAGTAAGCCGATTAGTATTACAGCGTCTAACGACATTTTCCCATTTGATAGAACACATGGTGAGAGTATGGGCGTGTTTATGGGGCTTGCGTTCTCATCATATTCCTTTTCTATGTTGGAGTGGATTTCCGCGTAATTGAGTTTCCAGAATGTCCAGAGCTTTGGACACCTCTCTTTTATCATTGTTGACAGCTGAGGACCTATGGAAACCACATCGTCCGGATTTTCTGCCATTGCAAACCCGTACTTTATCAGAAGATCGGCGTTGTTCAGATACCCGTAAGAATTGACTACTTCCTGTCCTTTAGAGATCTTGTATAACGTCACAATTTCACAGAAGTCTTCCTCTCCAGTATTCTCTCCTTCATCGATGCAAGAGGGGGCCTCACTGGATTCGGATGACATCGATTTGATGTCGTCGTTGTCTGATTCGCTCTCGTCGTGTTCGCAGGTGTCCCATGAACCACAGATCTCACACACTTGGTCCGGCGCCATGAACTTGCAGTTGGCAGCATTCATGAAACTGGTTTCGTATTCTGGTCCATGGTTCAATAGATCTGCTAATGGGCATAAGGCAAGTCCGCGGAAGTTGTCTATCTCGAATGCTCTTCTAGAGACAGTCGACATAACCCATAGAAAAGACTCCCATGAATATAGCGCCTTTTCGGGAAACATATACTTGTGAGTATCTATAAATCCTCTGAACAGTAAATATAGTGCCTCGAGATCTGATAATGACAGAGCACCCATGAAATCCGCATTTGTCCCATGTAGCAGTACTTTTTCGGAAGGTGTCCACATCTGGCAGGGTACGTCTGGGTCTTCCAATAAGGATCGACGTACTTTTGGGTCCGTGGACAGCAGACCGGAGGGAGGGTTTATAATTCTGATATATGGTGTCCATGGGGTAGTGTCAGGATCCATCAAATAGCATTGTACCTCGTATAAGAAAGCTGTAGCCAGGCCAACCATTCCTGTGAGAGATCCTTCGATTATGTTAGACAGTGGTGAGTTCTTTACGCATATTAGGCACGGCTTTGGCACCTGCAATATAGTGTCTCCGCGCCTAAAATCTACTCTTGAGAATGCAGTGTAGCCGTTATTCTCTGTACAGGCAAATACAACGCCAGAGTCCACCTTCCCGCCTTCATTTTTGACCCATTTTATAAGATCTTGTATCTCGTCCATGCGTGAATAAGAGTGGGTTTTCTCCCAATTTACGAGAAAACGTTATACCTTTCAAAGAAAATATGTCAGAAGTTGACGATACGAAATTAGAATTAAATGAAGACACGAAAGCAATTTTACATGAGTTTTTAGCAGAACAAGCTAAACATGAGGAAGAATTCATGAAGCTAGCGGCCGAAGCAGAGGATCGGTTTGAAAGCATCACAGCGATTGATATAGACATGAATACATTCACCGAGGACTGGAACTTAAGCCAGTTCTGGTATACGAACGAGACATCTCGAATACTAGCCGAGGCTGCATTACGAAAAGGCGACAAAATTGCTATACTGTCAGCGCCCTCAACGTACTTTGCTATAATAGAGCTGGCAAAGGAAATCCCCGAATATAGAGAGAAAGCCGAAAACTGTGTACTTTTCGAATTCGATGAGCGATTCGCTGCTCTGGGAAAGAGGTTTTCTCACTATGATTTCAATCAACCATTTAATGTCCCCGAAACTATGAAAGGAAAGTTTGACTTGGTTGTACTCGACCCACCCTTTCTTTCTCAGGAATGCCAGACTAAATCAGCTCTGACTGCCAATATACTGAGTACCGGACTAGATGCAAAATTCATAGTATGCACAGGCGAACGGATGAAGACTTTAATTCATAAACTATACAAGAAGAGAGGTGTCAAAACTACAACATTTCTTCCGCAACATGCAAACGGTTTGAGCAACGAGTTCAGGTGTTATGCTAACTTCAATTGTGGGCTATGGACAGTACAAGACGAGTAAAGGTCTATGATAATCGTATTAGAGATGTTATAATGGAAAATTAGAAGTAGCAATTAAAGCAAACACCACAGTGTTCTAGATTGAGTAGGAAGATTCAGCAGCAGCAGCAGCAGCAGCAGCAGCAGCAGCAGCTCGTTGAAATCCCCAGCCCTTCAAGGCAACAACTACCATGATCCAGGACATAACAAGCACACAAACACCGACGCCTACATTCAACACAAACATGATAGACAATTCCATGTGAAGCATAGCCTCAACAGTTTGACTATTTGATAAGCAAAACACCATTCCGCCACAGATAACACAGAATGAAGCAAGGATGTCGGAAATAGGGCGCGAAGGCAGATAGGACTCCGGCGGGCGCAGATAAAAGATAGCATAAGTAACAAGGCGCAATATCGCACCCATAGAGAGCATGTAACCCCATGCCATATGGATAGAAGTGGAAAGAATCGTCATCTGTTGGTGCTGAGACATCAAAGCACCAGTCCAGAACACAGTGAATGCAGGAAAAGGATTAAACGAATATTTATAGTGGACAGGAGAGCTAGCGTTGGCATCTCCACCGCGGATGATAGTACTATTCAATGAAGCATTGAACAGGTCACGGACGGCTCGAGATTCAAAAAGAACACCACAGAGACCTGCACCTAAATACAGAAAAGCTATAGAAACATGTTGTAGATCCATGGCAGTCCAAGCACCTCCAGCGTTACCCAAATGCTCTAAGAAGATATTCGTTGAGCCGTATAAAAGTATAAGCGAAGCTTCGACAAATTCGGCAGAAGGTATCGCGTTGATAAACGGAGAAGTAGATGGGGGCTTGATATTCCAGGCCCATCCCCAGTCAGCGAAGCAACCAAGACTTCGGCAAAATGCAAAAATGCCATAGTAAAAAAACACAGTACCTTTGATGAGATGAGCAAGAAGATTAAAGATTTTAGATCCAGCTCCCAAGCCATTGAAAACTGAAACCATTATCAGGAAATGAGAAGCACCAAGGATCAGGAGAGGTCTAGTAAGAAGCGAGCAAATGATGCGAGAAGCCCGGTGCAGCAAGGACACAGTATTATTAAGCCAGAGGCGCTGAGAAACAAAAGGCGAGAGTTTACCTTCAAACCAGGCCATGACGCGATATTCGAAGGGCAGACCATGAACAAATGAAACTCCATGATGTGGCAGCCTATGATCATGTGAATCTCCTACTTCAATTGGAGAAGCCAATCCGGAATCACTGGAATTGCGGTGATCAGGATTGTATTCGCTTAGCGGTATAGAATCTTCAAATCCTTTATAGCCGGAAGATAAATTGTCATCGCTAAAGCCTAGAACTCGGGATATACCCCTTATATAAGCAGCACACGCGTAAACAAGCAATATCAACGAGCAGACGAATAAGAAACGAGGATAGCAGTTATTTGGATACAGATCGGGTACCGATGCTAGATAACCCCACGCTACCACAGATGCAAAGAAGTGGAGGGCAAGAAAAACAGTGAGAACAGGGTAATACAGTGGACTTGAGCAAGAATCTAGAGCAATGGTCAAAGGATAGACAATGGCCCAAGCAGAGAATACTAGAACCATATGAAAGATGGCTGCTGAACGGTGTTCAGGCCATCGGAGGAACGAGCTAGGATCATAGGTTTTCCACAGTTCCCTAGTAGCGTCATCTGGAGCTTGATCCAATATCCGATCTGGGACTTCAGGCTTGGTGTACATGCAAACTGCAGGATCGCGTTCGCAATCTGGGCTCATGTGCATATGGCCTTCAGATTTAGCCGGCTTTGCGCCACTAGAGGCTACTCCTGTATCTGTATCTCCGCTCATATGCATATGTTCATGGTCATGCCTTGAGTACAGGAGACTGATATCGTCTAATTCCTTGGCTCTGGCTATCGTGTTGTCGGTAACAGGACGCTCGATGGTCAGAGCACTGCTAACAGCGGTCAGAGAAATAAAAAATAGTAGCGAGAACTTCATGTGAACGAAATTCTAAAAATCTTGAAATGTTAGTATGAGAAACATAATGTTAAAGCAACATGATATGTGTTTAGTCAGCGAGGCCATCGGAGATATGACCAAACATAGAGCCCAATCAAGCAGAAATTAAGTTCCATGACTCCCAATACCGTTCGGAGTTAAGCATAGAGTTTATTTTGCAAGAAAGCAACCCGCCTGATTGGTCACATACTGGGAGGTAACGTAATAGGATATTGTTGTAAAGGTCGGATATAGTCGCATAGCATTTCCGGAGATGTATTGAATAATGCGGATAGTCGGAAGAAACCGCCACAGGTGAATTGAATAATCTAGGAATCCTAAGCCTTTGAGAAACCATCTTAATTAATTGGAAAAGCAGTGCAAAGACATACATTTGTCAAAGAGCCGATTGTTTTTGGCAATCCCGCAGTGGTGTGTTTCCGCTACTGCGGGTAGCGACGATCCATGACATAATGGATCATCGGGGTATCACATACAGGAAACACATGACAAACCCAGGCACCAATGGCATCCTCCAAGAAGAGGATGCTCAATTACCCAGAACAACTATGTCCAAGAAAAAAGATAAGTAGACAAGGCACCAGGTGCATAAACTTAGACATTTCAATTATCAGCATTCATCGATTCTTCGACTATTCACCTCGGAGTGCATGATCGATCTAGACGTAGGACATAACTAATGAGTAGAGATGCACTAAATAGAATACTTACCAATAAATGCCAGAAAGAGAAATAACTGGTATGAGAGGCAGGAAAGTAACCGGGCAGAGCAATGTATATAGAACTCAAGCGGTTGAAAAAGAGATATATTGAATTTGAATAGATCAAGCGGTAATCTGTAAGAATCTGGACTTTTGGCTACAGCAAACAAAGACTGTAGAGAATCAGGTCAATTATACAGAAGATGAAATATAGAAATTAGCGAGACTGGCAATTTAGTTAAGAAAAGGCTATAAGAAAAATACGGGGTTAGTTTATAGTAAATCGCCGAAGGGAAGCCTAATTCCGGATCAGCCGAGAAGTGAAAATGTCAACCACGGATAAAGTTTAAGCAGATGGATGATTACCCTATGGGGAGCCTTAAGGTTTGCTGGGATGCTACGCCGTGCTGTATAGATTGGTAAACGGGCCTTATATAAACATAACATACCAGTTCTGGCAGTGTATCATATTGCTTATGCAGCTAAATAAACGGGGACGCTGGGCAAGTAGCTGTTTGCCCAGGTCTGCTGTGCGCTGCTCCATGCTCAGGTCGTCTCCCATAAACCTAACATAGCATCAAGGTTGAACAAGGCGAAGCTAGTTTACGGCTTAAATTTAATTCCGGCCCTGTAGAATTTTCTAGTAGGAACAGATAGCATAGGGGTGTATGGATGGACTTTGCCGAAGACTCAGTAGCTCATGTTGCGTCGATCAATAAAAATAAACCTAGAGGTCTTTATTAAGTACATAGATAGGTATGCATTGATATCTTGAGATTTCATAAGAGACTGCTAAGTAAGTCGATCACATTGGCCGCCGTCGAACGACAATCGAAATCGGTAATGAGCAAATTGACTCATTTGGGTCTAGTGCCCAATCGCTCCAGACCGAATAGCTGAAGGCTCTCCCAAAAGGCAAATCACCACTCACAGAGAGCAGTTGCTGTTGCAAGAGACTTGGCCCTATAAAATTAAGGTTACGTCGTCGGTCTGCATATATGCGCTATCGAGCCAGACCAATGCCGACGTCAAAAAGCGATCGAATCGAGAAACTTTAGTAAATGAAATTATTTCATTTACCTTTATCTTTTCCTTTTGCAGGAATTATTCCGAAGTGGCATGATTCAGCGTATGCATGGTCTTGAACGCTATTCCCTTGGTTTTCTCAATAACCTGTTGGTAAACTGAGGGAGGAGGGTGATTCATAACAACGCTGTTAGCAGAGTAATCGATCTTAGCGTCCACGCGCCGGGTGTCTTTAATAAGGTTCGCTATCCACTTCTCGCCTTCGTCTGGAGTTAATCCCAGTCTCGAACTTAAATCTGTTAGGTCGATCCTTTGGTGAATTCGACAATATATTTCCGAGATCAGATGCCTTGAGCTTTCAAGGAACGTATCTGCAAGCTGATATAAGAACAAGTCGCATCGTAGAATCTGTTCTGCTTCTGCTAGCTTTAGTTGTGCGGTTTCGAAATCGAAATCGACGTAGAGAGAAGTGAGGAACTCCACCACTGGGTCGGAATATTCGTGCAGTTCGACCTTAGCCGATCTGACAACATCCCTAATAAGTCTTTGATATGAATTTGCCGCAGCAGATAACGCCGCCGCCCTTTGATTGTGACCGACCAATCGTTGTCGGCTGCTGACCGCTGCTCCTACAATATACCGTAGAATCCAAGGGCACGCATTCTGTATAGCATTGATGTATTCCCGAGACAAGCACAGGTCACAGAGGAGTTCTTGGCCATCTGAACCATTCAGTAAAAAGAACAAGCACCAATGGACAATCCAGATTCGAGACGTAAGCTGCTTTTGCGGATTTGCAACATATTCAGCAGAGCTGTCCACTATATCGCGAAGTACCACCAAGTCTTTCGAGGCACCTGCGTAGTCCTTGCCCGCCAATCTCGCCGCCAAACATCCCCAGACGGCTGAGTGCACCTTCTCGGCAGTATGGCTCAGGGCCCGGAAAACTGCTAAGACTTGAACTGCCTCAGCGTATCTGCCTCGCTCGTAAAGAAAACGCCCGTAGTCATATAAATTTGCAATTTCCTCTTCGCCAAATGTAAAACCCTGGTTGTATTTAATTTCGTGTTCATCATTAGCGTCCTTCTCCAAAGAAGCTGAATACTCTTTCATGACTACGTCGAACTTACACTTCTCCTTCAGTGAAGCTTCCTCTTTCTCAAGAGTCTCAGCGGTCTCGTTCGATGCCAGCTTTCCACCAAATTCGTTCGCTTTCTCGACCATCTTAGTCTTTGAAATCACGTCGAGAAGAGCAGTGTCAAGTTCGGCCTCTGGGTACATTTTAGTCACCTTAAGGCTCTCGATAAGCTCAATCATCAAGTGCTTATCGAGGTGTTCCAGGACATCCAAGCTAATATCATAGCTTCTGGTCAGGTCTGTCGCCTCTATGAGCTTCGGGGAGCTCTGTGATTGGTCTCCGCTCATCTTTTGTCTCTTCCTGAATGTCAAGTGGGCTACAGAAAGGGTTCCTCACGCACAAAATTTCTCGACACGCATGTTACTATGACAACAGACCTACAACTTCAAGATTTCATTTATGCTGCCGGCGCTTCTTTCTATAAAGTCCGATAGAAATATGTTACAGTTTGCTCGCTCATACAGCAAGGCGGTGAAGAGCCACCAGGTCATCTCTGCTGTATCTAGGTCCAGAGTTCCTTGGTATCACGGCGAGAAGCTGACCATCAAAGGCCGCAAACCTGCATCGAAACCTCCTTCGGAAACAGAAATGACACTTCCTACCTCGTTTAACTCGAAACCAGATTACTATTACCTACCAAGAACTGTTCTGGGAAGTAAGCTTCCAATATACACCGAGGTGAGAAATGGAGGAACCAGAACGTTGACCATAGTACGGAAGGTACAAGGCAACACTGCTCTTCTGCGCGATGATATTGCTAAAGCACTCGAAATACCTCCACAAAAGATATCATCAAGACACTCGAAAATCACCATCAAAGGCGATTATGCTAATCAATTGAAAAAATTACTGGAACCCGTATTCTAACCACTATGACACATCTATACTTCCTACCTTATGCCTGATTGGTAAATATTGATCATCATATTCTTTCTATCAACGTAAAAATTCTTACCGACCGGCTAGCAGTATCACTCCTGCCTGCAAGAAAAAATAGTAATATACATTTCAGTAGGAACTAGCAGATGCTCCCCTTTTTGATGTAAGTCAGTCATTTCGGTTTCATTCGTCTAGCCTAATGCGACTTCAGAGATTTGGCAGGCCTCCGGGACAAGTAAGCACAGCTGTTGAACAACAACAGGATCCATTTGCACTGCTAAAAGAGCCCCTAACATCGCATCATCTTTTGGAACCATACCCGGTGGCAGTGCAGCTATGGATCCTACCGTTCGTGTCTCAGGCTTGCCTACTTCACTTGGGTCCTCAGGCACAATGTTATGGCTTTCAGGTTTCCCAAGAGCCTTTTTACATAAAGTTAGGAGGATAGACATTCCTTTTTGAGTGAGGCGAGAAAATGGATTACTCTCAAAATTGGGCATGCTTCGACGATTCATACCCATATTTCCGTTAGGCATTGGTGGCGGAGGTACCATTATAGCGCCCAACGATAAAGCAACTCTTAAGATACAAGCCGCAAATCCATCACTAGATTCAAGCCACAACCTGGCTAAACCACAAGGAATAGGCTTCTCTTCGTTTTTGCCAGATGTTTCATTATTAACAAGCAGTAAATCTTCCTCAATTTCAGGTAGCATCCGAGCCATCACATCCGCGGCTAACCAAGCTTGCTCAAGCATCGGCCGACGAGATTCAAATACTCTAGGAATAACACCCAAGTCGCTTCTCGGCAATGTGGATATAGCCATACCGAACATTCGCGTAAGCATAAAATATGTAGGCTTTCCTAAAGGCTGGTATTGAGATCCTTTCATAAGCTCCTCAAAATAATGTTTACTCTGGCCATCCTTAACCAAAAATTTGGTAAAAAAATCAATAGCCACACCCAGGTATTTATGGACACCAGGGTTATAGGATACAAAATACAGTCCATCGTCAGGGCCAGTGCTATCTTTGTTCACATCATTCTGGTCCCCAGAAAAGTTACCGTCATAAGGATCCGGGTCAGGAGCAAATACTGCAGCAAGAGTCAAAAGAACCCTAGCATCGAACAAAGACCGCACAGTGGTATAGTGCGCTATATTCGATACCAGCACAACTATATCCTTTAGACAATCAAATCCGTTATGATAAGAAAATAATATTGGGCGAGTCATTTGCAAGAGGTCTTTATTCTTTGTTGTGCAATAATACTCATCTCCGAGTCTAGATTTCAAGATAGACCTCCAATAAGCATTCTCTAGAACGCAATTGGCCAAACGCAGAATAAAGTCAACAGCATCACTGTGACCTCCCATAAGCTGACTGTTCATCATATTAAACGAAATGTTTCGAAGAACCAACATTGCAGTCAGTAATTTCAGTGATGCCAGTTCTCTTTCCCAATCATCTGACATAACATCGGGTACGGGATGTGCAATGTCGATGTCTTCTTTTCCTTCGTTAAGCAGAAAGCTGTAGGACACCAATCGCAGCCGAGTTTCATTGTAAGTACGAGGATCATCATAAAAGGTTGAAGGGTCGAAGCCCGAAATACCTTTAGACTGTAATGAGATTAGCAAGTCCAGTTGCTCATCAGCAAACTCAACGATGGCATCCAATAATCCCGGGCAAGTGTGTAGTGGCAAGGCTATGTTAGGATCAGCAGACAATAGAATTAGAGTATTAAGAGATTGTCTGACCTCACCGTCAATCCCACTCCGCAGACCCATCGAAACTGCATGTAGGTTTACTTCACCTAATTCATGAAGGGTTGGAAAAGGAGGGTTGAGAAATTCAAATTCTGCACCAGCAGCAGCTAAAGATCTTGGATCAACCCCACCAAGGCCATCGAGGAAACCAGTTTTCGGAATATATTCTTCTGAATATCTAACAGAAGGTTCAGAGGGCGAAGGTGCAGCCCTTTCAGCCGACGCAGAAGGGTGTGAAGCATCCACTTGCTGCGGAGTACTACTAGCGCGATCCATCTCTCTAGAATTAATAGGTGCAAAGCTAGACGACTTCTCATCAGCAGGGAGAATCTGAGAAGGTGAGGCATTAGGTGGTGATGCATTCATTGGGCTCTGGAAAGATTTAGGACGGGAATTCGAACCCATGGAAAATTGGGAATCAGATCTCTGCGGGCGTTTCTTTTCATTGTGTCCAGACATGGGGAAGCCTGGGCTCTGACCAGCCAGACCTCCAGACATTGGGGTGGAAGGCCCATCGAGTGTTTCACCTGGCGTACCAGGAATTCGGACTTGCATATCGTCAATTAGAGCAGAGTTCCTTTGGGCACTGGGTCTTCTAGATTGTCTAGAAAGCGGTATCTGGGCGGGAGAGCCATACTGCTGTGCTCCAGAAGCCCCGTTTCTATTCATACTCAGCAGCTCTTGAGTGGGCTGATTAAACTCAGTCCCGTTCGGACCTTGTAAACTCATTCTAAGTGGCCCGTTGTGAGTATCCGATAAATCAAACGCAGGATCCTGATCCATACCGCTGCTGTCAGGTTGAATTTCCATTCTTCTATCAACAGCGTCGGGGCCAAATTGAGTTGTTAAGGGAGAATTCTGTAATCCAGCATTCATCTGATATTGCTGTGGTATGGCCTGCCGATCCTTCTGCAGATGATGTTGCTGCATACCTTGGCGACTATGCTGACCTACCATTCCTTGTTGAGACTCAAATTGACCCTGATCTTGCCGTTGCATAGACTGCATATTGAGAGGATGACTTTTATTGGCGTTCTGCATTTGCAATTGAACAGATTGCTGACGCATTTGAGATTGTTTCTGCATACTACCAATCCAAGCAATTTCATAGGGTTGCAAGTATGTCTGATATAGCATCATGACTTGATCGGTCATACCCGAACCATCTGAAACCTCAAAACCCAGTTCTTTCGTAATATTGGCCCATAGACCTTTAGAGGAAACCGTGCGAGATCCACCTAATTTCATAACCTGGAAATAGAGAGACACCAAAGGGAACTTGCGATTGTTGAGAGTAGGCCAGGCAGTAATAGGAGTGCCACGCTTGCGCATAAAATCGAACAAACTTTTCACAAATTGCTCTCCAGATACGGGACCACGCTGAGCCATGGGTTCCTTATTCCCAAGTATCGCCCCCATAACTTGACTCCCCCCTGGAGGCTGGGCGGAAAAGTCTTGTACGGTCTTCGCATTTGTTCCAAGATTCATATTGTTCTGAGGAAGCGCCATTCCCTGAGGTTCAGTTCGTAGGGAATCTTCAGGTTTTTGCCAGTCAGCGGAAGGACCACCCGCATGGCCTTGAGGGCCTTGGGCGATGAATGGCTTACCTTGTTGTGGAGTTGATAAGTTCGAACCCTGCATCTGGGCCATCTGGGCATTTCCCGAGCCCAACGGGATATTGGATTTATTCATATTGCGCATCACATTCTGAGGATTTCTTTGATTGTTCATGGAATTCAGTATTGGACTGTTCATATTTTGTTGGCCCAGGGCGGCAAAATGAGCGGAATTTTCTTGAATGATTCTTTGAAGCATGTGAGGGGTTGGTCTTGGTCTACCACTCTCGTCGATGTTAATCTCACCGGTCCTCACATATTGTTGTACCTTTTCCACCAGGAACTGCTGCTGTCGTGGGGTAAGTCTGGAACGACTCTGTGGTAGATTATGTGTCTGTTGTTGATGGGCTGCATTCATTTCATTTTGAGCAGTAACAGGAGCTTGGTGAGTGAAGCCTCGTCCCCTCGATTGCATTTGCATGGCTTGCTGTTGTTGCTGAGAAATTTTGGGCTGTTGAGCACGAGGCCTGGAAGGTGCATTATTATTAGGACTTTGGACAGGAAAAGACTGCCTCTCCCTGAACTGAGCAGGGTTCTGGTATAAATTTTGTACACCCTGTTGGATACGATTTTGGGACGCAGAGTATTGATTGCCCATTTTACTCTGCATAAACTGCTGCTGCTGTTGTAGTTGTTGTTGTTGTTGCTGTTGCTGCTGTTGCTGAAGTCTTTGTCGCATCTGTTGCTGCTGCTGGAGTTGTTGTTGCTGATTAGAGGTTGAATTCATCGCTCCAGGCGAGGCACGATTGTATTGAGCTTGCATGCGCTGCATATATTGTTGGTCTAACTGAGGGTCTTGTGTCACTGAATTGCGATTTGGAGGAGACTGAAACTGAGCAAAATTTGCGTTGTCATTGGAATCAGTTCTTTGGCGTTTAGCTTCTGGTAGCTGAGTAGAGGACATCATTGAGAACAAATCAGGGGCGGGAGATGACATGGATGGGATAGGAGGACTGAATGCAACAGAGCCGGGGGTAGGGGCAGTCTGAGGGGCCGGAGTTGGTATGTTTGCAGCCGATGATCGTCCTGAGCCAGGTTGAGGAGTATGAGCGAGGCTGGGGGAGTCGAAGGGTAGACCCATACTTGCTAGAGAAAAATCATCCTGCTCCGATAGAGGGTTTGTGGTAAGTGGATTAAATGCAGACGAACCAGGAGACGGGTCGGCGGTAGAGAATATAGAAGAGTCTATGGGGTTTGCTGAGAGATCGAAGAGATCATTGGTAGGTAGATTCAAGTCAGGGAAACCGAGAGGATCATCGCCCTGATCGTCTAACCATGGTTCCGCCATTTAGATGAGCACCTTTCTGATATATCTAAAGAGACCTAGGTGTTAGTTCTCGTTTCGAAGCTTTAAAGTCGAAATGAATGACACCCCTCTCGCGTTGAAAGCTTAGAAAACAAAGTAGGGGTGAAGTGGGTGGACTCCTGGTTAGCGCAGCACAGCAAGGCAGAAGCAGCATGGGTATGTCTCCAAGCACCGCTCGTCAAGATGCCAGATAGATGACCATCTAGATCGACCGAAATCAGAATAACGCAAATACCAAAAATATTCTGATCTGCGGCGGTATATCAGCCGCTCATGACGAAATAGACTACAAGGGCGTCTGTCACGTGATAGTGCGGGGATGTAGGGTTGGTATTTGGAGGTAATAGAGGGAAAGCGGCACAGCATTAAATACGGCAAGGAGGACGAGCATGCTGAATAAGGAGCAAGGACAGAAAGGAGGCTTACGCTGGATCGGAGAGGGGAGAAGGAAAAGAATGGGAAATAACCGGAATGCCAAAGCTAATGGCGGAGAAATCGAAGATGCCTTGGTGGTAAAAATAATGGTCACGGAGAGGGGCTACACGACTTAGTATTGTTGATAAGACTTACCTTTATGCTAATACAGCAGAAAAAAGCTAAAATAGAAATGCCAGAAATTGAACCGTAAATCAAAAGACGACCTTTTCCGGGGATATTAGGAACGCGGTCTTAGAGCTTAGATTAAAGTGGTACCTTTGTTGCCGGATAGGCTGTGTGGTAAAGAGGCAGGTCCCTAAACCCCGATCAGGTAGAGCATATACCCTAACCCACAATCATATTAAGGTTTAATTGGGTATTAATATCTGGAGGGATGGACTGAAGAACGGACGCCGGCAAGAAAATGCGACGGGGAGGACCAATGGAGTGGTCTAGAGGGCAATAACACCTCGGAAGTTTGCGGCGGTACAAAGTGGAAATGTTTCGGCGCCGGGATCCGGCTACTGGCGCGCGACATCCGAGGGGAGATACGGGCCAAGTCGTGCGAAACAACCGAGATATTGAAAACTTTACTGCACATAAAGTTTGTCGCAAGCGAGTTAGTTAATGCGGCTTAGGTGATAGGCGAGTTCAATATTGGAAATAGAAGTGCAAAACGCCGGGAATAGGCGGCTAGTAATATTTGAAATAGGAGAGAAAATTTGCGCTGGTGCGGCGCGTCGCATTAGGCATTGTAAACTAGGTCGGTTGCGTTAGTAGTAGAGAACGGTGGTAGGGTGCCCTAGTGGAGGTCTTTTCAAGAAAGCTTGGCCAGCGTAATTCCAGGGAGAAAGGAAAGGCTGAGATCCTGTTTCCCTGCGTTACTTTTAGAGCCACCCGAAAGAACCTACTTAAGCTCAAGAAAACAGTAAGAAAAGAAGCTTCCAATGTCATACTTCCCCGACCAGCATATTATTGGTGTCTCACGCGCGACCTTGGAAATGCTCTGTAAGGCGCTTTGGATCCTGGCGGTTTATAATATCTGCCATCTTGTGATTGTATAAATTTTCGCGCCTGCCACCCGGCGTCGAGCTGTATGCTAGTGATCAAAGTCTATATCGAGAATAGAGTTGGATAACTGTTGCAGGCAGATTTAGGCTCTTTTCCTACCTCGTACCGATGCATGTTGACATCAGGCGGGAAATCTTATGTGCACTCGAAAATCGATCTTCAATAGAATCGTTTTCCCAAGAACTGCTTGCCGCTGAATCACGAGCTTTATTTTAAGATTGGCTCATTATTGTTAAAAAGCAATCATGAAACCTAATATGCGTGCGTCATTCACTCCTGAACTCGTAAAACGTTATTTTTAAAGTCCGGGTGCGATTATCCAATGCTGCCTGAAGCATTTCGATCCTTCAGTTTTATCTGTTTACGTCATGATGCGATCGCGCAGCCTAATATCTGGCCGCGAGATTTCGTTTCGCTCTACCCGCGGTACTGCTTCCATCGTACTCTGAGACCTCTCCCAAGGCAGCTTCGAACTGCACTCTCATCGCTCTCCAATCGCTACCTCTCCGGCCCTGCCAATACCAGACCTTTATCTACCCTCGGTACATCTTCTAGCTGCCCATACACCCTCCGTCCGACCAATATGCGCTTCCTACTCGGCTTGCCCAGCTACAACGGATCATCGCACCCACCCCGGTGATTACATAATCGTGACTAAGCATCACGCAAATGCTTACATAAACAGACCCGCGCGAGGTATATACGCGCGACTCGTCCCATCGGTACCGCTTATGGCAACACAACACAACGTCGAGGCTACACAGCCAGTCACCGAAGAGGCCCAGAATGGCTATGACTTACCGGCTCGCGTGTCACTGATCTGGACTTCTGCTGTTGCCGCGGGCTCCCTGCCGCCACCGTTCCAGTTCTCTCCTACCCAGGAAACCCAGAGCTGGACAATTGGCAGGAATGAGTCCTGCGATCTTTGTTTAGGACCGCAGCGGAGATACAGCGGAGTACATTTTTTGATCCATTATCATGCAAAGCCGTCGCCAATCTACCTGATTGAGGATCGATCGACGAATGGAACCTGGCTGAATGTGGCCAAGCTCGATCCCCGCAGACGCCATCTATTGGTCCATGGCGACGAGATCATCATTGCGCCTACTGCGAAGCAAGAAGAAATACGACTTTTGTTTTCTGCTCCCTCACTAGTACAAAGCAAAAGCATAGCAGCCCCAGAACTGCTGCAGAACTACCATATCGCTGAGACTGTCGGAACCGGCGCTTTTGGAAAGGTTCTTAAAGCCGTCCGCCGCGACAATGGGAAAGCTTATGCAGTAAAAGCAGTGCAAACGAAGCAGCCTCTAGCGGCTCAGGCTATAGAACGTGAGATTAAAGTCCTCATGACCTTGTGTCATCCCAGCATTGTCCAACTTCATGAAACCTATCAGCAGCCTTCTTACACTTACTTAATCATGGACTACGTCCCAGGAGGTGATCTGATGGATCACGTGTTGAACAATGGAGTTCTATCTGAACAAGATTCGGTTTCAGTAGTGTCTCAAATACTGGACGCCGTGGAATATGTACACTCGCGCGGTATTTCTCACAGAGACATCAAACCGGAAAACGTACTGATAGAATCCTTGAGCCCTATTAAAGTAAAGCTCTGCGATTTTGGTCTGGCTAAAATGAATGGCCCGGGAAGTGTTTTGAAGACATTTTGTGGTACATTTGCATACCTAGCCCCGGAAATCCTTATTAGTCGGTCAGCAACAACACCTTCACAAAAGGTTTACTCTAATGCCGTGGACATATGGAGCGTTGGATGTATAGCGTACGTTTGCTTGACAGGTGCCTTCCCTTTCAGTGGCAAAACTCAGGAAGAGATGCGACACTATATCATCTCGGGGACCTTTCTGAGATCGCCTCTACAACAAGCAAATGCCTCGAAACAAGCCTGCACTTTTCTCACGTTTTTGCTCCAGCCAAATCCAGAACTAAGACCCAATGCAAAGGATGCAATAGCTCACCCTTGGATCTCATCGAACCTTAGAGTCCTCTCAGAAATTGACTCTGCGCCTGACAATATAGTGCCTTTTTCTAATCCTAATTCTGGCAAGAACACCGAGTATTCTTTGGAGAACCCACCTATTGTCACAGACCGCAGAAACTCTTCAAGTTCGGAACCAGATAGCCCAGATGCTCTAGAGTTTATTAGCCAGGAATTCTCTCAACAAGTTGTCGGCAAGATCAAACAGAAGGAGAGACGATATTATATATCAGATAGCGATGATTCGGATGACAAGGATGAGACAAACATATCACGTTATGCGTCCGAGTCGCAGAGACTTCTCCAAAATAGCTTGCAACCAAGCGAGTCTCTCAAGCCCGATGAATCACTGCTGGAGAAAAATTACTATGGAGTTGGAGCTCTCAGAGATGTGGATCAGCTACAGCCGATTGCCTACCCACCTGACACTATATTGGTGCTAGAAACACTTTCTTCCAGTATGCCTTGTGATAGCATATATGTTCGCAAAGGCCAGAGAGTGACGGTGGGCCGATCTGAAACTAATAATGTTTGCTTAAATGACAAGAGGATATCGAACCTTCACTGCATCTTGGTTCCGAAGATGTCGAAGGATGGGACTTGGACAGTGCGGCTGTATGATCGTTCCTCAAATGGCTGCCTGGTCAATGAGACTCGCGTGGGTCGAAACAATACCGTAATGCTCCGCCAGGGGTACAGAGTGATATTTTTTGCGGCATGCAGCGGCATTTTGGGTTTCGCGGCTAAGTACCTCGACCCTGGTGCAAACAGCACTGTTCAGACACCGTCGCGGCAAATTATTGTCGAGGAGTCATTAATGGGCTGCTCCACGGAAAGACTTAAAAGACAAATTGAAAATTGCATGAACACTCCAGTCAAGCGAGTGCACCGCTAACGAATTTATGAACTTATCTAGATGTACGTAGATCGGGGTTAGGGTATCACGCCGACTTGTATTTTGGGTTGGCGACGCCCGCGTCCACTCCGACACCGTATCAATGGAAGAGCTAGGAATCATGCCCGCGCCTGCCGGGGCGGGTCCCGAAGACGTATTTGGAGTATACTCGAAGGTAGAGAGCATAAACAGCAAAGATTCTGCGGATCTATACCAGATTCTGAAGAAGTTGCAGCGGTCTTTGGAGTACTTAAACCTGCAAGAGGAGTACATTAAGGATGAGCAGAAGAATCTGAAGCAGGAGATGATCAGAGCTCAGGAAGAAGTCAAAAGAATTCAATCAGTTCCGCTAGTGATAGGACAGTTTTTGGAGCCGATTGACCAGCATACAGGAATTGTCGGGTCGACGACAGGCTCGAACTATGTTGTACGGATACTGTCTACGTTAGATAGAGAGCTGCTGAAGAACTCGGCGTCGGTAGCTCTCCACAGACACTCTAACGCTCTGGTGGACATCCTGCCGCCGGAGGCAGATAGCTCAATAGCCATGATGGGTGCTGATGAAAAGCCCGATGTCACATTTGCGGACATAGGCGGATTGGACATGCAGAAACAAGAAATAAGAGAGACAGTGGAATTGCCACTGACGCATTCGGACCTGTACAAGCAAATTGGCATTGACCCACCGCGAGGTGTCCTGCTGTATGGACCTCCTGGAACTGGCAAGACGATGCTAGTGAAAGCTGTGGCGAATGCTACGACAGCGTCATTTATTCGAGTGATTGGATCCGAGTTTGTGCAGAAGTATCTCGGAGAAGGACCTCGAATGGTCCGAGACGTGTTTCGATTGGCCCGTGAAAACTCGCCATGCATTATTTTCATAGACGAGATCGACGCTATAGCTACTAAACGATTTGATGCACAGACCGGTGCTGACCGAGAAGTTCAGCGTATTCTTCTCGAACTGTTGAACCAGATGGACGGATTTGATCAGACTGCTAACGTAAAGGTTATCATGGCGACTAACAGGGCAGATACACTTGACCCTGCTTTATTGCGGCCCGGTCGTCTGGACAGAAAAATCGAGTTTCCTTCGCTGAAGGATAGAAGGGAGCGAAGGCTTATTTTTTCCACCATTGCAGCCAAGATGTCGTTGGCTCCAGACGTTGACTTGGATCTGCTTGTGAATAGAAATGAACCGCTATCTGGAGCAACCATAGCGTCCATTATGCAAGAGGCTGGCCTGAGAGCGGTCCGCAAGAACCGATATGTGATCCTCAACTCGGACCTCGAGGAAGCGTATAACTCCCAAGTGAAGATCACCAGCGATGTAGAGAAGTTTGAGTTCTACAAGTAGTGGGGCTGGAACTTATCCCATGGCAAGGAACCGATAAACAAAGGAACGAAAGTATTCAATGCCCTTAAAGAACCACGAAGCCCGCGTAACCTGGCAATGTAGATAGAAATGAGCTGGAAGGCATTAGAAACACCCTAGGAGCATTTTCGTGCACCTCGCACCGGGACCCAGCGAAGCAAACCTTAAATAAGCTTAAATCAGCTTTCCTCCCGCCTCTTACGCCTCCTTTATATCAGCGGTTTTTGGAGATTTGTCGTACCATCGGGGCTGCGATAGGAAAAACCACTCAATTGACTCAAAATGCACTCTGCTATATTGACCAGCGTTTTGATAGGCTTTGGTGCTATCGCTGAGGGCGCGGTCCACAAGCTGCCCCTGAAGAAGATGCCGGCCAATAACCATCCCACCGCCGAACAGGTTCGGATGCATATATTCGAGCTAGGCCAGAAATACTTAGGACACTCGCAGAATTCATTTAGTGATCTGCAAAGGCCCCTAGATGACAGCTTCCATGCCAGTTCACCTGCCGAACTTCCTTTAACCAACTATATGAATGCTCAATACTACACTGAGATTGGCCTGGGAACCCCGGAGCAGACCTTCAAGGTCATATTGGACACCGGATCCTCCAATCTGTGGGTTCCAGGAGCTTCCTGCTCTTCATTGGCCTGCTATTTCCATCAGAAGTACGATTCGTCTGTTTCGGAAACTTATAAGAAGAACGGTTCCTCTTTCGAGATCAGGTACGGATCCGGAAGCCTTACAGGGTTTGTATCCAGCGACACTCTCAGCATGGCCGGCTTGACCATCGAGAAGCAACTCTTTGCTGAGGCCACCGAAGAACCCGGTCTCACTTTTGCTTTTGGCAAATTCGACGGTATCTTGGGTCTTGCTTACGACTCTATCTCCGTCAACCACATTCCCCCACCCATCTACAATGCTATTGACCAAGGGCTCCTCGACGAGCCTATTTTTGCGTTCTCTCTAGGTGACGTAGGCAAGGACGAGTCTAACGGTGGATCCGTTACCCTGGGTGGTCTCGACGAGTCCGCTTATTCCGGCAAAATCACCTACTTGCCCGTTCGCAGGAAAGCCTACTGGGAAGTTGAACTGAACTCGATTTCCTTCGGCAACGACACCGTTGAACTGAAGTCTACTGGCGCGGCTGTAGATACTGGCACTACCCTCATAGCGCTACCCTCTGATCTGGCTGAAATGATCAACCAGCAGATCGGCGCCAAGAAGTCTTGGAATGGCCAATACACGGTAGACTGCGCCGTTAGGGACACCCTGCCCGACATGACGTTCAACCTTGCCGGTACAGACTTCACTATCAGCCCGTTTGACTACATCGTTGAACTCTCTGGCACTTGTATGTCGGCCTTTATGGGCATGGACTTCCCTGCCCCTATCGGCCCCATGGCCATCTTGGGTGATGCATTCCTCCGCCGCTGGTATTCTATCTACGACATTGGAAAGAATCGGGTCGGCTTGGCTCAGGCCAAGTAGAAAGAACTCTTCTCTCGTTTATCTTTAGGCTGTACAGGTACAATTCGTTTTATAGTGCCCATAATTAGACCGTAGAAACCTTAAATCGGCCGTTCGGCCCTCCTTTTAATCTCAACCACTCCTTCCGTGCCTCAGGCTTTTCGTGCAATGAAGGCCATATCCCTACTAATTTCGATACTGGCGTTTGCCGGAGTAGCATTCGCTTTTGACGAGTTTATAAATTGGGAAAAGCAGGAAGAGCGATTCGCGTGCACGGGAATGTATTCCAAGAAAGACTGGGGTGGCTCGGTGGATCCGCACATCACCGTCCTCTTCCAGAAGGCTGCCGGCGATGCTCCACAACTGGTCTCTTTACTACTCTTCGAGTGGCGTGATTCGAGCCTTGTGGGTGCAGATGATGTCAGCCAATCGAAGAAATTCATTTGCGATCAATCAGCCGTGCAAAGAAATATGTGCACCAAAGGCCAACTGGGCCAGTACATCCTCACCGGCACTGACATAGAGCGAACTACGAACTCATCCTCAGTGAAATCCGTCTATACTACTGCAATTGACATAACAGACCCACACGCCGTCACCTACTATGTCAAGCGTACGGGCTACTACTGTGTCAACACCTTCGCCTTTAGCACCAGTGACTACCATGGGATTGTGTCATTTCGCAATGCATATGGAAACCTTCCTGCCTCACAGATCCCTAAACTCCCTTTCTATGGTGCTATGGCCATCTGCTACGCAGTATTTCTGGCCTTTTGGGGGTTTTTGCTCTACAGGTATCGCTCAGATGTCCTTCCGGTGCAGAATTACATTACTGCCATGGCCGGGTTCCTCTGTGTCGAAATGATCGTTATCTGGGGCTACTATGACTTTGTTAATATCCACAGTTATAATGCTGGCTCCAAAGTATACGTGGTAATTCTGGGCGTGCTTAATGCATTCAGAATTTCCTTCTCGTTCTTCCTTCTACTAATCGTGTGTCTCGGCTACAGCGTGGTGAAGCCCTCGCTAGGCCCCGTGATGACCAAGTGCCGGATATTGGCAGTAGTCCATTTTGTTTTTGGCGTAATATACGCTATATCGTCTTATGTCGTCAACCCTGACGACGCCGGTCCTATTATCCTTATTTTTATAGTCCCGCATGCCTTCACCATGGTTATCTTTTACCTCTGGATTCTATCTGCACTGTCTGAGACAATTAATGACCTGGAATCGCGCAGACAGAAAGTCAAGGCCTCAATGTACAGGAACCTATGGCGCCTGTTCCTCGCTTCTATTGTTGTGATCTTCGGCTTCTTCTTTGTGAACTCGTTCATGATGGCCGAGGTGTCTAGTGACGATTTCGTGCCAACTGTCTGGAAGACTAGATGGTTTTTACTCGACGGATGGCTAAACATAGTCTATTTCGTTGATTTCGTTGTTATTGCCATCATTTGGCGTCCAACAGCTAATAATAGGCGATTTGCTATGTCTGAGGAAATTGCGCAAGACGAAGACGATGGCTTCGACATGGCATCGCTAGCTGGCTCTGATCTTGAGTTAGGAGAAATGCCAGAATCTCCAAGAATATCAGAAGACTCAGCCGAGCAGGTTTATGCAGCTGTTGGAGGGGATGACGATGCCTTGTCCGATCCGGAGAATGAAATAGTTCCTCCTCCTTATTCACAAGTCAGCGAGCCCTCATCGTCAGGTCCTGCTGGAGAGACGGTCTTTGCCGTAGACGACGAAGATACCGATCACCAGGACTCATTGTCGGATGCAACCAAAAAGGATAACTAGAACTATTATTTTAAAAAACCCAGTTTCGAAATGCGCGACCCCTCGGCTCTCTCTGTGCGGACTGTCTATATTCTCCCAAAACACACACCGCCTAAGACTTTTAAAAGGAGAAGATTATACCATGAGAGCGCAAGAATTTATCGATTTGACACACTATCTTCTCGATGCACATCCTAACGTAAGTGAGCCAGCCCATAAATATTTCGAGCCCGTACTAACCGTCCTTATAGACTCGCCTGACAATTACATATAGGGTAGATAGACACGACCGAGGCAGATTCAGAGTAAAAGCCTTTGATGAGAAGTCAGGAAGATGTATTCGAATCATGCTAAGACGATCCAACGAGGTGTTTCGAATAATAAATGCTCTAGGGAAAGTAACTGCAAGGCAGATGCTTGGACAGAGTGTCGATGACTCCGAATACCTAACCAAGAACATTGATATACCCAGTGACCCCTCCAAGACTGAGCAGCCCGGCGAACCAACAGATATCAAAACCGAGCAGAGTTCGTCTAAACCGCCACAATCGAAAAAATCGAAGGCCGGCAAAAAGGGAAAGAAGCGCTGACGGAAGGATGCATCTCCTAATGAACCTTGCAGCTATTATGAGTTACATTCACATGGCCCCGCCGAGGGTTTATGACACAAGACTATGCTTGTACAGTCATCTACATTGTAGCTCCGTAATATTAGTACTATTAAGCGTTCTGCTGAACCAAAGGTATCAGTTGTGACTTAAGATATATATAATTTAATTAGCATATTTACACTACCTAGGCTGAGCTAAAATCTGAACAAACCCTACTGGTAAACATGCCTCCTTGGCTCAGTGGTAGTAGCGTCGCACTTGTAATGCGAAGGTCAGTGGTTCAAATCCGCTAGGAGGCATTCGACTTTTTTGGTTTCCTAGCGGATTCAACACAGAAAACGTCTGAATATATTGTTTATTTCAGCAATTACTGCCGCAATAGGATACACTCCCTCCAAGAGAGTGTTTCCAGCGCGGCTGGCTGTCGGAAACCCCACTCCCTCATTAGCTCTAAATGGCCAACTTCCCAATCGGGTCGGGTCTAAAATCGGCGGCGACAAGATAACTGTTTGATCTCCTCCACTTCATTGCTTTCTTCCTTTCATCGCTTGCCGTCGACCAGGCGCTCCTTATATTGCATAAAACAACATATATATCCGCTTTTAATATCTGGAAACTATTAATTATACAGACTACTCTCAGAAGTCATGGGTGAGCAGATACTGTACGCCCTTCTTCTCTTATCTAGCCATGCAGCAGCACTTCCCACCTCTCAGATAGGCTTCTGGGTACCTTCAGAGAAAGGCTACTTTACCAATCTTCGAGGTCATTGGGAGATATTTGCGGAACCACCTCCGCAATCGAACCCTGAGGTTCCCGATTCCTTATCTGGATCTATGATCGCCTTTATCACCGTCGTATCGGTGGCCGGAACTGCCTGCGTTCTGACCCTGGTGTTCATCTTCTTCAATAGCAGCACCGGGCGGATACTCCTTGGCCGTTCCCTTCTACCGGGCGAATATGATGACGAGCAAGCCTTCCTACGAGACGAAGAGGAAGCCTTGGAAGATATGGATGACATTTCCAGGTCTAATTACCTGCAAGCTCGTTCATTCCAAGAGGCAAATCCTCCCGATAGTGTTCAGACAGACATTAGCCTTAGTCAGTATATGGCAATCCAGGAGAAAGGCGTTTCTGCGTGGCAGTTCGAACCGGACTTCGAAAATGGTGCCACATGCATGGTAGAAGCGCACACAGAAATCCTTTTTAGCGATTCCGACTGCTCAGTCCAGACAAACCTACCCATTCCCAGACAAAATGAAATGTATTATTGGGAAGCAAAACTCTATGAGAAGCCAGCCTCGTCAGTAGTTTCCATCGGCCTTGCTACTAAACCGTACCCTCCATTTAGATTACCTGGGTATCATCGGTATTCCGTCGCCTACGACTCTCTAGGAAACAAACGCTATAATCAGCCATTCAGACCAACAAGAGGCTACGGTCCACCGTTGGCCGAAGGTGATGTGGTAGGCGTCGGCTATAATCCTCGTTCTAACACAGTCTTTTTCACGCGTAACGGCCAGAAACTTGAAGACGCTGCTCACAATGTTAGGCACAACCTGTTTCCAACCATTGGAGCGAAAGGTCCGTGTGTTATACATGTAAATTTTGGATACGCTGGTTTTGTGTATATTGCTGCTAATGTGAATAAATGGGGCCTAGCTCCTGCTCATGGCAATCTTGCCCCCCCTCCTCCTTACGGTGTCGAACATGGCTCCATTTTGCTTGAAAGAGGTAATGATTCCTATCGCGAGAGGACAAGAGCTTCTCCCGGACCTTCTGCATTACCTGGAAACCATACGCCTAGACGCATCGTTCCTCAAGATCTGACGCGAACAAAATCTGCCGACCAGGAGGAAGCAAGTCGTCGTAACAGCATCAGAATGAATATAATTGACCCGCTACATACAGACCCGCTAACAGAGCAACATATGGACATGGAATCTTCGATAAATGCTGACTATCGACGGATAATGAATATAAAAGCAGGCAGAAATACTGCTCCTCCTAATTACACTGATTACGAACCAAGCTTGAGCCGACCTCAACCAGTTCCGAGTAGCCCTCCTCCTCCATTTGATGACCAGCATGACACAGGCGCTGATGATATCAGCGACTAGATCTCTTTTCTTAATAGCAAAACATTCCTTAGACTGTTCTGTAGATTACACCTCTGCCAGCCATTGGCGAGTACTTCCTATTCGGGCAACCGTCAAAACTTTAAAGCATATCTTTTCTACTCACCGACATAGCTGTCGCACAGATATCATGGAGCCTTCCCGCAAGAGAGCTGCTCTGACGAAAGAAAGCACTCTAGATGGCATAGAAAGCCCAAGCAGGGTGACCAGCCTTGAAGCTAATGATGTAGTGCTACAGAGGCATGGAACGACAGCTGATCAAATTACCAAGGTTGAAGATGGCCCGACCAACTTTTTAACTGGAAAGCCGTTATCAGCTCAATATTTTGATATTCTTGCCACTAGAAGGAATTTACCGGTTCATTCGAACAAGCAGGAGTTTTTGGATTTGTATCACAACAACCAAACTGTCGTATTTGTTGGCGAAACAGGCTCAGGAAAAACTACACAGATACCTCAGTTCATTTTATACGATGATCTTCCACAGCAACTAGGGATGCAGATTGCTTGCACTCAACCACGTAGAGTTGCTGCAATGTCTGTGGCAAAGCGGGTGGCCGACGAACTCGATGTCGAACTTGGAGAAGAAGTAGGTTACAGTATCCGTTTTGAAGATTGCTCCAGCAAGAAAACCGCCCTTCGTTATATGACCGATGGTATGCTGCTTCGAGAGGCTATGCATGACCCCGAGCTTTCTAGATACTCGTGTATCATTCTTGATGAAGCTCACGAGCGAACATTGGCGACAGACATATTAATGGGTCTGCTGAAAGATGTTACGAAGAAACGTCATGATCTAAAGTTGGTAGTTATGTCTGCCACCTTGGATGCTGAAAAATTCCAAACATATTTCGATAATGCTCCACTACTTGCTGTACCGGGTCGAACTTTTCCCGTTGAAATATATTATACTGCCGAATACCAAAAAGATTACTTAGAGTCTGCCCTTACCACCGTGTTACAGATTCATGCAACGGAAGAACCCGGCGACATCCTTTTGTTCCTCACTGGAGAAGAGGAAATCGAGGATGCTTGTAGGAAGTTGAGTCTCGAAGGTGACGAACTGGTACGGGAAGCCAACTGCGGCCCACTCGCGGTGTATCCTCTATACGGCTCTCTTCCTCCAGCCATGCAGCAGAGGATCTTCAAGCCTGCGCCTGAACCATTAAAGCCTGGTGGACCACCGGGGAGAAAGGTTATTGTCTCTACAAATATTGCGGAGACGTCTTTGACTATCGACGGTATTGTCTATGTGGTTGACCCTGGCTTCTCAAAGCAGAAAGTATACAACCCAAGAATTCGGGTCGAATCTTTACTTGTATCTCCAATTTCAAAAGCGTCAGCGAAGCAACGAGCCGGTCGTGCTGGACGTACCAGACCCGGAAAATGTTTCAGACTCTATACAGAAGAGGCTTACAAAACCGAACTTATAGAACAAAGCTATCCGGAAATCTTGCGTTGCAATCTTGCCAGCACGGTATTGGAACTGAAGAAATTAGGTATCGATGACCTAGTGCATTTTGATTTCATGGATCCACCTGCTCCGGAGACTATGATGAGAGCCTTAGAAGAGCTGAATTACCTGCGATGTCTTAGTGATGAGGGCGACTTAACTCCGCTCGGACGTACAGCTTCAGAATTTCCTCTGGATCCTCTTCTTGCTGTGATGCTGATAAACTCACCAAAACATAAGTGCTCAATAGAAATAGCTACTATTGTCGCTTTGCTCTCTGTTCCAAACATTTTTGTGCGTCCTCCTGGAAAACGTAAAGAAGCAGATAAAGCCAAGAAGGAGTTTAGTCATGCAGACGGTGACCATTTGACTATGTTGAATGCCTTCTACGAATTTATGGACCAGCAGAGCGACAAGAATGCATGGTGTAAGAGGAATTTCTTGTCTGAACGGTCGTTGACTAGCGCTAGGAGTGTCTTGACACAACTAAAGAGCCTGATGGAAAAAAACGACATTGACCTGAATAGTACGCCGTTTGAAGATAGAAGTTATTATGTGAATATCAGACGGGCTTTGTGCGAGGGGCTGTTTTTACAAGTCGCGAAGCGATCTCCCGGTGCGAAAGTCTATACAACAGTGAAGGACAATCAAGATGTTCTTATTCATCCTTCCACTACGCTTGCACAGGAAAGCGAATGGGTTGTGTACAACGAATTTGTTCTCACGTCGAGGAACTATATCCGGACCGTTACCGCGGTAAAGCCAGAGTGGCTGGTCAGCGTGTCGCCAACCTACTTCAACCCTCTATCATTTCCAAAAGGCGACGTCCGTACAAGCTTGGAAAGAGTCAAGGCCAGAATGAAGGCTTAAATCTGTATTTATGTTTACGAACTCTTATGCCACAACCTTTAGCCGCTTACATGCCACACTCTCCCAGCGATAGCTCCAAATGCCCTGCACAGTTGTTGTCCATGCGGGGGCAGGTATACATAGGTGGGATCGTCGTAATGAGTACCGTGCGCTAATTGTAGCAGCATGTAATGCAGGCATGAAATGCGATGAGGCATCTGAGGCTGTGATGGCTGCTGGATCAGTGCTTGAAGATAGCCCGCTAACGAATGCCGGAGTGTCCTCCAATCTAACTGTAGACGGGACATTCGAAACAGATGCCGCTTTTATGACTGATGAAGACGGGATATTGGGATGTGCTGGAGCTGCTGTGGATGTTATAGAACCGCTGAGGCTTGCAGCAATCATAGCTACAACCAGAAGTTCGGATGATAGAGTAGCACCTCGAATGATTGTTGGATTAGGAGCCCGAAAGCTAGCACAGAGTCATGGGCTGAGGCTGTTTACGGAAGCGGTGGAAAACAGGATACCTACAGACAACATTACTGATACCATTGGCATCATAGCTATAGATTCTTACGGAAACCTTGCAGCTGGAACCAGCTCAGGAGGTGCTAAATTCAAAGGGCCCGGAAGAGTCGGCGCAGGGGGGCTACTAGGAGCCGGGTTATGGGTAGCCAAGGATGAAGAAAATAAAATAGGTGTATGTATAACTGGAGTAGGCGAGGACATCATCGCAAAGAATATGGCGCATAGTCTAGCAGTCGAGTTGCTACACAGCGATGATGAGTTTTCATCAACCGAGAACTACTTCAATAAAGAGATCATAGGGAAGAAAAGCCACTTAGGCATTCCTATGATAGGGGTGCTGGCATTGAAGAAGTCTGCGGGGCACGGTATTAGTGCTCTATTTGCGCACTGCACCAAATCCATGATAATCGGGTATGGGCACAATGGCCATGTGGATTTCGAGTATTCGCGAATTAAAGGAAGCAATAACTCGTATGCATTAGGAGGGGTTCATTATGAGGAACGAAGCATTATTCAACTTTGAGCCTTCTTTTTAGATTTCTTTTTGACGATCACCTGAGGTTTAGCTAAGAACTTGGCAACATCTTCTGGGTCATATTTACTTCCACATGCCATGCAGGTATTGTCTGGGGGAATAGAGCAATATACAGATAGACAAACACTACACACATACCCGATACTGACGATTTTTTGATGACAAAAGCAAGATGCTCGGAAATCTACCTGGCTCTGAGTAGGTAATATTAGATGACTTCGCACAGATTGATTAGGTATATAGACTGACATGAGGTATTGTAGGAGGCCAGCAGGTTGTTCTGGGGAAAGGAAAACGCCAGACGTAGCATCTGAGATCTGCTCGAGGAATATAGAAGAGGATTCACCCAATTTGCAAACATCGACCGCAACCTTCATCTTCTGAGCTGCAAACATTGCATTCATGCAGGGGATGTACTGAGCCGGGGCGTCGTCTGAAACGCTCAACACCAGGAGCCTTGACTGATAGACATGTCCTCCTAGGGACTGACATGAGAGTTTATTTATATAGGCGAGGGCCAGCGAGAATGCGCCAGCAAGATTGACGGAGCTTGAGTCTGAAGCTTGACTGTCTTCCAAAGAGTCAACTAAGGCATCGACGATCAGGTGGTTCACTACCTGGAACGGTCTGTACATTTGTCCATCGGGCACGATCTGACTGTTATCGATTGTATGACTGGCCGGGTATAAGACTTTCGCCGAGCCATAACCGGCAGAAATTACAAGGGCTTTATTTGATTCTTTCAATGCCAGATGGGCGTTGATGAATACCAGAAGTGAGGCCACCACTGTTCTGAAATCGGTCTGATCCTTAATCTTCGCCCATTGGCGCCCATTAAGGTCTATGATGATACCCAGCAAGGACAGATTATCAGCTTAAGAGTTAGTATAATTCACAGATCTGGTAATAAAAATACGTACTACTTTCGGGCCCCACCGTCTTGTGCGAGTGCGTAGACGAATCTATGGCGTCCATGGTGGGAAGGTGGGTCGCTTTCTTGGTTTCTGGGAGGGCTACACATATATACCAAAAATAATAAATTGCTTGCATCTCTTTACTCAAAAGTTCCAGAAATATACATGGAAATATAATTCATGCCATTTTGAGGAATCCTATCAACAGTAACACGGTACAAACCGCTGCCGAGGTCCTGCAATTGGCCAAGAGTGGTGACTTCGACAGAGTGTGGGGAAGCAAACTCGAATCCGAATCCGTCATTCAAAAGCTTTCCCGTCTGCTCGAAGATCTTAATGTGTGCGCCAAAATGATTCTCTCCAATAATCTCAGGGTCAATGTATGCATGCATATGCTGGCCTTCAGGACCGACTACTCTGTGCGACTGAATGGCATTCTCTGCAACAGCCTTAATCTTAGGATGAAGACGCACATTCGGAATGTACTCACGCTTTGCTAATCGTGCTTCTGTGGGGCATGTAGCCTCATTGCCGGTGGCAAAATCACAAATAATAGATGATCCAGCGGGCTTACAGGCAGTACCGGGGGCACATGCCCTCACCACCCACTGGTTATTCGCACATACCGCAAAATCAGTTCCACTGCAGCTGAATGCTCCATTATCAGAACAGTAGCTACCGGAGTCTATGCAGTCCTCAGCTTCATCACTTCCGTTGCCCGAATCCAAAGAAGCAGGAGCCGTCGTAGCGGGAGCAGCCTCATTATTTGTAGAAGGCTGGACAGGAGCAGGAGAAGTAGTGGTAAATTCCGGTTTAGAATCTCCAGTAGGAGTGTTAGGATCAGATCCTTCACCAGGAGTAGGAGGTCCATCCGGTGCCGTTCGAATACTAGTAGCCACTGTGTTAGGAGTGCCAGCAGCCTCAGTTACAGTTGTAGTGAATGTACCAGGAACACCCCAGTAATCTGAAGTAAAGGTAGAGACAATCACTGAAGGGTCTTCTGGAGTTGTAGAGCTTTCGACAGTACCATCGACGTCTGCAGTTGCAGTCGTTTCAATAGTAGTACCAGGAGCAGCAGTGAATGTATTACTTTGCACGAGCGTAATAGGCTCAGTAGTAGAGCTAGAGGTAGTAGCTTCCCAAGCAGGAGCTTGGGTGGTTGAGCTGGAGGTAGTAGCTTCCCAGGCAGGAGCTTGAGTGGTTGAACTGGAGGTAGTAGCTTCCCAGGCAGGAGCTTGAGTGGTTGAGCTGGAGGTAGTAGTTTCCCAGGCAGGAGCTTGAGTGGTTGAACTGGAGGTAGTAGCAGCCAGGTTAGAAGTAGTGTCTGGTGAGTTTCCACCCAGCAAGTATGACTTAGCCTGTTGTGCATAGTTCTGGCCACTGCTGAGGACATTGGCGTAAGCCTGAGAAGCATCCCACATCATGACACCTCCAAAATTAGCCATACTCCTGACCTGGTCAATGTACTGGTTCAAGGTAGCAGAATCAACATATCCAGATCCAGCAGCTGTCGAAGAAGCAGGCACACCGAGATAGATCTTAGCCTTGGTGTTTAAAGAGCCGCTACCACTGGAGACCCCTGTTTGCCAAGTATCGAAATTGAAGTTCGTAGTACCAACTCTGCAGTAATTGTTATAGAACTGAACAAAGAGGAAATCTATATCAGAATTAACAATGGCGTTGCCGACATATGCGTCAGGGTAGGGGCACTGAGGGGCAGCACCAATATATATAGTCTTGCCGCTGGCTGAAGCCAAAGATCTCAATTCAGTAACCATAGCAGCATAGCCAACTGAAGATCCACCTTCAATATCCAAGTCAAAACCGTCAAGTACAGCATCTCCAAAAGGACGAGTACTTGAAGTGCCTGCTCCAAAGAGATCCCAGAGAGTCTGAGCAAACGTAGTTCCTTGAGAGTCTGATGTAAAGCCATAGGCACCTGAAGCGCCTCCGAGAGACAGTAGAACAATTTTTCCTTTGGCCTGGCAGGTCTTAATATCTTCAGCAATAGTGTCACACCTTAAAAGTTCAGAGCCCGAGAAATAGGTGCCTTCACAGGCATTAGCGAAGTTCAAAACAGGAAGATTGCCGGCTCCATAGAAAGTAGTCAGAAAAGACAAGATCAATATATCATTCGTATCATCGTCGCAATAATATGAAAGACGCTGTTGGGTGGCTGAGCCACCAGCAGAGTTTTGGCCCCAATACATTGCAACATTAGTGCTAGCAGAGGGGTCGAAAGCCAAAGCTCCAGTGAGAAGAGCAGATATTCCTAGGATAACAGAAGAAAGCATTATGTAGGGGTATTTATTAAAGTGGATATTAAAAGTTAAAGAAAGACAGAGGTCGGATAATGGTTGAATAAATAAAAGAGGGTATCAGCAATAAATTAATAAAGAACGTAGGGGAATGTTTAAGTAGAGCACTTTCTTGATTGCAATTCACTTGGTTGAACTATACTGATGTGTATCGAGCAAACTAACTTACTTAAGCAGACCGATAAAATATCTCACTTATATAGAAAATTATCTAAAGCTTTGCCGGGGGTGGAGATCTAAATTGGAATGGCTGGTTCCGAGAAACAGTGTTTTACACTCTTTCAAACTTAATTGAACTTGTGACACCCTATATGGGAAATCAAGATCGGTATTAACTTTAGTGGAGGCACGAGATTTCAGGGGGTCCGATTCATCTTGCATTCCTATTCCTATAGCCGCCATGTTAGCGAGTCACATATATAATTCTTTATCAGCTGATTAGCAACCATGAAATTGCTTTGAAGCTATTCTTTATTACTTCACTATCTAAAACTAGCCATTATCGGCGAACTAAACAGCTAGGTCTCTTTCCAATAAGTCTCATAAAGCATGTGTCAAAGCAACTCTATTCTAATTAAGGTTTACCAGCCTCCTAATATTCCTATTCAATATGGCCTTCAACAAATAGCTTACAAGCTGTAGACCAAATTAGCAAATATTTAGATTTTGGTTAATGAAAAAAGCTGATGAGACATATTTTTGGGCTCCAGTATTCCGTCGATATCAGCACTCCCTGGCTTAAAGATATGTAAAGTAGACGAACTAGAATGAATGAGTCTTGCCGACATACAGATATGTGCCTACCTCTAAGATAATGTTACCAGAATGCAATTGGCCAAATCACAAATTAGTAGCTCTGTCTGAATATCACTCGGGACCGAGATGTCGGCCAACCAGTAAGCGAGAAATTCAACAGTTGGAAATAAGGTTATTCGGGATACTTTGCTTCCTGCGAGTCGAAGTAAATCACTGCCGAATTAAAAGAGCACAAAAGCGAGAAATACTAGGCTCCATAATATTGACTGATACGTTTATGCACATGAGATAGTGACTTGGCTTTATATTGGCACACCTAAGTCTCTCAGTTAACCTCACATCCTCGTAACTTTGGTAGTGACTATCTCCTCGCGGCAGAGGAGCCCTGTAGCAAAATGTTAAAATAGGCCAAGAGTATCACTCTACTCTACTATAGCATTATAAACTTGAGTACTACAGTCCATTTCATTTAAGAATACTAAAAGTCACCATAGGATGTACCTGTTGCCATATTAAAGTTATTGGAGGGTAGTAGAGTAATGCTATTCAATTATTCGCCTATATACATGCCAGGCAGTCTCGATATACGTCAATTGCTTAGAGCTAATTGAAATATTTCTTCTCAGAGTCAGAGAAATCGTCTGGGAGGTCCTTTCCTTCTCGCTCTAGTTCCAGCTGTTGATCAAAAAGCTTCTGAGCAGTTTCTTTGTCATCGTAGTCGAAGGTATCGTCGTACTCCGATGGAGCCTTGGACTCAGGAGATGCAGTAGGTCTTTTCTTTCGAAGCGCATCCCAGGCAGAGTTGGAGTTACCATCCTGTGTCCTTATAGAATCCCAGGCATCTACGGGCTGGTCATCTGACGGCCCACGTGTAGATTGCACTCTCCCTGGAGTAGTAGAGGCATTTCCTCTGCGCATTCTCGGCCAACCGGGCGTCGATTCAAAGGGCTGTGAATCAGGCTTGACGTCAAAGTCTGCCATTGAGCTAACTTCGCCAGAAGCAACCTTCTCTTCTCGAATTCTCTGCATTTCAGCGCCCAGAAGTTTGTTCGTTTGCGGGTTGCTTTTCAGCTTCTCGTCAATAACATTCAGGAGAGACGGATCTTTAGCCGTAGCTGTAAAATAGGGAGACCAGATTACACCACCATGGAGCCTAATGTAGTTAGTCGTGACATTCATATTCGGCGTATCAGAGTACCTCGAAGTAAGCCTCGCTAGACCCACAGCTTCGGCAACATCTCCACCAACCATAAGGCCCATAATAGTTCCAATTAAAGTATTAAATGTACGACGCTGCGGGTTGGCGTTTCTGGTGCCTACATTGACAATTAGGCCAAAAAGCATTGATCCGGCAAATAGACCGAGGATCCGGCTTCGGTCGACCTTCCATAGCGCCTCGGCCATCTCCTTGCGCTGATTAAGGCTCAGACGCCGCTCAGCAGCATAGAACCGCAAAAATTCTTCATTTTCTTTTACTACAATGGGGTAATTTTCAGACATTATCGAGGCTATATGACCTATGTCTGGCACAAGGAGGAACCGCCTACTGGAACCTCGACCTGAGTACGGCTAGTGCCGGGTAAATCAACGACGTGCGGAAGCTGGTTAATCACTACAGAAAGAAGAAAACGAAAGAAGAACCGAATATAATTCTAAATGAAAAGCCCTTCATTGGCCAGCTCTCCGACAATCACCTCTTTAACTAATGCTGCGGAAGCAGCAGGCACTTTGATAACGCGTTTCTCCTTGGAAGCCAAGGCCTTGAGTTCCTCAGGAATAATCTCGTTGAAGTCGTACCCAGATACACCTTGCAGGGCTTTATCGACAGCATCAGAGAACTTTGCTGGGTGCGCAGTACATAGACAGACAGTTACGGGACCAGGCGGTAAACGCATTCCTACCGCAACACTGACAGAAGAGTGAGGGTCTAGCACGTAGCGGTCGTATTTCTCGTATATGCTTCGAATTGATTCAATAGTGGCTTCATTAGAAACACGGTCACTTGAAAATCCAGCTTGTGCTGCTTTGAACACGGCTTCAGGAGCTTCGAATGCGCCTTTAGTCTTTACATCAGCCATCCAAGACTTAACCAGTTTTCCGGTTTCTTCATTGCTTGAACAATAATTCTCACGAGCTAAATACCACAACAATCTCTCGAAATTGCTGCTGACTAGGATATCCATAGCAGGAGAATACGTCTCGGCCACCGGCGCAACTGATCCTTCAGCAGTCATTTGTTTTCCGTACCGCCCAGTTTTCCAGAATCGGTCGAGGATATCATTCTCATTTGTTGCAACAACCAATTGCTCGACAGGTAGACCCATTCTTTTAGCATAGTATCCAGCTAGAATATCGCCAAAGTTTCCAGTAGGGACTACAAATCGTATTTTCTCCGGTAGACCAAGCTGGATGTAGGCAAAGACATAGTAAGAGATCTGCGCCAATATTCTGGCCCAATTAATGGAATTAACAGCGCCTAAGTGATATTTATCATTAAAGTCTTTGTCGCCGAACAGCTCTTTCACAATATCCTGGCAGTCATCGAAAGTGCCACTTACAGCCAAATTATGTACGTTGGCATCAAGGACACTTGTCATCTGCGCTTCCTGAATCTGCGAGATTCTTCCAAGAGGATGTAAAATAAACACAGAGACGTCCTTCTTATTCCTGAGGCCATATATAGCCGCAGAGCCAGTGTCTCCGGAAGTGGCTCCTACGACAGTGATATGCTCTCGGGTTTTGTCAGAGTCAGGTTTTCCCTGATTGTGACGAGTGAGAAAGTACTCAAACAGGTTGCCCACAAACTGTAATGCAACATCTTTGAATGCGTATGTAGGTCCGTGAAACAGCTCCAAGAGGTACAGCTTGCGATGAGGGTCTAGAGGTTTCACAGGGGCAACAAGAGGCTCTCGAAATGTAGAATAGCTGGACCTCACTAGTTCACGCAGGTCCTCGGCCGGGATTTCTTCGCGTGAAATATACAAAGAGAGAATCTCGAAGGCTACTTGTTCGAATGAGTAATCTTTCCAAGATGCCAGATCGGACAGGCTGGCAAACGCCGAGGGGATGAACAGCCCACCGTCCGGTGCTAGCCCCGTCAAGACAGCCTCTTCAAAAGAAACTAGTCGATCAGACGACCTTGTGGACAGATATTTTTGTGCCATGCTTGACAGTGAACACTCGCAAGGAAAAGGAAGCCTCGACGGGTGCCAGGTTTTAGCTCTGCAACCCTAGGGCTATTAGCAGGGCTCATGTTTTGGGGTCCTTGAAGAAAGAGAGTATACCGCGCTAAGATTTCCATATAGAGGTAGTAACTAGCTAGAATGTCGAAATCCTTGTTCTTAGACAATTGCCAAGGTAACAATCTTTCTTAGGTGCTACTCGTGTGGGCAGATCTATGCGCCAGCGGCAGGCAAAGGGAGATATCTGCCAAGGGTAGTGACTTTAGTTATGCCGAGACTATGGTAAGGGCTCAGATGATTCATTAAGCTGCCAGAAAGGGCTTGAAAGGGTAGCAGGTGGTGAATGTTGTTATCTGTTATCCGGAATTTTTTCTGCTTCACCCACACCCGTCTCTTGTGGCACTATCTTGTTTCTGACAATGAGAACCAGGTATCTAGTATACTCACTTTGGCTATTAATGTGCCACACTATGGCTCTTTCGGCCAAGCTAGAATCGCAAAACGTAGTACAGGCTGAAGAGACTTCAGATATACCAGCACCGTTGTTCGACCCTCTAGATATTGGACCGCCTCTAACAGCTGAAGATATTCAGAATCTTTTTAGCCCCAGAGAGCTTGAGGAGATTAAAAGATTGAGAGCCTTAAAAGATAGCAACGAACTTCTCGACCTTTTTAATAGCACAAAAGGGCAGTCCATGAATACAAGCTATAGCCACCTTCTAGATGAATCTCCTGAGGCCCTTGAGCAGATACTTGTTTCCTCTTTCCAAGATAAAGTATCTGATGGGGATACCGAAAAAACAAAGTCTCTTGATGGAGTAGAGGAAATCTCAGATGCAGAGCAACCAGATAAAGAGTCCTCGAACTGGGAGCATCCAAAACATCGTTGGTGGCAGTTCTGGCGCTGGTTTGCATCTGGGCCTTCAAGTCTTGAACTTGACCTTTATAAAGATGATGTCATTGACCTGCATAAGTCATTAATTCAGCTCACATCTGATTCAGATGCTCATAATAAGGAGACAATTTTGTACCTGGCGGAAATTTTTAATATGCATAACTTCACTGTGGAGATATATCCTTTTACCAATGAGTATGGTGAGCTCATTGACTGCAGGGAGCTGCCGACATATTCTGCTATTTCTGTTGAGGAGTTTAAAGCACTACCCAATTCCGTGAGGGCCAACCTGTACTCGTATTATGGAAATAGAACCAGCGCCAAAACTGTCATGGTCTCCCATATTGGAGATGATTGGGGTGCTTCTGCCAAAGGTAGTAATCCACATAGTGTGCAGCCCGACACTCCGTACCAACAGAAAGATGGTGCTATATTTGGAACTGGGGCAGCTAGATCTAAAGCTTCAATTGCCACAGTTATGACTGCTTTTCTCAGCTTGTATGCGGAGAATGAAGTTTATCCTGGTGATGTAAGTTTACTATTTGTTGGAGGAGACGGAGCGCATGGACATCCAATGAGCTGTGCAGCATATGCTATACAGGACATTCCGCCGAAAGCTGTAGTATTCTCAACGCAGTCAGGAAATCGGTTGATTAGTGCATACAAAGGTTTAATATGGTTAGACCTTAAAGGAGTTGGCCAGACCGCGCCAGGACCGAAGGCGGCTAATGGAGTAAGTGCCATAGCCGAAGTACTCTCAGGAACAGACATGATACGGCGTCTACCGATGCCATTTTCTGTGTTTTTAGGTAAAACTACTGTGGATATCACTAGGATATCATCTGGAGAACAGAAAGATGTAGTGCCTGAAACAGCCGAAGCAGAAATCATTATTCGAAGCACGGCACATACAGATAGAATACTTCGAATGCTTCGAGGATCTATTAGAAATGTCCCAGGATTGACATTGTCTCTTAAGACAGTATACGAGCCGCTGATTTTCAGTACCTGGATACCTGGTTTTCGAACTACAGTCAGTTCAGCTATTACAGACATTCACTTTTTCCGAACAATTGATATGCCTCACCACCCACACTTATATGCATACGGACCTGGCCTTTTGAAGGAATACAAGCAAGGAGAAGAGAGTATTGCAGAATACTCATTGACAAAAGCAGTGTATGGGTACAGAAAGATGATCAAACACTTGTCGATGAAGTATAAGTGGGAAACAGAGTATAACGATGAACATATCGATATAGGACAAGAAATAGCCAAATGCTTGAGGTATATTGGAGCTGTTAAGAAATATTGTGCACAGGACTTCCGACCAATAGATACCGAATTAGCTAACAAGATATACAATCATCTGAATGCTAACCGAGCCAACATGTGGGAAGCTGGACCTGTTGAGGACATTCAAGACATGGTCGTCATTGAAGACCTTGATATGGATGCGGAAGAGTGGAAAAATTTGTCAAACCAAGTTCTGCAAGCAGATTGATACTGGAGCAAATATTCAATAGCTGGAAAGTGGGATTCTGTCTCTCACGTACGCGCATGATGTTATACTTGAGCGTACGGCTAAATCACCCAATGAACCCATATTTCGATAACATGTATATTACAGCGGTGGTAGCTGCCATAGTGTCAATTATCATATATAAATACATTAATAAACGTAAAATACCTGAAATTAAGCTGCAATTACCAGAGCAAGTGCGCAATGGCTGGAATGGAGAAGTAAGAGCTGCTTCTGGTAACAACATTCTGTGCTCTTGTCCCGCAACAGGGCAGTTTTTAGCTGAGTATGAGCCTATGACCGGTAAGCAGATAAATGAAGCCGTTAAGTTGGCTTCTAAAGCACAGGTCTCGTGGGAGACTTCGTCGTTTGATCAAAGAAGACTAGTACTCAACACTGTGAAGCAATGTATTCTCAAGAATCAGGAAGGGATCGCCAAAGTCGCGTGCCGTGATAGCGGTAAAACCATGCTGGATGCCGGAATGGGCGAGATAATGGTTACTCTGGAGAAACTAAAATGGGTATGCGAGCATGGCGAAAAGGCTTTAAAGCCATCACGACGCCCTGGCTCGAGTAATTTCTTTATGAAGTACAAAGCTGCTAAAGTGGTATACGAGCCCCTTGGAGTTGTAGCTGCGCTAGTCTCCTGGAATTACCCTCTGCACAATTTTTTTGGGCCCGTGATTGCTGCTCTTTTTACAGGGAATGCTATAGTAGTCAAATGTTCTGAACAGGTTGTTTGGAGCTCCAGATTCTTTTTGAATATTATCCGGGATTCCCTTCAGCTTAATGGGTTTGACCCCGACCTTGTGCAGCTCGTGTATTGCTGGCCAGAACACGCAGATACGCTTACATACAATCCAGGAGTTTCCCATATTACCTTCATCGGATCCCGACCGGTTGCTCATAAAGTTGTTGCGGCCGCATCGAAAACTCTTGTTCCTGTTGTGGTCGAACTCGGAGGAAAAGACCCACTTATTGCATTGGATAGTTATACAGATGTTAAATCTTTGGCTTCTATAATTATGCGAGGCACATTTCAGTCTTCCGGTCAGAACTGTATCGGATTGGAAAGAATAATTGCTCAACCAAAAAACTACCAGTTACTCAAAGATATCCTCACCGAAAGAGTACCGAAGATCCGTGTTGGTGCTCCTCTAGATGAAGTAGATATAGACATGGGTGCAACTATAGTCGATATCTCTTCAAGACTTGATCCACTTATTGAGGATGCTGTAGCTAAAGGTGCTAATGTTGTCTGTGGAGGTAACGCTTACACCAATCCTAGTTATCCTCGTGGAACTTACTACTCACCTACGCTAGTTACAGAAGTGACGCCAGACATGAAAATTGCGCAACAGGAGGTATTTGGGCCAGTATTAGTGCTCATGAAAGCAGGATCCCTTGAAGAGGTCATAGCAATGGCTAATTCAACAGACTATGCGCTAGGTGCCGCAGTCTATGCATCACATTCCGACCCTGCACTGCCTCTGTTGGTTTCCAAAATCAAAGCCGGAAATATTGCTGTCAATGATTTTGCTACATTCTATGTCTGTCAATTGCCATTTGGTGGCTGTAAAGGTTCGGGGTACGGTAAGTTTGGCGGAGAGGAAGGTCTTACAGGATTGTGTAACACGAAATCAGTTTGTACAGACGCTTATCCTTTTATAAGCACAAAAATTCCAAAACCTCTGGACTATCCTATCCCAAATATACCTACCGCTTGGGATTTAGTATCTTCGATTAATTTGGGCTATTCTAGCATTAAGGATATTTGCAAAGCATTATTGACACTAGCTAGGAAAGCAACCTAAACGTTTCGTTCAGCAAAGCTCTGAATCATGCCCCACTCAGTGGATGGATATTCTATAATTTTGACGGTATCATTTTCCACGACAGTATTTGCTTGCACAAACTGTGAGCGAGGACGTCGGTTCTCTCTAACAATAGGGCGGAATTTCGCCATGTCTTCTGTAACCTCTGACATAGATAAGAAAAACTCAGAACCACCCTTATAATCTGCTGTACTCTTATATATATGCAGCTTCTGGAGATATTCACCAACTGCCTTAACACCATGGGATTCAATCTTGGAACGATCTAGTACAATCTCAAGATCGCTGAAATCGTCTTTAGTGTAGCTTAATTTAACGAAATCACCACCAGCGTTCAGAAAACATTTCAATATAGAGTATCTTGCCTGCATATGAGGTTGACCCCATTTCTTAGATGTCGGGTCCCAGAACAAGAGAGCTTGCAGTCCGGCACGGGCCATAAGAAGATATGCGATATATAGCACATCATCAGCATTCTTGCTATGTCCGAAGGTATGTAAAATTTCTCGTTGAGCGCATAAGTACATGGCCACACACTCGGCTCGGCACTCTTCATATGCACCTGCGATACCTCCAAAAACGCTGCTCCAAGTTTGTCCGGGTTTGTAGTAGGAAGTAACTGGCTTTCCAGTGATAGGAGAAACTGGTGGGGAGTTAATATCAAAGTTGAACTTTCCCGGAGCTGTTTCACTCAACAGTTTACCAGATCCGTGTCCAAGCAATTCGTGAATTCCTACTTGAACTTCGAAAGCCGGCCCTCTATAGGCATTAAAGAGGGGCACATCCTCATCACGTAGAAAAGGATATTTATCCTCTTTTGGAGATGAAGACAAAATATTACCTAATGAGACGTTTTTAAATCCATAATTCATTCGAACGTCATCATAGTTAGGTATATTAATACCAGCAGGGATTCCTGAACCAGCAAAAGTAAGAATTTCTAGGGAGGTGAAGTCAGGAGGTTCAAAGCGATCCTTTTCAAAGAACTTAGGCCAAGGTAAAAGCCGAATATAAGATTCTGCCTTGTCCACCAGTTCAGTGAACGCTTTGGTTCTTTCTTGATTAACCATGGCGACAAAGCCTTCCCATTCGCCGCGAACTCCAGCGGGGTCGCGGTACGTCTCAATAAAACCGATATCAGTCTCGACACTAGGTTTTGTGTCTTTGATCCAGAGAATTTGAGATTTCTTGTGAGCTTGCATATCACCATTTCTGAAAGATATTTCATATTCTTTAAGCATTTGCTTCTGGGTGTCATTAGCTACAAAGCTCGCTGCACTGGCAATTGATTTAGAAATCGCTTCCATTTCGGCAGAGTGATCACCGTAGACGACAGACATAGTACCCATGTTATTCGGAAGTTCGATGGACTCAGGTAATGGACCTGGAGCAGACGAAGCAACGAGAAGTTGAAAGTCGCCAGTTGGAAGTTTCTTGATTCGAGTATTCTCAGGCATGATATCCAGCTTGTTTAGAACCGAGCCAATGACTTTCAGTTCGTCAGAGATAATCTCACCAAAATAATAAGAGGTGACATGTCCTTGGTCCGGATACCCAAGAATATTAGCAGCCTCTGGATCAGTGGAGTAAAGAGCAGCGGAGTATTCCTCAAAAGCCTCTGCACCTTTAGGGACAGTAGACACGATGGCCTTAAAAGCATCCTTAGAAACTCTTGGAATGAATTTACTATCACCAAAAGACTTATAGTTCCCAAGATTACTCAAGAACTGGCTTGCATACTCGAGCCAGCCCTTTAAGTCATCATCAGAAACGCCCGAGGCTTGCTTTAGCTTCTCCAAACTTCCTTCAGATGCATTGTAAGTTGAGATTATAGCGTCATAGATAAGTTCGCTCTCGGGACTGACTTGGCGCAATACGACTCTTGTACCTTGATGGGCGGCACGAGACATGTGATGGGCATATCGCTGTTCCTTCGGAGACAGCTTCTCAAAATGCTCTTTCACATCTAGAAACACAATTGGGGCAGAAGTATCTGCCAGCATGTGCGATTTTGTAGACATTGTGCGAGTAGTTGAATGTGAGAAAACGCTTACAAGCTGCCTTAGTCGAGGAACAGCCGTGAGCATTTATATAGGGTAGATGAGCAGTTGGCCGTTGCGGCTCGAATAATCAGTGAAACTTTAAGTCGCTTTGACTTTCAGTAGATCGTGCCGATGAGCGGCTCTGAGAGTCGAGAAATATGTCACTAGGAAACCGGTTTAGACCTCCTTGCTTATTATTACCCCTAGAAGGTGCTGAAATTGAATTAAGTAGAAGTTGGCTGCTTTTGAAACCCAAGGAGGCCCTCTGAACAGCATCGTCTAGTAAAGAAAGTTTTGTGGGGAAACTTTCTGGCTCGGCAGGTATATGCACACCTTAGAAGGTGACAACATGGACAAAACATTGCCTGAATTCCTTCAACTAGCTTCGCCACCTCTGACAGATGAGCTGGGAGGGCAAGGGATGGAGAGCGAGGATCCTTGCCTTGATGTAGCTGAAAAGGAGCGGTACACAGTGCTTCTCTCGGTGCAGTTTAGCCGGTTCATAGAGTTGCAAGTCGCATATGTAGATTTTGTGAAAGATCTAATAGAAAACTACTCACTTTCTGCCAGCTGCACAGATTTTATGCTGGAGTTTGTCAAGTCAGAACTTATACCTGTTGCTGGTACTCACACAGCTCTAGTAACATCGCTCTGCGAGGTAGATGATTTAGTTACAACTGATCCTGATACTGTTGTTAAGAGATTTGTTTACGAGATGTACCAAATGAGCTGCACTTTGCTTTATATAGCAAGCGGATCAAGCTTCTTAGATAGTGCCTTGGTCATCGTATTGAGAGAATACGAATCGCTGCGTTGTGAAGATGACTCCGAAACTGATGCAGATTCTTACGGGCCCACCTTGCAGTCAATGCTGACACTGGAAAACTCTATTGACATATTTATCAGCGAAATGGATGAGCTAATGACTATATTGCCCAACTCTAGGACAACTTTACGTCGGTATGTCGAGGACTATCGCTCAGCCGTTGCCCAGTCTTACGGACTTTATGTTACCCCGGAGGGATTGGCTCACATGCGCTCTGTGCAGTTGGAGGCTTGGAATAGTCTTTCTGTCCCATTTACTACCCCATTTCCGAAGGAGTATTTTGGCCGGTATGTTTTGATCGGTGGGTTGCATAGCGCCTATATCGCTGATGATAACTACATCACATGCCAATACTACACTATATTCTTGTTCCCATGCTTTCTCGTTATGGCCAGTATTGTCAGGCCAGATCTATTTAGCGCAAGATACATTATCCCTCTCTCAAACCTGGAAGTGGAGTCTGCAATGAGCGGATATGGCTTAGAATCAGCATCAAAATGCTCTTTCAAACTCCTTATCACTCAGCAGACACGAGTATATGAGGTCATGATGACTGCTGTTACAATACAAGAAAAGGAATCTTGGTCTAGCGCAATAGATTATCAGGTAAAAGCCGTGGCCGAAGTTTTGCGTTTCACTGCAGACATGCCAACAGCCGTTGGCGAACAATCAAAGGTTCTGAAATACGTTCATGTACCTTCAGATGCGCATCCGCTATACGACTATCAGAGAATTATGTCATTCGGTGACCCTGGTGACGCAATTCCCGGAAACCTAAAGCAATACTGCCTAGTTCTCGGAGGATTATTTGAAGATTCCAATGACACCCAATATCTTCAGAAAACTGAAGAGATGACCAGTAGCTCCGATCAAGTCTTCAGCTCAGATATCTACGAAGAAGATAGAATTGATGTTGAACTAAGCTTGGGAATGCTATGGAGCGACATATTCACCAAAGTATTTGATTTGAGCAAGAATTACCCCACACTTTTTGAATATTCCAATACCCCGTGATCTACGCGAAAAAATACAATTGCAAAGCAACTACTACCAATACCTCTATTTCAATAACATGAGTTTCTTAATTTTTACTGTCCTTCTGTGCCAACTCGGTCTTAGCGAATGGTCGCTCCTGATAATGACCCTTTAGCAGGATATGCTTAAGAACTTCTTCTTCGTTCGAAGTGCCGAACTCGTTTTCTAGGATCATTTTCGAAGCAGCACCCACAATTCCTGTTGCTCCTCTTCCTTTGGTAGTAAATACTGTAAAACTCTCGAGAACCTCTACAAATGGAATAGCCTCAGTATCCTTTCGCCATTTCATCACAGCCTCTTTATTGGTCACAAGGACTATAAAGTCTTCGATTTCGCCTTGGTAAAATACATATCGCATAACAGGGGAATCTGCTGGAGCTCCGGTCATTTTGGCAAGTAAAGTAGGAGATAATAGACACAGTAATCTAGCAGGTTTTCTTTTATATAGACCAGCCTGAAACTGTACAAATGTCTGTAGCAACTGTGCAACTTTATTTTGTTTGAACCTTAAGTGACGTCACCTTTAAGAGTTCGAGCGAGTGAAATTGAACGACGTAATCCACAAGAGAATACATCTTTTTTGATGGATTTATGTGCTACATACGAAAAATATTTACGTCATGTGATAGGGAAATTCTCGTGATTTTGTAAAGGTATACATATCCTTTTACATGGCAGACTCAATAACCATATTAAACTCTCGCAATTACCCGCATTGGAACAATTAGAAGAATGGAGAAGGACCCGTAATAGGATTCTAGCTCCTAAATCGCTACTCTCTAGCATAAGCGCGGTTAAGCGACGTATGAGATACGTTTACTATGTTTACTTATTTATGCGGCTGACAGTGTTATTGAATAGCTCACAAGATTCAATAAGCTCGACGGATTTAGATATTAGAGTTTATTACCCCAGATTTTTGTTGCTCATGGGCGTTAGGCACTATATGCAATACCAAACCCCTTTACCGGTAGTATAAATCTCAGACAGCACTGTGCTTTGAGAGATAAACGATGGACTTTTTTAGTAACAGGAATATAAAACTCTATTGGATGTGTGTAGTAGTGACCGCACTAGGGGCAGAGTCTGTTTGGAGACAAGATACCGAAACAAGCTGTATGATTGCCAGTGCAGCAGCCGACTATCCAGAATGGGCTGTGCTGCAGTGGAAACAAAAAATTAGCGAAGCAAATAAGGAAGCAAGGTTTATTGGCGTTTCAGAACTGGTGTTGTTCGTGCTAGTGTCGTTTGTAGCTCAAAACCCAGAGTTGTATGCATCTATGACCGGAGTGTCATTACTGCTAGTATTATATACCTTTTTCAGAGACAGAGAACATTCTCTCATGGAGTTAGACGCCAGCGAGATCTCAGACCAGGAAAAAGGTGCCAATTCCTCGGTATACATACAGCTAGCCCAATTTCAGAGACAATGGGCGTTTGATAACACTGTACACGTGGCATATCTTTCCTGTACAATGATCCTATCCCTAATTGCAGCACTATATGCTGCCTAAAGAAAACCCGTTATATATTTTTAATGAATAGTATAATACTGACAGTTCATATTAGATTCAGAGCTTCTTAAACCTTCCTCGGTGAACTCTCCCAAAGCCAATAACTAAAGCGAATGTATAAGTTGTCAGCGGAGTTGAGAGGACACAAGGGCGACGTAAAAGACCTGAAGTTTATCAACGGCGAGTCTTTAGTTTCGACATCAAGGGATGGAACTGGACGGAAATGGACTTTATGTTCCTCGCCCCTGAACCCCTTTGCGCCGCAAGAGAACAAATGGACAGATTCAGTCATATACACGTCGGATCGCTATGTCAATGCGGCAGAATGGCTCCCAGACCTCAGGTCTATTGCATTTGCTGGCCAGGAGAGTGTGATATCTGTTGTATCGGCAGATGACGGAACACAACAATACTTACTTCCTGGCCATTCAGCCAATATCTGCGCCCTCGATTATCGAGATGGCTTACTGGTTTCGGGATCCTGGGACTTCACTGCCAAAGTATGGAAAAGCCACGAAGAAGTATACACACTAACAGGCCACGGGGCTGCCGTATGGGCAGTATTAGCTCTTCCTGACGGTCAGGTCTTGACCGGATCGGCTGATTCCACTATTAAACTATGGACCAATGGCAAGTGTATTAGAACAGTTACTGCGCACTCCTCTCCAGTGCGTGGTCTTTGTCGACTACCTAATGGCAACATAGTTAGCTGCGGTAATGATTGCCTTGTTAAAGTATGGACCCCAAACCTCGCCCCTGTCGCAGAGCTCGCCGGCCACTCTAATTTTGTTTATCAAGTGTCTTGCCTTTCTTCGGGTGAGATTGTTTCCGTAGGAGAGGACAGAACGGCCAGAGTATGGAAGGATGCTGAATGCATACAAACAATTCCTCTTCCTACTATTTCGGTCTGGACAGTAGACGTGTCGGAATTGGACGATATTGCTGTAGGATCATCTGATTCTGTCGTTCGCATATTCTCTCGTGATTCAAAACGCTGGGCCGGCGAATTACAGCTCGAATCCTTTAATAGTGCTGTCTCTTCTACAGCGATTTCTTTTCAAGAACTGGGCTCTTTAAGAAAAGAGAGAACACCAGGTCCAGACGCTTTAAAAACACCAGGACAAAAGGAAGGCGATACTCAGCTCATCAAAGAAGTGACAGGAACAACCTCTGTCTATCTATGGACAGAGAGATCTTGGAAAAAAACTGGAGAGGTTGTTGACGCAGCCGTTTCAGAAAGAAAGCAAACTTATGAAGGGAAGGAGTACGACTATGTGTTTGACGTTGACGTTGAGGATGGACAGCCTCCTCTTAAACTCCCATACAATGTCGCGGACAACCCGTACAATGCTGCTGCTCAGTTTCTCGCTAAATATGAACTACCTTCCACCTACCTTGAGCAAACAGTTCAGTTCATTTTGCAGAATACCCAAGGTAGGGAGCTTTCCATGTCTACGAACATTAGTTCTTCCGCACAGTCCACCCATCCGGCACAGGCCCCGCCTTCTTCAGGTATACTCCCTATCAAAGAGTTTTTGACTATAGAATCCGGTTCATTGGAACCCATTCTGAAGCGAGTCAGTGAATCTAACACCACATCCCCTGCTCCTTTGTCATCAGAGGACCTTCATGCACTGCCTACTTTGGCTCGTAATGCCAAAAACTCAATGTATAGCTCTGCTTTATCTGCTATTGCTATGCAGATTGTAAGAGAATGGCCCGGAAAGGAAAAACTACCGGGGCTGGATCTAATGAGACTGGCCGCTCCGTATATTGAAACGGAAGCTATTCCCATTATACTAGATGCTATAATGGACACCAAAGATTGCTTAAATGAGGAACTACCAGGGAATCTTATGACATCGTTTAGGCTCCTCACTAATTTGTTTAAGATAGGTGGTTCGAGATACATTTTTGAAAAGCCAGTGGCCTTGAAGGTTTTAGATGCTTTGAAAAAGGCTACTGGAATGACTTCTCCGAAAGCCATGGAAGTTTCTGTTGCTACATTGTACTTGAATTTAGCTGTAGGCTACTGTGAATCCTCTCAGGACAAAGATATTGGCAAGCTTATTATACAGGGTCTTTCTGGTTTTCTGTCTAAGGTTAAGCAGGACGATTCTGAGGCATTATATAGGGCAGCAGTGGCTGCTGGTACATTGATAACGTCGTGTGATCTGCCAACCGAAGAGCTCAAAGGACAGTTATTATCGCTAAATGGAGAGATTAGACTGAAAGCGGTGATAAATGAGTTATCAAAGTGATTAGAGGTCTATTTTCAGTGATTCTGAGGTCGAACTGGGTTCATTCTGCGAAGGCTCGGTGGGCTGTGACCAATAAGCGTCCATTTCGGCGTCGAGCTGTTCAGAGGTTTTCTGAGCATGTTTCTGACCTCGTGACTCTTTTTTGTTCCTTTTTTGACGGTTATTGTGACGATGAGGTTTGCTAATGCGTTCTTCGGGTCGACTAGTTCTTGGTGTGAGCCGGCTGCTCAGTTGATTCATGGCCGAGGAGTCATCAGAAGGGCCTTCAACGCTTAACTTTAGATACTGGCCACCAGCTTTTCTTCCATCATACGCATCTAGTATATCTAAGGCCTCCGATTCGTTCTCTACGTACGCAGTGGCACTTCCGGTACTATAGCCTGAGTAATCGTAATCCAAGCGTATCGTTACCGGTGTATGAACATAGTTCACCAGTTCATAGAGATCATCTTTGGATATATCAGCATGCAGATTAGTGAATTTAACCTTAAAGTATTTTCTTAAGGAGTGATCGCTCTATTTACGTTAGTAATTACGTCTTCGGCGGATCCCGCTAGGCTTACCATGTTCGATCGAAGGGTGCAGTTGGGAGACTCCCGAGATGAAGGTTACATACACTATTCACGAAGTACTACCTGCTGTCATAACATTCTCAAATCAGCAGTAATAGGTCACAATGCTAAAAACAGACTCCCATTTAAGCTATAAAAACCCAGTGTATTTATAATGCTACGAAAGCTAACTAGACGCTTAACCGGGGTGGCCTTGGAAGTGCTTCAGCTCATCGGTTTCGTAGTCATAAACCTCCTTACCTTCGAAGAAAGTCTTCAACACTATAGTAGAGGCAATTTCTTCCGCAGTAGTAAAATCACGGTCCAAAACGATGAAGTTGGCCAACTTTCCAGATTCAATTGAGCCTTCATTTTTGTCACGACCTACGGAATAAGCACCATCAATAGTAACAATCTTGAGGAGCTGCTCACGGGTCATCTCCCAGCCCTTACGACCTTCCAACAAAGCGTGGAGGGCAGGGAAAATGTTAGGCGTATCAGGAGCAAAGACCCAGTCGGAACCTATTGTAATCAACGCGCCTTCGTCTCGGAGGCCAGTGAAAGGATAGACAGACATGGGGTTGTATTCCGGCTGGTAGTCCTTGTCGTGCCAGACAGCAGGAGACATTTCAGCGGTGATGTTCAACTCCTTGTAGCGCTTAAAATCATCGGGATGGACATCCATATTATGAGCAATTTCGTGACGGACACCATTGGGGCGCTTAGCACGAACTTTCTCAAATGTGTCCAAAGCATGACGGGCAGATCCCTGACCGCAGCAGTGGACCTTACAGATTCGACCTTCCTTGTCAAGACGGTCGATAGCCATATCAAAGACCTGGAGGGGAACGAGAATTTTCTTGTAGTCGGGTTTTTCGGAGTCCTCACTGTCGAGTGGGCAGTGAGTAAGATGAGGATGCCATGGCACACCATCAAGCCAGAACTTCACATAGTTAGGATTGAAGTGCTTGGTGGCGTATTTGTGGGCATTGTTGATTGATTTGATCAAAGTGTCAGGAATCTCCTGAGAGAAAGCCCAGCCCCAGTATACAACGTGAGCATCTAGATTAATGGTCATCTTTCCAGCTTCATCGAGAGCCTTGGCAGCCTCCAAATAGACAGCATTAGCAGAAGCCTCCTGCACAGCAGTGAAACCAAATCGATTAGCCATCTTGATACCATACTCTAGGGCCTCGAGGTGAGACTCGGGAGTGCCTTTGGGAATAGCAGCCCACATGTTTTTGGCAGCACCTTCAACAAGTTCACCAGTGATCGAACCATCCGGACGGCGAACGTAATAGCCATCCCAAGGATCATCTGGCGGGTTGTCGACATCATAGCCAGCAGCTTTGAGAGCGGCAGTGTTGGCAAAGATATTGTGGGTAGTATACTCACGAATCACCACAGGTTGATCGCCGAAAGCCTTGTCGAGAAAATCACGGTCGGGCTTCTCATCGGGGAAGTTCGCATAGTGGTAGAAGTTACCAATTAACCAGTTTCCAACAGTCTCGAGATGGTTGCAAGAACCGGCATAGGATTTGAAACGGTCGACGATTTCCTTTGGGCCAGCATCGAGGCCGAGCTTGGCCTCGAAGAGTTTCTCCTGAGAAGCAATGAGCAAGTGGCAGTGGGCATCGTGCATACCAGGCATGACGAATTGGCCTTTGAGGTCCACTACAGACCCTTTAGCCTTTGCAGTGACTTCAGCAGTAGATCCGACATCGCCAAAAGTTCCGTCAGCCTCAACAATGAATGCTTCGGCCCAAGGTTTAGCAGGGTCACTGGTGTAGACCTTTCCGTTTACGTAGGCGGTGGCCATTGTACTAATTGAGATCAATATCAGACAGCAGATGGACCGATATTGGCAATGACGGAACCCTTGTTATATATAATTGCTTGCGGATATACCTTTCAATATAGGAAGGATCTTTACTGCCTTAGAGTTTGGGGAAAGCTAGCACAGAATACAGTAATTCTGGGGTAACTACTACCATTAACGGTAGAACTTGGGACAGCCGTTTCAGGCTTCCGCTTCGGGATGAATAAACGCAGAGCTTTGATAGTGCCAAGTTTACCAGGTGTGATAGTTGTCGCTGGCCTATTGTCCCGGCTGCTGTTAGAGGCATCCTTATCTTTATAACTTTAACTTTATCATGGTTAGGCTTTGTGAAATCCTACCAATAGTGGGTCGTCCTATGAGTTCTATAAACTTAAGCCAACTAGCTGGGCACAACTTATCAATAGGGACATGAGGCTATAGCGATCAACTTCTTTTCCAGTAGATAAAGCTAAACGATTCCTAAACAGGTATCTGATTTAGCTTGAATCCACGAACTATCGGAAATAATCTTGTAGAACAGATAGGATGTATAGCGGCATTTCCGGTCAGTTGGTCCGCTCAACGGTGGAGGGCTCATTAAGATTTACCTTACATGCATTAGTCCTACATCATTGTCGTTAAGCCAGCTGCCCTGATATCACTTGAGATTGAACCTCTTTAGATAAGTATCGGTCTCGTCTGGAGTCTAAGCGCTAATCAGACATCCATATGTCTTCATATTAAAGTTTGTGAAAACTTCACGATGTGAACCTTCTTCTCGATCACGGCCTAGAGATTCTATTCTAGCAGCTGACGGCAGTAACCGACAGGTCTCGAGATAAAAATTGGCATACCTGATGAAGCCTCTGCTGTGTTGAGATTCTAGTAAGGCTTAGACAATAATTCCATGAGGAGCGCAGCTATGGACTCTTTCCTGCGGTAGGTACTGGTATCCATTGTAACTTAGGCAAATTAACGAGGTTTCTGGTAGATCACGTTGAAACTGGCAGAAGGCGTCGAACAATCCTACTATTACTATCATCTATGCACAATAATATAAGGAACCATGACTAAAGAGTAGGCGGTAACCGAAAGGGAAGTTCAGAAATAGAACGTATGGAGCGTAAGTAGTCGGAACCGAGGTATCTGAAGATAGCTTTCTTCAAAATACACACGACTAGTCGATTTCGATCTGCGATTACCCGATTCTATGTTTGCCAGTCTGACCGCTAGAATCTGCCCTAAGACTGCAAGTCAATCACTGATTTTTCTAACAAGAAGCCAGCTGAAATAACGCTACCCAACTACCGGCTCGTCAGCTGGCCTGTTTAAAGAACTCATTGCCAAGCCCGTGGAGTAGTGAGGCTTCCTTGTGTACGAACAACAGTCAGTGTTTCGGTTAGAGTTGCAAACTTCGCTAGAAGAGTCATGATAAAAACTATAACCCTAAACTCGGCATTGTCTGTTGATAGGTGGGCGTAAGGTGCTATCAGTAGCATGTGCCTGGAAGGCATTATTAATCGGTCCAACTAGCAGATAGCGGACAAGAGAAGTGTAGTACGTACGACTGAGAAGACTTGGATCGACAAGTCTGATAAGCTAACTAACGATGTCGTAAGGAATACCATCAACTGTTTTGTGAAGCATCCATTAGCATTAGCCGCGCCCCGTCGCTATGTACGACTGCCTTAGCAGGTAGTCGGGTGTGCAGAAGCTTATTTAGTAGGGAGTTCATTGGAACTTGCTTGCGTAGACCAGGAACAGGCTCCACTATGATGCCACATCCTCAAAAAACAAGGGCTTCAGATTTATTTGTGAGTCTTAGTATAATGTGACGTTGCACCACATCTAGACAGCTCTTTGAGGCCCCCAACAGCTCGCAGGTATGCCCAGATGACGAGTTTTAGACGGCATTAGAGTTAAACTCAGTTTTCCTAGCTCTTATCTTTGCCGTTTTCGTCATATCAAAGCTAACAGCCATTGCCCAACAAGGACATCCAATGAGAGCAATGATTTAATAATTACTGGGTCTAGCCACACCTATTGGAACATAGTTTTCTGACTCTGGGAGATGAGGGAGAAGATATCTCCACCCACTCAGTGATACCTTTTGATAAATCAACAAAAATAAATGAACCATTTCTCGGTGGGCGGAAATTGGTAGCTTCAACGCCCGTAGCATAGATTTCGATCAAGTTTGTCTCTCATTATCGTCTAAGTTTACAACTCTATTAGGCTCTTTAGCAAAAGAGTTTCCCATTACAGCAAAGCCCGGTAAGCCAAAACGCCATATTCTCCTAATTCGGCAGTTGTTTCACTACCCCTTATCTCACTATCTCATCCCAATCAGATTATCATACACGAGCATGCTAGGCCGCAACTCAGTAGTGGGACCCCGATAATGCTTCACGACAAGTAAAGTTTTCTTTAAGATGTCGGTCATGGCTTATAAAGGCACGACGATCACCACTTTTTGAGGACCAACCAACTAATCATGAAAGTCACTGACATTCACGAGGAAGTCATTCCTGGTACTGTGCACCAGGTCGATCTGCAAGGCAATCTCAATGTGAAACATGAGAGTGGCCACAAAGATATCGTGTTGATCCCTCAACCAACTCGTGATCCTGAAGATCCACTCAACTGGTCCAAGAACCGCAAACTTCTCTGCGCATCTGTCCTTATGATAGCCGTCTTCTCCGCTGACTGTCTCACCACCGCCTTATCTGCTGCCCTACTTGTCATCGAGGAAGATACTGGAATCAGTTTGTCTACCCTGAATCAGGGTGTTGGTGTCCAATACCTTTTCTTTGGATGGGCTAACGTCATTTGGCAGCCCTTGGCTTTGACATATGGACGTCGTTCTGTTCTTCTTTTTGGACAATTTGGCTGCTTGATGTTCACTATCTGGAGTGCTTACGTCAAGTCTGGTGGTGAATGGTATGCCAACCGTGTCCTCGTCGGAGCCTTTTACGGCCCTATTGAAACCTGTATTGAGATATGCATTGCTGATATCTATTTCTTGCATGAGCGAGGAAACTGGATTGGCGCATACTGCTGGGTTCTTTTCAACATCCCTTTCCTGGCTGGTATAGCAGCTGGTTTCATTGCTAGCAACCTAGGATGGCAGTGGATTCAGTTCATTGCTTCTATCATTGGCGCAGTCAGCTTTCTCATCATGTTCTTTTTCCTGGAGGAGACCATGTATTACCGCCCTCCTGTGCAAGATGAACTCATCGATGTCATAGCCACAAATCAAGGTTCTCTTGATGAGGAATCTGCAGGTGAACGTTTCACCCCCCCCGCCGTTATGGAAAAATCTGAGGGAGCCGCAGTTGACGTCAACCAGGCTAGTTCTGAGGGAGATACGGAAGAAGTCTTTTACCCAAAAAGGACCTTCAAGGACAAGCTCAAGTTATGGGGATATCGTCACCCGGATCAACCAAACAATTTCTGGCAGAGAATGTATATGCCTTTCTTGCTTCTTCGATTTCCGGCTATCTTATACTCTGGTCTCACTGTCGGAGCTGTGCTGTCCTGGTTCAACGTTGTGAACGCCACGATTGCTCTCATTCTTGCTGAACCACCATATAATTTCTCTACCAATATGATTGGTGTTATGTTTGTTGCTCCAGCTATCGGTATTACATTTGGTTCTTATTTCACTGGTTTTGCTGCAGATAAACTTTCCATCTGGATGGCAAGAAGGAACGGAGGTATCCGAGAGCCTGAACATCGTCTCTGGGTCTTCTTGATCCCATTTATCCTTCACCCGGCTGGATGTATCTTATACGGAGTTGGCGCTAGCCACGGAATCCACTGGATAGGCCTTGCCTTTGGCTTGGCCATGGTCTGCGGCACCTTCCCCATAGGTAGTGGTGTAGCTATCAACTACATCATTGACGCTTACAAGGAGATTTCCGGTGACGGACTTGTTACCATGATCTGCGTCCGTAACTCTATGGGTTTCGGCTTTTCCTATGCTGTGACACCCTGGATCAATGCTACCGGCGTGCAGGACACCTACATTGCACTTGCATTCATGGGCATGTTCTTCTGGGGACTATCGATCGTCATGATCATCTGGGGAAAGAAAATGCGCAGGGCTACCGGCGTCGCTTACTGGAAGCTTGTCGAGCAGTATGGACTCAAAGCCCATTGAAGGTAGTGGCATGCACTGCTCAATCAGTCGAACCAGCTCCTGTTTGTTTGGAAAATAATATATTGTTGTTTGTGATAACCATTCGTAGAGTAATGCCTGTCCTGTAGATAGAGTGATTTCTGATAGGCACCTTTCTGTCAGCTGAGCGGCCATGTCATGGGACATCTGCATAGCAACAAGCTGCTGTCTTAACCTGTCCAGCACACCGAACCTCCAGCCTGATGGTCTAGGGTAGTTCTCGTATTGTGTATGGAGAAGTGGTACTGAATAAGCGAGACACTCCAAGAACTGAAAAGTACTGCGTGTGACAATGTCTGCGAAGGAAAGAGCTATCCTGCGTCGTTTTGACAAGAAGACAGGCGCGGATAAACGAAGCGCTTGGCCAAAAACTAGACCCAAAGCCGTGCAGTCAGTAGATTCGTTAGTCGAGTGCGAGAAATGGAGACGAGAGGTTCTTAGAGACATCAGTAAGAACGTCTCAACGATAAATGACCCAACAATATCTACGTCCCTTGTTAGGGATCTAAACGATACGATCAATAAGCTGATGAATGAGAAGTATGCGTGGGAGCGAAGAATACTTGAACTTGGCGGCACAGATTATATTCGATCTAACCCCACCAAGCGAGGGTACAAGTATTTTGGGCGTGCCAGAGAACTCCCCGACGTGCAAGAACTCCTGAATGCGAAAGCCGAAGCTTCAGCTGAGGACCTTGAACAGTCCTATGCCAACGAAGCGTCCGCTAATCGATCATTCACTCCTGAATATTATGGTTACATAGATGAGAAAGATCTACTGGCGGAAGAGGCCGAAAAGTCGAAAGCGCGACAAGAGTCATTATCTGGCTATAGTAAACCGGATTGGGTCCCGATACCTCTGAATCTCCACATACCCGACGCTTCAGAAATAGAACAGACCATTGTCAGACTACGCAAGCAAGCCTTGCGGGAACAATACTTAGCAGGAAGTCAGACGGAGTCCTAATAATGCCCCAAGTGAACTGTCTACGCCTACTTACAGCAGAGAGAACAGACTATACTTGGTTCATTGACTCTAGGATTTCAATTCTACTTCCTACATGCGACTATAATGGAACCACTCTAATGAATCACAATGACTAATGTTTAATAGAGCCGTATTTTACGTTAAACTGAGAAATATATAATGCGAATGCCAAAATCCCTCTTTCCATATCGTTCAAACTCTTCTGCCACGCACCCTATATATATCCCAAGCTTGTTGGGACTTCAAGTAATCCGAAATAGTGTAATGGCTAGCACGGTCCGCTCTCACCGGGCAAATCGGGGTTCAATTCCCCGTTTCGGAGTATTTTTTTTTATTCCTGATGTACCACTAAATCAATATTTCAATGGCGACAAAATTCATCGAGAGATCTAAATTTGTCGCCTCGTCGGATCTTATTCGATCATTTACTTTCAAGCATCAGAAAATAGCTCTTCAACGCATAGCTGGACTACAGCACGTTAATGTCATATTAGAAGTGCTAGATGCCAGAGCTCCTTTAAGTTCTTCAAATCCTCTCTTCAGTTCCTTATTTCCAGCTGCTCCTCGTGTGCATGTTCTTTCCAAAGCTGAGAGATCGAACTACTCCCTTGCAGAGCTTTCGGCATTATCAAAGAAACGGAACGCTGCTTTTGTCGCTGGAGACTTGCGGGATATCAAGACATACAGACTTCTAATAAAAGAACTGAAATATTTATATACAAGTCTCGGCGATCGATACTTTCCATACATAGGAATGAACATTCTCGTTGTCGGGCTTCCAAATGTAGGCAAGAGCACATTGATCAATGGCTTACGAAAGCACGCTACCAAGAACAAAGGCTTCTTGAAGGTTGGAAACTCTCCTGGCGTGACAAAAAAGGTAACCAAGATGATCACAGTATGCGAAAACCCTGAAATCTATGCCTATGATACTCCAGGTGTGGCTCTACCGGCAGTATTAGATCTGGAGACCATGCTCAGCCTCACTCTTATTGGATGTATTTCCGATTCCTCGGTTGATCCTGTAATGACTGCAGACTATCTCTTATACGCCATGAATCAGAAAAAAAACCGACTGAAATCATTGTGGTATTCGAAGTTCATGAACTCTCCTACGAACGATGTCAATGAACTATTAGATGCTGCTGCGGAGAAGTACGAGCAATCACCAGATAGCAAAGCTACAGCACTACGATTACTTCAGGAATGGCGTGTTACTAACAGCCCATCAAGACGTATATCTTTGGATGACATTTCAGACGAAGGAATCGAAGCTTGGACACAAAGACAAGAAGAGTTGCTGGCAAAACCAGCATCTAAAGAGGCCATCAGTTTTCTCAAGTATAAGAAATAGTATTGTCACTTTTGCAGCTGAAACAGGGAAAGAATATCCATATATTTAAATAGCGGCTCCTTCTAATTGCTTTTTGCGTCATTTGTTCTCGGTGAGCGGCTTGCTCTGTGGTTTCCGACCACATGGATTCCGGTCTTGGCGACATCTCTGTCAGTTCCTCATGAAGTTTGCTAAAATCTCGTTGAGTGACGTTTTTAGGATCAAGGGTGTTGATACTTATATGTGAGTTATCCAGTTTATTTTCTGTGACAACGATGCTATTCGCAGGCCTTAAGTATGCCTGAATTTTCTTGTGTAATACTTTCTTATTTAAGGGTAGACTAAGCATGCTGAGTTTTGTCATGAGGCAGTCTTCCTATATTAAATTTTGTATATTATTTTCAGGTATGAGATGATTTAATGCCTGAAGCAGCAGTTTCGTGAACTTATATATGCGCATGTATCCAATCCTTCCATATAGATTAGTTCAAATATCTACCCACCATAATAACTTTATTACTCTCAATAAATGAATCAAGTTTACGTACTAATCCGGCAGCAACTGACCGTACACGATCCTCAGGTATTTTTACCAAGTTCGTTTCGAACCATGTCAGTACGGAAGAGATCTCCGAACCATAATTGTAAGCCAGTCGAGAACTTTCGTTCACTTCAAGTATAATCAATACAGCGGTAATCGACACTTCGCACAGCTCATTTATATCATCGCCCCCATCTCTATTTAACGCAAGACCAATAGCATCCAGGTAACTTAGCACAAATGCCAGCATATCGTTACTCATATCCAGGATATCAGTTGAAGAAGGATAGGAAGCATGTAGAATCAGAGTCAAAGTTCTCATAAAATGAATTAACAGAGGTGTAACAGTTGGAGAAATAATTACTTTGGAGCGTGAGTGAAACCACGAACTTGTAAGTGGAAAGAAGAATTTCGGTCCAGCGATTTTAGCAAATTGTGTGGAAGTGTATACTGTGCGGTTTTCTCTAGACTTTCCAGACGAGCCGCTCAGCTTCGAAGATATCCATTTCACTTGTCCACCACTAATATACTCTTCCTTTACCTGTTCTATGGTGTCTTTCAGCGTTAAACTTTGAAAGTCAGAAATAACCGCTCTGAGTTGGTTAGTGTGACTATCTTGATATTCTATGCCAAAACGAGCAAGTGTTGCTTGCGGTAACTCTTTTTGCGACAGCTTTGATCCATGGTTCATATCAACATCAGGAAGCTTAGCGAGTCGACGAGCGGCAAGAGCCAGTGTAGATAGAATAGATACTCGTTGTTGAAGCGAGAAATCACCGACAAACAGTATTCGCACAAGTTCTGGAGCTACTTGTTCTGGATCAGCAACAGTAAGCTCAATTAGACAATCAAGTTTGAGTTCTTGAAAGTTTTCCATGTCGTACTGGTTGCTTAACGCGGCAATTGCATAAGCAAGCCTGAGACTATTGGCAGTGATCTCGGACCCATTTGTACGTTTATTGGCTATCAAGCTGGCACCATACCTTAGAGCAACTTCAGTCTTTTCAAACGAGTCCTCACACTCTAAATATTCAATTAAAGTCTTGATGTAAATTGGAGGAGATATCTTTGATTTTTCTCGAGCAATAGTAGGGTCATCATCAGAGTCTTCGGGGTCGTCATTGCTATGTAAGAGCTGGAAAGCGGGGAACTCATTATCGTCTTCAAGTTCAACTATTAATTCCTGCTGCTGTTTCACTAACGCTACTTCCACAGGGTGATGAGAAACTGCTGGTGTTGGTTTGAACAGGGTTTGATCTATGTGCAACAAATTTATAGAGTCATTCAAGGGAATTAAAGAGGAATCATCCACAGTCAGAAGCTCCTCAAGCGCTTGTCTATCCAGCAAACTTGTAGTGTTTGCGGCCTCAAAATTGAGTGCAGATTTAGGGTCAGCCCTTTTAGTTAAAATTTCCGCAGCAATCATACCCACAGCTCGAGTGCGGGGCGAATTTGCTGACAGGTATCTAGAAGTCATTTCCGTGAAATCACCAGAAGAGATAAATTTAGCAACTCTAGATGAAGATAGTTTACCAGCGGTCAGAACACAAATACGGAGAAGACACTCTTGCACGCTAACCGATGTCCGAGTGACAGTAGATAAGCTGCCTAGGCTGGTGGTCGCTAGATTGAAGAGAGTTTCATTATCAGCATCAGACAAACTGGCACAATAAACACGGCAGGCGTAATAAGACAAAGGCTGCACAAAAATATGACGGAGAGTTGGTTCAAGTATAGAGCCAGGATTGAGCAGCGATAAAAGGGATGCAAGAGGTGATATATATGAAACATCGTGAGAATAAGTGGTCAACAGAAGAAGATACTGATCGAGAAGCCTGAGTTGGATGTGGGGCTGTAGAAGGTGGAAGAGTGAAACAAAAAACTCATACGAAGACACTGAAGTCAAAGAAGACTCGACGAGGAATTTGGGCGAGATTGATGAGAGACGCGAGAGTAGATCAGCAGAAACCTCAAGAGGGAGTCCTGATCCTTTTAATATGAAAAACAGTTGAGTGGAATAGCGATCTGGTGAAGAGAGGTTAGGCTGGATATCTGTTTTCATTAATACTTTCGAGGTAACATTTAGTAGCTTACCGCCGAAAAGCAAGGTGCTACAACTTTGCCAAGCAATTCTAGAGGCTCGAGTAGCATTATATATGGACAAGAGAGTAGAAGAGGTAAGAGATTTGGAGAGAATGTCCAAGTATATCTGGGCAAGTGGAGTAATCTCGGAAACTGAATTTAGCGAGAGAGTAATAGAATTAAGGCCAGGTAATGTGCAGAAGAGCTGGTCAAGTAGATGTGCATCCGCAGAAGGTAGGCTGCTATAGACTTGAGGGATAGTGAAGGAGATCAGAACAAGGTAGAGTTCCGAGATTGAAGGACTAGAGGAGTTTAAAACAGCCAGATCAATACTATTCAGAGTGACTAAAGATTTATGAAACTCCTCGAGTTCCGGCAAAGCCTTTAGGATAGATACAAGCCCATCGATTTGAGGTATTCGAGACATAGACGGAGTCGAGATTTAGAGTTTCCGTTTCAGACTCTGTCAGAAAGATGAGCAAGGTCACCAAATGGAATGTTTTTGGACTCCCTGACGAGGTTTTAGATGGAATGACTAGCTTTGGTAACCATTTAGAAGAATCTGATGATGAAATAGAAAACTCAGAGTCCGAATCGGGGTCCGAATCTGAATCAGAAGAAGAGCCGCTTGCTGCCAATCTGGAGATACTGAGAATAAGTGACAAAATTAGAGCGGAACATGGAATCAAGTCTCCAGTCGAGCCAGCTGAAACTCAGCCTGTTATTGACATGAAGGCGTCTGTATCATACTTCCAAACCCCGGCCCTGCCGAACGAGATGTTACTCGGAATTTATACTGCAGTTTTCCCTAGAGAATTTGTCAATGACCCGTACCAATATCTCAAATCGCAGAAGTCATGCCCGGGTCATTCTGTAGTCCTTTTTATTGGAGGTGGACATTTTGCTGGTGCTGTTATAAAACATGATATCAAAGGAACACTACTAGCTCATAGAGCGTTTCATCGCTACACCACACGGCGGAAGCAAGGCGGCTCTCAATCCGCATCAGATAATGCACATGGTAAAGCACACTCTGCTGGATCAAACCTCAGAAGATATAATGAGCAGGCACTAGTGCACGAAGTCAGAGACCTATTGGAGTCGTGGCGATCAATGATAGAGCCTGCACTGAACATATACCTGCGAGCTACGGGGCCGGCAAACAAGAAGATCTTAGTGGGGTACACAAATGCTCCGATCCCTAACAAAGATCCTAGAATTCGCTCGATCCCTTTCACGACACGCAGAGCAGGTCTTCCTGAGATCACTCGTGTTTGGTCTTTACTTACAACTACTATAACGGTCGAAACCAGCACGGTGCTAGAACGCCTGCAGGAGAAGTTAAAGGCTCAGAAATCTATAGATACCCCAACTCAGAAAGAATCATCATCGTTGCCTGTGACTGTCAAAGCTGAGAAATCAGAAGCTGAAGTACATTCGGCGCAGCTAATAAACAATGTCAAAAGATCGCGGTCGTCTGCAATTAGATTATATCTAAGAACTAATAAGCTATCGCCTAACATGATCTTGGAGCCTTATGAGCTCTACCGCCATACACCTACTCTTCTACATTACGCTAGTTCAACTGCTCAGAAACATGTCATTCGATACCTCATTGCGAACCTCAACGCGGACATGTCCATAGAAAACGATATAGGACAGACTGCATACCAGTTAAGTTCTCCAGACATTAGGACGTTGTATAGAATATTGCGCTTTGAACTAGGTGAGGCATTCACAGATTGGAACAAGGCTGCAGTTGAAGCCCCTATTGATCCGGAATCTTTACCACAAAAGCAGCCTCCTACCGAACCCGAGCCCGTAATCGGGACACGAGAACAAGGCTCACAGCAAGTTACAAGCACGACAGCCAGGTCTATAGGAGCAAGCACTTCTTTACCATACAACCTAGCTAGCTCGCTCGGCCTATCAGCGGACACCCGTGCACAGCTAGAACGAGAGAGAAGAGCAAGGGCGGCAGAGAAGCGATTGGCCAATAACTGCAGCTAATTTATGATCTTCCATATGCATCCCATCTCTACCCACCTATGCCAAGTACCTTCGAAAGCTGGATCAACGTATGAAGCATACTTTCCGAACTCACGATTGAATCAAGAATAATAATTAGGTCAAAACTGAATAGTATATAATCTAAATAAATAACCCAAACTTTGTAACAACATAGAGGCCCAAACCCACACCGACAGCGGCTAGCTAACTCGCGTAGATATTCCGGCCGAGTTCCGCTCTCTACTTAAGAATTAATGTTGGTTGCTTGATGACATCAGAACGTTTCATAGGGCAGCTAGCAATTCAGAAATCTGAATAGGAATTAAGGCTATGTAAATTTAACACGAAAGCTTAACAGCATTCAACATTACTTGAATTAAAGTTTATCGAGAGCCGCAATAAGAAGAGCAGCAAACTTTGTTAGGCGTGCGATACGGCGCATTAATTTAACCGGAGCTGAACTGTGGGCTGAGGACAAGCCTTACCCAGAAAAGCCAGGCATAACATACTTGGCTCCCGTTAAAGAACGACCTACAGCAGTGATGTAGACGTGAAAGACCTTAATATTGCAGCCGAATCCTGGATAATTATCTACAAGATATGTCGTTGATCAGGACATCAGATCAGATAAATAACGGGTTTATGTAAAGGTATTAATCGATGTATAATACTAACCTTTGTTGAAGTTATGTCATAAAACTTTAGTTTTGTTAATCCAGAGCACACAGATCTCTCGTACGGCTTTCGATCGGCGACGATGAATTTTCCAGGACTAAGGTAACATGGCGACGCCTGGAACTCCCATTTACTTTACATGATTCTAGGCTGTTTAGTAAATGGCATCATATGCATAGTTTGATAAATCTGCGGTTCCTTGATATTGATTGGTCTTGTTTTGCCGACTCTATTAGCCCTTTGGATTACGCTAAAACTACCATAAACGGTAGAGGGTATCTAACATTATGGGAATGATGAATTAAGTTAACTATTAGCGTTCGATTTTAAGCGTTTAGACGTTGCGAAGATTGTTGTAGAGATCGCTATGGTTTAGCTAACAAAACTCACTGTAGAGTGCACAGAAGTACTGTAGCCAGATTAGAATGCGGTAAACAATATTCAGGTAGCCAGAAAAACAAGAATATATTAGAAAATTCAATGAATCTGCATGTAATCCGGCTGGTTAAAATAATTTAGGTTAGCAACCACTAATCTTAATAGACGCTCAGGTTGGGTCATTTGAACCTTAAGCTTGGCGCCTAGGGTAGCCAATAGTTTAATAGGTGAGGGGTATTATCCTATCTAGCGCACATGCATCGTACGTATTGTTTAGAAGAGCACATGATAGCGGCTACAAGCAAAACCCCACCTTCGAGGTAAATTATATCCGAAAGCATTTGATCCTTACAAACGAGGAGTGCCTATGCCACAGTTTATTTGGTGGGGGCACAACATTGATTTGTTTTCACTATTTGCTCAACACTGCTCGCGCTGTGCAGGTAGATATATACGCACACGGCAGATCGAGAACAGCTTGCGATAAAGTGCAATTCGGCAACCATAGCAGAAGATTAACAATAGTTATGGCCGTCAGACATGGAGAGCACTAGCCACAAAGCTAGAAAGCCTCCGCGGACATTATACGGAAGAACTTTACGCAGATTCGTCATAGATATCTGAGGCAGATAATCATAGGTTACCTCACTTGAAGATTAAACAACTACGGAGAGGGTCGATTAGCTTCTAAGTTTGAGCGTACTAATAGTAAAAATCAGTATAGCATGAGTATTAATTAGGCGGAAAGCTAACCCGCAGCCGAGTCGATTATAGCATAAGAACTCATACACACGCAACACTAGAGCCGATGGTTTGTACCATGTGTTCCTCGCTCCATGTGTGAGGAGTACCGTGGGCAAGTGCGTATCCTCGCTTCAATCTGACATGCGTATAGTTTCCCGATCTGAGAAGCAACACAGGCATACGAATGAACCTTATTATAACAAGGTTCAGAACCTTATTCTGTAGAAGCCTGCGAGCCAATAAGAGAAGAGTATACACGGTAGAGATCTTCTCCGTTTTTGTGTAGGAAAGCCAAGAAACGAGTTAGATCAGCCAATCGGAAGATAAGATATCGGCTGCTTTCTTTACTCCGATTACATCATAGATAAAACACACAAATAAACTTCTTCTATGACGGCTAACCCGAACCTGTGGAAGGATTGAATTCCGTGTAAGAAGATTTACACATGCATATAATAACTATGAATTTCCCTGGTTTCTTCATCTCCACCTTACATCACTAATCAGATATCGATTTCGCCAAATACTTATATATACTGTGACCAGTTATTCATCAATATATATATAACCAGCTCACAGGTTTATTTTAGGTAAGTAAGTAGCTTTGGAACAACACTATCGCCGGCCATACTCTGCAATGCCCTCCTTCATACAGTGATAAAGCACCGGCAACGACATATGTAACTTCTTATCCTCACCTCTCTGGCTTGTGCCATCAACAAAGTAACCCCACTTTTTGGCTGAAGACTGTGTCGGCACAGTAAGCCCAGAATCTCACGGGTCAGGTGCTGTTGTCCCCACGCGAGCAGCCTCGAGTTACCGCAGGATAGTGAGTGAAGGAATTAAAGTTACCATGTGGCTCCAACGAAGTGCAGTGAGCACTGGATGGGGGGTGGCTCACTGCATAATGGGCCCGGTCGAGAGTGCGGTCCACGTGGTAAACAGCAGAACGGCATAGCGAGCTTAATGAAACAGAGTGATATAATGGCTGCGGTCCCTTTGCAGAGTTCAGATCGGTTTTTTCGGATCATAGTTCCATGCATTAACATAAGCTTGCAGAAAGCTTCTAGAGGTGTGTCGCCCAAGCTGTTTAGTTGTTGTTCCCATAATTCATTTGTTCAACCGGAATTGAAACTAACCATCTGAACAGCAGTATCTCTTTATTTGCGAAATTCTAGTCACCGTTGACAATTCAGCATGTAAGTAATGCAAGTGAACGAGAGCCTAAGCTCTAATCGTACGATTCAACAGCAGAAAGTGGGAATTCCTGAAGATTATCGGCCCGCGGCCCATGCGTATGGTTCGCATGGCTGTCACGAGTGCTTGCAAAGCGGGGTTCGTGCCGATCCATGAGATTCTTGTGTATCGAAAAAGTTATCTAATCTTTGATAGCCGGATTTCGAACACTTCTGCATGCATGTCTGAATCAAGTCACATCTGATAATGTACTAACTAAATGCAGTTTTCCAACAGCTGTGTCTATCATTTTTAAGGTTTTCCAGGAAAGCTATTGTGTAATAGTTACATCCCGCGGAATATTGTTTCCAGAACCTTTTCCCAATTTAAGGTTTTTCCATTAGCCGCTGCTCATTCGTCCAACGGCTCAGCTAAGCGATTGAATTATCCTAGCGCTACAAGTCTAAAGTTCAAAGATCTTTGTGAACTATATAACCCAGACTTCTTAGTGTTAGATCGGCCTATTTTGCCTTTCTCAATTTTCCCTGCGTGACAGACCAATTCATTGCGGTTTCAGTAGAAGATCACCTCAAGGTGTTTATTCATTGAATAATCTGATTATACTGCAGCACGTTCACTCATTTTTCCAGAAGGCAGATCGTCCAGAGCCAATTATCAACTTGAGTGCTGATCTACGCAGTACTACTAACAAGGAAATGACGTCACCCACAATGAATCCTAATCAGCTTCATCAAACAGCACCAGTCCATGATCATTCTATTCAGTCTCGTTCAGATTTCAGAAATACACAATTTCATTCAAGCGAAGACATACAACATATATTGCTTCAAGGTATCTGGCCTTCCTTGGATGACGAGATCCCTGATTTGTCCGACAATTCTTCCAGTGAGAACTGGTCTTCCAACGAAGTGAAGAGTGCTTTTCAGAGCCCTTACATTGATCAGCCAAAATCCATTCCTTCATTTGCTGGAAAAGACTACGCTGACACCCCTAATTCTCTCAATCAAGGTCTCCTTGAGCGACGATCTGATGAGCAGTATAACAATATATCATTCGTTCCCCAATTCGACCACGCTGAAGCGCCTGCATTTGCCGCTGCTCACAACATCACCACTCCAGTGAAGTATGACTATGAGAATACTAGCAGCAACGATTATATCCATATTAACGATGGCCATCTGGGCTTGGATAGCTTCCATATTTCTTTGGACGGCATGAATCATGCAGACCCAGCCAACTTTCAAAGCGATATCCAGACCATGGGCTTGTTACATCACAATGAACATACAGAAGTAGCATCTATGGATTATGGTTCTCCCTCATATAGTGAATCTGTGGGCTCTAGCAGCGAAACATTCAGTGCGTCTCCTGTGATGATGAATTTCCCATACATGCCTGATGGCATGGACTGTTTCGAGGACAAGCGGTCCGTTTATAACAGTCCACCTGAAGGCGAAATTACATCGAACCTACCAATTGTGAACAGGAACGAGCCAGCAAGGCAAAACGCGCGTCCGCTGCGACGTGCAGGTCGTAAGAGCGCAGCTTCCAAGGCGCACAAGTCTTCTGAACCCCTGGATGCTCACAAATGCAAGGTATGTGGCAAAGTGTTCACCCGTGACCTTCCACGGCACATGAGAATCCATGAGGCTGTGGGACGATTCATCTGTCCTTACCCGCGAGAGCAATGCTCACACAAGAGAGGCCAGTTCAATCGCCAGTACGACTTTAAGAAGCACCTGCTGCATGACCACTTCATCTTTGACGATCCCAGCGCCCGCAAGGAGCATACGCTGACTAAAAAGCTTGCCTATCCCGGACAGTGTCTCTGCGGTAAGAGGTTCGCTGGCGGGCGCTGGTTGGACGAACATATCCTTGCACCCAGCATTCCTTGTGCGAGCTTACGCGCTCGCAAGACCTGAACCCTTGAGAGTCCAGCCCCACCCCACTGCACTCTATTGTGTCGTTATTGTTGCGCCACTCCAGACTCCCCGGGGAGTCTACTCAAGATCATCTAGTCCGCAGCATATTCTGTGTGGTACGCTCAGCCGGACGATATGTCACGTGATAGACTGTGAGTGGTTAGACGGTTTCCTTTTCCTTCATTTGCATGGGATGCAAGCTCACAAACATTGCATTTTTAACACCTAATTATTGAGATCATTCTGAACTGTTTTAGATTATATATATTTGCTTAGAGAAAAACAACTGGGGTAGTGAGTAGTTATATGAGCAGTTATATAAGGGTAGTACTCAGGGTGGTAATGCGGCTAACTGTAGGCTTGGAGAAAGGGTAAATGAAAGCTTAATGAAGGGCGAGGCAAAGGGGCTAACTTTTCCGATACCAGCCGCAGAAGGAAAAAACCCAAGCTAAGGAATTACATCCCGTTGGCCCCCACACGGTATTAACTGAACTCCGACAAGGCCGGTGAGGATTACGCTGTGATTTGGCGGTATCAATTGACTGGGTGATAATCGGCGATCAATTTACAGGCATCAATTTACAGGCCGACTGCTGCATCTATGAATCAAGTAACAGACAAATGGAATGGGGCCAAGAAGGCATTCATTAGGACCCCTCATATGTTCGTGGGCAACAAGTCCAAGGAAGATCCGCTTATCATTGAGTGGACCAAGGACTTGAATGTGGCTTCGGTGGGCTTGACTGAGATCGCCCATGATTGTAAGAGTTTTGCGGAAGCGTGGCAGTCGATTCTCAACGGACAGCTCACCTTGTCTGGATCAATCCACGCTTTCTATGAGGATATACCCGACGAAAGGCCGGATGTCGATGTCGGAACTACTTCGGAAGAGACTATGAACCGTCTAGATAACTACATTGATACGATGGAAACTCTTCACGAACGCGTCGAGCCGCTCATCCAACTGTTGACGGTGCGAATCATCCAACCGTGCGAAGCGGCGCATGAACATGTCGAAAATGCTCTTAAGGAGCTAAAGAAGCGTGGCCACAAGAAGATCGACTATGACCGCCACAACGAGACAGTCGAAAAGTTAAAAAAGAAGTACCCTCTTTCGGATAAAGATCGGCTTGCCTTAGACAAAGCAGACATCGAGCTGAAGCATTCGACTCGCTTATTCAACGAACATGACCAAGCCGTGCGAGAAATGGTTCCCAAGCTGCTCACCTTGATAGAGGACCTCACTGCGTCTTTACTCACCCAAATGACAATGCTGCTATCAGATCTCTTCCGACGCATGAAGGAAACTGTCAGGTCGTACGCTGCTGTGTCCGACATCATCAGTTCTGGCATCCTTGATTCTGATGGAGGGGAGATTCAGGATGACAGCGGCATATACATACCTGCCGTCGACGAAATCGAGCAATCGTGGCAAGATAAGGTCGGCCCCATTGTCCAGAGGATTGAGAACCAGTTCCACATACTGCTGGACTCCGAAGTAGGAAGTACGAAGTCACTCTCGAAGAACCTTATTTCGGGTACAGCTAAGGGTGTCACTAAAGCTGGACATCTCACACTGTCAGGAGCCAAGTCTGCCGCTCATTCTGCGAGAGACCTAAAACGACGCAAGATAAAGGCCGCAGACCCAATTAACGGAATTTTCAGATATAGCTCAGTAAGACTGGAAGAGCTAACTAAAGGAGGCAAGAAGCTAGAAGTTAAGGTGACTGAAGATCTGGATTCAGAAGTCTCGGAAACTACTTCTTCCCTGGAGAAGACCAACATAAGCGAGCCTAAGACTACGGGCTCGACCGTGTCTGAAGGTGAAAACGAAAAGAAACTCGAGGAGAAGTTGTCGACGCCTGATCTATCTAATCAGAATCTCACTCCTGCCACTGCGCAAAACGAGTTCACGTCGGATTCGACGGCCAACCCTGAACTACTTTCTAACCCGTCTCCGCTTGTCGACTCTCTCGAGTTTGAAGAGAGTCAATCGAAATAATACAATGTTAGCGTGCTATACTAGTTTCTTATCGATAATTCCTTATTGAGAATCAATATTTATGCAAAACTCTTTCACTCTTTCGTCGACCTCTGTAGATCTCTACCTATAAGTCCAGCTATGACAAACAAACCTTATCCATTAGGGTGCTGATGCGTGTAAGCCCCTCTATTGGCTGTTTCGGAACAATTCGAGCCGCGTAAAGGTTAATTAGTAAAACCTCGAAGACCATATAAATATCAGTCATAGCTTCCTTTCTTATATATAACGTTCCCCATAGAGCACATACTTAGCAAACCCCAACCAGAACAATCATTTCATAGATACAATGGCCTACATAGACCTTCCAGAAAATCCGCAAGATGCACTGCCACAGCCGCAGATTAGCCGCGACTCCGACAAGCGGACCACGCAACCTGGTTTTATCTCACAACTATACGCTCCCGGTAAGTCGAAATACCCGTTCTGTTTGAAACTACCTACTAACCCGTACTCAGGCCAGAGCCACTCTCTTCGAGACACAAAAGAGATACCTGTATCTGCGCTATATCCCTCTACTCTGCGGGGCCCTACAAGTAGGGCCCAACGGTCTCAGTAGACGTACACTCTGTCTTTCTGAGCAATATGTTACTCATGCAACTCGTTGAGTTTGCGTGAACATTTGTCCGTACTTAATATAAATAGTTGACCCCGGATTATGGCATCAGCTGCTCTATGCATATCGGATGCTTCGCACAGAGACGTTGCGCCTGCTTTAACTCTCTTGGTGCCCCTTGATCCCCAGTAGAAATTACGTAGCCATAAAAAGAAATTCAACACACAGCCTGACCAGATCGCATTCTCTGATTTCCTTTGGCGCTCAGGTGCCAGGTCCCTCAGGCGCTTGGGTTGGGCGTTGCATGGGTCAGGGTAGTATGGATACTTACGATGCTACCCTCTTATCTGCCTCACTCCACTCGCATTCGATATTCACTACCCCTGCCTACTGCATTTCGCATCACACGTGAAATTGACGGAATTAAGAAGCCAGAGTGGTATAACAGTAATTTTGCAGAAGAAATATGGTGTTGCATTTTGGCACAGAGTATCAGACTGCTGAAGAGAAGCGACTCAAGCAGAACACCGACCGTGAAAGAGTAAGTTTGCATGTTGAGCGCAATGGGCGCGATTCCGTCGCAGAATGCTAACATATAAAGTACTGGAAACGATGGGGACCTTATCTTTCAGAAAGACAGTGGGCCACGGTCAGAGAAGACTACTCTGGAAACGGTGACGCCTGGAGCGACTTCCCTCACGAGCAAGCCCGCTCGAGAACCTACAGATGGGGTGAAGACGGAATTGCCGGTATCTCCGACAACCATCAGATATTGTGCGTTGCATTTGCCTTCTGGAATGGTCAGGATCACATCCTTAAGGAGCGAATGTACGGCCTTACAGGCCATCAGGGTAACCATGGTGAAGACGTTAAAGAGCTCTACTACTACCTGGATAACACCCCTACGCACTCATACATGAAAATGCTGTATAAGTATCCCCAGCAGAAGTATCCCTACGAGGAACTCGTGAAAGAGAACGCGACTAGATCTAGAACCGAGTACGAATACGAGCTGATCGATACCGGCCTTTTCGACGAAGATCGCTACTTCGACATTTACATTGAGATGGCAAAGAATCCAGAAAACGAGGAAGAAATGTATTTCAGAGTTACCGCCCATAACCGCGGCCCCGAAACAGCGCCACTACATATCATCCCGCATGCGTGGTTTCGCAACACTTGGTCCTGGGGCTATGAAGACCGTCAAGAGGTCCCTTCTATCGAGTTGATCGAACAGCAAGCTTCAGGAATGATCTTTAAATCGCATTCTTCTAAGAATGGTGACCGCTACTTCCGTTTTGACAGCAGCCCAGGCGCCAATGGTGATATGGTAGATGATGTTCTACCTATTCCAATGTTTACCAACAATGAAACAAACCGTGAATTGCTCTTTAAGCAAGAAAATGATTCTCCATACACCAAAGATGCTTTTCACAGATTTATTGTCGACGGAGAAGAAGATGCCATCAATCCTAAGCACACCGGAACTAAGTCAGCAGCTTGCTATAGTTTCACTGCCGACGGCGGAATTCCTCCAGGCGAGAGCGCCGTAGTCCGCTTTGTCTTCACTAATAACATGCCCACATGCACAGAAGCTGGAATGGAAGAGTACGCAGATGCAGAATTCGATGATATGATTGAGGCTCGCTTCAACGAAGCAGAGGAGTTCTACTACCATCTATCTCCCATTATACCAAATTCAGATTACAGAAATATTCACCGCCAAGCTCTATCCGGAATGCTCTGGACCAAGCAATTTTACCATTTTGTCTGGGACGAATGGGCACACGGAGACCCGGCTAATCTTCCTCCACCTGAGCAAAGAGCTGGAATCAGAAATTCGCAATGGAAGCATCTTCATATCGACGACATCCTCTCCATGCCTGATAAGTGGGAGTACCCCTTCTTCGCTGCTTGGGATACTGCCTTTCACACTATTCCGTTGGCCATGGTCGATGCAGAGTTTGCCAAGAAACAGCTTGATTTACTGACCCGAGAATGGTACATGCACCCTAATGGCCAGATACCTGCATATGAATGGAATTTCTCAGACGTAAATCCTCCGGTACATGCCTGGGCAGCTTTCAGGGTTTTCAAGATAGAAAGAAAAATGTACGGTGTTTCGGACTTCGATTTTTTGGAACGGGTTTTCCAGAAACTACTCCTCAATTTCACCTGGTGGGTTAATAGGAAAGATGCCGACGGAAATAATGTGTTTGAAGGAGGCTTCTTGGGACTGGATAACATCGGAGTATTTAATCGCTCAGAGCCATTACCAACTGGAGGAACACTAGAGCAGGCTGACTCCACTGGTTGGATGGCTTTTTATTGCTTGCAAATGCTCAATATTTCTCTAGAACTTGCCAATCACCATAAGTGCTATGAGGATATTGCTTCTAAGTTTTTTGAGCACTTCCTTTTCATTGCTGATGCTATGACATTCCGTACTGGTAGCAAGAATGATGTCATGGAATCAGCTCTCTGGAACGAAGAAGACGGGTTTTATTATGACTGCATTTCGTGGGGTCCCGAAAATAGGATTCAGCTCCCTGTAAGATCCTTGGTCGGTCTCATCCCACTGTATGCTGTGTCAACTCTTGAACCTGAGCAGTTGACCAGACTGAAATCGTTCAATAAGCGGGTCGAATGGTTTGTACATAACAGACGGAAAATTTCCAGCAGGAATATTGCTTCCATGGAAGACCGTGGAAAGTCCGAAAGAATGCTACTAGCTTTAGTATCAAAGGAAAGGCTGGTGCGAATACTTCAGAGATTATTCGACGAAGACGAGTTCTTGTCAGAATTTGGAGTAAGGTCGTTGTCTAAGTATCACGAAAAGCATCCTTATACCTGGGATGTGAATGGAACAAAACATGTCGTGGATTACGTACCTGGAGATTCTAATTCTGGAATGTTTGGTGGTAATTCTAATTGGAGAGGCCCAATATGGTTTCCCACCACATTCTTGATTATTGAGTCTCTACAGAGATTTTATCTCTACTACGGTGATTCAGTGACAATAGAATATCCCAAAGGCAGTGGTGAGCAGAAGACACTAGCTGATATGGCCAATCTCATTCAAAGACGTCTGATTAACATTTTTGCAAAAAATGATGAAGGCAAGAGGGCTTGCAATGGAGGTGATGAGAAAAGCGACCATGATCCCAATTTTGCAGATAATATTCTATTCAACGAATTTTTCCATGCGGATAGCGGAAAGGGATTAGGAGCCTCGCATCAACTGGGCTGGACAGGTCTAATTGCGAAAATTATACATGATTTTTCAATTTCACTACCGCAGAATGCACCGAGGAGCAAGCAAAAGACTGCAGAGCTGTTCTTTGACGACATTCTTTACCCTGCAGGGGATGAGAGACGCTCTCGGCCTGCTCACCATTTCAGGCGCAGATCTAGCACGCGTTCCGTTAAATCTATGCTGAATCGGACTGAATCTTCGGCAAAGCTCCGTGAGGATCTGGAAAAGGAGGCCGAGTATCGGGAAAAAATCATTCAAGCATTAGAGAGCTTTTCTTTGCGGTCGAACGATGACGCCGAAGAAAGCTATGATCTTTGATCAATAGGTAGATAAGTACAAAGTATATTCAAGCATAAAGATAGTAAAAGACTAATAAATCACAGATAAAGAACAGAAGTAAATGCTACAATATGAACAGAAATGAGGCATATGTCGAAACAAATCTTCCGAGAAAAGAAGGTCGGCTATCTAGCAACAGAAGCTTAGTCTGGAACTCCTACATTAGGAATAGAAAAAGCTTCTGAAGCATGATATCGACGGTTCTTGGCATAAAGAGGGTCTATAGAGTTCGGTTGAGGCGCTGATGAACCTGATGATGCATAATTAGTGGCCTGTTTATTTGCACTTCCATTGATAGTAGAACGAACTCCCAGAGGGTTTTTAGAGAAGGACAGACGTATTCCACCTTTAACAGAATTCGACAGACCCTTACCATAAAGCTCATTCAAAGATCTAGTGGCATAGAGGACGTTTTCGAACTCCACAAAACACATAGGTCCGTTACTTCTAACCCTGAAGCTTAAACGCTTGTAGCCCTCTTGTTTGGAAAATAGTTCACGCAACTCATCTTCGCTGGCATTCATTGGTAAATTACCAACGTAAAGGGTGTTGCAAGGAGGGTTCTGGTCGGCAGGATTAATAGGTGGTACCAGGCGTCCACCGGCTTGAAGGTCTTCAATAGTAGTTGCAGTGCTCACAGCGCTAGCACCAGTAGGCAAAATGACCGATGTAGGGTTAGAAGGAGCTGGTTTCTGAACAGGTTGCGGTTTAGACGTCGGCTGATTAACAGACAGGTTCTCCAAACCCCTTGTTGCAGACATAATAGAGGGATGTTCTGGAATCACTGAAGCGGGCGATGATAATGATGGCAAGTCTGTCTTTCTGTGGTGAGTAACCACAAAAGGTGAAGGAGGCGGTAACGACCCGGAAGGGGAAAGAGGACCACTGAAAGGAAAATGAGTTGAATTAGTAAGTCCCGGGCTTGTAAGCGATGAGGCTTGTCTGAAAGAATTACCGGAAACCACAGGCATGGAACTGAATCGTTTTGGAGCCGGGGGCAGTCTAAGCTCGAGGTTCGACCATGAGCTATGGGGCTTAGGACGCAGATCAGGCTCAGTTTCAGAAATATCAGGTTCGAGGCCAGGATTCCGCTTCAGAGTTACTGAATTTAAGCCGTCAGATGCCGCAACGCTATTGCGAGGGGAGGTGCGCAAAGGTGAGAAGTATGAAGACTTCTCGTGGCTGTAAGAAGATAGGTCAGCACTGCGCAACGGCCTAGCAGAAGTAGCTGATTTAAGGGAAAAAGATGAGTCACTTACATCTCCGAATTGCGGCAGCGTAGTTGAAGATGTGGAATGACTGTTATCAGAGAAAAAAGCTGATTGGGCAACAGAAGAAATGGAGGGAGTGTGAGAGTTCGAATCCAAATGCTGAGGAGAGTTGCTTACTATTTCGCAAGTCAGGGGAGTGGCGGGAGGGGAGGCGTGCATGCTGAAAAGGTCAGTTCTACCATCTATAAGAGCTTGAGCTTCGAGGGCGGCTTGGTATGAGCGGAAGAATGCTAGTGCACCGGTGGACGACGCACACTCAGAAGTCGTAGACGAAGAAGAGTCCGATGCTGAGGAGGGAGAGTCCTGGAAACGGCAGGAATGGAAGTCCTTAGCGAAAGTGAACATGAGGGTCAGTTCGGATGGGGTGACTGAAGGGGGAATGTTGAGTATTCTGACGATGTACGTGGACTCGGATGGCTGATTTGAAAGCGGCTCACGAGACAGCGCATCATGGTGATGCCTAATGGAAGGGTTGTAGCCCGCGGCGTCTGCATTGAGGGAAAGATTTATCTTATTTCTGGTATTATCAGCAGAAAAAACATCATAATATCTGGATGAAGAGAAGGCTGAAGTTATGCCGGGGCGCTGAGATTCTGAGGGGGATAGCGGGAAGGCCGAAGGGGAGATGAGTGGGTTCTTGAATCCGTTGGAGGTTGGATTTATGGAGAGGTCTGAAGGATTTGAGGAGGCAGGCAGGCCAGGAGGAGGAAACGCAGCCATTTAGAGAAGATGAGTGAAACGAAGTGACGTAGACTGAAAAGTGATGAGGCCAATTGAGCGATGCTAAAAAGGAGGAATCTGTGCGGGTAACGATCGGTGTCAAAATATAGAGGACTCCAGGTGAAAAAAAGATGAAAGGCAAATAGATGAGCTTTACCAGGGACTAGTCCAATTAAGAAGTAGGAGTAAAATTAGCTAAGGGAGTTTGCGAAGACCTAGACAAGTTCTCGAAAGGGTATCCGATAATGCGGGTGGGAAGGCCGGGGAATTGGCCAAGAAACGGGTGCAGAAATATGAGTTGCAAAAATGAGTTTAATGCGAGGAGGAATCGAGCTGGAAACCAGAAAAGAGGCCTGAACTGGACGATAGCTATCAGACCCAGGTGTTAATACGAAGATAAATAAGATAAAGGCCAACAGTAGGGACGACCTGGCTGTGAAGTAGGGAGTAATTTTTTTAAGCTTCTGGGTATGAAAGTTTAGGTACTTAGGGCCGAAGGGAGTTAGAGAAAGTGCTCTAAAAGTACCCTCCAAGCAAAGTAACCTTTTTGCTTCGGCCATGGGGCGGCTAAGAAGCTCCACTTGAATGCGGCTGTCTGGACTCAGTTGTGCACGGTTAGAGCACTAGTGGCAAGCAAGTGTCAAAAATAGCACGAGGCAGGTCTGCATTACAGCGTTTTTAGTTAGGGTGATAGCAGCGGGGAAAGTGGTGGACGGCCTGTCTGATTGGAACATCACAATATTGCTGGGGCACAAACTCTAACTTTAGAAGCAAGAAAAGTAAAATGTCAAAGAGCAGGGTAGGAATGGGTTTGAGGGTATTACAAACGGCTAAGCAGAGTTGTGGGCTGACGAAGTCCAACCCTGACCACGGCACATCGCTACCGGCCAATTGGTCGATCCATTACTACCTGCCCCTTCATCATCTCGTACTCTGTTGGATATGGTTTCTTGGTACTTGTGTACTGCAGCAGCCATGCAAATGGTTTTTCCCAAACCAGGAAAACCCTGAAGCTTGTTGCGATTAACGTTCAAGGGAATCCCTGCATATTAAACGTTGTTACTCCAAATCTAAGCAATCTCTGCATACGTTATCTTAACGTTAATAGCTCATTAAAACGCACAAGCGTGAAAAGACCGATTCAGGCACTAGATTCTTACTTTTCTGAAGTAAGCGCTAACTATTCCGATATTGCAGTATCCTCGGCACGTCCTGTTTTCCCAGGCTGCAAGTCGCGCGACCTCCAGCTGCGGCACTCCCCCGGCTAGTCGTACTAGCGATACCCACTATGCAAGAACCTGTTGACTTCCTATGAAAGTTTGGCATGTATTTTCCTTCCAACAACCTAACGTCACTAGACCGAAAAACACTATCTCCTCATGAGCTTTCTGGCTCGAGCTTAAAGTAAGGTTTCCGCTTCTGCTCTTTTAAGTTTTCGTCTGCCACTAGAAACCGTTCATTGAACTCGAAAATTACAATAAGGGTTAAGTTATAGACTGGTCTTATTTCTGGCCTTGACCAGGTTTAAGCCAATAGTCTCAGGCGCTGGTGTGCTTAAAAGCTGCGCATGCTGTTGATTGGCCAACGCTAAATTCTTCCCATCGATTCAAAAACCGACTATCGTTACTCCGTGGGGCTAGTGTGCAGTTTCCACTCTACTAGGAGGAAGGAAGTGGCCGGTCTCACCAATTTGGCGCACAGAAAGAGTTCCAAGCCTGTGCTGCTAAGCCAGCAGTGGCGATACTGGAACTTTCACGGCCTGAACTCGAAACTTAGTGCCTCGCCTGTCGTCCGTATATGGCGCATTATCTGGTAGCCAAACTACTCACTTATGGGCGGTCTCATGAAGCCAACTCGTTCTGGGCCTGCCTCTCCAAGCTTATTATTAAGACGTACTACGGGTGTTTTAGCAATCCAAGCTAAACGCCCTCTACTTACGCTAATTACCCCTATATACATGTTCCTATTAAGGTTTTTTGCTTCGTAAAATTCCCAGGTGTCATTTTCCAACTCTGCTGCCATTAAACTCGCAGCTATCGATGATTGGCTGTCTGCTTATCAACCCTCGATTTCAAGGTTCATAAACTACGAGCAGGTAGGGCACGAGGGAGATTAGAGCACTGAATTGTGCGCCGAGTACCCGCATTCTCCAAAACTAGTATGTACTCGGGTCATTAGGGCTCCTCCTTCGCATGGTTTCACTGACCCACCATCAATATCATTCTTCGGGCAGCTCGAACTCGTCTTTCGGCTCATGTGGCTCTTGGCTTTCGGCCCATTGGGTTAAATCGTCTATGTAGGAAACAACAGCCTCCACAGAGTCGTTATCCTTGGCCGAGAGCGGCAGGAACTCCACCATGCCGAAGTCTTGGTTCAACTGCACAATGGCTTGGGTGAGCGCAGAATACCTCGGATTGGTCGTCGATTCATTAAGGTCATCAAACAAGAACGTGTCCGGGGATAGAAACCGCTTTATTTGCTGTTTGGAGTACCGGTCTGTTATCAGATCCATTTTCGATAGAATATTGAGGTGAGGCACCTCCAGTAAGAGCATTGCCGACATCGCACTCAGCGTGGCCGAAAAGTATTTTGATATGTCTACCACATAGGGGGCCTGTAAGAGATATGTAGCGCATAGGCTCATATTATGCGACTCTTTAAGATGCTTAATTATGGCTGGCAGGACTGGGACATGCGTGTAGAGCTCGATCTGGCCCGGGCAGTCGAACACCAGGTACTCATCGTCGTAGTCTCCCAGCATTTCATCTAGCCAATCAAGATTCTTGAGCAGGAACTCGAAACAGTAGATCAAGCCGCCGTTAGGGCCGAGCTTCATCTCATCGGTGGCATCGTCCAGGCTTATGAGTTCTCTGATGTCGATCGAAAACTCGTACTCCGAAGGCTCCGCAGCCGGATCGAGGTTCACGATATGCGCAGTTCGCCCAACTGTTCGTAGATATGTCACGATCGCATTGGTGAACGTCGACTTCCCCACGCCTGCAGGCCCGAGAACTAGAACTCCGACCCGAGACATACTCGAGAAGAGAAATTTCTGTAGGGCTCCGATCCAGGAAACTCCCAAGAGAGGGCTCGAGGGAAGGGGGTCTGCACGTGACATCGCACCATTGGACCGCTGCCCAACCCGTGTATTTCTTTTCCAACGGCAGGAAGAGACTCAGCACAACCGAGACCCGGCTAGTTAATAATGAGCGAACAGGATACTTTTTTCTTTACGTCTGAGAGTGTTGGTGAAGGCCATCCAGACAAGATCTGCGACCAGATATCCGATGCTATTCTCGATGCCTGCTTGAAGGAGGACCCACTTTCCAAGGTTGCTTGCGAAACTGCTACTAAGACCGGCCTGGTCCTGGTGTTTGGTGAGATTACCACTTCCGCTGTGTTGGACTACCAGAAGATCATTCGCGACACCATCAAGTCCATTGGCTACGACCACTCCGACAAGGGTTTCGACTACAAGACCTGCAATGTCATGGTCGCGATCGAGCAGCAGAGCCCCGATATCGCTCAGGGCGTCCATATCGACAAGGCTCTTGATGACCTCGGAGCCGGTGACCAGGGCATCATGTTTGGATACGCGACCAACGAAACCGAGGAGCTCCTGCCCCTCACTATCCTGCTTGCCCACAAGCTGAACAAGGCGCTCGCCGATGCTCGTCGCGACGGCTCTCTTTCCTGGTTGCGTCCTGATACTAAGACCCAGGTCACTGTCGAGTACACTAAGGACGGAGGAGTCGTCATTCCCAAACGTGTCGACACTGTGGTCATCTCCACCCAGCACTCCGATGATATCTCCACCGAGGATATCAGGAAGGAGATCCTTGAGAAGATCATCAAGAAGGTCATTCCTGCTAAGTACCTGGACGACAAGACCGTGTACCACATCCAACCCTCTGGACGCTTTGTCATCGGAGGCCCCCAGGGTGACGCTGGTCTCACAGGACGTAAGATTATTGTCGACACCTACGGCGGATGGGGTGCTCACGGAGGTGGTGCTTTCTCCGGCAAAGACTTCTCCAAGGTCGATCGCTCGGCTGCCTACTGTGCCCGCTGGGTCGCCAAGTCTCTTGTGGCCGCTGGACTCGCCAAGCGCTGCCTTGTCCAGTTCTCCTACGCTATCGGTGTTGCCGAACCTCTCTCCATCTTTGTCGATACATATGGAACCTCTTCCTACTCGTCCAGCCAGCTGGTTGACGTCATCAAGAAGAACTTCGATCTTCGCCCAGGCCGCATAGTTAAGGAACTAGACCTCGCTCGCCCCATATACTTCCGCACCGCTTCATATGGCCATTTCACAAACCAGGAAAACCCATGGGAGAAACCCAAAAAGCTCCAATTCTAGACGTTCTCGCTCTCCACCCCGACATAAGAAAAAACTAGAGTCCTACCGGGCGCTCAACTCGCCTTTAATCTCACGCTCCTTTAACGGTATTGTCATGAATATGTCCCTGCGCACAGATCTCTCAACTTTATCTGTGCCCCATAAGAATCTATAAAATCATATCTGAACATAACGTACTTATTAAGCTTTCTCGATGCCTCCCTCCTCCCCATTTCCTCTCCGTTTTACGATGCCATGGACCCCGTTCTCCACCCCCGACGGCCGTGTGTACTACTATAACGATCAAACTAAGGAATCATCATGGGAAAAACCTGTAGAACTGTATTCTGCCCGGGAAAGAGCTCTTCTCGGCACGTCGTGGCGCGAATATGCCGCCGAGGGTGGGAGACTCTACTGGTACAATAAAGACACTGGCAAGTCGGTATGGGAGCTGCCAGATGAACTGAAGTCCCAGTCTATGGATCTGAATCGATCGCTAAGATCTGAGTCGCCCGTACCGAGACAAAAGTCTCAAGAACCTCGCTCACTCGAGCGAGTTTCCTTTCTAACTCCTCAGCCTAATGGCTCTTCGCAACCTGAAAAGTTCATCCAAGCTCTTAAGGACGCTCAAGTCGACGATTCCTGGTCATGGACACAAGTTATAAAGGAGATCGGCATGCAGACCGCTTTCTTGACTCTCACCACTGCTGTTGAGAGACGGAAGACTTTCAACCAGTATCAACTCTCTTTAAAGAAGCAGAAACTAGAGCAAGCCCGAAGAAATCGGGAACAGTATAAAGAGCAGCTTATCTCCGCATTCAAGCAGCACCATGAGATAAAGTATTACTCTCGATATTCGTATGCTGCTACCCACTATCTCGCTTCTGATCCTGTGTTCGCAAGCAACGACGATGACAACCTCAAGCATTATCTTTTCAATATGTATGTGAAGGAGTTGAAGCAACTACACGATACTGAGACACATGCTGCTAAATCCAAGGAAACGGAAGATTTGATAGAATTGCTTAGGCAATACAACTTGGACGTCGAATCTGACGAATCTTCCTGGGATTCTTTCTACTCCAAACTAATTACTGAGCCAAAATATTCGACGAGATTTGCGCATCTGTCTGAAGTCGACATTCTTCGCGTCTTTGAACGGCATATTCGTGATCTGGAGAAATCCCATAGATCAGAGCTGCTGACTTCGTCTCAGAAGCTGCTCCTGGATGCGGCTCGTGCTAGATCTGATTTTTCTACTCTTCTACAACAACTGAAAGGCAGTAACCAGATTCTATACAAAACTAAATGGAAGGACATTTTGCCGAAAATTGTGTCAGATAAACGTTATATCACTCTCTGCTCCTTCTCGTTCGGATCTACTCCGCTGGATCTATTCCGTGACGTTGTTGAACAGTCACGACGAGATGTGAAAGCTCTACGCGATGCTATATTTTCTGTGCTTAAGGACAGCCGTATTCAAATTTTGGAATCTACAAAGTTTTCTGAAGTGCAGTCGTTGTTACAATCCGATAATCGCACAAGCAAGAGTTCTCTCTCTGAGCTAGAGTTCGCCTTTGCAAAGGCAAAAGAAAGGGAACAACGAATTCAAGACGATTCTGTCAAACAACCGACAGCAGCCCCAAGTAGATTGGTGGATGACCTCCGTCTAGCCATAAAAAATATGTCAGACGGATTACCCAGAATATCAGTCAATGACCAATATGCCGAGGTGCGCACTAGATTGGAAAAGCTACCAGAATTCCATGCTGTTAAATCAGAAGAAGATCGGAGGAAAGCTTTCGAAGGGTATCTAAAAGAAATTCCACCGGTACCACCACCATCTGTATCGCGCCCACCACCTAGCGGCTTACGGGAAGATCCTAGAGCAAGGAAGCGCATACGCTACGAAGACTGATACCAAGTTCTAGCTATGGTTTTGATATTGTTGTACTAATACAACATTTTAGGTGGATAACGTCAATTTCGTAAAAGCCGATCTAAATTTTTCGTGGAAAAAGGAAGGTCATATTCATGCGCACAGGAAATCGAACTAGCTCATTCGACATTTTCGAGGAAGAAATAGTTTCCTGCTGCTTTTTGTTCCTGATCTCGCTGGGAACCGAGTTTGTTGATTCTCGGGCGGAAGGAGGTAGGATCCCGGCGGAAAGTTACATCAAGGTTCTTTAAGAACTTGTTGCAGCCAGTCAGCAAGCCTTGCGGTGAAGTGGCTACAGCATCAACACCCGGGATACCTTCATAAACAATGACACGGTCAGCTAAGTAAGTAGCCATAATGAAATCGTGCTCGACTACAAAAGCAGTCTTTTTTGCATGTAGAATGAAACGACGAATAACCTTAGCGCAAATAATACGTTGCTCGGAGTCTAAATACGCAGACGGCTCGTCGATCAGGTAGATATCAGCCGGCAGGCCAAGAGCTAGCACAATTGCTACCCTCTGCAATTCACCACCAGAGAGATTCTGGACTTCTAAGTCAATTAAATCCTCTATGCGTAGGGGTTTAACAACATCAGTTTGAAATTGCGGGTGAAGGAAAGAAGCGCGGATTTTCTTATGGAAAAGCTGTCTGACAGTCCCGCTGAACTTAGGAGCGATTTTCTGTGGTTTCATTGAGACCCTCAACTCAGGGATCTTTTGATTATTATCAGGGGCTAAAGCGCCCGCGAGCATACGAATAAAAGTTGTTTTTCCAGTGCCATTTTCACCCATCATGACGATAATTTCGGAGTCAGTAAATTCACCGGATTCGACAGTGAGCTTGAAGTCTCCAAGAGTCTTTTGCATTCTGGGGTACTCAAATGACCGAGACTTATCGACCGGGATGAGGTCTGTAGCATCAGCAAGGCGGAATTCAAGAGACTCTGTGCGGAAGCGAAGATTTTCGGAGGGAATGTTACCGTCGAGGAAAATGTTAATACCTTCACGGACGGAGGATGGCAAGGTGACGACACCGTAGATAGAAGGAACGCCGTAAAGAATGCAGATGAAGTCGGAGAGGTAGTCGAGGACCGAAAGATCGTGCTCGACAGCGATGACATAACAGTCGTGACTAGTGAGCAAAGATCTAATGATGTTGGCAGCGTTCAAGCGCTGCTTCACATCTAGATAGGAGGAAGGCTCATCGAACATATACACATCAGCCTTTTGGACGATGGTCATTCCGATGGCGAATCGCTGTAACTCACCACCAGAGAGCTGGGAGACCTCTCTGTTTCGGACGCTGGAGAGTTCAAGGATGGATTCGACCGCTTCGCGGTTCGGGAGCTGGGTGCGCTCGTCCAGAAGCTTTCCAACCTGGTTGACGGGGCCCTTAATGGCTCTTGGGATGTGGTCGACATACTGAGGCTTTATGATGGCTTTGAGGTTGTCCTCAAGGATCTTGGTGAAGTAGTTTTGGAGCTCTGAGCCACGGAAATACTTGAGGATGTCCTCCCAGCTTGGAGGGTTGTCGAAGCGACCGAGGTTTGGTTTCTGCTTTCCAGACAGAATCTTGAGGGCTGTGGACTTGCCAATACCGTTTGAGCCAACCAGGCCAAGGACTTGGTTGGGCCGCGGGGTAGGCAGTCTATGTAGCTTGAAGGAATTTGCCGAGTATCTGTGGGTTACTTCAGATTCGAGGTTGGTCGGGAGATTGATGATCTGGATGGCGCCAAAAGGACACTTTTTAGGACAAATACCGCATCCTATACACAGGGTCTCGGAGATAAAGGCGATTTTAGACTCTGGAGAGACCTCGATACAGAGCTTTCCTGTTCTGACGACCGGACAAGCCTTTTTACACTCTTGGCGACATTTTTTGGGCTTACACTTGTCCGACGACACAATAGCAATACGTGTGATCTTGTCAGACACAGCTGAGTTTGCAGCGTTGGCTCGCGACATGCTCGATTAATCAAGGACGGTAATCTCGATGAAATATAAGACCGGCTGAGGAGAGCAAAAAGGCCAAATTGTGAAGCTCTTTCGCAGATTCTTCACGTCCCAAGAAATAATTATTTAGAGTTTCCTTTTTATTGCTGCTAGCCCTAATAGCACTGAATGGTCACCCGTTCTTGAACTGAGAAAAAAAACAGGCAGCTGGATGCAGCGGCTCTTAATCAGCGAAAGTCGAGTATAGCTGTGCAGAAAACGAGTTTGCGGGCAGCAGAGTGGGCTGCAGCGGGTGCCTGCTGTCAAGCCGCTCGCTGCCCTAACACGATCTCGGACGTCCATAAAGAGACCTGGGTCCAGGGCACGCCAATTAGGAGAGCGATTATTGGCCAGAAGGCAATACCCTAACCGCAGAACAGGGTAGAGTATATATAAAGGCTGCCTGAGGCGCAGAGCCCTGCGGTTGTAGGACCTGGACTCTTGCCTTGTGCTCGTTAGCTCAGTGTTTCCGCCCACGAGAGGAGGACAAGCGGTGTTAGACGATAGTGCAGTGACAGCTGGGACGCGTGCGTGTCAGCAGATCTGCAGTGTCGCCTAGCAGAGACTGGGGTTGCGTAGCCGAGATGCATTTGGTTGTGGCCGCTCCGGCTGAGGCGATTGAATGCTGTCTGTGTGCGTTGCGCTCAGTCCTGTAGACCTTCATCATATACGACGAATGAGATACTGTATATTGAACATTTATACGCCTTCTGCGCTGCTGATGAACAGCGCTCTACGGGTGGCGTCAGACCGGATCGGCCGTACGGAATCGCGCTAAGTGGCTCTCTGCGATGCTGTTTGGCTGCCAATATCCTTCGCTGCTGCCTATCTGCCGACCTCCGTCCGTCTGTGCTGTAGTTAGTTTTTATTGTGCTGCGTAGAATCGAGTCTTCTCTTGCCAGAGCGGCTTCTCGTCGGATTAATTCGGCTGTGCTGGACCCCAAAGCTGTTTTTTCTGCCGGCTCTTTTTCCACGTCTGGTAGCTTACTCTCGCACTCCCCTTTTATCGGCCTCTCGGGTAACCGCTCCACCAGAGTCGCTGCGTTTAAAATTTTCTTTAGTGCTTGAATTTTATATTCTTTTAGTCTTCGATATTGATTGTCGTTTTCTGTTCGTATTCCGTCCAGCAACGCCCACATCCTCGTTTGTCTTTCCTGCACCTGTAGAGCAGCACACATCCAGTTCCCTGCTCCTTCATCGGATCTCTTCCAGTTTAGAGTGCACACGCGTTCCTCGTCGTTTTAGTTCGCTGTAAAGTGGAATTATCGACACAATGGCCGACTCAGAAGACTCGAGCGGCGTGTCCGCGCTGCCTGCTTCGGCACCCTCAAAAATCAACTTCGACCTAGATCCAGAGCTGTACGGCCTGCGGAGAAGCTCAAGGGCTCACCATAATGTTTCCAGGTATGCCGACGAAACCTCAAGCCAGGATGACAGCGAGAATACCAATCGCATCACCAAGCGTAGAAAGACCGCTCAAGATTCCGGTACTAGCGCGCACTCTGATTCGGAAACCGATGACGACCTGCCCGTCGTTCACCGACAGAAAAACCGCTTAAGAAAGTCAGCTAGCGTCACTCCCGTGCCGCAGGAAGTTCGCTTCTCGTCGCGTAACCAGAAGATAATGAACTATAACGAAGACGAAGACGACGACTTAGATCTCTCCGACAGTGACGAGGACATGAATGACTATTCAGATGACGCGGACGACGATGTAAGCTACGGTGCAAAGTCAAGCAGAGCGGCAAGTTCTCACAGGCGTTCTGCAGGCACCCACACAGACGTTTCAACGCCTCAGATAGATGAATTCGATGAAAACGACCGTGGTATAGACCAGGTACTGGATCATCGACCGGCAGGTACCCCTGAAGATACCGCATCGTACGATATCTCTTCGCTGGATCCTTATACTGATCTGGAATACTACGTCAAATGGCAGGGTGCCTCGCACATTCATAACTCGTGGGAAACGTATTCTGAACTCAAGGACCTTCGAGGTAATAAACGCCTAGAGAACTATATAAAATTCCAGGTTCTCTACGACCAGGAAGTCCGCAGAGATCCTCATACAAGCTCGGAAGACATCGAAGCCATGGATATGGAGCGTGACAGCCTGAGAGAGAATTACGAAGAATACAAGACCGTCGACAGAGTCGTTACTTCAAGGCGTGTCTTTGACGGCGAAGTCAGCAAACTGCAGTATCTAATCAAATGGTGTCGCCTGTACTACGATTCTTGCACATGGGAAGATGCTCAGTTAATAGCTAAGCTGTCTCCTCGAGCTGTTGACGCATTCAGATCCAGAGAAGCTTCCCGTATAGCTCCTTCTCTATCTTTGGTGTATGGCCCACAGCGCCCACCTTTTGAAAAGCTAACGGAACAGCCATCCTATATCAAAGGCGGCGAGTTGCGAGATTTTCAGCTGACTGGTCTGAACTGGATGGCTTTCTTGTGGTCCCGTAATGAGAACGGAATACTTGCAGACGAGATGGGTCTTGGAAAAACAGTTCAAACTGTCGCCTTTCTCTCCTGGCTCATACATGCCAGGAAACAGAATGGTCCATTTCTAGTGGTTGTTCCTTTATCCACGATGCCAGCTTGGCAGGAAACCTTCGATTTTTGGGCCCCCGATATTAACTATATTGTCAACCTGGGCAACAGTAAGGCCAGGCGAATTATTCGTGAGCACGAGTTTTTCGTTAACGGAAATGTGAAAAGGCCAAAATTTAACGTTCTCTTAACAACTTATGAGTACATTCTTAAGGATCGCAGCGAGCTCGGCTCCCTCAGGTGGCAGTTCTTAGCCGTCGACGAAGCTCATCGGCTTAAGAATTCTGAATCCGCTTTGTATGAATGCTTGAAAGGCTTTAAGGTTGCGAACCGTCTTTTGATCACAGGTACCCCTCTCCAGAATAATATTAAGGAGCTTGCTGCCCTGGTTGACTTTTTAATGCCAGGAAGAATGTCTATAGATCAGGAAATTGATTTCGAAAATCCGGATGTCGACCAGGAGGATTATATCAAATCTTTGCATTCAAGTCTACAGCCCTATATACTGCGTCGCTTGAAGAAGGATGTCGAGAAAAGTCTTCCTTTAAAGTCTGAACATATTCTGCGCGTTGTTATGTCAGATATGCAAACAGAGTATTACAAAAATATTATTTCAAGAAACTATTCTGCATTGAACGCTGGCGCTTCTGCAGGCTCTCAAATGAACCTTTTGAATATTATCATGGAGCTAAAGAAGGCCAGCAATCATCCCTACTTGTTCCCCAATGCGGAGAATCGATACTATGCCATGGTTGGCAATGACCACTCCCGGGAGTCTACCCTGAAAGGTCTGATTATGACTTCAGGGAAAATGGTGCTGTTGGATAAACTTCTTAGCCGGCTGAAGAAAGATGGACACCGAGTACTTATTTTTTCACAGATGGTAAGGATGCTTGATATTTTGGGCGACTATTTAGCGATCAGAGGTCACGCATTCCAACGGCTTGATGGTACTATACCTGCTGCTGCTCGTCGTGTTGCCATTGATCATTTCAATGCCCCAGATAGTCCTGATTTTGTATTTTTACTTAGTACTCGTGCTGGAGGTCTCGGTATCAATTTGATGACTGCTGACACAGTTATTATTTTTGACTCAGATTGGAACCCCCAGGCAGATCTTCAAGCAATGGCGCGAGCCCATCGTATTGGTCAGAAGAATCACGTTCACGTTTATCGATTTGTTTCCAAAGATACAGTTGAGGAAGAAGTTCTAGAGAGGGCACGCCGTAAAATGATTCTTGAATATGCCATTATATCTTTAGGTATGATTGATAGTGGTGGAAATAGCTCAAAATCGGATCCAACAGCTAAAGAGCTCAGTGTAATTCTCAAGGCTGGAGCTGGCAATATGTTTCGGGCAACCGACAACCAGAAAAAGCTCGAGGATATGAATATAGATGATGTACTTGAACATGCTGAGGATCATGTCACTACACCTGATGTGGGTCAATCTCACCTGGGAGGTGAAGAATTCCTAAAGCAGTTTGAAGTCACAGATTACAAGGCTGACGATGTTAAATGGGATGATATTATTCCGGCTGAAGAGCTTGCCAAAATAAAAGATGATGAAAAGAAGCGACAAGAGGAGGAATTTTTGAAACAGCAAATTGAGATGTATTCACGACGGCGTACTGCTGCCGTCAAAAGTTCTGCGTCTGTTTCTGTAAATGACGATGATGAGGAAGAAGATAATGGGGGTGTTTCGAAGCGTAAGAGAGGTCGGAAAGCTAAAGCCGATTTTGAAGATCCGAATGCACTTAGTGAAAAAGAGTTGAGAATGATCTACCGTACTATCTTGAGATTTGGTAATATTGACTGCGACTGGGACTATTATTTTTCTGAAGGATTTATCCCCACTAGAAACCAGCAACTGGTGAAGAAAACTTTCCACGAGCTGCAGGATGCTGCTGAAGAGGCAATTAAAGCTGAAGATGTTCGTCGTGCCGCTGTTGCTGAAGAAATTGCGAAACTGAAAGCGGAGGGAAATACAGAGGCATGCAATAAACTTAGACGCCAAGAACGAAAAGGAGTATTCATCGAGTTTCAGGGCGTAAAAGGGCTGAATGCGGAGTTAATTGTTGAAAGGCCTAAAGATATGGCTGTTTTGCGTGAGCTTATCCCTTTGGAGAAAGCCAATGCGGATTTTGTTTTACCTTACACCGTGAAGCCTGTTCATGGCTGGAGCTGTGACTGGGGTGTCAAACAAGACTCTTCCTTACTTGTGGGAATCCGCAAGTACGGCTTTGGTTCTTGGTCTGCTATTAGGGATGACCCTTTCTTAGGAATGAGCGATATCTTCTTTTTAGATGAATATAAGAGTGATAGGCGAGCACCAAAAGAGAAGACAGAATCTGGGTCCAAGATAGAGGAAGGAGGACCTGCGAAAACCGAGGAGAAGGAAGAGAATTCTGGTAAATCTGAAGGAGAAGCCACTGCCATTAAATCGAGCGCCAACGAGAAGTCCGCTGTTAAGATTCCTGGACCCCACCACCTTGCCCGAAGAGTCGAATATCTGGTCAACGTAGTGAAAGAAGCTAAAAATATAGGATTGAAGACAAATGATTCCAGCTCATCGACTTCTGCATCTGCGCCTAAGAAGAAGCGGAAAACGGCTTCGTCGCAGTCCAAACCTTCAACGAATGGAAAAGATTCAACCAAGGCGAGTGAGCACGAGAATCACAAGAGTACTTCTGGTGCGTCAGTCAAGGTGAAGAAAGAAGATTCTTCTAAGCTAAAGGAAGAGAAGGCGTCTAGTTCGCCGAGGTCTACACCGGTGCCTAGTGCTGGGAAACCTGCGGAAGACGATTACTCTGAATACGAAAGCATGGATGAAGGGGATTGTAAGAATACTATGCACCCGGTTCGGAAGTCTCTACGAAGGCTCAGAAAAGGAGGGCAAGGACTTGAGCGTTCTGAATGGGTTGCTATTCTGAAGAAAGAGCTGACGACCGTAGGCGAGTTCATTGACAAAACTGTGGCAGAGTATAAAGGCGACAAGGATAAGCGCGATCGACACTTGTGGGTGTTTGTCAGCTATTTTTGGCCTGCAAAGGTGTCTAGCCTTAAGATACGAGGGATGTATGAGCGTATGAAAGAGTCAGCTGAACATTAGCAGTGAGGTACGTTGGAACAGAATCTATGACATGTGAGTACTATAGTGTGTAGAGACGTAGGAGCCGCACTTTCCCAGTTGGCCAGTTGGGAGAACTTTTCCCGTCTCGAGTGCAGCGCACTGTTTTCCGGCTTAAATATATCTAGATGACCAAGAAAAACATTATATGGGAACTGGATTTGCTAGAGGCTTCGTTAGGAAGAGAAACGCGATTGGCGAGATCGAAGTTTGCGGCTGAGAGGCTCCAGAAGAAGTTTGGTGAAGGATCAGTTGAGCGGGAGAGTGTGGAGGCCGAGATCGCTGTCTTGAAACGGCAGTTCATGGAACACAAGCTGCATCATGGGGCGCGGCAGATATCTCGGGCTATAAAGAAGTCGAGAGCAGTCGAAATGCAGCGCTTGAAAAAGCGCATGAAGCAGCATAAGAATAATCAGGAGAAAGTGAGTCGGTACGAGGAAGAGCTCGATGCGATCAAGAAACTAAACTATGACCTATGCGGAGCATGTCATTTAGCCAAACATGTGAAATCAGATCAGGAGTTGGGTAGGCATGCTGAGGAGTTTGTTACGAAGAATGATCCTGTGAAGCTCTATAAAGAAAGCAGCGCAGTTGAGCGGAACGTTGTTGCCCGGCTGTATGCTCTACCGCACGTCCTTGCTACAGTTGAAGGAGTGCTGGTTGGGTTGCGAGAAAACCACCGGTATGTCGAGAACATGCCTAAGGATAGCGGTGTTCAGGAAGAATCCAAAGAGAGGAGAGGCGAGGGACCGCACGAAGGGCATCCGGAGCACGAATCAGCTAGAGAGTCGGGAGCAAAGGCTGCTGAGCATGAGACCCGGCCTGAGGATGTGGAGTCAGCAGACAGGCCTGTCGAGGTTGTCGAGCATGACCGACTGGAGGTTATAATTCCTGATGACGATGTTAGTGTTGACTCGTCTGAGGTTGAGGAGTTCTTTAGCGCTGGCGAGGAGAGTGTTGGGGAGAGCGAAGAGAGCAAGGAAGAGGAGAGCAAAGCGGAGAGAAAAGAGGAGCAAAGAGAAATACATGATAGTGAAAGTGAAAGTGAGGAAGACGAAGAGAGCGGGCCGGAAGCGAGCATCGAGCTACCAGAACTGGCAGCCGGATACTACTCTGGATCCGAGGCTTCGGAGGCCGAGATAGAAGTCGATGAGGAGCCTGTAAAGAAGAACCGGATGGGCCAGAGGGCCAGAAGACAGCTATGGGAAAAGAAGTACGGGGAAAAGGCGAATCATCTGCAAAACGGATCCGCAGCGAGCTTCAAGAACCAGAGCAGGACGTGGAGGAGAGAAAACGAGCGAAGGGAGCCGGAAAGGAAGACGGGACCGGCTGCGCACGAGCGGAAAAGAAAGGCGGAACCTGAAGAGCTGCACCCGTCATGGGCTGCGAAAAAGCAGCAAGAGAAGAAGCTGGCGGTCGCCGGAAAGGGCAAGAAAATCAAGTTCGAGGATTGAAAGCAGCGATCCGGGCAGGGCTGTGATTGGCCCGCCCGTTGGGACGTCGCGCGAAGTCTAATTATATCATACAGGCATGTGACCTACAGGGGGATATATATCCCAAGCAGCAGGGAGCCAGAACACACCATAGTATTGCCAGACGAGGTTTGCGCACCGAATATACCCACCAGAAGCCCACTAAACTCGTAGCAAGAAAGGGCGAAAACACGTAAATCGATGTCAAGCGACGGATCCGAGGAACCGGTTATTGTGTCGCCCCCCGAAATGCCGCCTGCGGAAGCCTCTGCGCCCCTGAAGCGTGTGACCACTGCGGCAGACAAGCCTGCTGGGTCCAGCAAGTACAATGTCAAGGACATTCTGCTGTGGAAGAACCCCGTTGTGACCGGCAGTATCCTGGGCTTTATTGTTGTGGGCATGGTGATTGGCACCAAGATGAACCTGACCCGGCTGGCCGTTAGGCTCCTAGCCTTCTACCTCTGCGGAGTGGCGGCGGTGGAGTTTGCCAGCTCCCGCGCCAAAGGCAAGGCCAATGGCCTGATCAGCTCCATCAAGCCGGCCAAGCCGGTCGTGAAAGCCAGCTGCATTGCGGCGCACGCAGAGAAGGTCGCGGCGCGCATCAACTGCGCCATCGCCACGGCCTACGGGGTCCTCAGCGCCGAAAACCCCATTTTGACCGCCGCCGTGGGTCTCTCTATTCTGCCCCTGGCCGCGCTGCTGCGCTTCTTCTCCATCTTCACCATCGTCCGCATGGCCATCCTCCTGGCCTTCGCCGCCCCGCCTCTCTACGTTCGCTACGAGAAGCAGATCGACGACGCGCTGGCCAAGGCGCTCTCGGCAGCCGAACAGAAAGGCCACCAGGCCTGGGCGCTCGTCCAGTCGAAGATCGGCAAGGCCAAGAAGACCTGAGCCGCGCGCCTGCTTCCGCCGCGCGCCTGCACTACACCCTCCTAGAGACTCTACGCTGGCTTGTTTATTTTGGTTGTCATACTGTTTTAACTTCTAACTCATTTCCTCGTCTTTAGCACCCGTCTTCTTCAGCTCCTCGCGTAGCTGCTCCGTAAACGACCCCGGGTGGTCCTCGTCCTCCCACTTTTCTTCCCACAGGTGGCCCGTCACCGCCTCAATCCCGCCTTCCTGCGGCTTCCAGTCCTCCACCGGGAAGTCCTCAAACTCGTCGTCTTCCTCGAGGCTCATAATCGCTGCCTCGGCGGCTTTTTTCACGCCACTGCTGTCGCTCTGCTCGGCCATGCTGGGTGTCGGGGCCGCAGCCGCGGGTGTCGTTTTAGGCCCGAATGAGTTGCTATGGCGACGCCACATCCTCCTGCTCTCCTGCGCCCGTCCCCAGGAACTGCCTTCGCATGAACCTCTTCTCGATCGTCCTGCTGCTCCTCGCGGTCTCCGCGCAGCTCGTGCAGGTGAACCCGAACCCCGATGTGTCGTCCGGGTCCTCGACCTCGACCTCGACCTGGCCAACCACCATTTGGGCCACCTCCGTGGTCAACGGCGTCACCAACACCTATCTCTCCACGTACACACAACAGTTCAGCTCCTTATACTCCGCCTTCTACACGCCGACGCAGGGCTCGATCGGCCTGGGCAGTATCGTCGGCGAGGTCGGCACCGTACGCGTCTACTCCACGTCCGGCGCCCAGCCCGCGTCCCTGCCCCTGATATCCACCCTTATTCGATTCCTAGAGAGAAACTCACATCTGTCCGCCATAATCACGCTCCTGTCGGTGTCGTTCGGAGCCGCCGTCGCCTGGATATGATCTGCTAGTTCCAGATCAGCCTACTATTTCATGATATGCATTCGTTATTCCCCTGTCCCTAGACCTTTTGTAGTTTAGCGTAAAGCGTCTTTGCCCGAGGAACTGTCGCGTGGGAGAGGCAGAACTGCTGTAGCTCATAGCGAAAATCGCCGAACGCCGCGATCCCCCGTCGACGCGTGACCGTCGCGTCCAGGAACAGGCAGATCCGCTCCACGGTCCCTCTTCTCGCCAGCGCGGACTGGCCCTCCATCGCCTGCTCTCCGCTCTCCAGCACCTGGTGCAGCAACACAGGCAGCTGCTCCTGCACCACGTGGAACGGCAGCCCGCTGATCATCTCGTGCATCTCCTCCAGGACCTTCAGCGTCGGAGGCTGCTGGCTCAGCCGGTTCAGTAGCTCCATGTCATCGCGCCGGCCCTCGTTTCGCGGCACCGCCAGTTCCGAACCGTCGTCAAACACCAGCTTATCTATTCCCATCGCCGACAGCGGCTTCGCAAACCGCACAATGTCCGCGACCAGATCATCCCCCAGGCTGCTTTTCTCAAACTCTGCTACAGACAGCTGCCGGATGTCCAGCGTTTCCAGCGCTCCAGACGCAATTATGTTCGAGATTCGCCGCACCGCGCCCGATGAAGCCCGCGTGCGCCTCAGCACCAGCGCCAGAAATGGGTTCAGCTCCAACGAATCGTAATACCGGCCTATAACGTATGTGCCCGGCACCGGCAAATGCGCCGCAACGCTGCCCAGCGTCGTAATCTGCGCTGCCGGCGGCGCCGCTGCTACTGTGCGGCTGACATATTCAAACGCTTCATCGAACGTCAGCTCGGGCTGGCTCTCCAAGTGGCTGCATATATCTGTCGCCAGGTCCATGCTCCTCCGAAGTCGATGCCCAGTGCCGCTTTGTCACACAACCGTCAGCCGCACGCTCCCAACGCGGCGCTCCAGGACCCCCATCCCTATTTGCGGCCGCGCCATTGGCTGCGTCCGCTCGCTCGTCCGATATCGCAGAACATCAGCCCGCGCTCATTGGCCGAACGCCCCGAAACCACATCGGGCTAGGGTATCTGACTCACTCCACCCATAGTGATTTTCTACCAGCTACTACTATATATTTCTCGAGGCCCCGCACCGGCACTCACATAAACCCCTCCCCAAATGCCTGCTCCAAATCCCGGCCCTCGTACGTTGTACGACAAAGTGTTTGATGCCCATGTTGTCGACCGGCAGGAGGACGGCACCTGCCTGCTCTTTATCGATCGACATCTGGTCCATGAGGTGACTTCCCCGCAGGCCTTCGAAGGCCTGGCCAAGGCCGGCCGTAAAGTCAGGCGCACAGACTGCACCCTGGCCACTGTCGATCACAACATCCCCACCACCAGCCGTGCCACTTTCAAGAACATCGCTACTTTCGTCGATCAGGAAGAGTCTCGTCTTCAGTGCCTCACTCTGGAAGAAAACGTCAAGAAGTTTGGCGTGAAGTATTTCGGACTCGACGACGCTCGCCAGGGCATTGTCCACGTCGTTGGCCCTGAACAGGGCTTTACTCTGTGTGGATCAACTGTGGTCTGCGGCGATTCTCACACTTCTACGCACGGCGCTTTTGGCGCCCTTGCCTTCGGTATCGGTACCTCTGAAGTCGAGCATGTGCTGGCCACCCAGTGCTTGCTGCAGTCCAAATCAAAAAACATGCTCATCCAGGTCAACGGCAAGCTTTCTCCCGGCGTCACGTCCAAGGACCTCATTCTCCACATCATCGGCCATATTGGCACTGCTGGAGGCACCGGCCACGTCATTGAGTTCGCCGGCGAGGCCATTCGCGACCTCAGCATGGAGGCCAGAATGTCCATGTGCAACATGTCCATCGAGGGTGGTGCCAGAGCTGGCATGATCGCCCCAGATGAAATAACCTTGAACTACATCAAGGGTCGCCCTCTGGCTCCAAAAGGCGCTGAATGGGACAAGGCTGTGGCTTACTGGAATACCCTGAAATCTGATCCTGGCGCTAAGTTCGACACTGTTATCGAAATAAACGCCCCAGACGTCCCTCCAACTGTCACCTGGGGTACTTCTCCGCAGGACACCATGGCTGTCACGGGCCATGTGCCCGATCCTGTCAAGGTCGAAGACCCTATTAAGAAGGCTGCCATGATCCGTGCCTTGGAGTACATGGGCCTTGAACCTAATATGCCAATTAAATCTATCAAGCTCGACAAAGTGTTTATTGGCTCGTGCACCAATTCTCGTATTGAGGACTTGCGAGCCGCTGCCGCTATTGTCCGAGGCCGCAAGGTCGCCCCCACTATTGCTCGCGCTATGATTGTTCCTGGCTCTGGTCTGGTCAAGATCAAGGCGGAAAAGGAGGGCCTGGACCAAATATTCAAAGACGCCGGCTTCGAATGGCGCGAGGCGGGGTGCTCAATGTGTCTCGGCATGAATGAGGATATCCTCAATCCGTACGACAGATGCGCATCCACCTCTAACCGTAACTTCGAAGGTCGCCAGGGAGCAAAAGGACGTACTCATCTCATGAGCCCGGCCATGGCTGCTGTTGCTGCTATCACAGGCTACATCGGAGATGTACGTGAGTTCCAGACAAGTGCTGCTCCCGCAACACAGATATCTTCTGACGAAGCTGAATCAGACCTTGAAGCCAATGAGTCCCTACCTGCTCCTTCGTTCCCCTCTTCAGAGGCGGATAAAGAATTTGATATTCCTGATGACTCGCCTGAAGATGAAGCGTTGGTGAAAGAATCAGAGAACGTTAAGCCTCCTACTGGTGGTTCTGGCATCCCAGTATTCAAGCAAGAGCGAGGCATAGCGGCTCCTCTGGACATGACCAATGTCGACACTGATGCTATTATTCCTAAACAATTTTTGCGAACTATCAAGCGCACTGGCCTTTCAGCCGGCTTGTTCTATGAACGCCGTTTCAATGTGACTGTCGGTGCCGACGGCAAGACTGTTCAGACTAAGACGGATTTTGTTCTCAACGTTCCCCCTTATGATAAGGCTAAGATGCTTGTAGTTAGCGGTGATAATTTCGGATGCGGTAGTTCACGTGAACACGCCCCTTGGGCTTTGGCTGACTTCGGTATCAGATCCATCATCGCTCCTTCATTTGGAGATATCTTCTTTAACAATTCATTTAAGAACGGTTTGCTCCCCATTGTTTTGGATAAGGAGACAATCATAAGCAAGCTCATCCCGGTTGCGAGAGCTGGCGAAGAACTTGAGGTCGATCTTGAGGCTCAGCAAATCAAAGACAGCAAGGGAGCTGTACTGGCCTCCTTTGACGTCGATCCTTTCAGAAAGCACTGTCTTGTTAATGGTCTTGACGACATTGGTCTTACATTGCAGAAAGAAGCAGCTATTCAGCGATACGAAAAGTATCGCAGCGACGCGTTCTCTTGGATGGAAAGCCAATCCGATGAATTGATGGTGAAGCCATTGAAGACCGTAGCTGCTGCTCTTAGCAAGCCTGGCATTAAAAGCAGTGTTGACTGGTGAAGCAAGGTCTGGAGTATTTGTCCTTGACCAGTGCTCACTACTTCCGCCCAGTATATAATAGCATTATCAGATTGTTATGTTATTGTGTAAACTACGTAGATCAGTTCAAATTCTTCATTAAGTGTCATAAGGGGTGGTTTTACCGTTCGATATTCCAGGCGCCATGATAGGCAGGCGATGGCTCGTAGCCCATCGTATGGTTTCTCTGTAGAGCTGCAGGGACATCACCTTTCTGAGCCTCGTAGTCTATTAGCCCGGAGGAAGGCGGAGGGCGCGCTTCAAAGGAGGAGAATCCCCAGCGAACGCCAAATCTCCGAGGAGGATAAGCCTTTCCGCCGTACTGTACGTCCCGAGGGTCCGGGAAATACTGACGATAACAGCCTATGGCTAAAACAAATCCAAGGAGACTGCCAAATATAGCATCAAAGGGGTGATGCCTACCATCGGACACTCGAGATGCAGCTATCAAAGCGGCCCCTACTAATGGAGCAAAGCAGACCAAAACTTTCCATGTGGACCCTCGGCGATCGAAGACCCTGAAACGGCCGGCCCAGAACAAACTCAAATATGAAAGTGCTCCAAACGACATGCTGCTATGTCCCGAGGGGAAGGACCTGAAACCATCGATGAGTCTGTCGTTGTTTGTCTGGGAGCAAATGGAGATGTTCGATAGCACTCCGACTGGGGCATCGAATGAGGTAGGTATGCATCTAGCTATTAGGTCAGGGCGCGGTCGTCCCACGACATTTTTGAGAGAATTAGTAGCACCCAGCACCAAACAGTAAGTAAGAGCAAAGCCAAGGACTGCGCAATGGAAGTCCCAGAAGCGTCTTCGCCAGGAATGGTTAATTGATGCGAACACGACCAGAGCCATTGCAGCCAGCGGTACAGGAACGGTGTAGACAAGTAATTTGGTGAGAGTAACCTGTTCGTTTAGTGTATATGAGTGTTGCAAATATATATTGTCCAAGGAAAATTCCTGGGCCAAAGGATGAAGATCGCCTATCAGCACGAATCCGACAATTAAGGCTATGACGACCACGAAGTCGACGAGGTACGAAACGGCGGAAACAAGCTTGGAGTCGAGTGCAGCCATGGTGCGGTAGAAGTCGAAATCTGAGTACGGAGACAGTTGCCAAATATATACAATGACGTGGAAGGGAAACAGGGACCGGGTGAGGCTTTGTAGGGTCGCACGACGTAAGCGCGCTGGGAATGCGCCTGTGTGCGGCTGTTAGAGTTCTCGCCGATCAAGTGTGCACCGATCTGGAGGCCGACTCCAGTGCATTGTAGAATTTTATGACTGCAGGGTGCGCGCTTACTCTGCTGGGGTCGAAGTTCTTGATTTCAAGGGTTTCACGCGAGGTTGCACGCGAGAGCGCAACGTAGGCCTGGCCCTTTTCGAAGACGCTTCCGAGGTCGACCGTTACGCGTTGCAATGTCTGGCCCTGTGATTTGTGAATGGAGAGCGCGTAGGCTGGAATAAGAGGGATCTGTCTTCTGGCCGCAAACTGGACGCCCGGTGGGTTCTCCATAGTCCAGGTCTCGTGTTTGACGAGCATTTCGTGGCTTTGTCCGTCGGCGAGCTTGAACTGAACCAGCGGGTACTTTGGCCTCAGAGCATTTGCAGTGAGCTCGCTCTTCTTTATCAGTTCCTTCAGTCGGCCTATTCTGCCGAGCCAGAAAGCCTTATTAGCGTCTGTGTTGTTGGAGTCTTTGAAGGCATCGTCGAAGACATTGTCTGAGAGCATTATATCGTCGCGGAACTCGATAAGTTCATTCTCATCCTGTTCAACAGTGATGGACTCGTCCGAGAGAACGCTGTCATCGGCAGCCAGCTCGTCGATCAGGTCCTCGTCGGATTCGTTAACAGCCACCTTCTTGAACACTCTGTCCCAGTGTATCCCGCGCTTCGAGTTGATCTGGATGCGGCTCATTTCTGTCCATAGGTCTTCGGTGTAGAAGCCCACGATCTTTCCCAGAGTTCCGTTGACGAGAGTGGTCGAGAGGTTCTTTATCAGCATGACCTGGCAGTCTTTCTTGAGGGTGAGCTCCTCCGGAGCCATACAAGAGTTGTTCAGCAGTCGGCGCTGGTCCTCACTGTAGATGTCTGAGCTGTAAGTGTCCTGTGCTCTGAAAATGACATTAGCGGAAGGCAGGCCTTCCATTTCCTTTTTGTTTGCTCTGTCGACTTCGTCGCGTCTTGAATAGAGCCGTGTCGGGGTCAAGCCGTCGTTGTAAAAGACGGGGCGCTCGAGCTCCTGGAACTTTCTCACAGTTTCCTCGGACATTCTTCCGAGACGCATCTGGTTGAGCATTTTGACAAATTCTGCGTCGCGCTGACGGAAAACCTGCTTTAAGCCGATAGTGTGGTCGATTATGTTATTCCAGCATTCTGCCTGGAAACAGAAGAGAGAGGAGTTGTCTTTAGCCACCGGGGGGAGCTGGAAGAAGTCGCCGGTGAGGACGAGCTGTATTCCTCCGAAGGGAGAGCGGTCTTTGCGGATTTCCTGTGCGACGTGGTTGAGCTTGTCCAGGAGGAGGCCGTCGATCATGGAGATCTCGTCGATGATGAGGACCTCGCATTTCTTCCAGCGGTCTCTGGCCTGGCGATTGGACTTGACCTTCTTGAGGAGCTGTCGCGAGTCGCCGGAGCCGATGCCGATGCCGGCAAACCTATGAAAAGTGGTTCCCTGGATGTTACAGGCGGCGAGGCCCGTGGAGGCTGTGATAGCGAGGGCGGGTTCCGGGAGGATGGAGCGAAACTGGGCGATGATCTCCTGGAGCAGGACGGACTTGCCGGTGCCGGCGGAGCCGGTGAAGAAGATGCTCTTGCGGCGGTTGATGACGAGGTCTAGCACGATTTTCTGCTCTTCTGATAAAGCGAATCCAGTTCTCGAGAGGACCGTGTCCGAGGAGTGGGCGGACGCGTCTGCGGGGGAGGACTGCAGGGTTGCTGGGGGCTCGAAGGGGTCTGCAGGCCTGGCCGGCCTGGCCGGGGGCGAAGTCGGGGGCCGCTTGAGCGGGAGGCCGACGAAGCCGTCGTCTGCGGGCGCGGGCCGGGAGGAGGAGCAGTAGTAGGAGGCCGAGCGCCGGGGTAACCTGGGCGCCGGGGGGTCTTCCTGGGGGACGAAGAGCCCCGAGTCCTGCAGGGGTCTTTGCGGAGCGGCGTGCTTGACGTACTTGTAGGAGTCGTCGTTGTCCCAGTCGAAGGAGAGGTCGGCGTCGGAAAGAGAGGCGAGCTGGCGCTGGATCTGCTGCTTGCCCGAGGCGACGGAGCCGAAAGGGCTGGCGGAGGGGAGGGTGTTGAGGGCGGACGGGGCGAGGGCGGCGCGCTGCGGGCCCCGGCGGGCCGCGGGCTTGAAGAAGCGGTTCGAGGACATGGGGAACAGAAGACAGCCGAGCTCTTTGCGAGAGTGCAGGGAGCTCTTCATGTAATCAGGCGGCCGCGGTCTAAGAGTCAGGAGCGCGTCTTGGCCTAGCAACGCGGGCTGGAGACAATTTTGCGCCTAGCAACGGGGCTCCCCACAGACAATGATCTCGGGGCCCCAGTTTGCGAGGGGCGTGCGGTGGATGAGCCTGCTGAACCGGCTGGCGGACAACGCGGGTGCGCAGAAGGCGAGGACGGTGCGCGGGCGCGGGCCGGGCGGGCGCAAGGGCGGGACGGCGGGCCGGGGCCAGAAGGGCCAGAAGGCGCGGGAGAGCATCCCGAACTGGTTCGAGGGCGGACAGACACCGATCACGAAGATGTTTCCGAAGCGCGGGTTCGAGAACGTGGTGTCGAAGCGGCAGTATGTGCCGGTGAACGTCGGGACGATCCAGGAGATGGTGGACCTGGGCCGGTTGGACGCCTCGCGGCCGATCTCGATAAAGGAGTTCTTCGACGCCGGCCTGGCGCGGCTCTCGGGGTCGCGGAAACACAACGGCGTGAAGATCCTTGCGGGCGGGGCGCGGCGGCTGCAGCAGCCGGTCGAGATCGTGGCGTCGTCGGCGTCTTTCGGTGCCATAAAGGCCATCGAGCAGGCCGGCGGCCGGTTCGAGGCCCGCCATTACAACGGCCTGGCGCTGCGCTTCGTCACGAAGCCTCAGAAGTTCGAGCGGCCGATCCGGCTCGCCGAGCCGACCCGGCGCAGAGACATCGAGTACTACTCGGACCCCGAGCGCCGCGGGTACCTCGCCCACAAGCCGCGGCCGGCGTTCGAGACGTACTATTTCGGCGTCCGGCGCTCGCAGAACACGGCGCCAGAGCCCGACCAGCAGGCAGCCGACGCCGCGAGCCGCCACGCCTTCCAGCAGAACAAAACCGTCTCCCTGGACGAGTTTCTTAGTCGGTGAACGTAGCCTATGCACGGCTGGCCGCACGTAAAGTTTAACCACTCCTCGGCGTAGACACCCCACCACCCGGCATGAGCCCAGAAACTGTGTGGATAGGAACGCGGACGAGCAAGCTGGCCATGGTGCAGGCCGAGCACGTGCGGGACCGGCTGGCGGCATCGTTTCCGGACCGGCGGTTCGACATCTACGCAATGAAGACGCTCGGGGACAACGTCCTGGACAAGCCGCTCTACTCGTTTGGCGGGAAGGCGCTCTGGACCTCCGAGCTGGAGGCCGTGCTGCTGGCGGAGAGCGGGCCGCGGATCGACATGATTGTGCACTCGCTGAAGGACGTGCCGACGACGCTGCCGAGCGAGTTCGAGCTCGGGGCGATCCTGCAGCGAGAAGACCCGCGGGACGCCCTGGTGGTGAAGCAAGGGCTGCCGTACAAGTCGTTGAGTGAGCTGCCTGCGGGTGCAGTGGTCGGGACGTCGTCTATTCGGCGGTCGGCGCAGCTGAAGCGCCGGTATCCCGGGCTGCGGTTCGAGAGTGCCCGAGGCAACCTGAACACGAGGCTGGCGAAGCTCGACAGCCCGTCTGGAGAGTACGCATGCCTGATTCTGGCGGCGGCGGGGCTGATCCGGCTGGGGTACGAGGAGCGGATCACAGCATTCCTGGAGAGCCCCGAGCTGTACTACGCGGTGGGCCAGGGCGCGCTGGGGATCGAGGTGCGGAAGGGCGATGCTGCGACGAGCCGGCTGCTGGGGCCGCTGGTGAGCCAGGCGAGCACGTTTGAGTGTGCTGCGGAGCGGAGTCTGATGCGGACGCTGGAGGGGGGCTGTTCTGTGCCGATTGGCGTGGACTGCCGGTACCGGGACGGGGCGGTGCGCATGAAGGCTACGATTACGAGTGTCGATGGGAGCGAGCAGATCTGCGCGGAGATTATAAAAGAGGTTCATGACGAGGAGGGCGCCGAGGGAGTCGGGCGGGAGGCGGCTGCGCGGCTGCTGAGCATGGGCGCGCAGGGCATTCTGGACGGGATTGCTGCGCAACTCGGCGGCTAGGCGTCGACCTCCATGACGTCTGAGGCGACGACGGACTCCTGTACTATTTGATAGAGAGATTGCGACTTTTCGCGTAGGACGGCGGTAGTGCCGCGGGGGAACTTGTAGCTCATTTCCTTCTCTGCGCGGACGTTGGGCTTTCTGTAGTTGCGGTGGAGCACTGCGGGCCGGGCGGACTCGATGACGCAGAGGTCGACGTTGGAGCCCGAGCCGAGGTCGTTCCAGATGCCGGCCTCGATGGCCTGGGCGCAGAGGTCCATGGCCTCCTGCTTGGAGAGGTGGGGTTTCCAGGAGGACTCGAGGACGGCCATGGCGGCCAGGGAGCCGGAGCCCAGGGAGAGGTAGGGTCCGACGTCGGTGGAGCCGTGCGCCTGGACGGAGAAGAGGTGGGTGCCGGCCGGGTCGACGCCGGCGACGATGAGGTAGGCGCCGATGTGGCCCTGGTACTTGAAGAGGTGCTGCTTGAGGAGGGTGAGGCACGCCTGCACGCGGGGCTGGCGGCTGTTGTAGAGGCTCTGGAGCTCGAGCGTGGAGGAGATGAGCTGGGTGACGAACTCGCAGTCGGCGGCGGTGCCTGCGCCGGCGCACCAGATGCGGGGGCTCATGCGGTGGAGCTTCTCGCAGTTCTTGTCGGCGACGATGGGGCCCGCGGTGGCCCTGGTGTCTGCGGCGATGATGACGCCGCCGTCGAACTTGCACCCGACGATGGTGGTGCCTGTGGCCGTTTCCACAGGCAGCCGGGCGCCGCTTGCCTGCAGAGCCCTGTTGCGCTGGTAATTGTCGAAGCTGAGCCCGGGCATGGTGAAGTAGCGTTGGTGGTGGGGCGCGGTGGGAGGTGGTGGGAGAGCCAATCAGGGACCTTGCATCCCGAGAGTTTGCATCCGAGACCCCGAAGCGAAGATGGCTGTTCAGCTGCTGGGCAAGACGTTTCGCGGCCACCAGCCGATTCGGCTGGCGATGGCGAAGAAGATATACGGGCTGGGGCTGGCGAACGCGACGAGGATCTGTGCGAAGCTGGGGATATACCCGTACATGCGGTTCCACCAGCTGAACGAGAGCCATGTTCTTGCGCTCACGAAGGAGCTGAACCAGTATACGATTGAGGACGATGCGCGCCGAGTTGTGCGGGACAATATTGCGCTGAAGCGGTCGACCGGGTCGTATGTGGGTCGGCGGCACGCGATGGGTCTTCCTGTGCGCGGGCAGAACACGCAGAGCAATGCGATGACTGCGCGCAAGCTGAACCGGGTCGACCGCCGCGGGTAGTTTGTTATTGGTCCTTGTACTAGATGCGATCATGATATGCTACTAGATACGATTTATACTACTATGTGCTGCTACGTACTCGTATACTCATATGCTCATACATACTAGTACGTACTCGTATACTCATATGCTCATACGTACTCATACATACTCGTACATACTATATATACTCATATGCTCATACGTACTCATACATACTCGTACATACTATATATACTCATATGCTCATACGTACTCATATGCTCATACATACACTCCATTCTCCATACACCATTCTCTATACACTCCATTCTCTATACACTCCATTCTCTATACACCATTCTCCATACACCATTCTCTATACACACCATTCTCCATACACCATTCTCTATACACTCCACACCATTCTCTACACACTCCATTCTCTATACACTCCACACCATTCTCTATACACCATTCTCTATACATACATAGCTACAACATACTCCTTCTCGCTCCGCACTATAACACGGCCCTCACGCACACTCCCCGCAACCTCCCGCGCACCGTCCGCCAGCGCCAGAATCGAAGAAACATCCCCCTCCTCCGCCCGACCACGCACCAACACAGGCAGCTCCGTGGCCCGCAGCACCACCATCACCCCGTTCACGTCGTCCTCCATCAAAACCCGGTCGGCCCACGCACTGAGCCCGGGCGCCTCTGTCATGTCGCAATCTGAGTTCCCACGGGCCCAGAAGCAATAAGGTTTCGCCGTTGCAACGGCCTCCCCGTCCGCGCCCCGCCCACGGCCCGCCCTCCGGCTCTAAGCGCTCCTGCTGCTGGTCCGCGCCTCTGCCTGCGCAGCTGCACGCCCGCCAGCTTGCCACAGACGCTCCTGCCGCCCGCGCTGGCCCAGCTCGCCCCGCACTCCCCAGCAGCCCTCTCCCAGCCCGTCTCCCACCTCCTGCCCTCTGCCACGACCACCGCAACCCTATGATCGTCCTGTACCTTCTCTCGGTCGTCGGCTCGATCGCCGGCTTCGTGCTGCTCACCCTCGCCATCGCGTCGGGCCTCTACTACCTCTCCGAGCTCGTCGAGGAACACACCGCGTTTGCCAGGCGCTGGCTCGCACGCACCATACACGCGACCATGGCCGCCCACATCCTCCTCGTCCTCTTCGACGGGTTCCCCTTCTGGCTCAGCCTCTTCTCCGTCGCCACGCAGTACGTCTACCTCCAGAACCTCGCCACGTTCCCCTACATCCAGCTCTCCAGCCCGGTCTTCGTGCTCTCCTGCCTCCTCATGGTCTCCAACCACTACTTCTGGTTCCGGCACTTCAGCGGCCTCGCCGAGCGCGCCAGCTACGCCTACGACCCCTACATCGACTCCTCGCTGCCTTCGTTTCCCCAGATCGCCTCCTTCTTCGGCCTCGTCGTCTGGCTCGTGCCCTTCGGCCTCTTCATCTCCCTCACCGCGGGCGAGAACGTCCTCCCGGCGGCCGCAGACGGCTCCGCCGTCGGCGAGGCCAAACCCCACCGCTCCACGCTCGTCAAGGCCTCCATCGACCGCGTCAAGGCCTTCGTCCAGTACCTCACCGGCGCACACGACCCCGGCGGCCTCCTCTAGGCCCCGCGCCCGCTCTCCCCATCTCCCCTCCCCGGCGCAAACTCCCACTCCTACATGTCCCGGCCAGAGCAGGAAGCGCCCGCAGACCTCTTCTACAATGACTCCGAGGCCGCCAAGTACACCGGCTCGTCCCGCATCCAGCGCATCCAGGCCGAAATGACCCTCCGCGCGCTCGACCTGCTCGACCTGCCCGCGGCCTCCTTCATCCTCGACATAGGCTGCGGCTCAGGGTTGTCTGGAGAAATCTTATCCGAGGAGGGCCACCACTGGGTCGGCCTCGACATCGCCCCGTCCATGCTCGAGGTCGCCCTCGGCCGCGACGTCGCCGGCGACATGCTCCTCGCCGACATGGGCCAGGGCGTGCCCTTCCGATCCGGCTCCTTCGACGCCGCCATCAGCATCTCCGCCCTCCAGTGGCTCTGCAACGCAGACTCCTCGGACCACAACCCGAAGGCCCGCATACGCAAGTTCTACTCCTCCCTATTCGCCGCCCTCAAACGCGGCGGCCGTGCCGTCCTCCAGTTCTACCCTGCAGACGACTCGCAGCGCGACTGGCTCCTTCGCGAGGCCCGTGAGTCTGGCTTCGTCGGCGGCCTCGTCGTCGATGATCCCGAGAGTAAGAAGAACAAAAAGTACTACATGGTCCTCGTCGCAGGCGGCTCTCCGAGCGACTTCAACCTTGCCGGCGTCTCCATGGACACCGTCGCGCGCGCCAGGCCCAAAAAGGGCCCCGAATCAGCCAAGCAGTATATCAAGCGCAAGAAAGAACTCATGAAACGCAGAGGAGAAAAAGTCGCCAAGGACAGCAAATACACAGGCCGCAAGCGGCGGCCGCGGTTCTGACCGCCTACACGTTACGTAATTATCTATAGTTCGATGTTATTGAACAGCGCTAAGCTCACATCTTCTCGAGGTTGTCAAGAACAGCCCGAGTAAAGTCAGACGTAGTACTGGTTCCTTTGAGGTCTGCTGTGCGGACCTTGTGGTCTCCCAGGACCTTGTACGTCGCATCCGAGATCCGGGTAGCGTACTCGTCCAGCCCAAGGTGACGGAGCATCATCGACGCAGAGAGGATCATGGCAGCGGGGTTGGCCTGGTTGCGGCCCTTGATGTCAAGTCCGACGTGTCGGCAGCCGGGCTCAAACACCGCGTACTCCGTGCCGATGTTGCAGCCTGGTATGAGTCCCGGGCCGCCAACAAGCGCAGAGCCGATGTTCGACAGAATGCTGCCGTACAAGTTGGGCAGCACCAGGACGTCGAACTGCTGCGGGTAGGAGACGGCCTGCATGGACGCATTGTCCACGATCATGTCCTTGCAGGCGATGCCCGGGTACTCCTCGCCGACGTCGCGCACGGTCTGGCGGAAGAGGCCGTCGGCAAGTTTCATGATGTTGGCCTTGTGGATGCAGGTGACGAGCTTGCGGTTGTTCTTCAGCGCAAAGTCGAAGGCGAAGCGCGCAATCCTCTCGCTCTTTTCCCGGGTGATGATCTTCAGCGACTCGACGACGCCGGACACGGACTGGTGCTCGAGGCCCGAGTACTCGCCCTCGGTATTCTCGCGGATGAGGGCAAAGTCAACGTCCTTATGGCGCGTCTCGACGCCCGGGATGCTCTTGATCAGCACGACGTTGGCAAAGATGTCCAGCTCCTGGCGCAATGCAACGTTGAAGGAAGCATGGCCGGATCGCTCGACGGGGGTAAACAGGATGCCCTTGAGGCCTATCTTGTTGCGCTTCATCGAGAGTACGCTCTCGTTGAAGGCCTCCTCGCTGTTGCCCACTCCGGTGACATTGATCGTTTCCCAGTCAATGGGCACGTTCTCGGCCTTGAAGATCTCCTTCACGGAGTCCGTCACTTCGGCACCGATTCCGTCGCCGGGGATCAGCGTGACGGTGTAGGTGCCGCCGTATTTCTTGGGTCTGAACACGTCTGAGATAGCCGTGGCGTTTCTGGCAGGAGCGGCCCGGAGTAGGCCGCTGGAAACGGGCTTTTTGGCGAATTGGCGTAGCATTCCGGTGTGTGGTCGAAGCTGGGAGCGGGAGCGCCGGGAAAGGCCTTGTTGGTGTGTAACCCTTACCCTTATCTGTTCCATCAGCTACGTCTACTGCGCGGCCACAGGCCGCAGGCGGCATGCTTTAGTCGTATCTTCGTTAGTACTGCGAGGGCCCGGTGGCACGCGCCGCGAGCGGCGTGGCCAGGCCGGGGCCCGGCGCCGGCCGATCGGGAGAGCGTCGGGTAGGGAAAGGGGGGGTCAGGACGGGTGAGAGGTGTGGGGCGG